>JBBCBC010000011.1:15637527-16272774 GCA_037126765.1 Stenogyne calaminthoides
TACATGTTTGCAGTCCCCCAGTCACAAACAACAAACATCACTATAAAAACATATATAAAAATTAAGAAAATACTCAAAAAACATGAGCTTATAAGATGAAGTATATTCCACAAAAAACATCATCTTTTGTTCAGAAAATCCAAGAATGCTGCTTGAGTTTCCAACAGTATTAAAATAGTCTATGCAATAAATTACATGACGATAGCATCTATTTGAAGAATTTCATATAGCTTCAATATTTAGTTCGAGTCTCAATAGAGGTAAATATTTACAAATGTTTCATTTAGGATTTTAATTTTTTCTTTTTCTTGAATTCAAGGCTTGATTTAGATTTTTCCCAATTCAAGGTCTGATTTAAAAATATTTTTTCCAAATTAAAAGCGCTATTAACGAGATAAAAATAAAAATTAGCGTGTGCATCATTTTGGTTGTCATCTGTCGGACTTAAATTGGAAAAAAAACACGCTCGAGCCTTTGAATTGAGACTAAGAATTGAAGCAGGATCTTAAATTGAGAAAAGAAGACAAAACTAGATCCTGATTTATAGTAACATTTCAAAATTGACGACCTAAGTTGAGTCTGAACCTAAAAATTAGGGTCCCTATATGGAATTCTTCCCACACAATATGCAGATAATAATACCCTACCCCACCCCAATATGTGGAGCATATCTATAATAATTTGATTGCAAAAGTGATTTAAATCGAATGTCTTAACTTCATGAGATGTGTTGCGGGAGTATCACTAATTTGGTAAGGAAGATTGTAATTAAAATAGAACAGGAAAAAAATTTAAATCAGGAAGGCACATAGAAAATGTCATACAACACAAATATCATTGTCAGTTATAATTTTGAAACAAGAGTCATAAAAGATACCTGATGACAGTAAAGATATCCAGCACCAAGTCGAATTCCAATGTCACAGAATCTCGTGATTCTGCATGTGAACAGATTTAAAAACCCTGGCAACTGCTGCTTATTTTTTACTACCCAAAAGTGCCTTTTTGCTTCTGCTTGTAATTCACCAGCAATAATAAGTTCCCACTTTTCATGAGCACTCCTCCTTGAGTTTTTAAGCCAATCAAGAATGGTCTTGTTGTAGTCCATCGCAAAGGCCCCCTATGTCATTACAAAAGACATCCTGCACACACATTTTCGAGGAATCAGTAGCAGATAGTAGATTTCTTGGTCCGCAATATCTTATGTAAAACCTGTTTTACCGCAACTGGTTTGCATTTTGAGTATATTTTTAAACAGTATCAGTTGGTTCATTAAAAAAGCGCTTTTGATAGTATTAGTTGTTTCATTAAAAGGTATTAGTGGGTTTTACTATAAAGTAAAGTTACAAAACAGTTGCAGGGTAAAAACTGTTTTACATAAGACCATGTTATTATCAGTTACGTAAAAAAAAGTAAGCTGGGTAGGGCCGGTAAGCAGTTGCTGATTATTATTGTATTAGTATCTTTCTATTTTTGTTACTTATTGCTTATGTTAGAGTCAGCCCTGTTCGCAGAGCTATCAGTATTGGTGCAGTAGGTTTCAATTCCAGTTTATGATCATTGATTTTTCAGTCATTGCGTGATGGGTTTTTCCTGACTGTGCTATGTTTCTTTTCCTTCCAGTTTACTATCTTCACTCCAACACTAACAGAACACCTCTTCTTAGTCAAGTCATAAGTTTACTTTTATGAGAGAGAGAGAGAAAGAGAGACACAGAACTTACTTATTAAGAAGCATCCTGAAGGACTGTACTGCCCAGCTTTCTTCATTACCTCATCTGACAAAACAATATATTTTGTTTTACTCAGTCAAAACGCCATGGGCCCTAGGACCAGGAACTTGAGTCTAGAAATGTTTTTATGATATCATTAGTTGAAAAGATACGAAATAAAAACCAAAAAAGAAAATGAATAAGTTATCAAAACAGAACAAGTGTATAGTCATAACTACTTGGCAACAAGTCTAAAAATATTATGTGGGCCTCTTGAAAAACTCCTAATACTTCAACCACATGTATTAAGTAAAATGTCATAATCACATAGCCAAAAACAAGAATAGAATACTATGTGGTACTCTGTAAAAACTCAATAATTCAACAGTACTATGGAAAATACCTTCTTCACGTTTCTCCTTCCTGCTATGGTAAACCTCAAACACAGGACAGCTTCAGGAAACTGCACTGGCAATATCGTCATCGGTATTTGAGGCTCAATTGCCATGCATTTGAATAACCCATCAACTACATTAAACAAATTACTTTTAGCAAAAAAAATTGAGACAAATTTTCATTTCATTGACAAAAAAGGGTGCAGGAAAACACTCCACGCATATCATTCTTGGTGCATTGATTTAAGTGTTGCTTTTCTGAATTCAGAGTTTAATATTGAAGTATTTCCTCAACATATCTTAAGTTTACTATTATGCTTTTCTCATTGAAAATAAGCTTTTTTCAGTATTTTCTACAGTTCTCGTGGATATGTTGAAGACTTCACCAAAAGTTAATGAACAATTTTAGCACTGCAGCCATGTAATCATGTCATCACAACATGTACTAAAACATGATGATAGACTTATTTGCATCAATGAGGTTTGGCGACATTTTCTAAGATCTCAAATGATGTTTTTGATACATCAAGATTATTTATAAGCTGGGAGTACAATTTAGATAAAATAGATGTTGCAAATTTGTACATGATAAGTCAACAAAGGTTGGAAAAACAGCTCCTCTATAAAATATGAAGTAGCATCCTAGTATGTTTGCAGTCTCAATAATGATTGTTTTAATCCTAATAGATCTAAGACCAATGAAAATCATGCTGCACCACCTCACCTGGTCTTGAAGTTCAAGTATAGCTTGTGGTATGATTATAACTTAATTTGATAGCTAAATCAATGCTAAAACATCTCAGAGTATCATTTTTATAATGCCTCACCCTCTAATATTTAGTATTATGTCGTAAATAGCAGAAATTACTAAAAAGAAGGACCCCAACTAAGATATTGAAGCCCATAACACAAGTCCTGATAAAGTGCATTACATGGTAAATTATATTAAAGTTGTTCCGCATAAATTCAATCACATATGATCAGAATGCGAAGATTGAGGGGAGAAGATGAAAACTCAGAAACACTGCCAGATTTCAGCATATTGGTTTTATCAGCTTTTGTGTTTGCTCATCCCTGAAATTACTAGTAGGAGAAAAAAACGAAAAGATAAGGATAAATCCAGTGATAAGAAAAAGATGAAATGCACAATCAAAATTGTTGAAATACTTACGTGAATGAATGCAATCTCACGCTCCCATTTATTCCGCTTGTTTTTCTTTTTACCTTGCTAATTTTCCACCTTACAACATAACTTTCCTGGGAGAGATAGCCATATTGTTAAAACCACAATCACAGAAACAGGACAAGAATGAAAAAGATAACCAAATTATGCATACGCACATCGTTTAATGATTTCTTTTTTCTTCTTCGCCTTCTTCTTCCCTGAAGGATTCTGTTTGATTTTTTTTTTATCAATAGCTCTAACAGCCAAGACATTTGGAGGATGCACTTGATACAATTGCCTTCATATTCCCTTCCAGATTTTGTGAACAACTATGCTCAGGACCAGATGCACAGTTATCATCTGTTCTCCTGAAAAATATCACCTAGAACCAAAGATTCATCTAAAAAAGACAATATTTTAGCAAATGACATTTTTAATAGATTAAATTGATCCCAAAAAGGTTCACATTTCTAATATTTCCACCATCTAAAGGCCAAATATATTTATCCATAAATTATATTTTCATAAAAATCAACAAGGCATTCTCTTGTTATTTTTCAAAAATTATAGACAGCATCCTATTGGACTTCACAACCAACTGAATGCACATCCGCCCACAAATAGAGAAATAGATTTAGTCGAGAAGAATACTAGCACCAATAGTATTTAGCCAAGTAAAAAAATAACCACTAAGCCCATCAATGCAACCTCTATAACGATTGTCTGCCAAACTGTGCTTTGAAATGCACAGCAAGGAAAGCAACATGTTCCACTTCCACCTACAGATATATACGCTATGATAATTTGCTCTAGCTTTATAACTCTATATAATTAAAAGTGATAACTAACCTGATCACATTGTAGAACAGTGATAAAGATTGAATATAAACATCATTTGCTAGACAAGTTTCAACAAATAATGCTAGATTATAGAGGATGAACCAAAAAAAGCTATCCATAATTTATAGTACTTGGAAGCTATTTAGCTCTATATAGGAAATGAGGAAAGAAAGGCAATCACATCAATAAAAAATAGGCAAGGAAGAAAGTGATGTTCATCCAAAAATTAGCATATTTAATTCAATGGTATCTAAAAGGAATTCACAGGATACAAGATTGTACCTGACCTGGGTTCGTCTCTAACTTATAGGAATCCATAGCCAACTGACCATCCTGCTGTCAAATAAAAAGAGATTTTCAGATACCAAAAGGTATGTTACAAAAAGCACTTACATCAGGTATTCCAAATTAAATTTCAAAGGAAGTACCTTGAAAGCTTTTAAACGCTTTATTCACCAACTCATCCTCCCCGAATTATCTTGAGTTCATCAACCTTTCAAATGAAAATATTCATTCATAAGTTTAGGGCATTTAAGACAGAGAACAGTAATGAATAGTACACCAGACTGGTCAAAAGAAGAAGAAAGAGAAGAGGGAAGCCTCTTCAGAGACATAAGAAATTTAATAGATAGATAAATAAGATATTAGGAAAAAGAAAACAGAAGTTGGGCACACATGACGGCAGACATTACCAAGAAGAAGAGCAAAGACAAGTATAGATGATGAGAACAAACAATTATGCAAAACTGAAAAACCATTTGTGGTATCTTAAAGAACACTATCATGACTTAATCAGTTGCAAAAGCTTCCAACGGATTGACTGGCCATCACATACAAATAACTGAGGAAATATTTCATTAAGGAGAGTATATGAGACACATAATTAAGCAGCTCAAAATCGAGGAATTCTGTGTTGTCTGATAATATAAACTTCAAACATTGTTTATGACCACAATAACCTCCTGTTAAACTTAAACTCATAATAAAAACTAGAACTAATAAATCATATAAAAAGAGTTCCGACACCTTGCAACTGTATAGCTTATCACTCTGTTCTTAATGTTCCAGAGAAAAGGAAGGTAGCTTCATTCATACACATTATTGCAATCCATTCAGCACTACACTTTCTACACCTATGAAATTAATATCGTAAGTTACAAATTAGATTATTGCAGGTACAACATATATCAAGCAGCATGAACACAAATTCTTAATGTTTTAATCATGGTCGTTTAAGAAACAAAGTATTAGAGAGAAAATGAACACTCAAAATATTTCTCACACATCTCCATAGGGTCTCACATAGCTCTTCTTTCAGACTCTGCATAGAATGAAAGATTTGAACAGTAATTTCCTCATAGCATAATAAATTAAATATGAACAATTAAAAACATCAACTAGCTTACTGGAAGTTCTTGACATACAAAGATTCAAATTCAGGAACTCTGGTAAGTGAACCAACAAGATCCGGATCGATATTGACCAACCAAGTGGAATTGAAAAGTAGAGGTCTTTCTCCACACCTACTATCACCCCGCCATTGCAATATATGCAACACCCTTAAATTTCGAATTAATATACTAAAATATTTGATTTATATCAACACCAATATTATAGGATAAACTAATTCATCCCAAACTCTTCATTTCATTCACGGGTCAAGAAATCACTAAAAGATATGAATCTCAGTCTTTTCTCCTATACAAAATGCGGAGCCCTAAATCCACAGAATATACATCTTATGTTTGTTTCTTCAGTGTTACTACTAATCCAAACCAGATTTTTTCGTAAGAGTCTTAAAGCTTAAGTCTTGCTTATATTTTTCGAATTGATCCTGTTAATAGCTGCTGCTCATGCTTTTCTTGTATAGAAGGAAAACCGTCATATAACCTCGATATACTTCCTTCAAGGCCCATGTTATTAGCACCCCTTTATTAAGAAATTCACCAACCACACCTTATTCCCTTTATCCCTACCTGGAAAGCTGGAAGGCAAACGACGCCGGCTAAAAAAAGAACAAAGAATTAATAATTGAGAATTTAAAAGTAAGTTCATCATCATCATGCAAAAAATAAATGGATGTATCATCATCATCATGCAAAATAACATTGAATGAAAAAAAAAAAAAAAAAACATTGAATGAATTACACCGATAGATGAGGCTCAGAAAGTAAGTTCATCATCAACCCAATCTGATTCTAGTTAATTTTATTGGTTCAAATTTAAATAAATGGTGCAAAATATTTTTAATTTTTGCAGGTGAAAAACTAGAACCCAGAAACAATCCAAAGCATATAGGTGGAAGTTGAACAGAAAAAATTCAATAAGGGACAGGGATCAGAAACAAGAAACAATCATGAATAATTAAGATAATTAATATAATTACATAATTTTTGTGGGTTCTCAATGAATCAGAACAACTAATAGAAAATAGTTACTCTTCGAAATGGTGTGTAAGTTGAATCGAAAGCATTAAACCCATAACCCAAAAATCCCTAAACCCAAAAAAAAAAATGACGTTGTTCAGAAATTTTACTAACCTCGATCTATATTAACTTTTGTTTCGGCGCGGTGCGATGCGGGCAGAGGTTGTGGCAGGCGTGCGAGTGGAGGTTGGGTGCCTTGGGATGGGCGGAGGTTGCGGCGCGAAGGTTGTAGAGGAATTACAGTAAACTTCACTGGTGGTGGTGGCGGTGGTGGTGGTTTATGAACGTTATGGAGTTGGAACGCTGACTGAGGGAAAGGTTAAGAGAGAAGAGGGGTAATTTAGGAATATGATGGAGGGGTACTAATTTAATGAGTGGTGAATTTATTCCAAAAGAAGGGGGGTGGGCAAACCTGGGCCTTCCTTCAACTGTTTTATGTCTATTTTTCTGCAGCAATGGAAAGGCTAATGGGCAATTTTTGTTTGGAAAAGGAATGGCTCCAAATATATCCATGGGCTTCAACTTTTTATTTTTTCTCTAACAGCCCAAAGATAATTGTTCTTATGGCACACGTTATTAACACCCCTTTTTTTTCAGAAAATACACGACTTAGATGAGTTTATTTCTCACAAGTACATCGTCAATAAACTTCTTGAACTCATTCTTCTTCCTTTTAAATCTTAATCCTTCATTTCATCTACATAATTAAAAAATCAAAGCATACACCCCCGTAGAGAGAGTGTCATTCTCGCCTCCTTTTCTATCCAAGCCTCCCAGCTTGTCATCGACGCCGCCATCATAAAAATCGATCTCGCCTTTCCACCAAACAATGGCAAGAGATTAGATTTAAATGTTAGAAAAAGATTTTAGAGTATTCAAAAATTTTTTTTATGTCCTAATGTTTGATTTATGGGACTAAAACTTCGGGGTTTTTGCTTAAAACGAATGAACGAATGTCAAATATCCATCAAGTGAATTAATTTCGCAATTTAAGAATTCAGAACTAGTTTTCCCAAATTTTTATCAATTTTTGGTTTTTTTTTTTTTTTGAAAATTCCATGCTTTTCCTAAAAAGATTTATGAAAAAATGTCGCATTTTTTTTGAAAAAAATTCAAAAAAAATTGAGAGTTTTTCGAATAAAATTTGAGAAAATAAAAAATTTTTTAGAGAACTTTTTTCGAATATGCTTAAAATTTCTAATTACTTTTTTCGGAATTTCAACAAAATTTTTAGTACATTTAATCAAAAATAATTTCTCATGGGTTATGAATAAAACGCTATCTATGATGGGATTAGCTAAGAAAATAATAATGTCCTAAATCAAATCTGTGATTAGTGACAGAAATAGAAATCGTCGCAATTTACGACGGATTTAGAGACATGTTTTATTTTTTATCTATTTTATTTGCTTATTTACGAAGGATTTAGAGACATGTCTTTTTTTTATCTAATTTTATTTAGAGATGAATTTTTATTTTTCATTTTATTTATATGCTATTTAATATAGTGGATTTGTTTTATTTTATTTATTTATTTGAGATGTATTTAACGATGGGTTTTATTTATTTATTTATTTTCTATGAATTTAGCAAAGGATTTTATTGTTTATATTATTTATATATTTGCGATGGATTTTATTTTAAATTTTCAATTTATTTATTTTTATTTATTTGTGATTTTTAGAGATGGAATTTATTTTTTTATTTTATTTTATTCTATTTTAAGTTTAATTTTAATTTTTAAAATAATATATACTTTTTATTTTTAAAACATATATATTTTTACTAATATAAAAATGATTTTAATTAAAGGAAAAAAAAATATCTACATACAATTAATGAAATTTATTAAATATGCACTTTATATGTATAAAACATATTTAATTAAATTAAAAATAATTATTAAAGCAAAAAATTATGAAATATGTACTTATAATTAAATAAAAAAACATTTTTACAATTCACAAGATAAAAAAGTTACAAGTTTGATTAAACGAACTAAGTTAAATGAATGAAATTAATTAAATATGTACTTAAAGTAAAAAAAAGGCAAAAAAATAATTAATAAAGTAACAAATTATTTTAATTAAGAATTTATTTATTTTACAACTTATAAGTTCATAAAGTTACATCTTTGATAAACGAACCAAGTTAATTAAATGAAAAAAAATCGTGATTCTAAAGGTTATTTACAAATTTTGGTGTAACATAATAAAGAAGCTCCTAGCTCAAGTGGCAGTCCAAGGTCACGGGTTTCGAAACCTAGGGCATGCGCCCAGAAAATCAGTGGTGGATCTAGGATTATAAATTGGGGATGCATTTGGAAGATGATTTAAATTCGTGATACATTTAGGTATATTTTTCTTAATTATACATAATAAAATATACTTTTTTTTCTAATTATACAAGGGGTACATTTCATTTTGGGGGGGTACAATTGTACCATGTACCCCTGTATCCTCCAATCACCAAAATATATAAGCTTTTGTATATGCACCTAAATAGAAGGAATCCAGAGTTATGGCATCGGGCTCAATGTTCGAGTTGCTCGTGTGGTGGGTGGTGTAGATAAATATCACATACTGTTTTTTCAAGACACATATTTGTCTTTCTTTTTCTTAATAAAAATCAACAAACCATGGTGCATCTCTCACTTCCCACATACCATTGTTGTTGTTGTTTTTTTGTTATATTTTCGTATCTAATTAAAAATGGTGTTATTGTACACACATAAATATGTTAATCAGAAATAAAAAAGATTATTATCAGATATCAAAACGATATCCCCCTATTTCATCCGCTATCCTCTCGCTTTTTTTATATGCCTCTTCTTCTAATCATGCGGATAACCGCCTAAAGAAAGACCCAAACCACAAGATTACAAATATTGAATTATTAAAAATGTTTATTTTTCATCATCACATTGTAACACATAATTGTCTCCACAAGAACATCGTACTTGTCTTTACAAAGAGTATACATCAGGAGCTTAATTTTCCCTATTTTGCTTTGGGCTAATTTTTTTTAAAAAT
This sequence comes from Stenogyne calaminthoides, assembly GCA_037126765.1. Classification (NCBI taxonomy): domain Eukaryota; kingdom Viridiplantae; phylum Streptophyta; class Magnoliopsida; order Lamiales; family Lamiaceae; genus Stenogyne; species Stenogyne calaminthoides. The sequence continues at coordinate 15,647,097 of JBBCBC010000011.1, forward strand.
CTCTTTGACCCGTTCAAATTTCACATGATCCACAAATTTTCAAATTTCTTCACATTCAACTAATATCACAGCAAAAATATTTCACATAAAAAAGTCTCCAACATATATATAGATTTTGTTTAGTTTTAAAAACTCAAGTTTAGTTTGTCGTTTAATAGATAAAAGTGATCATGGTACTTGTTAACTAAAATTGATTAATAGTCACTAATGTTGATGCATGGATTACATAATTCTGTCCATACACGGGTATATATATACCGGTAAAATATTTAGCAAAACACTAAATCTAATTACGTACCCACTAAAAAGTGTTGAACCTCATGAGCTGAATTAACTGAATCATTTTTGGAACATACTTTAGGCGATAAAGAGAAAGTTACATAATTAATAACTGCAATCCCATAATCACAATTCACAATATATATGTTAGAATTAAACAAGCAATTATGGAGAAAATAATAGAATTACTTAATTTAGAGATAAACAATTTGTTACCCGCTTCGCCGCAATGACTACGCTAGGGGGCACTACCAAGCCGAGATTCACTATTTTTTCGGTAGGTCTTTCGTGACAAAAGAGACAAATACACTAACAAGGTTTAAATGAGACATGGCCAAAGCCCTAATTCACGCCAAGACAGTCGGAACCCGCCGACCATCGGTTTTTGTCGAGCGGTTCGGCCGATCGATCGCCACCGAAGCACCTCCAATGCTCGTCTCCCGCCAAGGCCGACCTCCTTTTTCGAATCCAGCGTATGCTCGACCTAACACCATGGTCGAAGCCGCTTCCCCTTGTCGATCCCTTCTCCGACTCAAAGTTTCTACAACCCAACAATCTCCCACCGAGACCCACTCAAACGTAATTTCGCTCTGCTCCAACGGTTTTTTCAATCGGTAGTAGTGCTCGCCTTATGCTCGGGCTTAGGCCGCTTGAAGTCATGCATAATCTCAACTTCTAAGGTCACAACCTTAGTCAACATGTCGCTAGGATTCTCACTTCCTGATCTTCATCACCAGAAGGATCTTTGTTCTCGACGAGGTAAATTGAATGTAATGATACCTCAACTCAATGTGCTTCGCCCCTCGAAAGTGAAAGGTCAATTCTTCGCCGTTGAATAGCACTCGCCGCCACCATACGCATTACTATCCTTTGGGTTCCCAACTCACACGATGATTCTCAACCAAACCATTTTTTACCGGCCTCAAATGACCGAAATCGATTTCCTTCGCAGTTGGACTGAGCTACGATCTTTTGCAACTTGTGGCTCAAGAGATTGTTGTATTCACCAAAAGTAAACACATACCCCGTAGTACTCCTCCTTTTGTCGAGATCATTTGACGCCAAGTCAAGATTAACATATCCCGCCAACCCAACGCTTTTTAAGCCCCTCAAAGAATAAAACTTGTTCAAGAAGATTCTCAAGTATTCAAGGATCCACTCCATCGCTTCCCAATGTCGCTACTCCTGATTGCCCATAAAACCCGCTAACAACTCCCACCGCCAGGTAATATCTGGTCTTTGTACACACCATTGCATACATCAAACTTTCAATTGTTGAAGATACGAGTGTTTTACATGAGTCCGCCTTCGCATTGCGTGAGTCCTTTGTTGGATAGCTTGAACTCGATTTCCCAACGAGACCGAATCCGGCTTTGCATCTCCCATACTAAATCTCCAAGACTTTTATTATTCGTATCAACAGGAAATATACAACTTTCCTACCTTGTCACGACGATCGAGCTCAAGATACCCAAGATTTGCTTCGCCTTCCAAGGTCCTTTCATAGCAACCTTTCGCATAATTTTTCCTTCAACTTGCTCACCTCCCGAAAGACCAGAGTTCGCTATCAACATGTCATCAACATATAATAGCAAAATGATATAACCATCATCATACCTCTTTGAAGTAACAACAATGGTCAAATTTCACACCTATTGATCTCAATCTCGTGCATGAACCCATCAAACTTTTTGTACTAGATCGAATGGAGCTTGTTTAAACCATACAAGCTCTTTCTTCAACTTGAAAACTAAATCACTACTCCCCTTAGACAAGTATCCTCCCCATGTTTCATGAAGTTGTCCTCATCTAAATCAATCATGAAGAAAGACTTTTCACATCCATCTATTCTAACACCAAATTCTTTCGCAATACTGCACTCGTAACCAATCGAATGGTAGGCTTTTCACCAATCGAGTAAAATCATCAAGATAGTCACGACCATGTTTCTCAAAAACCCTTCACAAACTAATCTTGCCTTGTAGTGTTTGCTTCCATCAAATTTCCTCTTTTATTCTCAGAAACCCACTTGTTACGCAGCAAGGCTTTGCCTCCTTAAAGCCCAACTTAGTCCCCAAGTTCCGGCTATCATCAATGAATTCATCTCATCATCCATCGTAAGTTTCCATTTGTCCAATGCTCACTATGTGTTGCCTCAAGATAACATCTGTGTTCACCACCATCACCAACAATCAAATGAGGAGGGTGAATACTATCGAAGATCTCCCATCTCTCGTGGGATCTCCTTATAATGAATTGTTATAGGTACTGGTGTATCGTTCTTCCTCAACAATCACCGATCATCTGTAACCCATTTGCTCCCCCAGTTCGAAATGTCTAACTCCACAACCTCACTCGTAACCACCTTCTCGATACTCTAACCTATTCAGATATCAATTGCTCATTAAATACTTACATCTCGACTAATTAATCACCTTCGATTTTTCATCCCAACATCGATATCCAAATTATCACCGCCATATCCAACAAACGGCACTTAATGATTTTGTCATAGGGGAATTAATTGTCTTGATCTATTCGGATTAATATTTAAATACAAATTTAATTCTAACAATTATTACTAGTATGAATTAATCCCTATATTAATTCAAATAATAATTCAACAACAAAGATTTTAAACAAATACATAAATCCCACGCGATGAATTGCTACTATTTACGAACTAACCTCCTGAGTGACAACCGTGAGAAGATGGGATCCTCGCTCACACGAACACACCAAAAGCCTTCAAGTATTTCGCCTTCGCTCAACAATCCTAAAGCGAACTCATGAATATTTAACAAAAGAAAATAAAATTATGTTGCACCACCTTTGTGGATTTCTTTATTTTTCCAACACATGGAATTGCACACTTCACAATTGAAGTTTTTCGAAAATAATAACTGGGTCGACGCTCAAAATATTTGATATTTTATCGACGCTGACATTTTCCCGAAAACCAATTTCAGAGTTCACCGATGAAACATTCATCCCCTATTTATAATGAGGGGTTGGTCGAAATTTTAGGTGGAAATAAAGATGGGAAAATCTTTTTCTCGATCTCCAAGAAATCTTAATATATCCCTATATATTCTTTTTCTCCATAATTAAATATTCCACAAAAAAATCAACTCCTCAAGTTATGGTATTTTTCTAAAAATAAGGATAAAGATTCCAAGATTTGGATCTTCTTGAATTTATGAGATTCTTGCATTCCAAGGATACATATCTTCCATATATCTTTTAAGAAAATCAAGAAAATCTTTTATTTTCCTTTCTTTTTTCTATGTTTTTCAAAAATCATCATATAAATAACTATGGGAGATTTTTTTTGAATTTAATGAGATAATTCAGATTTCAAGAATACATATCTTCATTCCATAACAAAATTCAAAGAAAATCTTTTCTCCCTTTATTCATATTTTTTCTAAAATTTAGGAAAAAATAAACAAAAATTTATTTTATTTTTAAACACCTTTTTTCAGTTATCGACTTTATGTTTGGGGCTACTTGAGGGGCCTTTAGGAGAATTAAGATCGATCTTCCAATGGATTCAATTATCAATATTGAGCCACAATATTATTCGAAGCCCATAAATATTAATTAATCTCACTACATAATTAATATTAGACATCCATCTTAACCCATATTATCGCTAATATGGCTCCTGCCATTATTTCTCGTGTTTAAGATTATCTAGCCCATTAATTAATTCAAGCCACCTAAATAGCTTTCCATTAATTAATATCTTTTGTCCTTGGTTATGAACCGTTCAACATTAATATCCATACCGAAACTAGTTCCACTTGCAAGATTCGTATGATAAATCTTATTAACCTCCCAAGGGGGCAAATCTAATGTCGCATTGCATTAATAACGGTCTCTTTCAGATAAATCTTAGCAATCGATGTGACCAATAATATTGCCCAAGATATAAAGTATTGAATCTCGCTGATTCTCTACCCGTAATAAGTCAAAAAGAATAATTACTAACCACACGCCGATCCTATTTAAGTGGATCTAAGATTAAGAAATAACGAATCGAGGTCTAATTCTTCCTAGTTCGTCAAGAATTTGTCCTCCCTAGGTCCTATTCACAAGACATCACCATGCACTAGTGTAATCTTCGTCAAGACAAGTCAACTGAAGCCTTACACTTCAACCTTTCACGATGGATTGTTCATTTCCATCTAGGTCGTGGAATGGTGTACTTTTTGTTACAATGAACCTAATTTAATCTTCCGTATCCGTATCACTAAATTAACTACAATGTAATACGTGATTATTTATCGGTAACAGCTTATGCAAAGAAATATACGTAACATTCAATGATATTTAAAGCATCAAGATAAATAATTTATTTCAAGAATAAGACAAAATTCGGGCTTTGATTATACAAAGTAAAAACATACTTTCCAAAGATAATCCCAACATTTGCATCCAACTTACTTCTACCATAGAATCAACATGAACATATGCAACACACCCGTATATACTCAAGAAAATACGATGATTTGCCTCCTTTTCCGACCAGCCTCCCTCCCATGCCATTCTCCAAAGGAGTCGAGGGTCCTCTGCTTATCAAGTAAGTCGAAAGAATCGCCCAAAACATGTTTGCGCACCCACACTTCAATCTCATGCTCCTAAAGACGCTCATTATTAAAAGTCCCTGCTATACATTCTCATATTTACCATTCTCGCCGTGGGGTTCTTCTCACGGTTTTCTCCCATTCGATTCCATTCTTTCCTCACGTAATCTTTTGAACTCACGGAGCTCAGATTTCCACCATTATCTGATCTCAAACACTTCACCTTGAGACCCTGCTTGGGCTTTTACAAGAGCCTTCCATTTCCGAAAAGATTAAAGCATGGTCGATTTATTTTTCAAGAAATAAACCCATACCTTCCTCGTAGAGTCGCAATGAAAGTCATGTAATACGACGCTCCACCAAGGGATGTTACCGGTGTTGGACCCCACAAGTCACCGTGAACTAACCCGCCTTCTTCAAAGTTCCCTCGGGCCCCTTCGAAAACTCACTTTTTCAAGCCCGGTACACACCCCTCACACAAACCAATGTCAAATCGCCTTGAGGTCCGGCAATTACCCTTCGAGCACATAACTTTCATCCCTTTCACTATGTGGCCCAGGACGACAATGCCAAACTTGCATTCCCTTTTCACTAGCAAGAGCAATGCTATCCCCGGTGTTGCCTCGTTATATACAACGCCCCTCTTATTTTCACGAGTCACTACCATGACACCTTTGATATCTTCCACGAAGTTACACCCAAAGGTCACCTTGTAGCCCTCACCATCAAGTTGCCCAACCCAAATCAAATTCTCTTCAAACCAGAATATGTCTCACATCTTTACAATTGTAACACGCCTCATTTGGTGTCTTAATCCAACATTCCACTTTCCTTTTGATTTCAGAGGCTCATCATCGCCTAGATAAACCTTCCCAAAGTTCCAGAAAGTCAGTACTTTTCCATTACAAGATCACGCATCTAATGAAACGATGTTCCGGTAATCTAACACCCACGACTCCAATGGACCGCTTACACTCGTAATCAATGCATCCGAAGTCCTCATCAGCCGCAACGTAATGAAGTTGTCATTCTTCGTTCATTCCTCATTCCTCACAGACTCACTTTTTGTAATGACCAAGTTCATGACATTTATAACACCTAACTTTACTCTTATCCTTCGCTTATCTTTGCCCCCTTGACTTCGATCTACCTGATTCGCTTCCTCGATTCGACTGCATTCCGCTTCCGCAAGACTAAAGCAGATCCCGCGGCCACACTCCAACTCTTTTCCCGCTGAATTCTTCGCCATGACCAAATCCCTAACCTCATCGAATTTTAGTTTCACACTTTACCACCGAAGACTAATACCATTACTGCTCCACCCAACTTTCTGCAAGACAACAAAATTAAGGTTTGAACTTCATCATCAAAAATCAATCTTCAACCGAGCTCAATTGGGCTATGATCATATTGAACTCGCTGAGGTGGTCACAACACAAAGATCCTCCGCCATCCTCAAAGCGGAATAACCTCCGCATCGATGAACCTGCTTCGCCCAGACGCTTTTTTCATACATCTCTACCAATATCTCAGCATCTCCTTTGCGGTTTGCTTTCACCGTATGTAGGCGAATGCCCTCGATAAATCTAATAGAGACTAACCACACTCATCGCTTTCCTATCCAAAGAATTTCCACTCGCCGCCCTTTCATCTCTTCGTGTTTTTCAATTCAACCGTTGATACAGATCTTTACCGCATGTAATCTTTCGACCGCACTTTTAATCCAAAATCCATTCCATCAAACTCCCTCAACAAAGTATTTTCACCATCATAATTGTTTCCACGCATCCTTTAACCCGATGTTTTGGACATACTCAGCTTGTTAGAATTAAACAAGCAATTATGGAGAAAAATAATAGAATCCAGGACTTTTAGGATAAACAATTTGGTTACCCAGCTTCATTCGAATGACTACGCTCGGGCGCTACTAAGCCAGAGATTCACTATTTTCGGTGTCTGCATAAAAGAAGAGGCAAATACAAATTCCAGTCAAGGTATTTAAATGAGATACATGGGCCAAAGCCCTAATTCACGACAAGACAACAAGGAACTCCGCCGACCACCTTTGTCGAAAGCTCTCATTAATCGGGATCGCCAAATGAAAGGCTACCTAATGCTCTTGTCTCCGCCGAAGCCTTACCTCCTTTGGTCGAAGTTGGCGCTCGACCTAACACTATGGTCGAGCGCCGCCTTTTGCCGATCCCTTTCCCGACTCGACTCCACAACCCAACAATATATACAAAATTACAAAACATAATTTTTTTTTCCTTTTCGAATATATCTTTTTTTTTTCGAAGTTCGGATTTTAAATTTCAGGAAAATGTTGTTTTTAAATTGTACTCCTAAGTTACTAGTAAGTGGGTGTTTTCACCTCTAATGAATAGTGTATAAGTATTTTCTTAAAAGCTATTGTAACTCAACTTATTTTAAAAATATTTTTTTGGACTTGAGTAATATTGTTCCAGAACAGGTCATAAATCCAGAAGTATAAAAATGATAAAATCAATACGGCCGAAATCCAATTTATATTAGATTTGACGAAACATGAAGTTGTTAATACATATTTTCTTCAGTAATTAATACTGCAATTAAATATTCTCGAGACGATGCATGCATGCACGCTAATATTCACCAATAAAACCAAACACTATTATCAGCCTACAAAATCCTTCATCCCAACAAATACAACGATAGGCCACATTAGTAGGTCATGGGCATATATTGAAATAGCATTTTATTTTTTATATACATCCAACAAACAATAACCGCAATTCCCACCCAATCTTCCTTTCTCTCAACAACTTACTTATATACAGACAACTAATATCAAAATAAAATAAAAATTAATCAATCTATTAGTTTATAAAATCAAATGTCACAATTTACTATGGAAGCTCTCTAGTAACCATTCTCATTTTCCCCCCAATCGTCCGTTCGATGACCTCGTCATTCCGGCGGACAAGGATCAGGTGAACAGCTGGTTCGACGCTCATCCAGCAGCAGCGCCGCAGCCCCTGACGGCCCTGCAGCGGCGGTGGAGGGCGGTCAGTCAAGGTGATCACCGTTAAGGCCGGCGGAGGCGGCGATTTCACGACGGTGACGGACGCGATAAAAGCATTCCGACGGGAAATACGCAACGCTTGATCGTGTCGATTGGGCCCGGAAATTACACGGAGAAGATAACTATTGATAAGACGAAACGTTCATCACGTTGCACGGAGATCCGAAATAAATATGCCGGTTTTGGTGTACGGCGGCACCGCTGCAAATTATGGGACGGTGTTTAGCGGCATCTTGACGGCCGACGCAGATCATTTTAGCGCCGTTAATTTGATAATTGTGGTAAGTAGCAAAGGCTCCAAATTGAACATTTTTCTAAGACAAAGTCTAGTATGGTGTAAATTTTCATACATGAAAATACTTTAATTTACAATCAAATTCTCAGAATTGGTGGGCTGTAAGACAAAATTGAACGGTTTCATATTCGCCTGCCAAAGTGGTGCATGGTTCACCCGGTTCTAATAGATCATAATTTAGGTCTATTATTTAGTGTTTAGGGTGTAGATGGTTGATTTAGGGTTCTTTTATAAATTTTCATATATATGAAAATTTTCACACTAGACCTACTCTTTTCTTAATCTTCGGTTGTTGTGTTTGGGTGGAGAGATTTGGGCCCGTGAGTTTAAATTTCATAACTCAAATCCACCCAAATTGTTTGGTTAAAAAAAAAAAAGAACACATTTACAAACTCAGGTATCCTTTTGAAAGAACACATTTTACAAATTCAGGTTTGCAAAAGATAGAATCAAAATAGTTTTCATAATTTTACTTTTTTAAAAAATATGGTCATAGGGGGGCTGACCTAAATTGATGCCAATTTTATGTTAATTATACCATTTTCGCTCCAAATTTATCGAGTTGACAAAACAACGCCGCTTTTTGGTCATGTGCCTTATATGTAAAGCATTCAATTTGGAGATTTTCAACTGAATGCATGACCAAAAACGATGGTGTTTCATCAATTCGTGCTTAATTTGGGATCTAAAATGGTACAATTTATAAAAATTAGGGACCAATTTCAGACATCAAACTTTTTTGGGACTATTTTAAAAAGGAAAGCTTATGCATCTATTTTTGGATTATATCCCGCCAAATATTTGGAAGACAATTTAAATTAATTAATTTAAAAGTTTGGACTACTACTTGTAAGATTAGGTTTTAGTACACCCTGCACTGCAGAAATTATAAAGATTTTTTAGAAGCTGGCAACCAGTTATGCCAAAAATGCCAATTTATTTACAGAAAGTGCAACTATTAATATGGGAACATAGTTGCATGCTTCGCTTTGGAATAGTTGCGCCAGGGTATAATTTGTAGTTGCAATGACTGCTAAAAGTGCATGGGAGTGCATGGTGAAGTGCACATGAAACCCCGTCTAGTTGTAAATAGTAAATACTTAGCAAAAACTCTGTCATTTGAAATTATCTCATTCTAACACAATATTTTTTTATGTTTTGAAATTAATTAATTTTTATTATTTGGTAGAATTCTGCGCCAAGACCAGATGGGAAGATGAAGCTAGCTCAGGCAGTGGCGTTGAGAGCAGGCGGGACTTTTTATCTTTACTATAACGTGAAATTACATGGATATCAAGATACCCTTTGCGATATCAAAAAAGGCAAACATTTGTTTAAAGATTGCTATATTGAGGGCACCGTTGATTTTATCTTTGGAAGTGGACACTCTATATTGTATGATCATATTTCATATATTAATTAATTCAGGTTCTTACAAAAAATTGCAGAAATATTACTTGTAATATGAGTCACACTAATGTTATGGTGTTTGTAGAACCTGGAGATACATGTTATTCCTGGTGAACCAATGGCCCTGATCACAGCACAGGCAAGGAACGACCCTAATGATCCCACCGGTTTTATGTTCCTGCATTGTTCGTCACCGGCACACAGGCAACACCGCCTACCTGGGGAGGTCCTGGTTCTTATCCCCAGTCGCTTCGCCTATTCCGATCTTCAGTGACGCTCATTCACCCGAGGGATGGTCCATTAACTTTCATCCCGAAACTGCCAGGTTCCGATCCTCGCTTTTCCTGAATTCTTTGTTTTCACTGAACAATATTACTTTGACTTATTCAATCCAGATTATTTATTTTCAATCAAAAAATATTAGCTATTTTTCAAAGAAATGTGATTTGCCGGTCGGTGTTATTGGTTTTCATCGACAAAAATAATACACTAATACTTGTTTCTAATAAATAGTTTTGTGCACCAAAGTCAGACGTCGATTTGTACACAAGTGTTACTCCATTTATCGATTCATAAATAATACTACATCTGTCACTTTTTATTAAACATTTACTATTTGCAACTAATTTTAATGTAGAGTTGTTTATTATTCTTAAAGAGATAAAATTATTTTTTGATAATGGTTAAATGATAAAGTAATGACATTTGTGTAAATTAAATGAGATAAAATTAATTTTAGTGTGAAAAGTAATAACACCAAGTTATAATATTGAGATGTTCGAGATATAGATATAAAGAGACAATTTTATTTTTTTGCTTATTTATAAAAATATTTAATTAAGTTTGGGACGACATTTTTGCCGACGTTCAAATAAGAGTGAAACCAAGGGTGTAAATACACTAATACTTATTCCTAATCAAGTATTACTTCGCACTCCAGTAATAAGTGTTGCTGCTTGTTATTTATTCCACTCTGTCTTTGATTCATAAATAATACTAGGATGCAAATAAAATTTGGAATTCATGTAATTAAATTACATAACTAACTAAAATTCAAATTTGTTTCTGATTTATATTTCAATACTTTTAATAGATGTTAATGATGCAGTACGGCATTCTTCGGGAATACAACAACGTGGGAGCAGGAGCAGATTTTACTAAGAGGGCAAATTTTGCAAAGAAGCTTTCACTGATGCAGACTTGACTAAGTACGCCAGCCTTGCATTTATTGAAGGCACCATTTCTCGGTTAAAAACTCCTACCAAAGCTTTTTAAATTAAGAAGCCTTTGTAGTAATTGATTGAATTTGAAAAGAATGATTTAGACTGAATAATCTTTATAGGAAGACTTCAAAGTAGCTAGGTAGGTAGGTTAGAAAAATAAAGTATTTTGGATTAAAAGTTCAGAAGTTAGAAGGAATTATTGTATAATTGTAACTTTAGCAAGTTTACATAATTCGTTATAGTTGAGATTGTGTGAGGTTAGCTAGAGTTTAAATAAAATTGTGTCTATTTATAAAAATAATAGTATATGATTTATTTCTGTATATATAGTTTCTTCTGCTTAATTAAATATTTGTATATTCCTTCATAGATTGTCATTATTAATAGAAGTTTGCTTGATGAATAAAGTATTATAAAATTGTATGAAATGATTGTTAGTATTAGTGTCCTAGAGACAATTATATGTGAAGCGATTATAATACTTTGATGATATTCGCTTAATTTAATATTATAATTAATTTAATATTAATGTATGACAACACACTTGTTTGAATATTATGTTTGATTGTTTGCATTTATTCATGTAAGTGTTCACATGAACCAATATTGTCATTGAGGATATGAGACCTCGATGACTTAAGCATGGTTCTCAAATAGCCTCGATAAAGGATCATCAAGAATGAGATATTGATGATGCGTTTGAGATTGGTGTGCGATCCGTGATCATACTCTTAAGAGAACGTAGTAGTTCTCACTTCCTATTTCAGATACTACCAGGTATCTCATGATGGATGCACGATACCTTAGAGGATATCACGCATACTCATCCGGTAAACCGTTTGATGTTACTCCACTTAAGTGTCGACGGGTGTCTCGGTTAGGGAAGCGATGTGATATTCCTCGTGATTTGAGGTCAATACGCCGACATGCATGGAGTGGTGAACTTTATTCATGACCGACGCTTGCACCATTAATGGGTAGATATGACATGTATTGAGTTCATCATGAAATGCATGTGCGTGGTAGTTGAGCCAAGAAAATGATTCATTTCTCAATGGATTTAGAGAGTGCTCGCCTTCCCATACTAATCGGATGGGTTAGTCATTCATCAACGCATCGCCACGCTTGGACTTTATGTCCAAATGTGATAAAACAGATCAATTAGTGTAGTGGAGAAAATATGATTAAATTATTTGAATGTATTAATTTCATCATGATCAAGATTTAATCGGGCATTCGTGAATGAAAGAAATTATCACAATAGCCCACGTAATATTACGGGTTGTTGTTGCAAATACCTCAACGATCTTTATATCGAGAATGCCCCGATTTATTGTTTGCGGTCAATTAAGACCAGTTTGATTAATCGCCGATATATAAGGGTTACATGGGTCACACAACAAGTAATTCCCCCTTTACAGATTATAATTGTGTTTGATTAAATATTAAATTGATTTAATATTTAATTTATGGAGAATTAATAATAATTATATTTAGAATTAATTATTATTGCTATTTAATTAAATTAGATTTAATTAAATAGAAATCTCAAAATAATATATGGAATATTTTGTAGGAATTTATATATAGGAAAATTAAATTTATGGGATTCAATTTGCAAGGTTAGGGATTTTATTTTCTAATAAAAGGTGCTTAAAGATTTAAAAATTTCCCCTTATATATGAGTCCGAATTCATTATCAATACAAGAATTAAATATCTCCATAAATCTCTAGTCACGAGAATTTTCCTTAGCAAATTCATACGGATTCAATCTTGACAAATACTCTTGCGGATCTGTGAACGGGATTACGTGGATACCGTGAGTTGAGGAGATTGCTTCTTGGCGTCTTTAATCGTGTTATTTATTTAAGATTATTTCAATTATGCAATTGTAATTAGCTGTTGGTGAATTTGTTTATTCCGTTTATTGCATATTTAACCTGCTTTTTTGCGTGCTAGTAAATTTCAATAATGATATCATATATGAAATGACCTGATTGAAAAACTTCATTAATGTATGTATATTGAAAAGAAGGCCTCAAAACCACTATACTAAATATGTAGTAGCTAATTTAGTTATCAATTTCTTGATATATGATTTAGAGTTGACGGTAAACAATTTTATGGGATATCGACATATCGCCCAAGGAATGATATCACCTGTTTCATATTTTATGTTCCACTATATATTCTATAAATACGAGGATGAATGATCGCGGAAATGTTTAAAAAAATTAATGAATAACTAACCACCATGGCTTTAGTCCATGTAAAGATCTGATCGATGAAATATAATTAGAAAATGAAAAATGGCACAGATGAATAGATCTGATTGCACAAGTGTATCTAAAGCTCAATATATTTTTTTCTTTATAGCTGGGAATTAAGAGAAAGTTGATTAATATCTTGATAAAATTATTTTTGCAAAAGTAATAGTTGTTTGATTTAGAAATGACTAAAAAAGGAAAACCATGAAAGATTTGTGTGGATAGCGGTCAGCGTTTGAAGTCAAAGTCAGAAAAAATGGACCTTTATTTTAAGAACTGTGTTTTTTTTTTTTTTTTTTTAAGACAATCAATTACAATAGTTTAAACATAATCAATTCTGATAATTATTTTTATTTTCTTTACATGGCAACATCATTTCATTTCATTTGTGAACCGAACTTCAATCACCACAAGAGAGAGACCAATTCAAACCCTTATTTCGGAACATAATCGCACCACAAATCCAAAACCGCAAACCCAACAAATGGGGGACCACTCACCCCACAAGAGGAATAATATTCCGTCTCCGTGTCTCGAACCCTATTACATCAAGATCTCAGTGCCATGGTACACAACCACTGAAGTTATCCACACTGACAAAGATTACTTTTTAGTGTTACACTTAGATCTAACTTCGCTTAAAATTACTATAAGATGCAAGACAAATGATAAAAAACCTAAAATACATTTCTCTCATTAAATTCACATTATTCCACAAATTCACAAAACCCTAATATTTGCTCTCTCTCTCTCTCTCACCCCACCCCACCTCCCACTCCAGTCACTTCAAGCCCACCCTTGCATCATGGGGCGCCAACCCTCCTCCAACCCAAACCGCGATGACCTCCACCCAGCCCCACTTAATGCGTCGACCTGCCCTCCCTCATGCAGCAGCCTCCTCCCTAGCATCACCACGCCAAGAACCAACCCCAATTCCCTTCTATATCCCAAAATGCCGCCATCAACCCCCATAAATCGGAGGAAAATCCTTCTCGTGCGCCGACAATAAATCCTTCTCGTGGGCGTCAGCTCCTCGAAAAAAAAGCTCCACCAAGATTCAACCTTGAAGGCGAAGTTTGATAGATTTTCAATTTAGATCTCAATTTTTTTTATGAAATTTGTTGGATTTTTCTCGTTTGGATCAAGGAAAATTTTTGATAAATTGTTGGGTTTTTGATTTGATGAAATTTGTTAGATTCAATTTTTTGAAATTTGATAAAAGGGATCTAGATTCGAAAATTGGACATGCATATGTGCATGTTGGGGTGAGGAGAGTCTGAAGTCAAGATTTGCAACTCATCGAAGTTCATGATGCGTAAGAGCGCCGAGTTGCATTCTTTGAATAACCGAGTAGCGATTAGAGTCATTGGGTCAACCGAAGTCGCTTCGAGTTATTAAATTGAGATGCATGATTTCATCAATTTGATTTAACATGTGCATGAATTGTATGCATATGTGCATGTCAAAAAAAAACTTAAAAATATGTAATTTTGATATGATTTTTTTTGTAATTTATGTAATTTTTTTAAATTTTTATATGAAAATTTCAAGTTATAATGTTTTTTTTTATTGGATTGTTGTGGATATGTAATTTTGTATGAAGATGATTTTTGATTGAATTTTTGTAAATAAAAGATGAATATTAGAATGAAGATGATTTTTTTTTAATCTCATCTCAACAATTTGAAATATTTGAGAGCATATTTTGTGAGGAGAAATTTTGAAAATGGCACAATGAAAAATGAAGAAAGAAGATGTGTTAAGAGAAAAGTGAGAAAGAAAGAGTGTAAAAAGGAGAAAATACGCTTTTATGAGGAAAAGGACTCAACCTATCTGCTCACTCGGTTTTCTATATACTTTCCGTATTTTTTTGTTGACTTAGTCTTCTATTTTTTTCTGTCCAAAAATAAGGATAAATAATTTTATCTAGTGCTTATTTGCACCTGTAAGCAATTTGTTTTAACGCTTGGACCTCTAAGTTTATTGGGCATTGGTCCTTGTAGCTTGTACTAGAAGGTGAGCCACTTTTTATTTTAACTTATCAATTTTTTTTTTGAGTTTAA
This sequence comes from Stenogyne calaminthoides, assembly GCA_037126765.1. NCBI lineage: Eukaryota > Viridiplantae > Streptophyta > Magnoliopsida > Lamiales > Lamiaceae > Stenogyne > Stenogyne calaminthoides. The sequence continues at coordinate 15,662,286 of JBBCBC010000011.1, forward strand.
CCTATCAAATTTTGGGACCAAACATAAGAATAAAGTGTGTTGATTTAGAAAATTTCTCCCTTTAATAACAAACAAATCAATATGAAACAGAATAAGCTCATTTATTTTAACACAACCCCAACTTCAACATAGTTAGTCACTTAGAGTGTGTTTAAAAAAACTATAAGTGATTACAATCACTTTTGAATTGTGTGTAAAAATAATTTTGAGTGTTTTTTATTTTTATTAGATTAAATAAGTTGTCAAAAGGTATAAATTAAATTCCTAAAATGAAAGAGGTTAGTAGCTTTATGAGCATTTTTTAAATACCTTTAACATTTTTTGCAAACATTATCAACTTTTTAAAAAAAAAATTACAAATACAACAACTTCTACTATTAATAAATTTTCTCACAATTACTAGTTTTAATCAATTCTTCAAAAAATATAATTTTTTGCAAATATTTTATCACTTAGGTTATGTTTACTTTGGGTTCTAGTTGACTTTTAAAAATTGATATTTGAAATTTTGGTTTTTTTTAAATCGATGGATAATAATATGTGTTTCTTTTGGGTTTTGGAGTTTTAGGATTTTTCTTTGTATGTTAAATCGATGTGTAAAAAGAAATGATGTTGTATTATTATATTATTGTTGAATGAAATCTTTTATGTCAAATCATGAAGAAATGAATGATATTGTATTATCATGTTATTATTGAGTGAGATCATAATGATTAGATGTGTAATGATTAAAGTTTATATATTGATATAAATAATTTTTTTAAATCGATTTATAAAATTTCGAAGTAAAATAGGTTTAGAATTTTAAAATCCAAAACCAGATTTACAAAACTCTAAGGAAACGTAACCTTAAATTTAGAAAAATGAGAATAGTTTGTGGTTTTTTTTCTTTTTTCTTCTCCAAAACATGTGGTACAGATTGTTTAAGCTGTTGCTTTTCTTTATCAGTTTAAATTATGGTTATTTTCTAAATTTTTCGTTTGATTTCTCTATAAATTAATTGAATACATTGTCACACTGCTCTAATATATGAATCATAGGGACATATTAACTAGGTGAAAATATGCAAGATACTCAATAGACATTTATGGTCCGACCTACAAAAACTCGCTCGTTCGATGGATAAATTAGACTCATGCTTTTTTAAAAGTCCATTTAGGTATACAATTTTTTTTTTGGAAAATCACTTGATCTGGCCTTTTATGCCCTAAATATATACTGAAATGGAGTATTAATCTACATAAATTGCAACTTGCCATTTCTATTCTCTTAAATAGAACAATATACTACCTCCGTTCCAAGAGGACTGCAACACTGAAAACGGTACGCAAACCAAGGAGAAAGGAGAAAAATGAAAAGTGGGTTTGAATGTAATAAAGAAGGGGTATTGTGGATAGTTCAAAGTGGAGATGTTGACTTTTAGTGGGTTTGAGTTGAAATAAAGAAAGGATTTGAGTGGCAATTTGAAAATAAAATAATGTTGTGAGGGTGTTAGTATTATGTGTTATTTCCATTTTGAGAGTATTGCAGTAATGTTGAGACGTCCAAATAAGACAAGTGTTGCAGTAATCATGGGACGGGGGAGTATTAAATTATAAAGTTCTTTATGTATACTAATAAAATATTATATAATAAAATAGCAATTGTTCAATAAAGAAAACAAAATAAAAAAGCACTTAATAGATAGGTCTACTCAAAACTCGAAATAATCCATAATTTTATTACTTAAAAGAAATAACTAACTTGTTTAAAACATGAAATGCAAGTAAAACGGAACGTACATTTTCAGTCCTGGCCCCTTTACTAAAAGGATAAGATCAAGTCTACTAAAAAAGTTCATAATAGATAAAGAGACATGCTTGCATGAGACTTTCACGGTGAGACAGAACATAATTTGAGAATTGACGCTTTAACACTTTAAAAGAGGTGGATGTTGATTTATGCTAAATTGTACCTCATTTCATCTTATACATGTTTTTGTTATAGATTAAGGCTGGGTTTTGAATAGAGATGTTAAACGGGCCGTGGGTCGGCAGGCCGGGTTGGGCCAACCAGGTTGTTTTCGGGGTTAGAGCTGTGTATTTCTGGCCCGTTTAAAACCGGGTCTTTTTGGTCCAAAATCAATTGGCCTGCGGGCTTATCGGGCTTATCCAGCAGCCCGGCTCCTTTTTTTTTTCATTATTAATTTTTATTAGCCCAAGAGGCCCAAGATAAGTAGATAATGCAAATAAAAGGCCGAGGTTATTAGCACCCCCTTTATTAGGTAATACACCACCCTTTCAATTTTATCATTTTAATACACAAACAAAATGACAAACTTAACCTTTCCTTTTCTCTGCCAATTGCCAAATGATCGCATACACCCCTAAGAAATTGAAAAGTTTGTTTCACTCAAAAATCTAAACACTGAACACACACATTCACAGGAGCGACAAAATATTTTATAATGACTCTGAGAATGTGGGCTTCTTCCACAGCAAATGCCCTGAGGCTCTCACTGCTGCTTCTAAATCAGCCCTTATTTCTCATGTCTTTCCACTTTCCAGAACCTTCCAAAATGGAACAAAAAACTCAAGGATAAATAAATACAGAAAATCAGTAATAAATATATGCAAAAACTCAATGTAAAGTTTCGAAAGTGCATGAAATTTCGAATATAAATTTCGAAAAAGGGGTAAAATGTGGGAAATATATCCAAAAAATCACGAAAAATTAGAAAATAAAATTAAAAAATCTGTAAAATATACGAGAAACCATATCCGAATTATTTCATCGTCATAGTACGCGATTCACAAAAATATAGAATTTTTCTTCACATAAACCGGATCCAAATTCTTTCATCTCGCATAAATTTTCTTTACAAAAACACATGATTTTTTCTTCAGCACTGTCGCGGCAAAGTCGTTGAAGATGATGGCGGTGTATTGACGTCAGCGCGGTTACGATGGTCGCCGCGGACATGTCTTCTCTCACTATTCGCTAGTTTCAGGTATTGGGGGTGGGAGTGTACGTGTTTGTTTTGGGAGGAAGGGTTATGTGGAAGAAGGGTAATTTTACAAGTTTATTGTTTGTGTAATGATCTTGGGAGTGGTGTATTTTTCTGGGTGGTATCTTTCCTAAAAGAGGGGGTGTTAATAACCTGGGCCCAAATAAAATATTGATAAAAGCAAGAAGAAAGATAAATGGGCTGGGCTGAAAAAAACAAAAAGGGGCCGCTTAAATCTTCTCTCTTCTCATTTTCCAGTTTCTTCAATAGGGGCCGTCGGCCGCCGCCATCAACCACCTGACCTGACCTCTGTTCCTTCTCTCCGATCTCACGCCACCCGCTCTCTTCCTCCATTTTCCAGTTTCTTCAATCTCTGTTCCCTCTCTTCCCATTAAAGATCTCAGGCCACCCGCTCCCTTTCTCCCTCATATCTTGGTAAAGTTACTTTTTTTTTTTTTTTTTTAAGCCAGAATCGTCGTTGGGTTAATAACATATGCTTGGAATTTTCATAATATTTTGTATCTACTATTATGCTGGGGGTGTTAATAACATAAAAATTCACTTGCACAATTGCAGTTTTTCATTTTGGGGATGGAATGGTATTTTGAATAGATAGAGCTCATGTTCTGCTGCAATTTCCTTTAGCAGTTTCAATTTAACTTCAGGTGCAGGAGCTCGAATAGATAAAAGCTCAATCAACTGTAATTCCAAGTTTTAAAGAATGAAATATGAAAAAATGAAGAGTTAAAACTCTTAGGTCCAAGAATGACTATAATATTACTGCTAGATCCAAATTACTTTTTTAATAATAAATCTTAAAAAACCCATAATAACCCCATGCCCTAATATAAATCAGCCGCCCACTCCATAATATCATTTCTCCTCACTTTTCTCTCTCTCTCTCTAGAAAAATTAACACACCAGTTTTAATGTCGCAGCGGCGGTGGTGGCTTGCAGACCGTCGTCACCGCCGCCCCACAACTCCAGACGGAGCCGAACCCACACATCCCCGCATCCATCTGAGACGAATAACTATGGAGGATGGCGACAGGCGGTGGAGACGAAGGTTGAAGACGAAGGCCGGCGATGGAGGATGGCGACGGTGATGGAGGACGGCGACGGCGAACATATCTGCTATTTTCCGCCGCAAGTCAGATCTTGCTTACTGGGTCTGATTTTTATTTTTTTTTCTGAATTTTACTCATTTTCTTGCAATCTGATAATCTTTCATTTATCTTTCTGTTGGGTATAATGTTCAAGACATGATTTTTCGTTATTTAGGAAGATTGCCCAAAAGCTATTATTGGCCTTTTAATATGACCACCACCACAGTTTCTGTGAAATATTTTTTTGAATTAAATATATATATATATTTTTTGTTCAGATTTGTGTTTTCTACAAGAGGATGGATGGAGGAAGATCTGGTTTTGTGTTGTTGAAATCTGGATTTCCATTTTATTAAGAGTTGTGGGCAAGATGGATGATTGATGATGGAGGCAGAAGACGATGGGGTTGGAAAGAGAGGATCTGAGTTGGCGATTTTTTTGAATTTAGAGAATCTGAAACTGAAAATGCATATATTCATATATTCATCCATAGATGAACATATGCATGTATATATGTATATATATATATATATATATATATTTTTTCATATACCCATGTATTCATGAATTTATGCATGGATGAACATGAATTTATGAATGTCTGAAAATAGATATATTTTTTAATTTAGAAGATAGATATGTAATTTTTTGGATTTAAATATATAATTTTTAATTTTTATGTATTTTTTGAAAGACTTGTGTATATAAATATTTTAAATTTTAGATATGTAAATGTAAATATTTGGTGTTTTTGTCAATTTAATATGAAAATTTTAATTTGTAAATGAAACAAGATATATGCATAACGACTCATGCATATTTTTTTATTTTCTAATTTTATCTATTTCCTTTAGAGAAAGACAAGAATTGAAAATAGAAGATGTGACATAAAGAAAGACAAAAATTTAAAAAATAGAATTAGAAATAAATTGAGTGTAAAGATTTTCTCTGCATGGAAAATGATGAATCCCATCGAATCATCTGCAGTTTTTTGCAGCAGGGTAAGATGAATGAAGGCGTTTTGCACATGGATGGGGAGAAGGGGTATTAATGTCTTTATTCACACTCTTTTGGACTTGCTAATATTTTTTTATATTGTTTGGATCTATTAGTATTTAAGGGGTCCATTTTGGACCTAAAAGTTGTTCACTCAAGAATGAATCCCGCTAAAGCTAATTACCTAGATAAAAAAAATATTATATACTTTCATATATATATATATATATTATAATTTTCGTAATTTAAAGAGAGATAGCCATATGTTTTATGACTTATTTTGTTCCTATAATATCTATTGAATTATTTATAGATAGAGTTAAGTACTTAAGTTAAATTGTTAAATTGTGAACTTGTGATCTATTTAATATGCATTTAGATTTTATTTTAAAAAAATAAAAAAAATGATGTAGTCCATCAGTTTAGTCCAAGATCCGAGTAAGAATTGAATTACGGCTCTTAATACCCGTTTAAAAGTGACTGCTAAGACCTAATTGATTAGGATTGATCCATTTAACATCTCTAGAGACCCGAGTAATAATTAAATTACGGCTCTTAATGACCCGTTTAAAAATAAACTGCCAAGACCTTAGGTTGACTCATTTAACATCCCTAGTTTTGAGCCCAAGCTCTTGTAAGGGGCTTTTCGGGGCGGAAAAAACTTGAGTGACCCAGTGGGTTGATTGCCCACTTAATTTATTCAATTATATTTACTTTAAAATTTAATTTGATACATAAAATTTCGGGCATAATTAATTAAAAGAGTGGACAAATCATTAAATGATGTTCCATGTTTAATGATTACTCTTTTTTTTTTGACGGGAATGATTAATCAATTAGTATTGAGTATAGTTGGGTTAAATAAATTTTTTGTTATCAATTTTTTTTTAAAATTATAGAAGAGTGGCATTTTATATACAACATGCTCAGTTTTAATTATTTCAAAGTGTTACGTATAAAACTTAATAAAAAAATATAAAAAAAATTATGAATGTTTATAAATTATACAATCAAATGTAATAATAATATTTATTTTTTACTAAAAGTACATATATAAAAACTGTTCTATTATATATATATATAATACTAAAAAGTGATAAGTGGTGAAAATTACTTTTAAAATTTTTCAATATTAAATCACTATGTTTATTTAATTTGATTTTATTTATATTTTAATTAGATTATGCAACAAAAAAAAGTAGTGTCACAATCTTGTGAGTCTCGATAAAGTGAGATAACTCAAATGGTCAAAGCACAACTACTTATATTCTAGAGGTCATGAGTTTTGGGTAATTTGTCTTAAAAAAATTGAATGATTTTGTGAGTCTAAAATTCATTAATCGAAATTAATATTTCTCCATAATTAAATCGAACCCTAAACCGTGAGTTTGATTCATTTGTCTTGCAAAAAAAAAAAAAAATAAATAAATAAAATTGTGAGTCTTGATTCATTAGTCGAAATTGATATTTCTTCATAATTAGTCTAGCCCTAAATCGCAAACCATAAAACATATAGTACTGCTCTAAACTCAAACTACTATGTTTCTAAATTTTATTTATGTTTACTCCATAAATAATATTTCTCCAATCGAACCCCTAAATCGAAACCATGAAACCCCGCCCCATCACTCTATATCCAAACTACAATGTTTATCTAAATTTTATTTATATTTATAATTATCATAATTAATCGAACTCTAGATCGTAAACCATAAAACCTACTATATATACCACTCTAAATTCAAATTACTATGTTTTTTTTTTTTTTGTTTTACTCCTTAATTAATATTTCTCCAATCAAACCCCAAATCGTAAAACCATGAAATCTACTATACCACTCTAGATCCAAACTATTATATTTATCTAAATTTTATTTATGTTTCTAATTAGACATGTACAAAGGAAAAAATGTACTGCATTTCTTACTAAATCAAGAGTGTCAAGATCTTGTAAGTTGAGTTCACTAATAGGACCATCGAACACTAAATCGTAAATAAATCTAATCCAATTGTAACACTCTAAATTTTTTTTTTTCCAAATTACTATATTTACGTAAAATTTATTTATATTATAATTAGATATGGAAAAACTAAGAATTACTAATACTATTATTTTGTGAGTCTCACTTCAATTTCACTAGTAGGATATCGAAATGTACGATCGTGAAATCTTATCATACAACTCTAAATTAAAAATCTCTAAATTATTATATTTATTTAATTTTATCTATATTATAATTAATAGAGATGAAGTGATCTTCATTGGGTGCCCATTTGATATTTTAAAAAGAGTAGGGCTATATGTATGACAAAATTAAAGTGTATTTTTAAACGTATTCTTTATTTTTCCTAAAATGCTCAACTTATTTGTAATTAAACGTTCAACATATTCAAAGATGCACTTGAGTTAGGTGCATGCACGACCTTGTATTAAAAAAATCACACATTTCATCATCACATAGTTAGATATATGTTATATATATGAACTTGGATTATTTGATCAATTTCACTCATTTCTAATATATTTTTTTCAATCACTAAACTCAATTCCAGATTATATCCCAGGAGAATCAAATGCCATAAATTAAAAATAAGGTTAATAAATACGAATCAAGCCTCGCATAAATTTTGTCTAAGAAACATATGTTTAACTTGTACAAGATTTATTATTACTACTTTATTTTTATAAATATTCAAAATTACTTTATAAAATTAGAAAAAATAAAAGTCGTCGCAATTATAAAATACTACTCAATTTTAAACACTATTTATATATTTTTAGGAAATTGGAAATTTAGTATAAAATTAATTTCAATGTTTCTTATATGAGCTTTAAAGGGTAGGTAATTAGATTGAGATTGTGGCACAATTTTTATATTTATTTTTATTTTATATTTTCTTTTTACGGTGGGTTGTCCACCCAGTGGGTAGACTTAGTATACTCCTCCCGGAGCCCTTTACAACCCCACATTGACAATATTTATTAAAAAAAATGGAAAAACGGGTGTCGGTTCGAAACCGAACCGCTGTAAGTTTGGTCTCAATTCGATTTTTGTAATAGGCGGTCTCTGGATTTTCGGTTTTCTAAATTGCGTCCATTGTGCAGATTAAAAGAGGATGTAAAATTTGCTCCCGCTTCGCTCAAGAAACTAAAACGCCGGAACGACGTCGCCGGAGGGTTTTAGGGCTGCAAAGTTTGCTCATCTCGTGGTGGTAAAGTTTCCGATTTCCCCTAAAAGCGTCCTATAGTTTCCATCTTCTCATTATCTTCGTATTTTATCTTCAGATTTCTAGGTTTTTGCACCGATTACAATCTACAAATCCGCAATCCATCTTTTGCTTTTTCTTCATTCAGGTTTGCAATTGATTGCTAATCTTGTTGATTTTTATCGAATAGAAGACCTCTCTATAGTCTGTAGCCATGTCGGTTACGGCGGGGGTTAGCGATACAGTAATCGCGGTTAGGGATAAGCTTAGGGGAAAAATAGGGCAAACGAAAGTGAAGCGGTATTGGCCGGGGAAAGCACCGGAGTGGGCGGATGAGTATGAAGAAGGTGGCGACATTCGGATGACGAGAGCTGCGGAGCTCGAGAAAGTGTTTCCGAGACATGAAGGCCGCGACATTACGCGAAAAGACGATCCTAGGCTCCAGCGTTTGGCTCAGAGCAGGATTGATAATCGCGATGAAGTTAGGGAAGATCATAGGAGGATTAGGCAAGCGGAGATTGTGTCGACTGAGGAGGAAGAGACCAGGAGGTTGGAAGGGTTGGATTTCGAGGATGAGGATGAAGATGCGTTGGAGGAGAGGAGGAGGAGGATTAAGCAGAAGCTGTTGCAGAGGGAGCAAGAAGAGGCGGCACTCTTGCCGGAGGAGGAGGAGGAAGAGGTTGATGAAGAGGAGGAATCAGAATCGGAATACGAGACAGATTCTGAGGAAGAAATGACTGGTGCTATTGCCATGGCAAAACCAGTATTTGTCCCGAAATCGGAGAGGGACACGATTGCAGAACGTGAGAGGCTTGAGGCTGAAGAGCGGGCACTTGAGGAAGCGGTGAAGAAGAGGATGGAGGAGAGGAGAAAGGAGACAAAGGAGATTGTGGTTGAGAAAATTAGGGAGGATCACGAAATTCAGAAGAATGTGGATTTGGAGTCAAATATTGCTGATGTGGACACCGATGATGATGTGAATGAGGCAGAGGAATACGAGGCTTGGAAGGCTAGAGAGATTGCTAGGATCAAGAGAGACAGAGATGATAGGGGAGGCTATGTTGAAGGAGAAGGAGGAGATTGAGAGAGTGAGAAACATGACTGAGGAAGAAAGGAGGGAGTGGAGAGGAAGAATCAAACCTTCTGGACAACCGAAGCAAAAATGGAGGTTCATGCAGAAATACTACCATAAAGGTGCTTTCTTCCAGAATGATCCGGATGACTATGCCGGAACAGCTGGTGCTGATGGGATATATACTGTGATTTTTCTTTCGCCTACTGAGAGGATAAGATGGACAAGACGATATTGCCTAAAGTCATGCAGGTTAAAACACTTTGGTCGGAGGGGAGGACTAAATGGACTCATCTCGTCAATGAGGACACAACTGATTGGAATACTCCGTACGTACACTCGTTCTATTTAATTTAGAATTTCTGAAATGATCTATTTACAGTATAAACAATGCTTGAACTAATGCTGTTTGTGGCGCTGACCTAAACATTTAAGCTTGAGTATGTAATAAATAAACTCTTACTAAGACTCATAAACTGAATCATAAGTTGTAGGCTTGTAGCATGTATTCTAAAACTTTAGGTTACTTGGGTTATAAATGGAGTAATGCACCTAAAGTCATAATGAGAGCATTTTTTTTCTGAATATTGATATTAATCATAGTAGTCTTTTAAAAATACCTGCTAAATTCTTGAAGTGCATTGCCTAAATTTTTGCTTCTTGTTGTGCTCAAATACATTCTTTTAGAAGATTGTGTTCTTGAAAATCAAGAAAGAAATGTAGGAAGGAAAGAAAGTATCTTTTCAGTTGTAAGAATACAATTGTTTGTAGTCTTCCAGAGTGCAAGAAAAGAAACCTTTAGTAATTAATATATGAAAATTGAAATCTTTGTGCTACTAGAAGAACTCTTATAATTGTTTGTTTTTGGTAAGCTGCAATTTTGTAGTGGCTATTTAGTTCATTCATTAGACAAAACATTAACAGATTTTACTGACACGTGTTAAATTAGTGACACTTTTTAAATCAAGCTAGGTGAAGGTGTTATTTTAATGTCAGCATCATATTGTTTGCATTATGGTGGTTATGGTTTAAATATAATTTGAGAAACTATGGTCACGGCTCAAACATAATTCAAGGAATCTGTGAATAAAAATAATGTAAATACTTTCTTTTAAAGTTGAAGACTTAGCATCTGCATTAAATGAATGAAGAACCTTAGTGCCTAGTGTTTGGTTAAGGTAGCAATAGCAGCCAAGAATTTTCCTGTAAAGTGAATGTAGGTTTCATTATGCAATTATTATCGTAATATGTGCATTTTAGGTCTTTTGTGGGATGACTTGGGCAATAGTGGAAACTGATAGTAAGATTTCATCAATTCAAAACTTTGAGGTATATATATTATCTATATTTCATGTCACATATTCTTTTGATTCATGAATGGGGCGGTATAGAAGTTATCTACTTCCAGAATTCCTGGTACTATGTAAAAAGGCATAGTGGACTTCCTATATGTATTATTTTCTTTTCTAATGCTATTTCCAGAACTCCTAGTTTGTGCTCATGCTGTGATGTAAGATTAACAACTTATGCTTATTACATGTAAACTGTCGTAATTCACTAATTTCCATTGTAAATTGCATATCTTGTCCAAAAAACTCACCAAAAGTGTAGTTGCTATTAGTCTAAATAAGTCAATAGTAATTGATTTGACCTCTTCCGTAATTACTAATTAGTGATACTGAGGATCACTTTATCTTATGGGCTATGCCCCTAATGAAACTATTAGGACATTCATTCATGTAGGCTCTTTAGAGTTAGGAGGTTGAATCACATCTATGAGAAAAAAAAAATTCTGCATCCAAAATATTCACAGTGTTGTAGAAAAACGGTTGAACCAACCAACTCGTATATGTTGAATGTTGTTACCAACTTCAATGTTTTCTGAAATAGTTGAACGGCCAACCATATATAAAACATATACATATATATATATATATATATACATATATATTATATAATATTCACAATGTTCTTAGCAGAGATAAAACATTGATCATAAGATATTCACAATGACGACCAACCACCTCAGACGATCATATAATAACTATGAGAAAAGCATCCATTTTTATGCAGTAAACACTTCATGCTTTCAAATTATTGCACTCTTGTGTTATAACTAACTTCTGCATTAACAGTCAAATTAGATATAATCACATGCTGCTGTGTTGAACTTATGTAAATCTACCAATGACAGGTGAAACATTCTCGCATGACAGTGTAATGTTAGATCGATGAGTTATGAGATGAATTCAGTTAAATTTATATAATTCATTACCCACTAATTTGTTTGACTCATTTCTTCTTCTAGTGAGTGAGTTTAGTTCAAAGGCTCACACTGGCTTCTTCTTGAAAGTTGTGATCATTGCTGATCCCCATGCTGTTTAGAGTACAGTGTTGTAATGTAGTTAAAATTGTTTTGCTTTTGTCTAAAGATCACTGGTATATAATAAATCAAACACTTGTATAGGTTTGAGTTAAAACCATTGTGAACTTGCTGCGTAAGTTAACACATTCATGAATATTTTTCATGTTAAAAATTACTGTTGCACTCCTCTTGGGAGTATTAACTGCTACAACTTCTGATGAAGCATTATATATTTGATTTACTATACTATTGTTAAAGTTCATCGTGTATATTATTCATAATCAGGTCTTATTTAGTGTGATTAATTATTGTTTGTTGGCTATACAGATGGACGTACAATGATCCACTTCGAGCCAAGTACAATCAGAAAATGGCGGGAATGAATACGCCCATCAAGAGACCTAAAGGGAGCAAGAAGTTGAAGGATTGGGAATCTCGTTGAACTTTGCTTTAGAAGGAGGTCTCCTGCAAAAGCTAAGTCCAGTACTTATATACAGTATTTCTAGGAATGTTGTAAGCTTGTTACTGATGTAGTCTCCTCTGTAGTTCTTTCAATTATACCTTTGGACTCCTTAATCTCATTAATATTCTCTTCTCCACCCATTTATCGACTATCTCACATTATACTTCTCTGCCATGGTTTTTTACCAGCTTTATTAACGACGGATGGCATGAATTGAGGAACTGAATGCGTTTCTTTTTCATTTTAGCTGAGAATTTTTTCTTGTGTGGGGTGATATATTAGGAATGAGTAGGTTCGGGAACTCTCTCCTTCGAATGTCAAATAAGATGATAAGACTATCTCTATTATGCAATGCACTATCGTTCTTAAAAATGCTTGATTTTTTTAAATTGTTAATAGTGTATTATGTATATATAATAATGATAATGCCATACATATGATGATGAGATTAGTATCTTGCTCACTTGTTAAAACTTTTTTTTACAAGAAATTTCTTTTTTTAAGTCACACCTTTCAGTTATCACTACGACACTAAGTTACACCTTTCACTTTTATGAGTAATATCCTTTATAGTAAAAAATCACATCCTTTATAATAAAAAATTACACTCTTTAATCAGTTTCACCGTGAAATTTGTTCACCCAATACTTTGTCATTTGTAAACCCGGGGCTTAGTTTCCCGCCACCTGCTCTTCAATTGAAAATAGAGACCAGATTCGATTCCATTTGGGAAACGAATTGGTATGGGAGTTATAAGGTGGTTTTGGTGAATTTAATGAGTGTTTGGGTCTTGATGTACTAACTACTAACAACTAACTTTGTCCGATAAAAAAAAAAAAAAAACTTTGTCAACAGTGATATTTAAAGAAAAATTCTTCACGATTTCTAATAGGCCCACGCTGATGGCACCTTTTATTTTTGTTTGGGCCAGGTTTGGTTTCTTCTATTTTCTTCTTGTGGCCCATTTTATTTTGGGCTTTTCACTTTTAAACTAGGGTACTGTTATATGCACCCTCGTAATTGGTAAGCACACCCACAAATAAAATTTGCGTCTTTCTATCGATTCAGCCAAGATCTGACAATTATAACATTTTTTGAATCGTCATGACTTTTATATTGAAAAGTCAACTATTAATATGAAAAAAATAAGACGATTAAGTGTAAATAAATTATACTTTTTAGTATAATAAGCTGATAATTTTAAAACGACATGAAAATGAGACTGCGACGCCCAAGCCGAAGATATATTACACCCACTCCACAAATAATTTCTTCTTTGAAGGGACAAAAATACCCTTTACCCCCCTCATTCCTTGGAAAAATCCCTCACTTTTTTATTATTGCTTTTTCAGTTTGCATAACAACAATTAAAAAATGCCAGAATTAAATTTCCTTTCAAATGAACATTGTTGAGATAGTAAATTAATAGGAAAATTGACTAATTAATAACTATAAATTTCAGGGCCCAATTGCTAAATACTACAAAGATTATTCATCTATTTCTAATAACCACAAAACCACACTTAAAATACCTTCAATACCCTTCACTCTAAAATATTTATATTCCCTCTCCGTATCAATTCTTCATATCTCATCTTCCTAAATATTTATAAAAAATAAACCGTGTGATTGTATTTTTATCAGGATATTAAATCATTTGTATTGGATGAATTTATTTTATCATGAAATTAAATAATAAAATTTAATAAAAGTTTTTTCTAATTTCAAATTTCAATGTTAGTTTGGCTACAAAAATGCACACACCAAACAGATTGGGAATACATTTCAAGTCACATGTCAATAACAAAGGATCGACTTGCCAAGAGGACCAGTTTTGCACGCCTAAAAATTCGCAGTGATCAATTTCTCCCTAAAAACTGTCACACCATGATCATACGCAAGTGCAGGGACAACCGACAATGTCTCAGACCTCGTCCTAATAGGTGTTGACATCGGTTGATTGGACCTCGGACCAACATGACATCCCATCGCCAGGACATATCTCATACTAATCCACATTCAATACTCTAAATTATAGTTTGTAGCACGGTCTAATACACAATTTTAAATTATGGTCAACACTCCTAACGAGTATATTTTACTAGGAATTAGAGGTCAAACATCTAAGGTAGTGTTTGAAAAGAGATGGTGTTATCCCGGATGTGGATGGTTTATCCCCGTGTAGTCAATTTTCTTATTTCTCAATTAAATATTCATTCACCTCTATTATACACATATACCTTTAAAATAATCAAATTATTTTTTTCTTACACCAACTTATTCTTTTTTCTATTTTTTTTATATCAACTCATTATCTTTAATTACTTTTCTTACAATTTTCTTTCACCTAATCATTACTCCACTAATTAACAACAATAAAATAATATAATATTAATTTTGATTGGACAAAAACTCCATCCACCTCTATTTCTCTGCCTCTAACCAAACACATATTACTATTCATTAAATTACCCTCATCCACTTTTTTCCATCTCCAGCTCCATTCTATCCGCCACCATCTCTTTCCAGATAGAGCCTACAAACGGGGCAAGAACTGATCACTACAAATGAAAAACCAAACTTGCAAATAGGTACAATTGGAAAAAAAATGTTACTACCAACTAAAAAAATAGTGTATAAATTGTCTAATTTACCCTCAAAAGCAACCGGCTCCCATGTGAATTTTACTAGCCATCCGTCACATCAAACCTTTTTCTCTTTTCCCAGTGTCACATCAAACCTTTTCTCCTTCCCCCCAATGTTGTTTACATCACTATTTTTATATTTTTTTTTATCTCAGATTTAAAATTTGTTTTACATGTGTTGATTAATTTTAATTAATTTTTTTTTGTATATGTGTTGGAAATAAATTATTTTTTAAGAGGAAATTTAATATTTTTATTAGAATTTATTTATCTATTATGTCATACTTTTTATTTCGGTCCAAGAAAAATGCAAATGGCCAAAAAAAAATCATTATGCACTAAAAAGCACAAGTGAACAATAATGCACATGTGCATAAAAAATGCATTGTTCGTAAGAAAGTTGCATTGTCAAAAAAAAAAAGAAGACATTATTCAAGAACAAATACATATGTGCCCAGAAAATGCATTGTCAAAAAATATATTGAATATACACTAAAAAATTTGTATACACACATAATACATTGCATATACACATTTAATTTGAACATGACATCATTTATATCAAAAACAAAGATAAAAAAAAAACAAAAAAAAGTCTCGCGCCAAAATCAAACAAAAAGCCCAAGAACAAAATCAAAACAAAAAGGCCCAAAATCATCCTCAATCGCCACCACACCATATTCCATCAAAATCGGCCTTGGTCGGCTCAGAAGACATTTACGATACGACGGCATCGCATTGATCGCCCATCTCCTACTCCCGACATCGCCGCCACCCCACGCCCTAACGCAGATCCACATCGCCCCCCCACCACCTCCTCCTCCACATCGCCACGCCATCGCCCCCACCACCACCTCCTCCCAATATCGCCACCATCACAATCCTTCATCCTGAATCAAGATTCGCCATTTCCCCACAACCACCGACCTAAAACAAATCAACCGCCACTCCCCCACCACTGCGAAAATACCTTTGACTAACACCACCATCAAGATCCGCTGCCGCCACAAAAACAATGAGTTTTTAAAAAATATCCTTGAGTCAAACACGGATCCGTCAATAAAAAAATTGCAATTTAAAGTTCAATTTTAAATATAAATAAAATGTTACTAATACTAAAACACGACCACCAAATGTCATACAAACATACAAGTTCACCAAATGTCTTATAAACATCAAATGTAAAACAAGTTCACTAAATATAAATCACCAATAAATAACAACACAAGAATGTCTAATCTGAAAAGACATCCAAATTAGCACCATTAGAGCTTGATTCCATGCTCCAAATCCAAACTACGGAAATCAACGAGACCGTTGAGTATATTTTTATTAGTCTAACTGATATTCATTAGAGCTTCAAGAAAAGAATACCAAAAAATCCCTAGCTTTTTTTTTCCCAAATACAACAATTCCGAGTTGATCGGTCCGATCGTGATCGTTTTATCTCCGATTTTGCCATTTTTTTCGTTTACCGGAGGTGCTTTTGGGTGGTGGCGGTCCAATGCTTTCGAGTCGCTCGTTGGGTTACCAATTAGCAATCGGACCGGTGGATGACCAATCCAACTCGCTTTTTAAACACAAAGTAAATAGCAAGTATGAAATAAAAGAGGTTACAATTTTTTTAAAATCAAGAGAAATGCAAAAGATGAAAAAAGATGAACCCCATCATTATCACACAATTAAGAAGATACTCATAATGATTTATCTATGCACTAAGAAAATATTGACAAATTAAAGATAATTATATATATATACATATATATATGAAAAAAAAATTCTAAATTCGTGTGAATAAATATTTTATATCTTAGAAAATAATTATTCAATCATAAAAAGAGAGTTTGGTAAATTGCATTGGTTTGTGATAGAATTAAAATCAATCGCACAAATTGTTAAATTTAATATTAATTATTTGTTTTAATAAAAATAATTTGCATATTTTTAAAATGCATTTAAGTTGAACATGTTACCTCCCCAAAATGGATCAATACTAAATCAAGGAAGATTAGACCACTAACGAGAAAGAAACATTAATGAGTAGGTTTTCGGTAAAACTTATTCCTAGTATGAAATTTATACTATTACATTTACAAATTAATATCACTATACTTATCAACTGATATCATTATATTTATAAGTTGAGATTATAGCATTAAATGCTATAAGTACTAGTTTATAAGAGTAGTAATATTAATTTATAAGAGTAATGATATGAATTTCATTATATAAACAAGTTTTACGGAAGAGTTTATGAACATTAATTAGTGCTATAAAAACTAAGACCATTGATATGGGAGAGACCTTAATTAGGACGAATATATGGGATCATTAATAAGGGAAGGAAACATTAATTAGGACATAAAAATTGGACCATTAATCAATTATGGAGATGAAACACTAGTCAGAGCACTCACAACGCTAGGTAGGAATCCTAATTGGCATGCTACCTCTTAATCAAAAATGGGAAGGAGTGATTGTGGTAAAGGTGATGTGGCATGGGAAGGAAGAATGGGAAAGGAGTAGTCCTTCCTGGATAGGAGAAAAATAATAGGAAAAGAGAGAGTGTGGAAGGAAGTGCTGTTGGGAACGTTTTGCCCGGATTTATTCGAGGTGCAATTTAAATAAATAATTTATTACTAACATGAATTAACCTATTAATTCAAATAGAAAAAATCAATAACATACATGTGTACAATTTATTTCACGTAAAGTCCTATACATGCGGAATCTAGGAGTTTATGCGAAACGTACCTCTTGAAGAGACAACCGTTGAGATGATGGATCAACTCAAATGCCTTCTCAATTATATCCCAAGCTCTTTGCTTGTAATCCGGTGGTAGATTCGCACGAACAAATTTAACAAAGGAATAAAGAAAAATTTATTGCACCACCTTTGTGGATTTCTAATTTTTCTAAGACTGGAATTGTGTAGGAGATGAAAAATTTATCCCTTATTTATAAGAAGAGAGGGGCGAAAATTTAGTGATAATTAGGGCTAATGGGAAATTTTCTCGTATCTTCTCCAAGATACAATCTTGAATATATCTCATATATTCTATTTTTTTTATAAATAATCACAAAATATCTTTTCCACCTTATCTCATGCAATTTTCGAAATATAATAAGTAAAGAAACAAGATTTGGGATTTCTTGAATCTATGAGATAATCTTGTATTCTAAGAATACTTATCTTTTTCCATAAAATCTCTTCAAGAAAATCTTTCCCTTCTTTACTACATATTTTTCGAAAAAAATAGGGCAATAATATTTTCTTTATTTTAATCACCTTTTCATTAATTTGACTTATATTAAGCTGTTTGAGGGGTTTTTAGGAGAATTAGGATTGGATCTCCTAATGGACTCTGAATTCTAATATTGAGCCACAATATTATTCAGCCAATTAATATCCACTATAAAATTAATATGACACTATTCATCTTAATCCATATTACGATAATATGACTCCCGGTTATTATTTTACGCGTTTAAGATTATTTTGTCCATTAATTAATTAAGTCTATGAAAAGCTTTATATTAATTAATATCTTATTCCTTGGAGTAAAAACAACTCAACATTATTATCCATATCGAACTTAATCCACTGCAAGATTTGTATGATAAAACTTACCGAGCCCACCAAGGACAAATCAAACAAGGCTTTCCTTGCACACGTTTTTCAGATAAAATCTTTAGCAATTGTCATGTAATTAATAATATTGCCCAAAATACAAAGTATATAATCGTTCTCTGATTCTAAACCCAACGGGCCAACATAGATCAAAGCAATAAATATTAATCACATATAATCCTATTTAAGTGACAAAGATTAAGAAATCAACAACCAATGAGGTCTATTTCTTCATCCCATAAGTCACTACTGAAGAATGTATTCTCTTCAGAGGTCCGCTAGCGTCCACAATGCACTACGCAACTCTCCGGGTCAAGACAGTCAATCTAAGCTTTGACTTCAACCTCTACCAATGGAGTATTCAATTCCATCTAGGTTGTGAAGATGTACTTATTTACAAAGAACTGTTAATGTGATCTTCTGTGATCGGGTATCACCACATTAACTAAAATGCAATATGTACTAATATTGAACGATTCACAATAAATAAATAACATTCATTCATATTTAAAGCAACAGTGATAAAAAAATTATATTCAGTAAATAAGAGTACATTAGTCTGTTATCTTCACGTATATCTCTAACAATCTCCCACTTATACTCAAAGTCTCCTTTTAAGTATACTACAACACTTCTCATATCCTACATGAACCTAATAACATTTCTCCCACTTGTCAAAGCGGACACTACAATCAATCACACATTTAAGTGATGAATTTTTTGACGATACAAATTCGTCACAATATGCTACCTAAAAGGTGACAAATTTAATTTTCGCTCACTAAAAATTGAGAACTAAATGACAAATTTTTGTTTTGTTACCACTAATGTTTTTTTTAAGTGACTAATTCAAAATTTTCATGACAAAAATAAGAAATTAAATCCAAAGAAACTTTGGTGATTTATATTCATAATATTTAGTGACGATATTCAACGTCATGAAAAATATTATTTTGTGACAACTATATGTTTTGTCATTAATTATTCAAAAGAATTGGTGACACACTTAATTCGTCATAATTTTATTTGGTGACGATGGGCGTCATTGTAATTAGTGACGATCATAGTCGCTATATAATATAAAGTTTTTCATGACAATTTTATGTTTAAATCGTTAATTGTTCATAGTAATTAGTGACATATTATTTCGTCACCAATATTGACATATAGTGACGATTAATAATTATTTTTTAATGACGCCTTATTTAAGTCACAATAAAATTTGGTGATTATCTTAATTTTAATTAGTAACGATCAATATTGGTCATATAATATAAAGTTTTCATGACAATTTTATGTTTAAACGCTAATTGTTCATAGTAATTATCGACATATTCTTTTCGTCATCAATATTGATATATAATGACGATTAAAATTATTTTTAATGACGCACTTAGTTTGTCACAATAGTATTCGTGACAATCTTAATTTTAATTAGTGACGATCAATATTGGTCATATAATATAATTTTTTCATGACAATTTTATATTTAAATGCGTTAATTGTTCATAGTAATTAGTGACATATTCTTTCGTCACCAATATTGATATATAGTGACTATTAATAATTATTTTTAATGACACACTTATTTAAATCACAATATTATTTCGGTGATTTATTTTCATTTTAATTAGTGACGATCAATATTGGTCATATAATATGAAATTTTCATGACAGCTTTTTATGTTTAATTATTAATTGTTCATAGTAATTAGTGATATAGTATTTCATCACCAATATTTATATATGGTGACGATTAATAATCACCTAATATAATTTTTTTATGATGGTTTTATGTCTCGTCATTAATTGTTCATAGTAATTAGTAACATATTCTTTCGTCACCAATATTTATATATATTGATGATTAATAATCATTTGTCACTTTCAACAAAATGTAAGTCATTATAGTTTAAAAAGGCATCACACCGGATTGAACACAAGACCTTTAACGTAAAGAATATGGAAAATAGCTCACTAAAGCTACCAAGTATGCTAGACATCTTTATTGTTAAAGTTTAAAATTTATTATATATTAATTTTAAGTATCAATTTTTCAGTATAAAAAAAAAGACACTAATGAGAATTGATCCCAATACCTTCAAACAAATAACTTATCTAATGCCCAACTAAGCCAATCAAATATTGTTCATTAAAATTGAAATTATATTATTTATTTTAAGCATCAGTCTAATCTTAGAATCTCTTCCAAAAGAACAAGATAAACAAACTTGTGTGTATTCCCCAATTTTTGCATCACCTTATTTAATTATTAATTTATTTAAAATAATTAAGAAAATATTTGGCACATATCTACATGTCAATATCCCATTAAATTTGGCAACAAATCTCACACCACTTTCAAGTAAATTTTAATATCTTTCAAAATAAAAAAAATATATTTAAGATTTACTTGAAAATGAATAAGGGAAAAAAGAAATCACAAAATCATTAAAATTGTGTTACTTAATAAACTATAAAAAAAAATCTAATTTATATTTAACTTTTCATTGATTTTTCTTTTTTCTTCTACTTGATTTTTAAACGTGAAAACAACTAAAAAGAAAAGGTAAGGAAATTGTAGAAATCACATAATTTTTAAAAAACAAGTAGAAGAAAAAGAAAATCAATGAAAAAGTAAATATAAATTAATTTTTTATACTTTATTATGTAAGACAATTTTAATAATTTTGTGACTTTTCTTTTGTTTTTTTTTATTGATTTTCACGAAATCTCAATCAATAAAATTATTTAGAGTAGAGTCTCACTGCATAAATTTGTATAGATACAAATCAATCAATTTAGGGAAATTAATTAATTAAATGGTTTAAGATTACCCGGTCAAAGCTTGGTCAAGGATGAGTTGGTAAAATAAATTGGATCTCAATTGGGATTTATATGTATACAAATTTAGATCCAGACTTTTGTCGATTATTTTATATATAATTTTTGGAAGATATTAAAATCTACTTGCATGTGGTGTGAGATTTGTTGCCAAATTATGGGATATGTACATGTATATATGTGCCAAATATATTCTTAATTATTTTAAATAAATCAAACAGTTAATTAAGTAAATAAGGTGATGTGTATATTGTCAAGTCATCATTTGTCTTTTATACTCATAATCTACATATATCTTGGCTTCAAAAGTTTTATACTCCTACCTAAAAACTCATTCCCCACACAATGCATCCTACCAAAATAATAATTATTCATGGGTCCCACAATAAAATCATCTACATATTCTCTTCTTTATTTATTCCTTAATTATTTTTATTTATAATCTAACTTCATTAATTAAATATTACAATAATTATTAATTAGAATATTTAAGTTATTAAAAAAATAATGCTAATATATTTTTGATCAAAAATCTAAAAATTTATCTAAAAATGAAACAAGGGAGTAAAATTAATATGCAATAACGGTACGAAAAACATTTTTAATTAATGTATGGCCATACTAAAATATTTGCAACATTTTGGCCTTTTAATGTTCCTAACAATAACAAAATTCACCTTTATCGATAAAGGAAAAAAAGCTGTCAAAAAAAAAAAAAAAAAGAAAAAAAAAGAAAAGCAAACACCAACTTGTAACTTGTAATTAAAATGCATATATAGCATGAAAAAATTTAAAAAGTTGCAGTGCCGGTGTATATATGAAACATAAACTAATACTACATTGGGACCCGCATCATTAATCCCCAGTTGCGGGTGATTCCACGCTCATGAATCTCTGTATCGCCGTCGCGGCATCCACTTAAAGGAAAAATTTATATTACTAATATTAGATCTGTATAAATCATAGATTGATGCGATTATGATTTTATTCCTTTCATTAGATTTTTTATTTTTTATTTGTTGATATATCAAGACTTATGCGATCTTTCTATAAAATATATCTAAATGAATCCAAAATTTCATCATAACACATAGATTTAGGGTGTGTTTTGAAACACTTAAAACAATTTTCAGAAACACTTATTTTCAAATCTCCCTCTCACAACTTTTAAAATAAATCTTCGAAGTTCGCTTTTAAATTGTTTCAAACACACCCTTAATTATACAAAAATATATCATTAATATTTTTTAAATCAATTAATAATTTGTTTGCGATTATTATCCTATTAAATATACAATATTTTTTTTTAAAATAAATTAATTAAATATACAAAATTTTAATACAAAATGTGAATATTTAGATTAATAAATTCGTCAAATTAAAAGAATCGCTATGAATATGAAAAAATAAACTCATACAGAACTAATTCAATACACAAATTATTTACCTCAATACTATCTGCAATAAAAAAAAAAAACTCCCTGTAATATACAAAATAATATACAATTGCAATAAATATTCATAACCAATTCAGAATTTAAATACATATAAAAAAATCTATAGTTATTAGTTAAGTAATCTAAATTTACAAATATTCTGATTATAATATTTAATTAAGACAATATATGTTCTTAATATATTATTCATAAAGAGTTGGTATACTGTGAAACTTGTTCACCGTGAAGTTGTTTTTTTACACGCATACTCTTTAGCAATATAAGTCACACCCTTCAATAATATAAGCCACACCCTTCAGTTATCACTACAATACCCTCTGCTATAATATAAGTCACACCCTTCACTTTTATGAGGTATACCCTTTATAGTAAAAAATCACACCCTTTATAGTAAAAAGTCACACTCTTTGGTAATATAAGTCACACTCCTTAATCAATTTCACCGTGAAACTTGTTCACCCTATACTTTGTCATTCTTAAATTATTCTCCGATCCTAAAACTTGTATGAACCCGATTTCACCCTATACTTTGCCATTCCTAAATTAGTCTCCGATCCTAAAACTTGTTCACCCTATACTTTGTCATTCTTAAAAATATGTATGTAACTTTGACAAAAACTTGAATGAACTCGATTTCATCGTGAACTCGGTTTTTTTAGTATCATTTAGTTATGTAAAAAACTCACTATTATGCATAAAAAAAATATCACTATTATGCATAAGAACAATCAACGCTTAGAAAATGCTCTATATTTTTAACAAAGAAAATTTTTGTGCATAATAGTGATAGTTTTTACACATAACAGATGATAGAGTTCAATGATGTAGACACAGTTCACAAGAGTGTTACTCATGTAATTTTGTTCCATATGAAATGCAATATACAATAATTATTTTATTTTTATATTTAAATAATTTGATGCTTTTTTAATTTTCAATTGTACTATTTTTCGTATTTATATTAAATATTATTATTATATAGTACATCTTATAAAAAAAAGGATGAATATTTTTCTTATAGATAATGTTCATTAAAAAATTATTTAACAAATAAAATATTAGAAGATGATACAAACTATTACACACAGTTAGAAACCCTAAATTAAAGATTTAATTAATTTACACAATTGTAATATATATTCGTAATTAATTCTAACTCAAATTACTTATCTATATACTCAATGCCCTTTAAAAATATCTCGGCCAAAATTAATTGGATTAAATAAATTAAGTTTAAATATGAACTTATTATTTGTTATGCAAAAAATTATCATTATTTAAAAAGTATTAATATTTTTTAAATAATGATAATTCTTTTGCATAACAATAATAGTTGTTATGCATAATAATGATAATTTTTGTATATAACAGTAACATTAAATATATATTTTAAAATCACAACATTAATATATTTGCTCATTAACGCTCTCGTTAGTAGAAATGACTCTGAAATCTCTCGTTAGGACAAGGGTTATCAAAACCCTCTTTAAAACTCTTATTATTAACGAGGGCTTTTATAGCCCTCATTAACGCTCCCGTTAAATGATAATTTTTTAATAATAATAGTGCATATACACAACAATAACACTAAAAAAAGAGTGCATGTGAACCAGGACTCACAAGAGACCTACTCAACAAGGAACCAGTAGAGTATAATAATCATAAGGCTTCGAGCATAGATCATATAATTCAATCCACTACCTCGGACTCAGATGGTAGACATGATAAAAGAAATCTAAAATTTGATCACATGTACAAAAAATATCTGAGTAATTATATTTAAAAATCATTATATGCACAAAATATTTTGGTAGAATATTTAGGTGAATAATTTATATATCTCACTTATTTATTAAAAATAAAATAACTAAACTAAATATAATTATTATTTGGGCGTGAAAAATCGAAAAATTAAATTAATTTTATATTTTTAGGGGGAAATTATTAAAGTGGGAAACCAAAAAAATGTTGGAAGAAAAAAAAAAAGTAAGGCTAAGCTTTTATATGCATCAAAAAGCATTGTGCACTTCATAGTATTTTAAATCATGCAATTTATTTTCATTAAAATATATAACTTGTTTACACTTAACTGCAAGTAACTATTAATATGAAAATAAGTTTCATGATTCATTATAAACAAATTGCATATTTCAATGCAATAAATTATATAATTTTTAAATATATTATAAAATGCATCATGTGCAAGACTGGTGTACATGCACTTTCTCAAAATTTAAACCAGCAAATTCATATTTTTAGGCGGAAGTTATTAAAGTGGGAAACAAAAAATTGTGGGAAACAAAAATATTTAAATTAATTTCAATGTTTTGAGTAGAAGAGAATTTCTCTCAAAAAAAAAAAAAAAATAGAAGAGAATTCAAGAAAGTAATTAGATTTTAAATCCTAATAAACCTAATAAGATAACACATCCCTCATCCTCTCTCAATCACCATGGCCTTACCCTTGATGGAGGTACATCCGCCACATCTCCCAACTCAAATTCAAATTAGGGATTTGGAAAATCGCCGCGCCGCGAAGCTTTGCCACCCGTGCAGTCATAAGATTCCTCCGCGTCGCTTTTCTACCGCTTATTGTCGTCAGAATTAATGAGGACCTAGAAGTTTTCTGCCGTCATCATTCCCGCACTCCTTTGACAACGTGTCTACTTAAGCTCTGCCAAAGAGTGTAGAAATTGAAGGTATTTAGAGACAATTTCAATAATTAGTTGTGATCCAATACAATTTTACTTTTTCTTGAATTCGCTTTCTTGAATTTGGGTTATATTTCTTAATTTCATGAATGTTAGGGTAGCACTAGGATGTATGGGCTTAATTAAGATGTGACTGAGTATAGATTATGTGAGTTATTGTGGTTTAATTCAATATCCTGAAAATATGTATAATTGGTTATCAGTTTCATAGGTTTTGATATTTAGTTGATGAGAGGGCGAGAAAATATGTCCCTCAAGATTTTGAAATTGGGCACGTGTCTACTTGACCTCCATGGACGTGGTAGCATATTGATTTTATCACTTGTTTGGATTTGAAATTTGACTTATTGAGTGCTCTATTACTTCTCCTTTTTTGATCCTTAATTAAATTACTGATTCTTTTGTTTAAAAGTTTAAGTGGGCTACGCTTTTTGGAGGATATATGCAGTATATTCACATATCATTTAAATCGCAGTTCATGGTGTTAATTAGAAATTTTCTAATTTGTAATTATTTTCCTGTTTTATATTACATTGATAATAGTGTTTTCATTACATTGTTGTGATCCATCCACACAATGATTTGCCTTCCAGGGATGGGCTTCTGAGCCCTAGTTACCTACATCCCCAATTTGATAACATACACATACTCTTAATTCTCATTAATATATTTATGTCATCAATATAAATCTGCGTGAAAGCGATTTTTCATAAATTTTTAACTTTTTCTCGATGATAATTTAGTATGGTAGAAAGTGAAAAAATTAGATACATGACAACAAATTCTTTTGAATACAATTATCAATTATAGAGATGGTGTTTTTAGTGTTGGGCGTATTACGCTTTATAGCATTTACTAAGATCATGAAAAGGATCATAAGGTTTGGTTAACACTTAATAGTGAAGTAGTATTAAATGTGTCGAACCCTATATGATTTTCTTGAAATGGATATATTTGAAGTTCTTTAGATACTAGACAAATTGTGTTTATTTAAGTGCTTTTCATGAGACAAATTACGTCTCCCATATTCCTTAAGAAGGGATTTGACCCCTGAATGTTGCTAAAAGATAGTTAAAGATAACTTATTTGATATTATTATTAATTCTTTAACCAACGTAATAAATAGAGCAATTTTTCTTGTGCTCGAATTTAGGTTGGCGAAACATCGCACATTTGAAAAGAATGCTATCACTTTGAAAGGCACATTACAATGATAATGCTTTAATGATTTCTTGTTAAGTTCAATTCAAAATATACATAAGATAGTCGCTTTTTACTTTTGATTCTATAATGTTATCGATTTGTCCTTCTCTGTGTTCAGAATGTGATGTTTAACTTGACAATTCATCATTAGTTTTCACTGATTAGATTAAGGTTGATGATAATTTCAGATCAATTAATTCGACAAACTCAAATTCAAAATCTATAAATTATACATGTATTTTCATGTTTTCTAATTTATATATGTTTTTACATAATTTCGATTTGACGCAAATGTATTAGTGAGAAGGAGACAAAAGTGATTGGCTTGGAAGACCAACCTGTCGAGGAGGGTGTATAAATGATGATAAGAAAGACCAATTGCTTCGACAAAATGCAAATATAAGCTCATGGCATGGCATAGTCTAATGGCTCTTTTAGCTATAAAGGGATGAAATTATAAAGGTTAGTTTTTTTTTTCTAATATGTATTTGTATAATGTGTGCATAGTTTATTTTTGCGAAAATCTGGTTTGTTAATGGAGTATGGCCAGACTTATTTATATTTATAAGCTTATGAAGTGATTGCCATAGTATTTGGTATCAATAAATCCAATCCTCTAAATTGAAATGTGAGATAGTCAAATTTGAAGTTGTGACCCATTTCTCAATATTAAAACATCCGTTCTTCATGAAATAGGTTGGGAGATCGCCTTCTATACACTTTTTTCGTTGTTGCTCATAAAAAATAGTCGTGTTCCTAAAATGCAGATATAAGTTAGGAATTGAGTTTGTTTGGATTCAGAGAGTTAGTTCCTGGAAGTAGAGTTGTTTCTTAAAAGTGACGTGGCTGGGAAATTGTTTAAATTTCACTCAATTTTGGACCTCTCATATTGATCTCTATCTGCGTTGTAAGTAATAATATGTTTAGGGTTCTCAGAATGTACTCGTATCAAAAACTCATTTTTGTGTAAAACTTATTTTGTGTAATTTTAATTCAAATTTGTAGCAATCATATTGTACCCGTAAGTAATGTAGCAATCACAGGGGTTATGTAGTCACATTGTACCTTAACTTTGTATGTACTCAGAAGTATTAGAAATTATATTGTGAGGAATCTTAACATCTAATAAAATTATTTGCACTATTTGTGTTTCTGCATCTAACATAGTCATTCTTTTACTACCCAAGTCATTTTACAAAAATGAGTATATATATAAATTTTTACTATTTTACTCAATTATAAATTATTAGTTTCTTAGGATAGTGATACACAACCTGAGCATTCCCTAGTATACAATAGAGACAAATAAGGAGACAAATATAAGAAAAAATAATATATAAGTCAATAATTGTATCTAATTTAGATGATGATGATATGTCAATAATTAAATCATATAAACATTAAAAAGAAGGTAATTTAGTTAGTGGAAGTTCTATATGTTTCTAAAAAGTGATGTGATTGAGAAACATAGTAAAAAGGAGTTACTGTTAGTAGATTGATGCTTATTATGATATTGTGAGATGTATGACACTATGACTTGCTAATTAAATTAGAAAATTCATTTGATATAATATTTTTTTTATAGATGATATTGTGAGACTTTGGATTGGGGAATATGTTTTTTGGTGGCTTTGAATTGCTCAATCTTACTCTACTGACTGATTTAATCATTATTGCATTTGTTCTTTACATGAGCTAGTTTCAAAATAACTTAATTACATTTTTAAATTCTAACAAATCAAGCAGATTATGTTTTACCTTAATTCAAGCAGATTATAATATGCTATTATGCACCTTAATTCAAGCATATTATAACCAGATTATGCACCTTAATTCAAGCTTCAGAATTATGTTCATATTTTTTCGTCTTGGTGTAAATGTTCATATTGAAACCCTGGAAATGTGCAGCTAATCTTAATTTCTTGTATGCAGGTCAAACAAATTGATGGTTGCCATATTTGACATACGAGCAAGCAATTCCCTTGGTAATTTCTTAACTCTTAGTCCGATCGCATGAACTTGTGAGTATATGTTTTCAAGTATACTGTCAGTTCCTTAAGTATGTGTTTGCTTTACTACCAGTTCCTTAAGTATGTGTTGGTTTCCGCATATTTGTTGGTACCTTAATCAACTAAAATGCTATATTACAAATTTACAACAATAAAAAAAGAATATGGCTAATGATATCAACGTTGATGTTGAGCTCCTGCTTTTTTGTTTTTATATGCAATCTTGAATGATATGTCAATAATTAAATCATATAAACATTAAAAGAAGGTAATTATGAGTTTTCTGAATATTTTATTTCAATCATGGGTATGGTGATGAAGTAGCTGATTTTTAATATTTTTTTGTAGTCTCTTGAACTTAAAGAACCATGCGATAAGATTTACTTGTATGAGAAAACCCACAGTACAAAGAATAATGAGTGGATATCCGACAAGGCAAAAGAAAATTGGGTAAGTCATGTAGACATTTATGATATTTGATTATGTTATTATTGAGGTTAATTTACTTCTTTTTCAATTCAGTTGAGCATTTTATTTACTTTATTTATGCTTAAATACTAGGAAACAATGAAACGTAAGCGAGATGAATATATTGAGCTCGGAATAGAGAGGACCGAACCTGAGATAGTCTTGGAGGTGTTGGGCCATGGGGCTGGATATACCAAAGGGTATGGTTACGGTTCAAAGCCTCCGAGTAGACGAAGTTCATTGTACAATTCTTTTGCTGAATATGAAGATGAGCTAAGAGAAACAACAGAAGAGTTGCAACACTCTAGAGCTCAAGTGGAAGAACTACAAGCTCAAGTAACTAGCTTGAAAGAGGACCTGACTACACAAAATGATAATCTGACCGCCAAAACTCTCTCGAAAGCAAAATGAGATTCTCAACGCAAAAACTCTCGAGCAAAATGCAAATATGAACAAAGTAATGGCTTTCATGAGGGACAAAAGGGATTGACATATAATTAAGGTTATGTTCTATTTTTATCTTTAGCCTTTACTTTATTATTTTCATTTTTCTTTTAGTAGTACTACTCATATGTGTAGCTTTAAACCTGGATGTGTTAGAAGAGGGCAAATATTATGATTTATTTGTGTTCAACATGTGTAACAAATAAGAGAATGTGATAACTACTAGTTTCTCACTCTCGAGATTAGGTCTTGTTGATGCTATTTCGAAGTGCAATTAGGTCTTGAGATGTCAGAATTGCTGATTTTTTGAGAGCATTACAAATCGCGATTTGATTCAAACATAATATGTGTGTGATACAAATTAATTTTTTAGCTAGGTTATATGTGTATTGCATGTATATAGATAATGGTAGTACTGTACTTTGTATATTTCACTACCAAATTGTGATAGTTAAGGTGTGTGAAGTAAATATTGCTGCATTTTAGTTCGTGGATGTAATGATTAAAACAAGTTAGTGTAATTTTGCTATACTCATTCTTAGATTTTGATTGTGTTAAGGAATTACTTTGAGATCCGAGATTTAGTATAACTGAAATTGTTTCATGCTTGTGTGACTTGCTCTGGATTTGGAGAATTGAATTCGATCTTGCTAAATTTGGGGGGTTCTGGAATTTTAGATCTGATTGTGGTTAAGGTTTATGAATTTTTGAATTATTGAACCTAGATATTTTACCGTGCTGCTTTGAGAATATTTTGTTTTTTTTTTTTGGACAAGAAGTTGCACATTTATTGTGTTATTGATTTGGTAAAGTAGATACACCCTGAATTTTGTGGATTAGTCTTGGGTAATTTAATATGTTGATGGTAGCAACTCTTTCTGGGGTTTTTTTTTTGGGATCAAGTAGCGTTCTTATTCATATATGTCCCTGCGTTAGAGAAATATCAAATTCTTTTCTATTGCAGAAAGATTCTGATCTAAATAGCTAAACTAATAAAACTGTATGTATGATAACTTGTTGTGTAGAAATGCTTATATGAGATTGGGTTTTTGTGATTGTTAATATGACATTCTGTGTTAATTACTTGAGGTTTCAGAGATGGTTTTATTGAATACAGAGTAATTAAATGCAATGGACTTGGAAATAAAGTGAATATGTCTCCAATTAACTTGATTTCTTTCCTTGCTAGTTCGAATGAATGGAGTTGCTATTCATCTAGATGTTCTTGTTTGTTGGTGAAACATCGTTTTGACTTATATTAGCAAGCAATTCTAATAGCAAATTCTCAAGATGCTTTCTCAATTTATTTAACTTGTTAAGTAGGCATGACTTTTATTTGAAGTTGATCACATGATGTATTTGTGAAAACACGTTTATTTTTTTAACAAAGAATATGAGAGTGATACTTTTTACTTTTAGTTATGCTTTCTTATAAATTCATCTTTTGATATGATATCCTTTTTATAGGTGATATCTAAGGAGGAGAAGATTTCAGATTAAATGCTGCTTGAAGTGCATGGAATTTATTTTTTGAAGACATATAAGACATTGTTTTTTTTTTTGTTTATTGTTTTCAAGTAGTTTTCATAACAAATATTGTTGATTGATTTTTAATTGTTTGACGGAGTTATTTTGTTAATGCAATATATTTTTTTATCTTTAATTAATTTAGTTTTTATTGTAATATTTATTATTTAGTATTGATTACTGATTTAATATATATAAAAATTCAAATAAATTGATAATAGGAATAATTATTTCACGATGAAATAAATGCGTCACAATATGTATCATTTTTATGACGAAATAATAGTCACGGTATGTTAATTAATCATGACGATACATGTTGTCACTATATCAATTTCTTTAGTGACGATTATCATCATCGTCACTTGAATAATATTTTTAATGACCAAAAATATTTTGTCACCATTTTTACGTCTTTAAAAATTTATGAGTATTTCGTCACTAAAGTCCAATTTTTTTGAGATTTAAAATCGCTTGTCACTTTACCTATATATATAACCACGATTTTTTTTTTTCGTCATTTTTTTGGCAATTCTTTCATGATTTAAAAAAATGTCAAATATGACGAACAATATATTGTCACTAAATCTAAACTTCTAGTGATGAATATTATTTTCGTCACTGAATAATACATTATAGTGACAACAATAGTTCGTCACAATTTCCACATCATTTTGCGACAATAAAAATTTTGTCACTAAATCAAACTATTTAGTGACAATTTTTATTGTCATTTTATATGTACGCATATAACGACGATCAACATTTAAATCCGAATAACAACTCTTTCGTGATTTAATATAGAAAATGTGACGAAATAATCAAGCTAATTGTGACAAAATTAATGTCACTAAAGTAACCTTTTTTGTGACACTTATTTAAATCGTCACATAAAGTTGAACTTTAGTGACAAAAATATCATATTAAGTGACGAATTTTTGATGCCTAAGGTGACAATTTATGTGTCACAATAGATGGACACATTTAGGGACGATGAACTTTTTCGTCACCAAATGATGCCCTTTCGCTACGAATTAATATACCGTCACATTTTTCAAAATACCACGCACTATAAAATGACGATCTACGCTATAAAAAAAATCATCACAAATTATCAATTGTGATGAAAAATGATGTTTTAGTGATTTAATATTTTCGTCGCGAAATCTCAATTTCTGTGAGTGAGATTGACAACAAACTTGACACCCATTCCTTCCACATGTCTCTCGAATATTTTCTGAGGCAGACCTTTGTGAATGCATCTGCTAGGTTATCTTCTGATGCGATCTTTATCACCTCTATATCTCCTCTCTTAACGGTTTCTCGTATAAGATGGTACTTTCTTTCAATATGTTTGCTGGCTTTGTGGGCTCTTGGCTCCTTTGAATTTCAGAATCGCTCCAACATTATCACAAAATATAGTGATAGTGTTGGGCAAATCCTGAACTTCGTCCAAGTCCACTAAGAAGTTCTTGAGCCAAACCGCTTCTTTCACTACTTCACAAGCAGCTACATATTCGGCTTCCATGGTAGAATCTGCAATGCATTTCTGCTTCACGCTTCTCCATGTCACGGCTGCACCTCACAGAAAAACACACTACCCGAGGTAGATTTTTCTCGAATCTATGTCCGAATGGAAATTCGAAGTCCGTATCCCATGGAATAAGACCGTCTCGATCGATAAACCAACATCCTATCTTGAGTTCTTTTCAAATACTTCAGAATGTTTTTAATAACAGTCCAGTGTTATTTTCCCGGGTTACTTTGATATCTTGCAACCATTCCTACGGTAAAGCAAATATTCGGCCTCGTGCACAATATTGCATACATGAGGCTTCCAAGTGCCGACATATACCCTCATGTCATCTATCTCGTTCTGTGTCTTAGGACACATTTCTTTCGACAGATGGATTCCATGTCTAAAAGGTAAGAAACCTTTCTTGGAATCCTGCATGCTGAATCGCTTCAAAACAATATCTATGTATGAAGCTTGCGACAAGCCTATCATCATTTTCTTGCGATCTCGAGTTATCTTGATTCCAAGGATGTGTCCGGCTTCTCCTAAGTCCTTTATATCAAACCGATTTGACAAATATACCCTTAAGTCCGATAACACTTTTACATCATTTCCGGCGAGCGTAATGTCGCTCACTTAATAGTACTAAGAATACCAAGGCAGTTCCGACACACCTTTTGTATACATAACTATCGAAATCATTTTGATCGAAACCGTAAGATTTTATAACCTGATCAATACATTGGTTTCAAGCTCGGGATGCTTGCTTTAGTCCGTAAATGGACTTCTTAAGCTTGCAAATGAGATGCTCTTGGTTTTTCGTGATGAAGCCTTCGGGTTGGCACATATAGATTTCTTCTTCAAGACTTCCGTTTAGAAAAGCTGTCTTGACATCCATTTGCCAGATTTCAAAATCTAGATGTGCAGCTATCGACAAGAGAATACGGATGGACTTAAGCATCGCTACAGGCGAAAAGGTTTCCTAATAATCGATCCCTTCTTTTTTAGTATATCCTTTCGCCACAAGTATAGCCTTGAAGGTCTCAACATTCCCGTCCGGTTCTCTTTTTCTCTTGTAAACCCACTTGCAACCAATGAGTTTTACCCCATTGGGTGGTTCGATTAGCTCTCACACTTGATTGTGATCCATAGAATGTTGGGGAAGGTTTTGCCTGGATCTATTCGAGGTGCAATTTAAATAAACAATTTACTACTAACATGAATTAACCTATTAATTCAAATAGCAAAAACCAACAAATTAACATACATGCGTACAATTTATTTCACGTAAAGTCCTACACATGCGGAATCTAGGAGTTTACGCGAAACTTACCTCTTGAAGAGACAACCGTTGAGACGATGGATCAACCCAAATGCCTTCTCAAGTATATCCCAAGCCCTTTGCTCGTAATCCCGTGGTAGATTCGCACGAACAAATTTAACAAAGGAGTAAAGAAAAATTTATTGCACCACCTTTATGGATTTCTAATTTTTCCAAGACTAGAATTGTGTAGGAGATGAAAAATTCATCCCTTATTTATAAGAAGAGAGAGGGGTGAAAGTTTAGTGATAAATAGGTCAAATGAGAATTTTCCTTGTATCTTCTCCAAGATACAATCTTGAATATATCTCATATATTCTATTTTCCATAAATAATCACAAAAGATCTTTTCCTCCTTATCTCATGCAATTTTTGAAATATAACAAGTAAAGAAACAAAATTTAGGATTTCTTGAATTTATGGGACAATCTTGTATTCCAAGAATACTTATCTCTTTCCATAAATTCTCTTCAAGAAAATCATTGCCTTCTTTACTACATATTTTTCGAAAAAAATAGGAAAAAAATAGGCAATAATATTTTCTTTATTTTAATCACTTTTTCATTAATTGGACTTATATTGGGCTACTTGAGGGGCCTTTAGAAGAATTAAGATTGGACCTCTTAATGGGCTCTGAATTATAATATTGAGCCACAATATTATTCAGCCCATTAATATTAATTTATTCCACTATAAAATTAATATTGCGCTATCCATCTTAATCCATATTACGATAATATAGCTCCCGGTTATTATTTCCGCGTTTAAGATTATTTTGTGTTGGGAAAATTGTAGTTTTGATGGAAGTTCTAAAACAAATTGTAATAGGACAAGTCAGACCTATTAGTTGACTGATGACTTAGAATCAGGATAGGATGACCAGCTGATATGTATAGACAACTGATGTAAGAATAGGTCACATATTGAGGGGGAACTTCAATATGTATAGGTTCTGTCTTGAAGAAGATCAGAAGATCAGAAGATCGAAGATCGAGATCGCATTTGAGTCGATATAGTCGGAAGAAGACATGAAGTTAAAGAATCAAGACCAAAAATCGA
The DNA here is from genome assembly GCA_037126765.1 of Stenogyne calaminthoides. Taxonomy (NCBI): domain Eukaryota; kingdom Viridiplantae; phylum Streptophyta; class Magnoliopsida; order Lamiales; family Lamiaceae; genus Stenogyne; species Stenogyne calaminthoides. The sequence goes on from JBBCBC010000011.1 coordinate 15,697,314, forward strand.
TAACTACCAGAAGAGCAAGACGAGAAGACCTACATCAGACGAGTCTGCTACTTGAGCTAAGACAACTTGCATCAAAAGACTCAATCGTAGATCGATCGGTTTTATCTCCGATCAAAGTCACCACACCAGTGGCAAATCAAGACTCACCACTTACGTATGATGATAATCGATAAGAAGAATGTCAACCTTAGTTGGTAAAGCAAACCTTTGAATAAGTGTACTTGTTAACCAATGAGAACAAGACACGATGTACGGAGTCGATAATGCGATTCAAGCCAACAGATAAAAAAATGGCTAGAAAGGACAAACATACATACTTTCGGCCATGCCATCCCTGAAGCACGTCACATAAAGCCTGCAAACTACATAAAATAGCTTGAATTTTGAATTGCTCTCCAACGGCTAGTTCAAATTCATGTCTATAAATATGTGATCAACCTTCATAGTAAGGTTACGAAAATTATCATCAAGCTCAAGCTATCCGCAATTTCCGCACGAAAAACACAAAATCAAGAATATTTTCTAAGTGTTCATCCCTTAGTTCTTAGCATAGAAATCTTGTCCTTTAGCTTTAGGCTACTCAAAAACTAGGATAGATTTCCAGTTGGAACACAACAAATCTTATACCCAAACCAAAAGTTAGGTTAAATTTGTTTAGCAAGATTTCAGACCAGGGTTTCTAGTTTCTGATTTCTGGGATTGGTTGAGTGAGAACTCTTGAAACATCTGTTGTACTGTGTTGGACTAACACTTTAAACTAAGTCCAGTTGGTTAAGTTGGTGCCCCTGCTGATAGGGAAGAGTGGAAGTAGGACAGGTTGTCCGAACCACTATAAATCTTGTGTGCACTATTTGATTTACCTGTTTTACACTTTGCACACTACCTGTTTCAATATTACATGAATATTCTGAGTCTGGATCAGATTTGTATAAAGCAACTGATCTGATCAACTTGACACTTTGTCATCTGATTCAAAACAGATAAGCAGAATTCTATCTTAACAAAACTGGTTTTACACATGGGTTAAAACTTAGCTTCCGCACATCAGTTAAACTGATAGACACCGAACTGATCTACCCTCAAGCGATCAGTAAGTTGGATATCAGTCCAAACTGATTCACACGCACTCTGGTCAGGCTTACTTGCGTTTCACACCTGATCTCACAAAAAGTTTTCAGAAGTCTATTCACCCCTCCCCTCTAGACTTCTGCCCTCAGAAAACCCATTTGGGACCTACAAGTGGTATCAGAATAGTGGTTCTACGAACCACTGGCTTTGAGTATCATCGGTTCTTGAGGAAGAACCATTGTGGTCACTTGAACAGATCTTGAAAAACATGTTTTTAAAATTCATATGTTTTTAAAACTCACTATTAGTATGGATAATACTTCGGGTATGTATCATGATCTACCTAAGTTCTCTATTGATGAGTATGCTAACTGGACCATACTCAAGAACAACCATCTGGGTGCGATAAGCAGCAGAATGATGGAAGTTCTTGAACAAGGACCCATCATCATTTATTACAACAACCCAACTGAAGGAGGTGATCCAGAACATCCAGTTGGAGCCAGAATCAGAAAGAGTCCTTCACTGATGGATGCCGAGAAAAGGAAATTGTCCAATCTGGATACTGTGGCCAGACACATCATTATGAAGACGATGGACAAGATAACACGAGAGAAGATCAAGTATCTCAAGACTCGACAAACAAATGGGATACTTTTGGCCGAGATGTCGAAGAAATAATTTGATTAAGATGCAGATTGCAAGTTTAACTGGTAAAGTTTGAGAAACTCAAGATCTTTGCCTAATGAAACCATAAATCAGCTCGATGGAAGAATCACTATGTCACCAACAAGCTTCGTGAATCGACAAGAAATGTCTGACAAAGACATCAACTACAAGATCTTGAGATCTCTCGACCAAGAAATGGGATATGAAAGTAATAGTGATAAAGGATTGTCAAGATATTGCGAAGATGAAGCCAAACAACCTGTTTCTGAGCCTTAAAGCTCATGAGTTTGACCTGATTGAAAGAGGCCAAGAAGAAGATGACGAGTCGCTTGCTGAAGCCACACTTGCCACATCAAAAGCAGTTGATTCAAAGCATCCAACATCACTCAAAGTCTACATGAACCTATTGGAAATATCATGAGTCGATGAACAAATTGCTTTGTTGACCAAAAAGCTTGAAAGATCCAACATTCAACTGGGAAAATATCGGAAATTTTATAGAGACTATCAGAACAGCAGAGGAAGAGATGGAGATCTACTAATAGATCACAAGAAAGGAATCGATCTGGTGACAAAAGAGATGATGATAGGGAGGATCACAGAGAGGATAAGAAAAGAGATAATCGTTCTGATGACATAAGAGACAACAGATCAGAAAGAAGGAATTCTGATCATAGGCAAACTGGGAAGTCACCTGACAGATTCTACAGAAGGAATGACTCACCTGGCAAAAGAAATTTCGTGGAACCTGGAGCATGTTTCAACTGCTCGAACCAGTGTCACTACAAAGGTAGATTTCCTCGACCGACTCCTCCAAAAGAAAGAGAAGATAAGCGGAACATAAGAGAGCAAAGATATAGAGACAGAAAAGCCATGGTTGCTGATACATCAGGGATAGATGACTCTTATCTGCCTTCAGATGATTCTGGTTATTCATCTGTAGAAGACTTCTGTTTGATGACCACTGATGATGATTTCAACAACTTCGACGATCTGATGTTCTCATCTGATGACGACATCTGCCTCATGGCTAAGGATGCTGATCAATTTGAGGTAACTTCTAAACCTTATGTGTTTTCTTGCTTCCACCACCGGCCGAGATTGACATGCGATTCGACATGCAATGGAGTAATTGTTTGATGATCTCTATAATGTAGTATACATTTATACTATAGTGGAAGCTTGAAAATGATAAGTTTTAGGCGTAAAACATTCAACTTGTTAAAGATAATGCTACAAGAAAAGTCACCGAATCGAAATCGATTGAGACGTTTTGAAGATGACCGCAGAATCGAGCTTCAAAGTCGGGTTCTTCCGATCGAGGTAAATTGATTAAGGAACATCAAGCTATTAACAAACAACAAGTTGATTATCTAATCCTCCAAGCTAAGTTCGATGAACTCTTCCGAATCGCATGAGAGTCTAAAATAAAGTGAGGACAGTTTTATGAAAGAAAGTAGAGATTTTTGAAAAAGCTTCTAAAATGTTGATGAAATAACAAGCTACTTTCGAAGCCAACCGATAAGAAGGGTATTGGGTTTAATAGCCCATCCGATCCTCATATGTTCAACCCGATTCACAAATTCAAAAAGTGAATTTAGGAAGATTTCGGACAAGATACACAACATGCCAAATCAGATCGAAGAAGGAAAAAGACATCTTTGAATGTAAAAGGCAAGTGCCTTTATCGAAACGGAACAAAAATGGATCTCAATCGATCAAGCATCGATTAGAGAATCAACAAAGAACCCCGTTTTTTCCAAGAGACCCTCAACCTGATCAACATATTAGGAATCATAAAAGACAACCTCTCAAGGGAAAATCTGATCTGAAACCTAATCAGGTCAAGCTGCCTAATCAGCAAGCTAAGGGTAAACTGCAGAAACCATTTGTGCAAAAGAGATATGAATCTTTTGATGGTAGCGAAACATTCCTATCCTTTCAACTAGAAATCCAGACATCTCGCACCAACCACACCGGATCAAAAAAGACAAACTAATCGAGAAATCCCAAGTCTTCGATTCATCCAGAGTTCACACTCATAATCATAATACGCACCGGAAAACACATGAAGAGATGTATGATTATGTAGATGCTTATGAGAGACAAATAAGGTCTTCTGATCTTAATGCTTACCATAGAAGTGCCCTGTTTGTTTGGATCCCGAAAGGTAACACTAACCCCTCAGACCCAATCCTGCTGGGGTACCTAAAGCCCCGATTTTATTGTAGGTTCGCGTTGGTTTCGCCCATAAAGGAGGTGTACAAACAACTATCCGGTACATCTATAGTGGATGCTCAAGGCACATGATCGAAACAAACATCTCCTCGGTTCATACACGTAACAAGAAGGCCCACATGTACTCTTTTTGGTGATGATAACTTTGGTTTTACCGGAGGATTCGTAACCAGAGAATGATGATGTACGCACGAGTTATGAGTCTCGTATGTCGATGGTTTGAAGCACAACTCACATCGGTTTCACAATTTCTGCGACAATGGATTCGAGTTAAGTTCTCGAATCGATCAATGCACTATCAAGAATCGAGCTACTCAACGAAAGTTTTGCTAATCGGTTCAAGAAAATGAACAATCTACACCGCAGATTGAATAGTTGTCCAAGAAATGATGCTCGATTGTTAAGAGTTCCAAAAGCAAAGAGCTTGCTCGCACAAAAGAATGAGCCATCCGAACTTTAAGACTCTTAACAAGATAACAAGGATGTCCCCGGTTGAGGGTCTCCTAATGAGGTATTCTCTAAGGATCGCATAATTGTTGCATGTCGTAAGGGAAAAAAAAGTTAAAAGCTTCATTCAAGGATCCTAGACCAACATCCAATAGAGTACTACAACTTCCCCATATAGATTTGTTTGGACTAGTTACACCACTTAGTCTCAACGGACGCAAATACACTCTGGTAATCGTGGATGATTATTCCAAGTTTACCTGGGTTGTATTCTTGTATAAGAAGAATGAGACTACCACAAAGATACCTGAGCTGCTAAAGAGATTACAGAATGAGAAAGGTGTCAGTATTGTAAAAATCAGATCAGATAAAGGTACAAAATTTCTGAACTCCTTTATTACTGATTTTTGCACTAAGTTTAGTATACAAAGATGAAACATCAAATTTCCGCCAACACCACAACAGTAATGGGCGAGCGTAATCGGAGAAACATAACACTCAAAGAAGCTGGTCGCACAATGTTAGCTGAACATGCAACTCCAAATCGCTTTCAAGGTGGTTTATCAACACAAAGATGTCATACTCAGAACAAATGCTCCCTGACTAAGATTCACTTCAAAACACCTTATGAACTGTGGAAGGGCAGAAAACCTCGTGTTTCTTACTTCCATGTTTTTGGGTGCAAGTGTTTCATACACAACAATGGGAAGAGTCAGTTGAAAACCTTTGAAGCCAAGTCAGATGAGGGTATATTCTTAGGATATTCCTCAACTAGTAAAGCTTTCAGGGTATTCAACAGGCGAACCCTAGTTGTGGAGGAAACACCTCATGTGATCTTTGATGAGACATCTTTTGAACAAGAGAAATCTGCCTCAGAACAAGCAGTATCAGAACAACCGGTACCTGATGCTCAGAAAATGGATCAGTTAAGTATTACAGAAAAGGGATCAGATCACATAACAATGTATGTTCCTAAACTTGATCTTAATGATTCACCAGGTCAATCAGACCCTAAGGTACGTACAACTATCAATGAAGAAGCTGGTACAACCGAGATAAGAATAACCGAACCATCTCGTTCGGGGGAACACTGATGTTCCTAAGATACGTACATCGTGCAATGATGATTCCAACATCAGCTGAGACTTGTCCATGCCAAGTGGATTCTATTACTGCACCATTCCCAACTACTAGTGACTCAATATCAGATGAGGATGACAATATCCAAACTGATATACATCAGAAAAGAAGGATTTGGTTGAGAGACCATCCGATTGATCGATAATTATAATCCTAATGCCCGAGTCCAAAGTAGACATCAGGTTGGTGAAAGTGTCATGTATTGTTGCTATATGTCTTTAAAGGAACCAACCACAATAGAAGAAGCCCTACAAGATGCCATCTGGATTCTAGCCATGGAAGAAGAATTAGAGCAGTTTGAGAGAAATCAGGTTTGGAAATTGGTAGATGCATCTAACTCATCAAGATGTGATAGACACCAAGTGGGTATTCAAGAACAAAAGGGATGAGAATAATGTCATCACCAGAAATAAGGCAAGACTTGTTGCGAAGGGGTATTCACAATCAGAAGAAATTGATTATGATGAAACCTTTGCACCGCCGTCACCGAAGCCATTCGACCAAGTTTACGGTATACGCCTTTGCCACGAGGGTTTATGTGTATCGATGGATGTAAAGAATGCCTTCTTAAATGGGGGTACTAGCGAGAGGAAGTTTATGTCGAACAACCTCCGTGCTTTGAAAAGGGCAACCAGTGTGTACTGCTTTAGAAAAGCTCTTTTACTGGACCGAACGTGCTCCTCGAGCTTGGTATGATACACTATCTCGTTCTTGATAAACAACGGATTCAAAAAAGGGATCATAGACAAATGCTTATTCAGAATAGAAGATGGTGAGGATATTCTGATGGTTCAGATCTATGTGGATGATATTATCTTCGGATCTCCCAACAAAAACTTATGTGATAGATTCAACAAACTAATGCAAGGGAAGTTCGAGATGTCCATGATGGGTCAGATGAATAACTTTCTGGGTTTTCAAGTTAAACAAAGTATGTATGAATATTCATCTGTCAGCAAAGTACACTAGGAATTTGTTGGCTAAGTTTGGAATTCGTAATGCATGGCCAACATTCCTATGATGATGACCGGATTCAAGATGGATCCAGATGAGAATGGTTAGAAAACTAATCAGAAAGAATATAGAGCTCTCATTGGATCTTTACTATACCTGACTTCCAGTAGACCAGATATAACATTTGCGGTGAGGTAGTGTATGTGCGTAATTTAGGCAAATCCGATGCAAAGCCACCTGGAAGCAGCTAAGCGGATTCTTACGTATCTGAAGGGGACAGTAAACCTTGGTTTATTCTACCCATCAGATGATAATCTAGAGCTTAGTGGGTATTCTGATTCTGATTATGGAGGTTGCAGAATAGACAGAAAGTCAACCTCAGGTACATGTAAGTTCTTAGGAAGTAAATTGATCTCTTGGTTCTCAAAGAAACAGTCATCTGTTACCACATCTACTATCAAGGTAATATATGGTCGCATGAAGTTCGCTGCTTCCCAACTCGCTACCGCTTAGTCAAGAAATGAGGGATTATAACATTGTAGCTACGAATGTGCCCATATTCTGTGACAGTAATAGTACTATTGCAATTACTCAGAATCCAATTCTACATACAAGATGCAATCACGTGGACGTCAGACATCACTTCATAAGAGATCATGTGGAAAAGAAGAATATCAGAATGAAAATGATTCACACTGATAATCAGAGAGCTGATATCTTAACCAAGCCACTAGTCAAGTCGATTTAGAATCACAAGAACGAGCCAGACTTCGGATTTAGGAGAAAGTGCACCGTAAATTTTGGTGGATCGGGTCTCCAAGACCAGTTGGTTAAGAGACTGATCAGAAAAGTATAATCAGTTGAGAAATGGAATCTCAATCGATCGCCGAGGATCGGCCAAACCGATCGAAAAGGATAACAGTTGAAGGGAGAACTTCAACTGATCAGATAGGATCAGGAGGAACTTGATCAGATAAGTGGGACATTTTTGGGAAATACTAAGGATTAGGCTACAATCAATAAGGTCAACAGTAATCAGGCAAACCAGATCAGAACATTGTGGTAACTGACTGATTACAATATCAGTCAGTCAGATAAATTTTATGTTCTATCATTTATAAGTCTATACTAAACTATGCAAGTTATTACTGTGCCCATTACTTTATGATGTCATGCTGCAAGCATTAAATGCGGACGTGAGATTTTTGTGTTAAATGCATTTATTGCGAGTTTTTAAGTCCAAAAGTCTGTCGTTTTTAAATCCTTGACCGCACGATATTATTACTTTTCAACCGCTTAATCTTGACCGTCCGATTAAACCAAGGATACTCAAGTGCTTTCAAAATTTTTTCATGCAAAACTTTCCCTCCCACCTATTTTAAACCCTAAAATTCCATTTTCTAAAACCTTTAGCATTTCTAACAGTAAAAAACGCAACCGATTCCAGAAAAATTCATACAACTCTCTACATTCAACGATTAATCTTCTTTTTCAAAATTTACATAGCTTTTTTCCGTAATTTATGATTTTTATATTTGTTGTTTCATATCTATTATGTGCCAGGGTTACAGATTATATATGCATATGGTATTTTGTTCATCTGTTAAAATCATGTCTATGATTAATCTCTGCATTCTCCTAACAAAAATCGCATATTTGGGGATTTTACTTATGCAAATATTCAACATAATTTGTAATGCACATCGCACGCTTTTAACACTTAATAGGGTTTGGAAAGCCTAACTTAGACTGTATATGTGTTTGCAGAAATGGCATCTTCAAAAGCTACCCCTAAAGTTTGCGATTATGCATCAATGGTAAAGGAAATTATTGACGAGAAATATGTTAATTTCACAACGACAACAGATCCAGAATCCCTGAAAATTCTTGATTGTATTCGTCAAAGTGGCTAGAGCAATTTTGCTACAGACATATAGACAATGTTGCCGTCATTGAATCTCTGGAGTTCTTGAGGAAGTTAAGGGAGACGGATAACAAGGAAATCTATTCGTTCGTTGGGGGAACGAGAATATAAATTTCAAATGATGATCTACAAAGGATCTTTGCCCTACCAGCAGGAAGGAATGCTCCCGATGAATTCACAGCTGGAATGATGGACAAGGAATATGTTCAAAAGATACTTTTGCGTCCTGCTAACATTGGAAATATTACAAATGTTAAGGCACCTTTTCTGAAGAGGAAGTATAGATTACTTTTTGAAATTGTTTCAAAAGTAATCTTGGGGATAGCATTCAGTCCTGATGCAGTGACTCAACAGGAAACAAAACGTTATGGCCGCTATTATTGAGAAGGCACAGGATATGAACTGGTTAGGCTTGTTCAAACACCGTTTGCTACATGAGACAGATAAATTCATGATTGATGAGCACAATCATGTTGTGCTATCTAAGAAAGTCAGCAACATACACAAGGTGTCCCTGATTCTTGCCGACAAGATTCCTGACCACAGATGGTCAGATCAAGGAAGGAAGGCATACTTGCCCAAATTCAAAACCATTCTCTCAAGAGATGAAGAGTTGCCCAGCCAACGGGATGACGACCCTACTCCCTACGTGCCTAAGTCCAAAAAGGCCAAAGCACAAGCACCATTCATGCAATCTGAGGCACAGGATCTGCCTCAGAAAAGGGTTGTCAAGAGGAAGCAGTTGGCAACAAAGCCAGCTAGGGAAGCTGATCAGGCAAGTGAGAAACGACAGAGGAAGCTCACTACAATGCTTCCGAAGAAGACTGAATTGCCATCTGAGTGGCTTAGAGATGAGGATTCGGATGTAGAAATTTTGGGGGAAACTGTTGCTGAACCTATAGTTAGCTCTGAGCACACAGGTAGTGCTGAGAAATATGGAACTGAACTGGAGGAAACTGCTGAGGCAGAAGAAGGACAAGAAGATTCAGAGCCTTCTGATTCTGCCCACTTAAGTTCATTGTTCAAAAAGCCAGCTCAAGAACCTATTTTCTTTCCCAGATCACCCACCCCCACTTCAAAATCTCCATCACCTTCTTTCACAAAATCCAAAACTCCATCACCCATCAGACAACCCACTCCACCTCAACCAGAACCAGAACAAGCTTCACCTGAACCAATTCCTTCAGAAGTTACTCTGCCAGAAGAACCCTACTCACCAGGCCAGTCAGAATGGCAGAAGGCTATGTTTGTTTTGTGATCAACAACCCCTTTAATCGCAGAACAGTGATTGAACCTGACTCCCTAGAATAGGTTCACCCTGCTGTCAAGTTCTTGAGACTACATGTTGATAATTATTTGAACAAGATCTTTCATTTTCTAGTGGAACACCCGGGGGTCAGACAGCAGGTGGCGGATGTTCTGTTTTGGAGAGATATCAGATTGCAGGAAATAGAGGATTTTTTGATAATCCTGGAGTTGTTGAGCCAACCTGCTTTTGTTGACATGGAATTAAAGATGAAACACTTAGCTGGAGTCAACAGTGCAATAGAGTTAGCATCAGATGCTGATGTTAACTGGTTAATTAATAAGAAGATGGGATATCCAGATGAGAAGGAAGATACGGTATATGTTGATGATGAGATAGCTGCTGATGAACCAGCTGAGGGTGAAGCAGATGAGACCCTACCTGGCGAGGCATCAACATCTGAGAAGGCTGTCATAATTAGACCTGAGACCCTAGATCTCCTTTTGATGACTATTCAAGATGGGGTAAAGGTATCCGTTGAAGCTCAATTCAACGTACTGGCAGTGAATCTGATGAGTCAGATGGAAGAAAAGATGAGGCTAATAGTTGAGTCAGAACGGAACCTTACAGCTGCTAAGCTCTCCGATATGCATGCTGATATTGCCGAGAGAGAGATGAAGCGAATTGAGCTGCTGGCAGATAAACTTGGTGCTGAGGTGTCTACGTTGTCTGACATCAGAATTTTGCTCGAAGAAGTTTATAAGTCTCTGATGAAGGCAGGCACCAGTTTTGATGCATCTTGGCAAAGATTTGAAGTGTCAGTGTCTATGTCTAAGGCCAGAACTGCGCTGGAGAAAGCAGTAAGTAGGATGTTGGGACCAGCTTAGTCAGACACGACCATTCGCATCACTCCTATGGAGATTGATGAGCTGAAGCAGGAAATGCTGAAACAATTTGGGATACTTGAGCGGAAACTAGCAACTCTTTCTGATGAAACCAAAAAGGGGGAAGGAAGTGGACCAGAAAAATAAGCTGATACACCTGAAAATCCACTCGCCATAGTTGCTGCCCAAGTCCCAGAACAAGTTGCTGCTGAGATTCCCGACACTGAACTTGCTGAAATGTTCTCTACTATTGAAGAACACATCAGACAACTCGAACCTCAAGAAAAGACTCTATCTGAACAGAAAGTATCAATGAAAGATCCGACTGCTCGTGTAGACAGAACTGAGGATTTTTCCTCAACTGTTCAGAAACGCTTTGAAACTGATGATCAAGCGAAGAGTCTTGAGTTGATAAAGAAGATGGAAGCAGAAGAAACGGCTGAAGCTGAAGTTGAAAAGAAAAAACAACTGAAAGGAAAGAAGCCCATTCAGAAATCAGTTGTTATTAAATCAGAGACGTTACTGAGCAAAGAGCAGATGAAAGAAAAAAAGAATCAAGACATCAGAAGGAAAGTCATTGAGAAAGCCACTAGGAGGCATAAGTTGAAAGAAGCAGCTGGACTTAACCGAGCATACGTCAAAAGACAGAGGAAGAAAGCTGCCATTACTGAAGATACTGATTAGGATGAAAGAGCAATACCTGCTCCGATTCTGAACATTCTGGTATGTCGTGAAGATCTGCACGAACAATGCAATATGATCAAAGCAGACTGGCTCTGTGATGTCTATATTATCCAGCGCATACCAGAAGACCCAGATCAGGTGAAGTTCGATGAAGAATTCCTCAACTGGCTAGAAATCAAATACGAAGATTTCTATAGCGTGGTGATGCGTGAAGGCAAAATCATGTCCTTAGTGCCCACGACACCTAGGTATGAAACTATGATACCACCACCCAGGTCAGATAATTCATTTGATCCCGTTGCTTTCAAGAAATTATACTATCACTCTGGAACGAGGAGATATCATTGAAGCTGACAGACAGAGAGATATACTTATCAAATTATATGATATCTTTGAAATTCCTAGGGATCTGAGGACTGCTCTGTAAGTTTTCTTTGTTAGGATCAGATGTTAGATTTTTCGAGGTTCTCTGTACCTGCATCTCCTTATATTTAATGAGAATCCATTATCTTTTCTGATCTTAAGACAACGTCTCATTGTCTTCTGATTTTCTTGTTTGTTTCATCCTTCACATTATTGGTTTTCTATTTTTCTGATCTAATGTTTTGGTTCCATCAAAAAGGGGGAAATTGTTGGGAAAATTGTAGTTTTGATGGAAGTTCCAAAACAAATTGTAATAGGACTAGTCAGACCTGTTAGCTGACTGATGACTTAGAATTAGGATAGGATGACCAGCTGATATGTATAGACAACTGATGTAATGAATAGATCACATATTGAGGGGGAACTTCAATATGTATAGGTTCTATCTTGAAGAAGATTAGAAGATCAGACGAGTCAGAAGATCAGAAGATCAGAAGATCAGAAGATCAGACGAGTCAGATAGTAAATGATCAGATGAAGACATGAAGCTGAAGAATCAGAAGACCTGAAGATCAGATAACTACCAGAAGAACAAGACCAGAAGACCAGAAGACCTACATCAGACGAGTCTGCTAGTTGAGCTAAGACAACTTGCATCAGAAGACTCAATCGGTGAGGATCGATCAGTTTTATCTCGATCGACGTCACCACACCGTGTGGCAAATCAAGACTCACCACGACATACGATTATAATCAGACAAGAAGAATGTCAACCTTAGTTGGTAAAGCAAACACTGAATAAGTGTACTTGTTAACCAATGAGAACAAAGACGATGTATGTACGAGTCGATAATGCGGATTTGGCGCCGCATACCAAACAACTAGAAAGGACAAACATACATGCTTTCGGCCATGCCGTCCCTGAAGCACGTCACATCAAGCCTGCAAACTACCTAAAATAGCTTGAATTTTGAATTGCTCTCCAACGGCTAGTTCAAATTCATGTCTATAAATATGGGATCAACCTTCATAGTAAGGTTATGGAAATTATCATCAAGCTCAAAGCTATCCCCAATTTCCGCACGAAGAACACAAAATCAAGAATATTTTCTAAGTGTTCATCCCTTAGTTCTTAGCATAGAAATCTTATCCTTTAACTTTAGGCTACTCAAATACTAGGATAGATTTTCAGTTGGAACACAACAAATCTTATACCCAAACCAAAAGTTAGGTTAAGTTTGTTTAGCAAGATTTCAAGACTAGGATTTATAGTTTCTAATTTCTGGGATTGGTTGAGTGAGAACTCTTGAAACATCTGTTGTACTTAGGGCTGGAGGAAATACCAAAAATACCGGTATACCGCACTTATCGTACTAAAAAATATCAAATTTATCAAAATTTTTGGTATACCAAAATTTTTAAGATGCAGGTATGGTACTTGCATCAAAAATTTTTGGTACTTGTAAATTCAGATATGAATATAGAAATTTCGTATATCATGATATATCTTAAATATTTTCAGATAATATTTTTTTCTTGATACCGAAAAAATCATTATTTGAATTTCATATATTTTTTTTAAAAATAAATAATAATTATATTATATATATATAAACACCCAAAGTCACAAACCCTAAACCATTTCATTTTTCACATAGATTATTGCCTCCCTCCCTTCTCACCTCACCTCTCTCGACACGCCCGCTCCACCCCCTCCCCCGCCACATCCCCACTCCCACTTGTCACATACTTTGTCCACTACGCCTCCGCCCCCGCCTCTCTCCTCTCTCGTTGTTGTAGCCCGCCTCCCTCTCTGTAGAGATCCATTCAAAGAGTAGTTGCAGCATTTGAATTTCTTAAAGAAATTTATCCAACAGAGAATCTTTTTCAGGTAATTAAATATTGTGATAATTTGTGTTTTTTTTCTTTAGAAATTTATACATCTTCACAATACCTTGTTAGTGGGGTTGTCTTGAACCCTTGTTTTTCGCAGTTAAATTTTGAAAATTTGCTTAAATTTGATGTACTTTGGTATCAATTGTGTTTCTTCATGCTCTGTTTCTGAAAATTGTAAAATTTGGGGTTTGAGAATTTCTGCCATTATTTTCTCTGTACCCATTGAATGAGTTTGCGAAATTGAGGAGTTATTGGCTAGTTGGTTGAGGAGGTATTAACATAATGGGCTAAAATTAGTTCTATAATATGTCATGACCTTGGACTTTTTCTTTAGTTTTCGTTTTTCCGTTTTCTTTTCTTCTTTTTAACTCATTGAAGAAGTGCAGAGAAGAAGAAAAAAAATTGTGTTTATTAATCCTAAGCATAATTAATAATGTGTAAATATGGTATATTAAAGAAGTTCTAGTAAACCTCAAACAAAGTTAGAGCTTAGAGTCATACTGGTCTTGCACCAGTTCACTATTTGATGGCTAATCTGGTGTGTAATAATGAGCTCCCAAGTAGAAAGCACAGATGTCATTAATTGTGCTACTCTTGGAATTTACAGAAAGTTCTTTTATCTTCACATTTGATTTTTTAATTTAATTAATTAATGAAGTAACTTGGCGGCTGTAACTACTATAATTTTCATATATATACAGTTGACAATATTGAATTTGAGAACTTTGAATTCGTTGTCATATATTATACTAATATGTGTTTTTTTTTTAGAATGGAATCTGAAGCTTCTCATTCAATGCCAAATCCATCCGACACACCGGACACAATTGATAGTGAAACACATGATACTGAAACACATGATGCAGGACCAAGTCACAAACGAGCAAGAAAAGATTCGCCAAAACCTCCCAAAGTTCCCAAAAAGAGGAGTATATATTGGCAGCATTGTACAGAAGGGACTCGGATAGTGGATGGGGTCCTACAATCAATCGGGATTTGCGACCATTGTAGATTAGAAATCCCAAAGGATTTTTGGAACTACTAGTGGGTTAAAAAACCACTTAGAGAACGGGTGCATCAAATGTCCACTATACGTGGGGAGTACAAGAGACAAAAGTCAGCCTACGTTGACAAATGAGACTATGGGGCAAGGAGGTGCTTTAATTCCACACACTTTTAATCAAAAGCGTTGTGATAGGCGCGGTGGAAAACCCATGAAATGTGGAATAATCATGAAATGCATATAAAAACAGGGGTGAAGGAATGGTGATTCCAGATTTTTGCATTTTAAGCTCATGTGTTGTGTTTTGCTTATAATCGAATGCGTATGACAAGATAAGAACGTAAAGCAGTAAAGAACACAACGAAGTATAGTGGTTCGGAGACTCAAGCTCCTACATCCACTCTCCCTGTTCCTAGGGAAATTCCTTCAAACTGGACTTATCACCCTCTCGGGTTTGCCTCTAGATATTTAACGAGCACTCACTCCAACTGGACTTATCACCCTCTCAGGCTCGCCTCTGGACTTATCACCCTCTCGGGTTCGCCTCTAGATATTTAACGAGTTCACACTCCTACGGGACTTATCACCCTCTCTAGGGATTGCCTAACAACTACCTCACTTCACCACTAGTTATCTCTTACGAGAATGGGGTTTGGGTTTGGTGTTGTCTCCAACTATGGTGAGATTTTCCCTTACATTTGTTTAGCCTCAATGCTAAGGTTGGGAAAATCTCTCTAAGCTTAGGATACATCGTGGGTAGCTTAGGTTGGGTTCTAGAACACTCTTTGAATATATTTGTATATCTACAGACTTGTGTTCTAGGGTGGAAATGCTTTGGGTATAACTTTCTTTGGCTCTGTAGCATCTCGTGCTATAATCTCCACGCATCCACACATTAGAATGATGAAAGACCTTGTATTTATAGTGTGGATTTGAATGTTACCTTTGGAGAGAATCACATTCAAATCCATACTATTCTTGTAAGTACAACAGCTTCTTGAGGCTGGTTGTCTTCCTCTCATTGGTCCACGTCAGCTGATTCTAATGGCTATATTCCTCAGATTCCTCGCCTTGGAATCATTCAGATTCTCTGAATCTCGGTGTCTTGAGACATCTCCGAAGTCTTGAGTTTATCTCGAAGTTTCTCATCCGAGCCTCGGGATACTTGATTCAGGAGACTTCTCTTGTGGACCTTTGTCGATCAGTATCTTGACCGACACTCGAGTGGATCGAGTTCGGTTCTCTGAATCCGGACATCCCGACCTTCAGTCACTTTGACTCGAGAGCTATCGATTTCTTCTTTTGCGATCTCGATCGGCTCGGTGATCGATCAACACTTCTTCGGATCAATATCTCGGGATAGCATCGAGTCAAGACATTAGGTTTAGCATATCGGTTTAGCACATATGATCTCAATCACGTCGATCTTGATCATCATGCTCTCATCTTCATATCTCGATCTCGATTCCGTGAGTTCCCCCTCAACTTGTTCTTTCGTTCCCCCTCAACTTGTTATCTGTAAAGTGATAATGTTTTGGCATAATTCATCAAAACTAAAATATCCCAACACGTTGTGAATTAAAAGTTGTTGAATATGTGATCAAGGATGAAGTGTCCTTTTAGGCCGTTGAAGGGGATGGGTTCGTAAGTCTTGTGCATGAATTACAACCGAGATTCAATATCCCCGGTCGAAAGAAAATTGCAGGTATGATTTACGATCTATTCTTAGAGGAGAAAGCTAGGATACAACTTGCAATTAGTGGCCAAAAAGTGAGTATCACCACTGATACTTGGACTTCGATTCAAAATATAAATTACATGGTTATCACAACTCACTTTTTAGATAGTGAGTGGAAATTTCATAAAAGGATCATAAATTTCACAAAAAATGATAGTCATGTTGGGGAAGAAATTGGTAAATTGGTTGAGATTTGTTTGAGAGGGTGGGGGATAGAAAAAGTTTTTTCAATAGTAGTCGATAATGCTTCTTCTAATAATACTGCTATTGATTACTTGAAAAAAAGAATGAGAAGTGAAAACATGTTGATGTTTGATGGGAAATACTTGCACTTGAGGTGTTCATGTCATATACTTAACTTAATTGTTAAGGATGGTTTGAAAGAGCTTAGTGCATCTATTAAATCCATAAGTAATGCAGTTAATTTTATTCATTCTTCCCCCCCATGATTGAATAAATTTAGGGAGTTTGCTGTGCTTGCCAAGTTTCCTAGCACATCAACAGTGCCTATGGATGTCAAGACTAGATGGAATTCAACATATAAAATGTTTATATTGCAATGAAGTACAGAAGGGTGTTCGAAAGGATGGCTGAAGAATGGGCGCCTTTCACGAACTATTTTCGTGAAAAGAATGAAAAGGGCAAAGAAAGGAAAGGACCTCCAAGTAAGGAGGATTGGGAGAGTACAAACACTTTTATACACTTTCTGAAGAAGTTTTATGATGCCACTTTAGAGTTAAGTGCATCAAAAACTCCAACTTCTCAATTGATGTATCAAACAATGATTGCATTACAACTTGAGATTGATAAAAAGAGCGATGATCCTTCTGATCCAATTCTTCAAAAGGTTGCAAGTGCAATGAAGGTTAAATTTGATAAGTACTGGGGGAATTGGGAGAGTATGAATCCTTTGATTTTTATTGCCAATGTTTTGGACCCAAGAAACAAACTTCAGGTTATCAAAGTCAGCATCAAAAAATTGGGAGGTACTTCTGAGAAGATCCAAGAAGTCATTGGTATGACTAAAAAGAATTTGGTAACTTTGTGGACAGAGTATAAGGGGATAAATGATACTTTGATTGTTGAGAGGCAAAGTGCGGAAATGGAGTGTGGTGGTAGAAATGGTGCTAGTGGCAGCGGCGGCGGTGGTCTTTACGATGAGTTGTTCGATGATGTGGAAGCACAAAATGAAGAAGAACAACTTCAAGAGATATCTAATGAAGTGGATAAGTACCTAGCCGATGAGATTGAAAAACGCTCTAATCCGTCTTTCAATCTTTTGGAGTGGTGGAAGGGAAGTGAAACTAGGTACCCAATCCTTTCAATTATTGCCAAAGATATTTTTGCAATTCCAAGCTCAACTGTCGCTAGCGAGTCCGCTTTTAGTTTGGGAAAGAGGGTTGTGGATCCTTTTAGGAGTAGTTTGAGTCCTAAAATGGTAGAAGCATTGGTGTGCACTAGTGATTGGCTAAGAGCAGATGCGATGAACTTTTATAAGGATCCAACCGATGATGACCTTGAATTATTCAAGGAAATTGAAGAAATTGAAAAGGGTTAGACTTTTTTTAATGTTTACTTAAGTTTAAATTTTAAAATCATTTTATTTGTTAATCTAATGTGAAGTTTATTAATCTATTAATAATTTTTTATTCCTCTTTTACAGCTCCAAAAGTCAGATGATTTTTCTCTCTCTCTCTCACCTCGTCCACGGAGAACTCACGTCCCTAACAAACCTCAAAGTCTTGTAAGTGATTATTTTCAATTTTTTGTGATCACGAATGAAGGTTCTTATGTATGGTTTTATTAAATAGTGATAATTTCAAGAATGAATGTTCTTATGTATAATTCTTTCATGCAGCGATATCTCCAAAAATAAAGTTTGTGGAACTGTACCAGTTGATGGCCCATTTCAATTGTCTCATATCGAATGGTATTCTCCTAATTTATCTTGGTACACTATAAAACTCAATACTGCATACTGATTATTGATCTGAGATTTCGTCTTTGGCTTAAATTTTGATTCCTTGATTTTCATTTAATTGCTTAAATTCTTGTGTTTTGCAGGCTTCTTGAGATTTTGAACTTCAAAAGTGATGAGGATTTTTATTTTCAATCATGATTTGTTTTATTTTAGTACTAAAACATATTGAGTGTCTTTTAATATGTGTTGTGTTGAACTATTGAAACTTATTTTGTTGTGTTGGATTGTTGAAATTTATATTTTGTGTTGGACTGATGAGTGATGAATACTTAAATCTTATTCTGTGATCAAATATTTTTTTCATAAAAAATACAGGTTATTTAAAAAATAATTTCGACAGGAACGGTATGTCGAAATTTTGGTACAAAACGGTATTATCGGTATGCCAAAATTTCAAAATTTCGGTACGAAACGGTATTATCGGTATGCCGAAATTTCGGTACGAAACAGTATACCGATAATTCGGTATGGTACGGTATATGTCGAAAATTCGGCACGGCATGGTATACCAAAATTATCGGTACGGTATCGGTATCAATATTGACATACCGAAAATTTTGGTATACCGAAATTTTCGGTATGAGAACGGTATGATATTTTTCGGTATCGAAAATTTCGGTACGGTAACGGTATGGCGAGAAAATTTTCGGTATGCCGTACCGTCCACCCCTAGTTGTACTGTGTTGGACTAACACTTTAAACTAAGTCCAGTTGGTTAAGTTGGTGCCCCTGCTGATAGGGAAGAGTGGATGTAGGACAGGTTGTCCGAACTACTATAAAATCTTGTGTGCACTATCTGATTTACCTGCTTTACACTTTGCACACTACATGTTTCAGTATTACATGCATATTCTGAGTCTGGATCAGATTTGTATAAAGCAACTGATCTGATCAACTTGACACTTTGTCATCTAATTCAAAACAGATAAGCAGAATTCTATCTTAACAAAACTGGTTTTTCACACAGTTAAAACTTAGCTTCCGCACATCAGTTAAACTGATAGACACCGAACTGATCTGCCCTCAGGCGATCAATAAGTTGGATATCAGTCCAAACTGATTTACACGCACTCTGGTCAGGCTTACTTGCTTTTCACACCTGATCTCACGAAAAGTTTTCAGAAGTCTATTCACCCCTCCCCTCTAGACTTCCGCCCTCATGAAAACCCGTTCGGGACCTACATTTTGTCCATTAATTAATTAAGTCACTGAAAAGCTTTATGTTAATTAATATCTTATTCCTTGAAGTAAAGACAACTCAACATTATTATCCATACCGGAACTTAATCCATTTGCAAGATTTGTATGATAAAACTTCTGAGCCCACCAAGGGGACAAATCAATCAAGGCTTTTCTTGCACGCGTTTCTCTATATTAAATCTTAGCAATTGTCATGTAATTAATAATATTGCCCAAAATACAAAGTAAATAACCACTTTCTGATTCTAAACCCAACATAGATCAAAGCAATAAATATTAATAACACACAATCCTATTTAAGTGACAGAGATTAAGAAATCAACAACCACTGAGGTCCAATTCTTCATCCCATAAGTCAGTACAGAAGAATTTATTCTCTCTGTAGGTCCGCTTCAGATCATCACAATGCACTAGCGCAATCTCTTGGTCAAGATAGGTCAATCTGAGCTTTGCACTTCAACCTCTACCAATGGAGTGTTCAATTCCTTCTAGGTTGTGAAGATGTACTTATTTACAAGGAACTGTTAATGTGATCTTCTGTGATCGGGTATCACCACATTAACTACAATGCAATATGATAGGCAGGGTGGAAAACCCATGAAATGCGGAATAATCATGAAATGCATATAAAAACAGGGGTGAAGGAATGGTGATTCCAGATTTTTGCGTTTTAAGCTCATGTGTTGTGTTTTGCTTATAATCAAATGCGTATGACAAGATAAGAATGTAAAGCAGTAAAGAACACAACGAAGTATAGTGGTTCGGAGACTCAAGCTCCTACATCCACTCTCCCTGTTCCTAAGGAAATTCCTTCAAACTGGACTTATCACCCTCTCGGGTTCGCCTCTAGATATTTAACGAGCTCTCACTCCAACTGGACTTATCAGCCTCTGCTCGCTCGACTTATCACCCTCTCGGGTTAGCCTCTCTAGATATTTAACGAGTTCACACTCCTACGGACTTATCACCCTCTCTCTGGATTGCCTAACAACTACCTCACTTCACCACTAGTTATCTCTTACGAGAATGGGGTTGGGTTTGATTTTCTTGTCTCCAACTATGGTGAGATTTTCCCTTACATTTGTTTAGCCTCAATGCTAAGGTTGGGAAAATCTCTCTAAGCTTAGGATACATCGTGGGTAGCTTAGGTTGGGTTCTAGAACACTCTTTGAATATATTTGTATATCTACAGACTTGTGTTCTAGGGTGGAAATGCTTTGGGTATAACTTTCTTTGGCTTTGTAGCATCTCGTCTTTATAATCTCCACGCATCCACACATTAGAATGATGAAAGACCTTGTATTTATAGTGTGGATTTGAATGTTACCGTTGGAGAGAATCACATTCAAATCCATACTATTCTTGTAAGTAAAACTGGCCTTCTTCAGTGGGGTTGTTGTCTTCTCTTATTGGTCCACGTCGGTGATTCTAACGGCTATATTCCTCCATTCCTCGCCTTGGAATCATTCAGATTCTCTCGAGTCTCGGTGTCTTGAGAGACATCTTGAGTCTTCGATTCTATCCGAGTCTTGAGTTTATCTGAGTCTCAGATTTTCTCATCGAGCCTCGAGGTTTACTTGATTAATACTTCTTTTGCCGGACTTCTCTTGGCGGACCTTATACGATCGAGCATCTTGACACTCGGTGGCCGGATTCGATTCTCGAATTGAACATCCCGACCTTCCAGTCACTTTGACTTCGAGTATCGATTTCTTCTTTGCTTGATCTGATCGGCATTTCGGTGATCGATCAACACTTCTTCAGATCAATATCTCAGGATATCATCAGGTCAGTACATTAGGTTTAGCATATCAGTTTAGCACATCTGATCTCAATCACGTCTGATCTTGATCATCTGCTCATCTTCATATCTGATCTCGATCACGTCTGATCTCGATCAGTCTCATCTGCTCCTCTTACGATCTGCAACCTTCTCTTACGATCTTCTGGTCAATTTCTTTTTTTTGATTTCTTTTTGATCACCATATCATTTCGACTTTTCTTCGATCATCCATCGGCTCATTGTTCTGGTCATCGATCTTCCGATCACCGGGCTTAGCTTTTCTTCTCTTCTGATTTTGCACAGCTCATCAGTTTACTCGGAACTCATCTAATTCATCTGATCTCGATCAGTCTCGTCTGCAGCCTCGTCTAATCTCGATCATCTACTTCTGATTCCGTGAGTTCCCCCTCAACTTGTTCTTTTGTTCCCCCTCAACTTGTTATCTGTAAATTAGCTTCAATAACACAAGTTGATAATGTTTTGGCATAATTCATCAAAACTAAAATATCCCAACACAATATGTACTAATATTGAACGGTTCACAATAAATGAATAATATTCATTTATATTTAAAGCAACAGTGAAAGATTTATATTCAGTAAATAAGAGTACATTAATCTATTATATGTAAAAACATACTTTCACGTATATCCCTAACAAGTGCGTGTGTACAAACTGAGAGAAAAAATGAGTGATCTTGGTGCGTGACATACAGAGGGTGTGGGCTTAGTATGGTGGGTTCCACATGATTTATTGCCTTTTCTCTTTTTTTTTGTTTATATTACTCCAAGTTGAGGTTTTTAGGTTGTGCTTGGATGTAGAGCTCTTTTCTAATTTTTCATTTTCATGAGAATTTTTTTTTGAATGAATAGTTATGAAAAATGAGAGTGTGATTGGATGTGGAAAAAATGTAATAATTATAGTTGATGTGATATGTTTGTTGAAAATAAGAGTGTGATTGAATGTGAATTTTTATTTTTGTTTTTATTTTTGTTTTTGTTTTTGTTTTTGTTTTTTGTTGTGAATAGTTGGTAGGATGAAATTTAATTTATATTGTTTTAGTTATTTTTTGCATTTAAATATATTTAAAAAATATATAAAAATAAAAAAATAATATTTTTTCAAGAAATATATAAAAATAAGATATATATCATTCTCTTTTTTGTTACTCTCTACGTTCCATTTTTATTTGAGCTTTTGCCAAAATGATTCGTCTCAAGTTTAATTAAACATTTTATAAAGAGACATATTTTTTGTGAAATATTCTTACGGTGAGACGGGGCATAACTTGGGCATGGTACTTTAACTCTTTGAAAGAGATGAATTTAGTCTTGTGCTAATTATATCTCAATTTTATATATGAGACCGTCTTATACGAGTTTTTTTTTTATCTTTTAGAAATAGTATTAAAATAATTTTATCTATATCCCTCAAACATCTCAATTGTAGATGTTGCACGGATGTTGTTCCATATGTTGGACAACATTCTGCACAACATCATAAATTTTCCCTTTCTCCTAACACTGACTTCGTTTTAACAGATGTGTTTTTCTATGTTTCCTACACTGCGGGATGAAGACAATTTCGGATATTGTCAAGCGGTTGCATTGTGGTGGAGTGAGAATAGAAAGATCATGGGTGGTTACACCAAGATCATGGAGATAGTGGAGAAGATGTTCAATGCTATCCAAGCCAAGTGGATAGGATAATGCAGTTGATTCGAATGTCTATAAATACCCTGCATTGGTCGAGATACAAGTTTGAGGAAAAGTGAAATACCATTTGCTCTACTCCAAACTTTAGAGAGTAACATCCTAGACACAATCAAAAGTAAAACCTAAAGTGTTTGTATCTTGCAGGAATGTGAGGGTCGTTGTTATTCTATTTGTACTGGTCGAGGGAATACAATCTCTCCCATCAGTATTGATTTTATCTTATTAGATCAAGTTTTAGGTTGAATGTGATCACTAGTTACTTGATTGCATAGATTGGTTTTGGTGTGTGGTTTTTCACTACACCTTTTAAGATCTTGTAAGAGGTTCTTGTGTATCTCACTACCATGAGGTTCGTATAGTCTGAATTAAGACTATACAAAATTTTGAAATCCTTTGCACTGCGTATTTATACTTCCGCTGTCATATGTTGTTTTACATGTTGCACAACATTTTCAACAACACTCTGAAAATACACGAACACACACTGTCAGTTGGCGCCAGAGCCATAAACCTTATACACTAAGTTAAAGGTCATGTGTTTTAAAGTGTGTTTTTGCAATGAATTATCCACTGACTCCTTCTTTAAAACCTCAAATTTTGGATAGATCCAACTATCCTTACTGGAAACCTAAAATGCGCATGTACATTAAGTCTATAGATGAGAGAGCATGGCGTAGTGTGTTATCTGGTTGGAATCCACCAAAGACATTTGATGAAGATGGAGAATCTCAAGTCAAAAAGGAAATTGATTGGTCCAATGATGAATGGACATCGACCAATTTTAATTCTAAAGCCCTTAATGTGATATTTACTACTACTGATGTTTCTATGTTTAAACTGATATCTAACTGTGTTTCTTCTAAGGATGCATGGAAAATATTGCAGGAACATTGTGAAGGATCAGAAAGTGTTCGAAGGACTAGACTCAAAATGCTAGGAACCAAGTTTGAAAACTTGAGGATGAAAGATGATGAAACCATTTCATCATATAATGAAAGGATAAGTGAGATTGCTAATGAGTCACACTCACTTGGTGATCCAATTTCCAACACTCGGTTAGTCATAAAAATACTTAGAATTGTTCCTAAATGATTTGATGCTAAAGTATGTGCAATAGAAGAGGCTAAGAACACTGATTTATTGAGTCAAAATGAGTTGATCAGTATTTTGAAAACTTATGAGATAAACTCAAATATGTTAGATGATGATAAACATGAGAAAGATAAAGACAAGAATATACTTGCTTTTAGAGGTGAAACTTCTGATAATTTTGGTAAACATCCTTATGTGACTGAAGTTGATTCTAAAGATGATGTTTCTGATTTATGTGATGAAAATATTTCTGAACAATTTGCTCTTATCACTAAGCAATTTAAATCTTTTCTAAAAGGAAAGTTCAGAAAATCAAATGGTATTTTTCAATTAAGAGATAGGAATAATCAGAATACATCTCCCTCTGATAAAAAGCTTGTTCCAAGTCAGTCCTCCAGTTTCAATCAACCTAAATAATTTTCTAAGGATAACAAGTTCAAATATGATCCTGAGTACATAAATAAGGTTAAATGTTATGTATGTTCTGGATATGGTCATTATGCTAATGAATGTGTTAATACTATGCTTAGGAAAAAGATGAATTTTAATGCTACCTTAAATGATGATTCTGTCAGTGTTAGTGTCCTAGAGACAATCCATTGTAAGGACATGATGCTCAAATAGTATTCAGTATTGATTTAATATTATTATTTATTTAATATTAAATATATGGCGTTGCACTTATTAGAATATTATGTTTGATTGTTTGCATTTGTTCTTATCTGTGTTCCCTTGAGTCATTGTTGTCATTGAGTGAGTGAGAACTCAGATGACCTAAGCATGGTTCTCAAATAGCCCCAATCGAGGATCATCGAGAATGAGATATTGATGATGCAATGGAGATTGGTGTGCGATCTGCATCATACTCTTAGAGAGTGTAGTGAGATCTCACTTACTACGAGATACTAGGTATCTCATGATGGATGCACAAATACCTTAGAGGGTATTGGTATACCTATCCAAGAAACCGTTTGATGTAGTTCCACTATATGTGTCTACGGGTGTTTCGGTTAGTGGGAGCGATGCGATACTCCTTTGACTTGAGGTCAATACGCACGACATGTGTGGAGTGATGAACTTTGACCATGACCAACGCTTGCACCCTTCCATGGGTAGATACGGCTTGGATTGGGTTCATCACGAAGTGCATGTGCGTGGTAGTTGAGCCAAGAAAAGGATTCATTCCTCAAAGTGGATTTAGAGAGAATACTCATCTTCTCATCATAATTGGATCAAAGTCATTGGCCAATGCATGTCAACTTGGACTTTGTGGCCAAGTGTGACATGAATGATCAATTAGTGATTAGAGATAAATTGATTAAGTTATTTGAATAGACACTTCATCATGTTCAAGGCTTAATCGAGTATTCGCTAATGAAAGGAGGAAATCGTAATAGTCCATGTTTCAGTTACAGGTAGTTGCGCGTTTCCTCGCAACGTACCTCATATATTGAGAATGTCTAATTTATTATCTAGGGTTCAGTTAAGACCGTTAGTTTGACTAATCGCTCGATATATGAGGGCCTATGGGTCACACAACAAGTAACGGTTGTTTACTAATTATAGTTGGTTGATTAAATGTTAAATTAGATTTAATATTTAATTTATGGAGAAATAATTAATAATATATTAATTTGAAATTAATTATTATTAATATTTAATTAAATTGAATTTAATTAAATA
The DNA here is from genome assembly GCA_037126765.1 of Stenogyne calaminthoides. Lineage (NCBI taxonomy): Eukaryota > Viridiplantae > Streptophyta > Magnoliopsida > Lamiales > Lamiaceae > Stenogyne > Stenogyne calaminthoides. The sequence goes on from JBBCBC010000011.1 coordinate 15,723,022, forward strand.
AGAATTCCCAATAATAATATTTGAAATATTATTGTAGGATTTAATATATATGGAAAAAAATCGTAGAAATTTGTCATATATGGAATTTAAATCCGTAGAGATTTTATATGTGGGAATAAATCTAAGAGATTTATTTAAATAAAGATTAGGGATTTTATTTCTCAATCAGGTTAGCTTGAGATTCAAGCTAGACATTTCCTATATATATGAGCTCTTGGGAATTCATAATACGGGACTTCATATTTTTCTCCATAAAATCTCTAAGTTAGAATTTTCCTAGCAAATTCATCTCGGGGATTCAACGCTGGCAAATCTGTGCAAGTTAGTAAACGACTGTTACGTGGATACCATAGTTGAGGAATCCGTGTATGAATTGCTGTAAGAATTTTGTTTACGTTTACTCGTATTTAATTATGCAATTAATTGTTCGTTGTTGGTGAACTGTTTATTTCCGCTGCGCATGTATTACATGTTTACGTGCCTCTAAATTCCAATAGATTCTGATGATGAAACCGATGCTGGTAAATGTGAACTAAGTGCTATGTCTGCTAGAATAGTTTATGATGATACATTTGATGATGATCTCGATGATTATTGGTCTGAAGCAGATTCAGATGTTAACACAACATATGAAACAACATTCAGTAAATATGACTCTGAGATTAACTGTTTTGCTGGAACTATTCTGAATGCTGAAACTTCAAATTCTGCTGATATTAACTCTGAATATCTGAAGTTTAAAACTGATTTAGAAACTCAAAAACAGGTGTTGAGTTCCTTATCTTTAGAAAATTCAAATTTGAAAGATAATCTTTTGAAACTTGAAGTTCTATTAACTAGAAAAGATGTGGAAATTTCTTCTTTGAAAAATGAACTTAAGTGTACTACTCTAAGTTTCAAAAAGTTTTCTGCAAGCACTGCTGAATTGAATGATGCTTTAATGATTGGAAGATCAAGCAATGCTGGTCTTGGTTTTGAGAAAACTAATGAATATACTCCAATATCCTGTAAACCTATTTCTTTTGTGAAGGAAGAAACTTGTTTGGCAAAACCTATAAGTCTTAAACAAAAGAAATCTGCTGGTTTATTTGAAAAGTATATCTGTTTTTATTGTGCTGAAGTTGGTCACATTCGTCCATACTGTTCTAAGTTAAGAAGAGATTTAAAAGCTGGAATTGTTTTACCTAACAAAATTGAACACCCTATAAAATAGATTAACAACACTAAAAAGTGGATTCATAAGAACATGTCATGTAATGTTGTGTATACATCTTTGAAAGCATGTGTTCCTGGATCTTGGTACTTTGATAGTGGTTGTTCTAGACATATGACTGATCAAGTTAATTATTTATCTAATTATACATCTTGTGATAGTGGTCATGTTACCTATGGTGGTGGTTCAAAAGGTAAAGTTGTTGGTAAAGGAACCTTGAATGTTCCTGGTTTTCCAAAGTTGACAAATGTGTTACATGTAAAAGGTTTACTTGCTAATCTGATTAGTATTAGTCAGTTATGTGATGATGATTTACATGTGAAATTTTACAAGAATTCATGTTATGTGTTTGATAAGAATGATGAATGCTTAATGACTGGCAATAGATCTGCTGATAATTGTTATTTGATTGGTTCAAACCATACTTGTAAAAGTGCTAAAGCAGATGATATTATTTTGTGGCATCAAAAACTTGGTCATGCTAATTACAGAAGTATTCAGAAATTGCATAGACTAGGTGCTGTTGTTGGTTTACCTGATCTTAACTTTGAAAAAGGAGAAATCTATGGACCATGCCAGAAAGGGAAGCAAGAACAAGCAAGTAATAGTAGTAAAATCACCGATCAAAGCTATAAACGAAACGATAAAGAATACGATATTTGATTACCCAGTTCGTCTATGAAAAAGACTACGTCTGGGGCCGACCAAACCAGGAGTATTTTACTATATATTTTCTGCCTAGGATTCTAAGATTTTCGATCCTTTACAATGTACAATACAAGTTATACTTATAGACACAGAACTAGGGCTACAGTCTTCATGGGCTTCATCTCACGGGCCAACCTAGGGTTTCAGCCGCCAGGTTAGGGTTTCCTTTATTGCCCCGCAAGTCGCGCTTCCAGGTACACTTACCCTGATTATGATCCATAAAATCCGCCTCACTAACTACCCGAATCTCTTCCATGTTTATCTTCATCCGACCTCGAGACCGGGTCGGTCCCGACCTCCGCGTCCTCCCAAGCCACCTCAACTTCCCTGCTTTCCCAAGCCTCTCCCGCGACCAGTGTAGCTTCTCAAGTCGCCAGCGACTTACCGATCTTTTGAAGTCGCTTCAAGTCCTGCTTTGACTGGGTAAAGTCGGATGATATGTTAGCCATAAGATGGTCAACTCCCCGACCCTCTTCAAGTTGGGTTATTTCTTGTTACAACAATTGCCCCTCAAGATGAGATCGCAAGATCGCTTTGGGGCCTTGTCTTGAACAGTTGAAGTTTGCCGAACTTTCGGCAAGTCGGTCTCGGGATATGTACCCGAGTCGAATCTTCATCCTTGGGGAGGCATACGGTCGCCTCATGAATCAGCCTGATGTGTGACAGAATCGCAATGATGGTATGGCAGGAGGGTGACGTTCCATGTCGCGAGCTCGCCCAACCAGCGATCGCATGTTTCCTATGCGCTGCCCACGCGACCTCGATTTCTGCGGGGGGCCTCGAGAGTTCAAATTTGCACTTTTGGCCCCCTACCCTTTCTCTATAAATAGGACGGGGGTTCCACACCATAAAACCTTCTCCTTCTTTGCTTCCAACCCTTATAAAATTCACGCCTCTACATCCGTTTCTCCGGCCCGCTTCAGAAATTCAACCATTTTTCAGGTAACCATCTTTCCTCTGTTCTACATTGATGGCATTCGACTCTTAGTCTGCTCTTGTGCCCCCTCCGTTTCTGATTTCATCATCATCGGACGATGACAACATGGTGATTGCCGAGCTTTACCGCCGCAATAGTAATGAGACAGCCACCGCCAACGTCGAAATGCCCCCGACCGCCGGTACCTCAAGCGCCGATCAGGATGATGAGGGAGATAATGATGACCAATTCCTGATGGAGTTGGAGGAATTACTCATGTCCCTTCCCTGGAACCGAGCTCTCTTCGCGCGGCCACGCCGGTGAGGGTGGAGGAGACCGGGTCCTCTAACCCACCTCGAAAATATGGTGCCTAGGAGCGGGTCTTCGACTATTGCTCATACGAGGCCCATGCCCCATACAAGAGACCTGACCGCTAGCTACCGGAAGTCTATCAGGTCGGACTTCATAGCGTCGCACGAGAAGAAAAGGCCGGTCCTTTCCGATAGATATGTGCGATCCCTTCGCCGCCTATACAAGGTGCCCCGGGATGTGCACTTCTATGGAGCGACTTTCAAGGAGAGCGCCGACCAGCCACCACCTGGGATGATCGCGGTGAACGAGCATACAATGGAGGCCGGGATCCGATTTCCACTTCACCCCGCTATCTCTCACTTGCTGGCGGCCTGGAACTAGAGCCTAACTCAGATCACTCCCAATGGATGGAGCTACGTTCTATCCACCATGACTGTGCTCGGGCAGGCCAAGCTGCATCGATTACCAACCCCGGGTGAGCTGGCCTTCGTGATGATGCCAATCCACCAAGCCGGCGGCTATAATGTCGTGCGGCTTCGCAGAGGTCGAGAACTCATGAGCGGGATCCCTAATAAGGTCGAGGGCTGGCATAACAAGTGGTGGTTTGTCGGGGGGCATGGGAGTCCGTGGACCCTTCGAGCACTCTGCCAATCCATGTCCCAACCAACTATGCGACTCGGGTCGCCCACAATAGGTTTTACCTTTTTCGACTTAGATATTTGTACTGATCTAATTCTCATCTTCTTTTGCAATCTTCACACCCGTTGTCGCTGACCTTTACTGGGATTTCCTGGAGGCGTATAATACCGTTCGCGATACTCCACCGAGTTGGTGGGACGTGAACGCTTTGAACTCCGAGCTCGACCGACTTAACGCCAGCCTATACACATACCCGCGTCATTTGAAGATCCCATGTAAGTATTCTCACTCTGTGCTCATCAAATTTTCATTGTTGACCTGTCTGACCGACTGCAATTTCACTGTTTTTGTAGTCCCCAATACCCCCATTTACCGACGCCAGCCTCCTGCAGACATCATGGCCTCCCGCAAGAAATCCGTTATTGGGCAGATGAGGCGAGTGGTGGCCTCCGAGGCCGCTCCTCTGAGGCCGCCCCCTGCCGAGGTTGCTCCTCCAAGCTCGGTCCCTACCGGCCCCTCCGTCGTTGACAAGGGCAAGAGGAAGGCTACGGGGCCGACTCCGCCGACTTCCGAGCCTGTTCGAAAGAAAGTGAGGGAGGAGATTGGGACCTACCAATCGGAGATCAACAGGGGGCTAGGGAAGTCAGAACGAGTCCGCCCTTCATCACAGCCAACTGCCTCAGCCCCGACTTTGCTACCCACCACCTCGCGACCTGCTTCACCGGCCCCGAGGAGAGGTCGTCATGAAGATGATGACTCCTTCCTAGGCTGGGATGAGGAACAGGTGGATGAGTAATTTCTAGTCACTCTCCGTTAAATTTATCTTTTCCCGTTATTTCCAGTACACTGGCGATTCACTTTCTTTTTCAGCCCCGACTTCGGACCAGCCGAATTTTGCCCGGAGGTGGTTAGCTTCCTTAGGTGCTCCCCACTTCAATCGGCCGAGTTCCCTGATAACTGGCCGGGCTACCTCTCCCGCAAAGTGCGGAACCTCCCCCGAGGGTGGACGTATACGGACCACGCCAATGCTCGTCGCTAAAAGGTGACAGGCAACTTGTACTCGGCCATGGTTTACTCCCAAAAGGTGGTCTTTTTCCTGGAGAAGACCAGTGCCCAAATGGAGACCGAGCTCCGATGTCTCCGGGAGTCACAAGCTTGGGTAGCTGATCAGGCCAAGTCGATCTTGGCGGCGGCCGAGACCCAGAAGGGGATGGAGAAATCCAATTCAGAGCACCTTCTACGGATCTCGACCCTCGAAGGTTGCCTGGCTGAGACGGAGGGTGGACTGGCTGCGGAGAGGCTGACGTTGGCCCGCATGGAAGGGCGGCAGGCTGAGGCGGAGGCCGCACTGGCGACCGAGAAGTTAAAGACGGCCCAAGCGAAGGGAAAGGTGGCCAAGGTGGAGGCCGCCCTGGTTGGGGTGAAAGCGGAGCTGGCCGGGATTAAGGGGGAGCTGGATACCAGGGAGGCCCAGTTCAAGGCCGCTAAGGAGGCAAACACCAATTTTGCGTACATGATGGCATTCGTGGGTGCCATCCGAATCTGTCATTGAGCGAACCCCTTTAGCGACCTTATCGGGCTTGTCGCCGATCTCAAAGACTACGTCAGTGACAACCCTTTGGCCCCCGATGTTCTGCTTGAGATCCTAGACTTAGAGGACATGGGCATTGATCTCTCATTTTTTCTGGATCCAAGTCGGATCGTACGCCCTCTCCCAGACCCTTCGGAGGTCGACTCCCCTGTTATCATACCTTCCGAGCCCATTGTGGAGGAGGTGCCGAGCACGAAATTCGATCCCCCCGCAGTTACATTTTCGGAGCTTCCTTTCGGGACGGTCAGCACCCCGACCTCGACTGCCTCTGCTGAGAAAGAATGAAGTTGCAGCCCTCAACTTTTTTTTAGTATCATTGTACCGGCCTCCGGGCCTTGATTTGTAATGAACAATCTTCCGGCCTCCGGGTCTCTATCAATGAAAAAGATTACTTAGTTTTTCGTCTCATCTATTATTTGTCTAGTAAATGAAACTCCCATATTTTATCCCCCAAGTTGAGGTCGCAAACTCGAGTTGGGACCTTAACTTGAACTGTTGCTTTTTACTGATCTACAATAAGTCGGCCTTGGGATGTGTGCCCCCGCCGAACCCTCATCCTCGGGGAGGCGTACAGTCGCCTCGATTTCCTAAATCGGCGTGATGTGTGATAGACCTCAATGATGGCCTGGACACTTTGTGACATCACACGCCATGAACTAACCCAACCATCAGTCGCGTATCACCTACGCCCTGCCCGTGCGACACCAATTTCTTCGGTGGGCCTCGAGAGTTCAAATTTTACATTTTCACCCCCCGCCCTTCCTCTATAAATAGGACGGGGGTTTTAGACATACAACCCATTGTACTCTCTCTGCTCCCCACACTTATCATTCTCAAGCTTTCGCATGGGAAATTCCGGCGAGTCCTCAACTTCAAGGCGTCCTCCGGCAACAAGCTTCTCCTACTCTACACAAATGGCCTCCGGTTCTCAGTCCATCCCTGTGCTTCCCCCATTTCTGATCTCGTCTTCATCGGAGGATGACCATACGACCATTGCCAAGCTTCACTGTCACCCGGGTGGCGGATTTGCCACCGCCACCATGGAGGTTCCCCTGACCGTCTGTGCCTTGGGTGCCAATCGGGATGATGGGGTTAACGACGATGAGCAACTCTTGACATGTAATATGGATTTAGTATTGTATGTGCGAACTCGATCAAGCCAAAATGCACTTCACAATCCCTTGAATTTTTTGCACCACATGTATGACACTCGTGTTCATTTAAAGTGGAAAGTCTCATCGCAACATCTGACACTTCACGGACTGTCAAAACATCCCTTTTTGATAATTTTGCAGCATCTTCCTCAGATAAAACACTGAGATGAATTCCCTGCGAGCCGTCCTACCTGGAACTTCTTTTGGGATCAACGACCTCCTTAGTATCAGAGAGTCGTGACTCCAGTAGCTCCGTAGTATGAATCAAGTCGCTAGCCTGCCTCCGGAGCTTATTGTAATGGGATTTTTTCCAAACTTTGGGTCTATTGTAATGGAATTTTTCCCGACCTCCGGGTCTTTATCCATGAAATTCACCTTTTAATTCCTTTATTGTGTTGACTCGATTTCCTTATGCGATTTTTATCTAGTCCTTGTCGTCTTAATATTTATGCGACTTGTTTACTGGACATTCACTTAATCGTCTTACATAGTTGGGATTTATCGCACCCTGATGGGTTGTGATTTATTCTCCGGTATTTCAAAAGTTGCACCTCAGGTTTGCACTTTATCGATATGTTTTTCATGCGGCCTGCATGTTATCAATCATGTCTTTCATGCGACCCGCTTGGTTTCTACACATAAGAATTTTTTTTTCAAATAGAATAAAGAATTACTGTTACCAAAAAATTTGTTTACATTGTTGCGATTAGTACAAGGGTGTAAATCTACTGATAATACTTCTTCAGGTGAGTTGCATTCCACGGATATTGGGCCTTGGTCCCATCCGACTTCTCGAGCTCATATGCCCCGTTTGGTAGGACCTTCGATATTTGGAATGGACCTTCCCAGTTTGGACCGAGGGCACCTTTTGAGTCTCTGAGTATCTTTTTCAGTACTAGGTCTCCGACCTTGAAATGTCGAAGTCGCACCTTAGAATTGTAATATGTCTCCGACCTCTGCTTGTATCTTGCATTTCTCATGTTAGCCTCCAATCGTTTTTCTTCGAGTAGGTCCAGGTTTTTTTCAGGGCCTCATCGTTATGATCAAAAGCGACCTGGCTGGTTCGGAAGGTCGGGAGGTCGACTTCCGCGGGTACAATAGCCTCAGTTCCAAAGGCTAGCGAGTAAGGAGTTTCACCCGTTGAATTTTTACAGGTCGTTCTGTATGACCACAGCACGTTCGGGAGCTTGCTAGCCCATTTCTCTTTTCCCCCTTCGATCTTGGCCTTGAGCGTGTGCTTTATGATTTTATTCATGGCCTCGACCTGACCATTTGATTTGGGGTGGTATGGGGTAGAAAATAACTTTGTGATCTTCCATTTTCTGAAAAAAGGCGTCGATCTTTATACCATCGAATCGCTTTCCATTGTCTGATACGATTGCTTGAGGTAGCCCGAACCTACAAATAATGTTCCGCCATATGAACCTGATGACATGATCTTGGTCTATGGTTGCCAATGCCTCAGCCTCGGCCCATTTTGTGAAGTAATCCACCGCTACTAGGGCATACTTGACCGATCCTGGGACCGTTGGGAGTGGCCCAATGATGTCTATCCCCCACTTCGCAAAAGGCCAAGGACTGAGGTTGCTTGTGAGTTCCTCCGGTGCTACCTTGATGGAGGGAGCATATATCTGGAATTTGTGGCATTTGCGGGCGAAGATAATAGCATCGGCCCTTAAGGTTGGCCAAAAATACCCCTGCCTTGTGGTCTTGTGGGCCAGCGACTCCCCCCAGTGTGGTTTCCGCACACCCCTTCGTGTATTTCTTGTAGGATGGCTTGACCTTGTTCAGGTGTGATACATCGAAGTAGGGGCATGCCGAAGCCTCGCTTGTATAACTCCCCGCTAATCATTATGTACCGTGTGGCCCGTAGTTGCAACTGCCAAGCTTGGACGTGATCAGTTGGCAATAGGCCGCTTATCAAATATTTCATGATGGGTGTCATCCAGTTCGATGCTGGGGTTTCCAATGTCGTTACTATTACTTGTGCGGTGGATGGGTGGGAAAGTGTCGTGATGGTGACATCCTTCATCATATCTGGTGATCCGAGGTCGCCAAATTTAGCTAAAAGCATCGACTCATGAGTTCGCTCTCTCGGATCAACTTGACATGGATTTGTGTGAACTTTAGCATAAAGTTTTTTTACGATTTCTGATAGGCATCCTATCGTTGAGCCTCGAAAACTTGATAGGCTACGAGCTGGGAGTCGGTATGGACTTGCAATCTCTTGACACCCATGGTTGTTGCCATTTCCAAGCCGCTGATGAGCGCCTCATATTCGGCCTCATTATTTGTCGCGGGAAATTCAAAGGTAATGGCATTCTGGAATGAGATACCTGTTGGGTTATACTGGAAAGTATGCTTTTACTTTGTATAACCGAACTGAATTTCTGTCTTATTTACTGAAATAAATTATTTATCACTGATGCTTTAAATATCATTGAATGTTACATATATTTATTTTGATAACTGTTTCAATAAATAAGACGTGTTACATTGTAGTTAATTTAGTGATACCAGATCACAGAAGATTAAATTAACAGTTCCTTGTAACCAAAAGTACACCATTCACGACCTAGATGGAAATGAACAATCCATTGTGAAAGGTTGAAGTTTAAGGCTCAGATTAGCTTGTCTTAACCAAGAGATTACACTAGTGCATGACTGATGCACTGAATAGGACCTACAGGAGGACAAATTCTTCAGCACTGAACTAGGAAGAATTAGACCTCAGTGGTTCGTTATTTCTTAATCTTCGTCCCTTAAATAGGATCGCGTGTGGTTAGTAATTGTTGCTTTGACTTATTACGGGTAGAGAATTAACAAGATTCAATACTTTATATCTTGGGCAATATTATTGGTCACGTGCGATTGCTAAGATTTAATACGAAGAATCGTGTGCAAGTACGCTTGTTCGATTTGCCCCCTTGGGAGGTTCATAAGATTTATCATACCAAATCTTGCAAGTGGAACTAGTTTCCGGTATGGATAATAATGTTGAACCGCTCTCAACCAAGGACAAAAGATATTAATTAATGGAAGCTATTTCAATGGCTTGAATTAATTAATGGACTAGATAATCTTAAACACGGAAATAATAACCGGAGAGCCGATAATAAAATAATATGGGTTAAGATGGATAGTGCAATATTAATTATGTAGTGGGATTAATTATTATTTATGGGCTTGAATAATATTGTGGCTCAATATTGATAATTCAAGATCCATTGGAAGGTCCAATCTTAATTCTCCTAAAGGCCCCTCAAGTAGCCCAAACATAAAGTCCAATAACTGAAAAAGGTGTTTAAAAATAAAATAAATTTTGTTGACTAATTTTTCTATAAATTTCGAAAATAATAAATAATAGAGGGAGAAAGATTTTCTTTGAATTTTGTTATGGAATGAAGATAAGTATTCTTGGAATACAAGATTATCTCATTAAATTCAAGAAATCTCCCACTTGGTTATTTATTTGATATTTTCGAAAATTTTGAAGAAATAAAGGAATGGAAGATTTTCTTGATTTTCTTGATTTTCTTGAAAAGGTATTATGGAAGATATGTATTTTTTGGAATACAAGAATATCTCATAAATTCAAGAAGATCCAAATCTTGTTTTCTTTTCCTTATTTTTTCAAAATATCCCATAACAAGAGGAGTTGGGATTTTTGTGGAATATTTTAATTATGGAGAAAAGAATATATGAGATATATTCAAGATTTCTTGGAGATCAAGAAAAAGATTTTCCCATATTATTTTTTTCCAAATTTTCGACCACCACCTCATCTATAAATAGGGGATGATTTCTTCATCCCCAAATGCAATTCCATGTGTTGGAAAAATTAGAAATCCACAAAGGTGGTGCAACAAATAATTTATTTTCCCTTTTGTTAATTGTTAGCGAGTTTTCTTCCACCGGATTGACGAGCAAGGGCTAGGGAATACTTGGGAAGGTTTTTTGGTGTGTTCTTATCAACCGAGTCCATTGCCATTCCAAACAGGTTAGTTCACGTAAACCCGTAGCAATTCTGCATGCGTATGATTTATGTGAACTGTTTATATGCATGATTTGTTGTTGAATTATTATTTGAATTAATATAGGATTAATTCATACTAGTAATAATTGTTAGAATTAAATTTGTATTTAAATATTCATCCCGAATAGATCCGGGCAATTAATTCCCCAACAATACCCTCCGGGCTCATCAAAACTAAACTGGCTCCCGACTTGTGAGAGGTCGCCGATCCATCTACGAATAATTCCCATGGCGGGCTGCCCGAACACCCGGCCACAGAAGGGAATGTGAGCTCGACGATGAAGTCGGCTAGTGTCTGGGCCTTGACGGCAGGCCGTGGCGCGTATGTCACTCAGTACTGCCCGATCTCAATGGCCCATTTGAGACATCGTCCTGATGTGTCTGGTCGGTGGAGCACGTTCCTCAACGGCAGGGAAGTGAGGACCTCGACCTGGTGATCGAAAAAGTACTGTCTCAGCTTTCTCACACTCATGACTAATGCGTAAGCCAGCTTCTCTAAGGATGGATAACATTGTTCTGTCTCGTTCAGTGTCTGGCTGACGAAATAAATAGGCAAGTGGATCTGGCCCTCTGCTCGGACCAGCACTGCACTCAAAGCGGTCTTCGAAGCCGCGAGATATAAGAACAACTTCTCTTCTGGGATAGGTTTGGATAAGATACTCACATCTGCCAAGTAGGTTTTGATTTTTTCAAAAGCATCCTGGCTCTCGGGTGTCCATTCGAACTTTGCTTTCTTACGGATCATGTCGAACATCGGCTTGCATTTGTCCCCCATCCTGGAGATGAACCTGCTTAGTGCGGCCAAGCATCCCATGAGTTTCTGAACCTCTTTCACATTTCGGGGTGCCCCCATGTCTAATATGGCCTTGACCTTCCCTGGATTCGCCTCAATCCCCCCCTTACTGACCAGATGTCCCAGGAACTTCCCCGACTCCACTCCAAAGTTACACTTCTTGGGGTTGAGTTTCATGTTGAATTTTCTGAGGATATCGAAGGTCTGTGCGAGGTGAGACAGATGATCCTCCATTTTTAAGCTCTTTACGACTATATCATCGACATAAACCTCTACCGACTTCCCGATCTGGTCGGCAAACATGTGATTGACAAGCCTTTGGTAGGTTGCTCCTGCATTCTTCAGGCCGAAAGGCATTCTCTTCCAGCAATATATATTTTTCTCGGTCAGAAACGAGGTGTGTTGCCGATTTGGTTCATGCATGGCTATTTGGTGATAACCCGCGAAAGCATCCATGAACGACATCATCTCGTGCCCGGCCGTGTTATCTATCAGGTGATCAATGTGTGGCATGGGGAAGAAATCTTTCGGGGCAGGCCTCGTTGAGGTCGGTAAAGTCGATACAAAGCCGCTGGGTTCCGTTGGACTTTTTTACCAACACTGCGTTGGCTACCCACTGTGGCTGGTCAGCCTGCATGATCAAGTCATTATCCAACAGCTTCTTCACCTCTTCGGCTAAAGCAACATATTTTTCGGGGCCAAATTTCCGTCTTTTTTGGGCAACAGGCCTCCGAAGCGGGTCAATGTGAAGTCGATGACATGCGACTTCTGGATCGATCCCTATCATGTCTTTATGCGACCAGGCGAAGACGTCCAGGTTCTTTTTGAGAAAGTCGATGACTCCTCAAGTCATTCGGTATCTTGGAGCCGATAATGACTTCTAGATCCGGGCGAGTTGGACCTATCTTGACTTTCTCGAGTTCTTCCCCCGGGATGGTTCGTGCCCTATTCTTGGATCGAGGTCACTGTGGGTTCTTTTTCTACTTGATTTTTTCTTATTTAATTCCTCATCTTGTTCATTGTTATCTATTACAAATATTTGTTTGATAGGTGTTGGTGCGGAATTGAAAAGAGATGAAGAGTAAATCAAACAACCTTTTGCATCGACTTGGTCGCCCTTAACGGTACCGACCAGCCCAATCTTGGTGGGGAATTTTACACAGAAGTAGAAAGTAGAGGACGCAGCCTCGAATTCATGCTCAAACGGCCTTCCCAGGAAACCATTATAGGAGATGGGAAGGTCGACTACTAGAAAATCTAACAGCCTAGTCGCCCTAACTTCACTATTCAGTGTGGAGACCAGCTCGACTGCCAGCCAGATCATCCTCGTCGGCTTCACAGTCGCATCACCAAACCCTTTCACGACATGGTCGCACGGGGTGATGTAGACATCATAGTCCCCGAGCTGATCTAGGGTTTTCTTGAAGAGGATGTTGCAGAAGGCACCCCCATCTACCAGAAGTCGGCACACCGTAGTCCCCATGATATTTACTCGGATCACCAGGGGATCGACATTAGGATAGACCACCCCAGCTTTGTCCTTTTCTCCGAACTTGATTGTGCTGGACTCTTTCCCCAAGGCGAGGACAGGTAACACCATCTTCTTGGCATTCTCTATCTCCCTTATCTCGGCCTTCATCTTCCGCTTGGAGGAGGAGTTCGAGGCTAGTCCCCCGACTGCCCCTAGGGGAGAGAGGGTGTGTATGACGCGTTCTTCTGTATTTTTGGGCATGGGCGGGATAGGTCACTCCCCCTGCCCCACTCCCTGGTTGTCATTCCTGTGGACGCGCTCTCCTTACCGGCGACCTCTCGGAGCCTGGTCACCATTTTTCTAAGGTCGCTTGACGAATTCGTCAAGCAGGCCATCTTCATACAATCTCCAGAGTTGGGGCAATAGATCTTTACACTCGCTGGTATAATGACCGACCTGTTTGTGAAAGTGGCAATACTTGTTGGGGTTCAGCTTGCCCTTATTCTTTACAGGGCGAGGCGAGAGGAGTAATTCCCGCTCTCGGATCTGGGTGAAGATATGTCCGGGCATCATGCCCAAAATCATCCATCGGCTTCACCTAATGCTCTCCTCAAAAGCTTTAAACTTCCGTGCGGCTTTTGTCTTGTGTGGCGGCCTTCCTGGAACTTTTCTTTGGCTCAGCGACCTCCTTAGCATCAGAGAGTCGAGATTCCAGTAGCTCCACCCTATGAATCAGGTCGCTAGCTCACCTCCGAAAGTCGGCGTAATTAGTCGGATAGTCGGCCGTCATGCTCCGCCAGAGTTTGGTTTCCTTCTTGAGGCCGGAGACAGCCCCTAGCAGTTTTACCTCATCCCCAATGGGATCTCCTTCCAAGATAAGCTAGTCGATCCTCTCAATATAGGACCGTCCGGACTCAGATCACCTGGGCTGGTGTTCATCGACGCACCGGTTGTAGGTCCGGGTGCCAGGCAAGAAAATACGTCAAGAACAAAGCGAGCGAAGCCGCTCAAAAGTGTCCACCGACAAGGGTGGCGAGGTAAATCCAATCGATGAGCTTGGTCGCCAGTATCGAGAAAAAAGTCAACATTTCGTCAAGATCAAGAGCCCCCATAGAGGCCATGTATGAAGTTGTACTGCCCACATGGACCGCCGGTCCGTGTTCCCATCAGAAGCCATCCATGGTCGCTATGTTAATCTTCGCTTTTGGTAGGTGCCAGAGTGACGAGCTCGAAGCGAGAAATCCGACAAATGAGGAAAGGATCCGCCCCACCGACCATTCCGATTCTCCATACGCCCATCACCTTTGGATCGTCCGGCCGGGCACGCGACGCGAAAGGTCGCGATGGTCCTTTATTGCCTTCATTGCTAGGGGGTCACAGAGATGCACGGTCGATCCCCAAGAAGTCGCTAGGGTGGAGGTTCAAGATAAGTGTGAGGTCGTGCTCCACTGATCAAATTCGCCGAGGCTCAGATTGCCCATCTTCGGCGATCCTTGGGCTTTCAACCCCCTGTGTCACCAAGCCGGTCGAACACGTTGTTCGACCCTGCCGGCCTCTTAAGGAGCTGGCGGTTACGAACTAAGGCGTGTTTAGCCGGGTCATAGGCTAGTTGGCCCGCCGAATGTCCCTTTCGGGCCCGTGCTCCCTTATTTTTTGAGGGTCAGGCCTCCTGGGCGGCCTTCATGGCTGGAGAGTGCTCATCTTCGTCATCGAAGGCGAGGCATTTTTATTGAGGATGGCCATCCGCGGCCTTTATGCCCTCCGAGTCTCCGCACCAGTTCCACCCGGTCGGTGATCACTCGGAGCTTGCGGGCGAAAGCGATGTGAGCGGGTGCGTTGGGAGCTCATAGAGGCCTCATGTCCATCGCGGGCATCCAACTCCTACCCGGTCGGATTGCCTTGATTGCTTGTCATCGCTGTTGATCAGAGACGAGATGAGTTTTCCTTTGAACAGATGTATTTCTCAGGAATTTATTCCCACAGACGGCGCCAATTATTGTACCTGGTATGTTCACCGGCGAACAAGCAAGTAATAGTAGTAAAATCACCGATCAAAGCTATAAATGAAACGACAAAGAATACGATATTTGATTACCCAGTTCGTCTACTAAAAAGACTAGGTTTGGGGGCGACCAAGCCACAGTATTTTACTATATATTTTCTGCCTAGGATTCTAAGATTTCCGATCCTTTACAATGTACAATACAAGTTATACTTATAGACACGAAACTAGGGCTACAGTCTTCGTGGGCTTCATCTCACAGGCCAACCTAGGGTTTCCTTTCTTGCCCCGCAAGTCGCGCTTCCAGGTACACTTACCCTGATTATGATCCGTGAAATCCGCCTCACTAACTACTCGAATCTCTTCCATGTTCATCTTCATCCGACCTCGAGACCGGGTCGGTCCTAACCTCCGCGTCCTCCCAAGTAGCCTCGCGACTTCCCTGCTTTCCCAAGTCGCTCCCGCGACCAGTGTAGCTTCTCAAGTCGCCAGCGACTTACCGATCTTTTGAAGTCGCTTCAAGTCCTGCTTTGACTAGGTAAAGTCGGATGATATGTTAGCCATAAGATGGTCAACTCCCCGACCCTCTTCAAGTCGGGTTATTTCCTGTTACAACACACTACTACACATTTAAGCTTGGAGAGCTCTACTTGGACAGCCCTTTTTTCGAACAGCTCTCCAAGTGGTCCCTTGGAGAGCGGTTCTATTTAAAAAAAATAAAAAAATAAAAGACAGAGGTTAAAAACCGCTGTCCAAGAACAAAGCTTAGATAGCGGTTCATAACCGTTGTACAAGGTAGATTGGAGAGCGGTTTTGAACCGTTGTCCAAGGTAAAGCTTGGACAGCGGTTTATATCCACTGTGCAAGTGAAACCCTGAAGATATGGTGAGATCAAAATCCTAACTTTTAATTTTTTTATATATTCACTTTTAATATATCTAATAAAGGGACACTTTCATCACTATCGTAGAAAGAAGAAAGAAGGAAAGCTGGAGAGAGTGAGCATGTTGTTACCCGTTTCGAGTTATTTTAGACTACCAAAAAGACTAGAGATGGGAATATTCCCGATTCCAGTGCACAACGTATCATCGAAGAAGCGGTAATCTATCCATTAATTTATTTTTCAATTACAAACTATTATTTCTAAACAAATAATTAAATAATAATCTTTTGTGATTCAGGAGCGTATATCTCAGACCATGACGCCCGACGACATCCGCATTCTATCTGATGATGATCTCGCTGGGCGCTATAGGTCGTCAGGAGCATCTTGGCCGCTTACAGAGTTTTGGATATGCTGTGACGAAGACATCATTAGCGATGATACCTGGTCTTCAAGCCATGAATATGGTGGTTATACTTTCAGAACAGGTTGCCAAGTTGGCTAAAGATGTGGAAAGTTTGAGGTCCGAGAGAAGATCGAGTCACGGAATGTCGTCGAGTGGAGCAAGCTATGAATATTATCGCTGACGCTAGGTTTTCGGATGATGCTAAGAACAACTTTATTAAGGCACTTCAAAATGTCTATCAGGTATCAGATGTGCATGTCTCGCATTTGTTTTAATTAAAGACTAGTGTATTAAAATTTTCTAACTAAATATCTTATTCGAACAGCCACCGACCTTTTGCTACCTTTATTTGGAGGATCCTACTCGGTTGGTGGCCACAGGATCGTTGCACAATAGCTCACAGGGAATGATTCATGGTCGTCCCCTCGCTCCTGGTTTCGTGAGGGTCACACTAGATGTACCCGTACTCGGAGAAGAAGATTCACCCGTGCCGAAACCAATAGATGATGCTGTCACAGTCGGAACAACGGTTGGGCACTTCATCGAATGGCCGATCAACTTGGTCTCTTGCACCATGAAGGTAAAATATATATTATTAAAGTTTATTATCTTATTTGTCGTTCTAAATAATGTTGCAAATTGATTGTAGAATTTGCCGACACCACAAAAGCTTAAACAGAAATCACCACAAAAGGCTAAAGAGAAATCAAGAGAAATCAAGACTTGGTGTCGTAGACAGTCAGAGGGAGAGAACGAGGGACTCCACTATTGGTGCGCGCAGACTTGGTTATCCAATGCCTGGAGACTTAGATCACGACTGCACCGTATAGACTATGATGAGCACGATGGTGGAGTCCAAAGCTTTCGATACCCTCACAATTCCGATGAGTGCTTACTTTCATCGGAATTCTTTTGAAGAATACATCGTTCGGGAGCATGTGCTTGAAGTCTTGAACGACGAGTGGTTGAGTGCAACCACCATAGCCTTTTACCTCAGGTATGTGTTTATTAATTATCAGTGTTTACTTTCTATATAGTTTAATTTTCTTTTTAAATATTAATTAGCGTATATATGTTGGTTAAAGATATTTGGGTGAGGTATATCTCTCTAGATATGCCCGAACATGTGGAATGTATTCGTTCGTCTCCCCCCAAGTGTCTTGCTTAATGGGTGATAGGGCACAAGGCATGGAGGGGATAGTCGAACATATGCTGAGTCATACTGGGAGAGAACATCTCATTTTTTGGCCAACAAATGTGGGGTGAGTACAATAAACATTTCGTTAAAATTTGTATTCATAATATTCTTAATATAATATAGGGACCATTGGGTGTTGGTCGCCATAAGTATGAATACATTAAGTGTATTTTTTATGGACCCAGCTGTGAATGGGGTGGCTGCAAATTGCCCTAATCTCACGTCATTCATGGAAGCGTAAGTTCATTTTTAATATTCTAATATAATGATTTGTTTTACTTTTAAAATTATGCATATTTAATCTATTTTTATTTTCGAATTATAATAATAATAGTGTGATAACGATGTATCGGAGTCGCCTTCCGAATCAAGGCTCAAAACTTAATTTCAATAAAGTAAGCTGGACAAATATTAAGGTAAATTTAATTTAGTAAGTTATCAAATTAATAGGAAATAATCATAATTGTAATACGTGCTTATACTTGCTAATCATAAGAGGTTCCCAGGCAACGAGATGGTTCCCATTGTGGACATTTTGTGTGTTGCTATATTGAAGATATAATCCTCGCTTCTCAAACGACGATTAATCCGAACAATGTAAGTCAATTTATCGATTTATTTAAATAATTATTGATTGAATAAAAAATCATATACTATATATCTAAGAGTTCCCAACTTTCCAGTCCAAAAATAAGTGCTCAAGTACTAATAGGTGCAAGGATATTTTTTTTAGTACTAAGAGGTCCAAAATCATCCTTAAAAAGACAAAAATACCCATTTTTCCTATTTTTCAAAATATTGTCTTCCCCTTAAGGGAATAGATGGAATTCAAAAATAAGAACATGCATATATGCATTTAGATTATAGTTTAATACATCCACATACTTTCATACTAAAAAAACCATTAAAATCTTAAAATTTTCATATCAAAATTAAAAATTACATAAATTTACATATCTAAAAATAAAAAATTTACATACATTTTTCCAAATCTAAAAAATTATATATTTTTCGTCTTCAGTTCAAAATGCACATATGCATGTAAACATGCATATGTTCATTAAAAAATGAATCTGTTCATCTCAATCTACAGCCAGATTAAAAAAAAATTATGCATCTTCAATTTGCAAAATAAAATATCCAACACAAGCTCCAGATCTGCATCTTCCATTTGACCACCCCTTAAACCCAAAAAATTAGCACAAAGCTGCAAAACACATAGCAACCTCCACTCACCTTCAATTTGATACACACATAGCAATCTCTGCTCAACTCTGCAAAAACACAGATCTGAAAGTGAAGGAAAGATCTAGAAAATTGCGTCAAAAATCGCAACAAAAATCACACAAAGATCTAGAAAAATCCAAACAAAAATCGTACAAATGAAGGAAAGATCTAGAAAATCGCATCAAAAAATTTCATATCAACATGCACAGATGCACGAATAGATGAATTTGTGCAAAAAAAACATGCATAGGTTCATAAAAAATGATGAACCTATGCATCTCAATCTAAAAAATCAGATTAAAAAAAAATTGCAAACACATCCAGATCTATCCATCTACAACCCAGATTCAAAATGAAAATAAAAATTACAAACAAACTCGAAAATCAAACAGAACACTTTCGTCTTTAGCGTCGGCTCTGCCGCCGCCTTCGTCTCTGTCGCCGCCCCCTCACCACCGCCACCAACTACAACCCAAAATAATACCAAAGGTCCGCTGCCCCCTTCGAAATCTGACCATCAACGTTGCTGTTATACATATCCCTGAAACCATAAATTGAAAGCAAACATGAAACGATACTTAATCAATTCACAGAGGAAACATTTATATTTAAAAAATTAAAAAATTAATTTTGTTTCTTTGATTTTGTTACAAATCATTGAGGTTTTTTCCTTTGACTTACCTGTAGGGCTTAGATTGTTGTTGTTGTGAGGGCGGCTGCTAAATAAATTGTTGAAAGTGATTCACCACCGCCACAACCACAGCCCACCCCCCCCCCCAGATCCACAAAACACACCACAGATCTGCTGCAAAGTACCATAGATCCACACAAATTTGTTCAAAATGCGGTCGTTTTCGGCATCGGAGGTTGGATGTTGCAGCGCTCGAGCATGATGGTGGTGGTGGTGGCGGCGGCGGCGACGTGTATGAGTTGTTGGTGGTGGTTTGGGTGGTGGTGAGGTGGCGGCGGCGCCTGTGTTGGTGTGGTGGTGTGACGCCGCCGTCTGTGTGTTAGTGTGGTGGGGGCGGCGCCTCCATCTTGAACGGGCGGCGACGAATTTGTGAGAGAGAAGAAATGATTTGTGAGAGGCGATTTTGTTAGGGAGAGAGAGAGAGAGAGAAAAATGAAACAAAAAATTATTTGAGCGGCTGATATTTTAGGGGATGGGGGTATTGTTGATTTTTCAACACCCATTTCGGACCTATATGTATTTTAATTTTATTGTTGGACCTGCTAGTACTTATATGGGCTTTCTTGGACCTGCTAGTACATTATTCTATATCTAACTATATTGATTGATCGTTATTTGCAGATTGTTTATGAACGTCCGCTCAAAACTTACTCCAACAAAAGAATGGAGAAATGGAAAAGAGATTGGACGGGGTACCTTTACAATCGATTTTTGTATATTTTTTAATTAAAGTGGTATAACTTTTGGTAGCATGTAATTAACTTATATATTTGTGATGATATTAATTTCATGTTTTTGGTGTATATTGGACGTATGTATGTGTATGTTTATTTATTTCATGATGTGTATGTTTATTTATTTGATGTTTTGTTATTGGACGTATATATATTATAGTGGTATAAGTTTTGGTTTTGTATAAACAGGATTTTTAAAATATAAAATAATTATTAAAAAAATATTAAAAAAAATATATATTAGACAACGGTTTTAAACCGTTGTCCAAGTGAAACGCATTAAATATATATATATATATTAGACAGCGGTTATGAACCGTTGACCAAGTGAAACACTTGGAATGCGGTTTATAACCGCTGTCCAAGTGCACCACTTACAATGCGGTTAATAACCATTGTCCAAGTGCTTTTCTTAGACAACGGTTTTTTAACAGATGTCTAAGCTTAGACAGTTGTTACTTGGACAACTGTTAAAACCGCTGTCTAAGGCCCTTTTTAAGGGCTGTGCAAAGCCAAATCGTGTATTAGTGAGGTGTTGTGAGTTGATTCATATGGATCTAATGGGTCCTATGGAAACTGAAAGTTTAGGAGGAAATAGGTATTCCTATGTTCTTGTAGATGATTTTTCTAGATATACTTGGGTTATATTTCTGAAAGAAAAATCTGATACCTTTTCTGAGTTTAAAATTCTTTACAAAAGGTTTAAAATTGTTCTATATTTAAAGATCAGTAAGATAAGGTCTGATCATGGAAGAGAATTTGAAAACAGTTTGTTTACTATTTTTTGTGAAAAGAAAGATATATTGCAAGAGATTTCTTTACCTAAAACTCCCCAACAAAATGGGATTGTTGAAAAGAGGAATAGAACTTTGCAAGAAATGACAAGAGTTATGCTAACCTCAAAAAGTCTTTCTAAGAAATTCTTGGCTGAAGCTTTAAACACTGCTTGTCACATTGTGAATAAAGTGTATATTCGTTCTGGTAGTAATTGTACTCCTTATGAGATTCTAAATAACAAGAAACCAAACTTGAAATACTTTCATGTTTTTTGTTGTGTTTGTTACATTTTGAATGATAGAGATCAGTTGCACAAGTTTGATTCAAATAGTGATAAAGGATTTACTTAGGATATTCTAAGAATAGCAAGGCATATAGAATCTATAACTTGATAACTGATACAATGCAATAATCTGTTAATGTGGTATTTGATGAACTATCAAGTCTTGCAGGTAAAAGTGCTGAAGATAATGTATCAGATTTGATAGAAGTATCCAGAAATACTAATGACACTGAAGATAGTAAGGATGTTGATCAGAATGTTCCTTCAACATCTGATGCAACATTACCCAAAAGTTCAAATACTGAAAATCTGTCACAGGATTCACAGTATCCAAAACAGTTGGTTCCCTCAACTAAGATAATGAAAAGTCATCCATCAGATTAGATCATTGGAGAAACTACCACTGGTGTACAAACTAGAAGAAGAATGGGTATTCACATCAATAACTTTGTAAGATCAGTTTGCATGTCATCCATACGCAATCAGTTGGCTATAGTGATGCAGATTGGACAGGTGATTGTGATGATAGAAAAAGTACTAGTGGAGGATGTTTTTACATGGGAAACAACATTATCTCCTGGCATAGTAAGAAGCAGAACTGTGTTTCACAATCTACAACTGAGTCTGAATATGTTGATGCTGGAAGTTGCTGCACTCAACTGCTATGGCTTAAAAAGATGATTGATGATTCTGGGTTGGAAAGTGGTATTTTGACGGTTTATCGTGATAATACTAGTGTTATCAACATTTCCAAGAATCTTGTGCAACATTCTTTGACTAAGCATATAAGTATAAGACATCACTTTATAAGAGATCTTGTAGAGAAAGAAGTTGTGAAGTTAGAGTACATTTCTACTGAAAAACAACTTGCTGATATTTTCACAAAAGCCCTTGATAATGAGAGGTTTTCTTCACTTAGAAAATCTCTTGGTCTTTGCTATATCTGAAAATAAACACTAGATGTTATGACAAATATTTCTCAACATTTGAAGCAACATTGTGGTTCTGATAATTAGTTTTGTCTATTGTATTTGCTTATTTTGAACTTTAAATGATTGTGTTTTGATCTTATTGTTTGAATTATGGTTTAGATACAGAGTCCTGGACATATATCTCTTAAATGCATTAAAAATAAAGCACACCTTATGAAACGCCCCAAATTTAAAAATAACACACAAATGAGCCGAGGCGTTCCCAAAATTGGCATGATCACTTAATTAAAGAAAATATGATTAATTAGATGAGATTATTACAAGACAAATCATTGGAAATTACAGCGCAAGACTCGTATCTTAAAAACATTACTACATTTATCATAAATTACTTGCGCCTACCTCCTCCTCGCCGTGCCTTGCCCGAGCTACTTCATCCTGTAAAATAAAACTTAAAAATAGAAGCTGCAATAGACGATGCAATGCAATACCCCTTATTATCCTTAAACTTCATCATCCCTAATAAAGTCAGTCCAAAGAGTTTCAAGCTCTACTTCAATCTACAATAGTTCAATGTTCAGAACCAATCTTATATCTATGAATATAGGTTCAATATAATCCATATGCTTAATATAATAACAATAATAATAATAACATAAGTAATAGTAATACTAGTAATAGTAATTAACAATGTGCAGATGTATATACACACAGAACTTACTCATCACAGCCAAATGAATTAATAATAATGATAATTATTAGTTAACCCCACACACACACCCCACACGCACCCATATACACACCAATACCCTTATATTTCTCCTCTCCCTCAACTAATTTTATGCTATTCTGTACTACCTTATTTCCTTTAGTCTATTTATATATTGCGATACAACAATAAGATAGTAAATTAACCTAATCCACCGAAGCTGTAAAAGAACTCTTAATATGATTAAGAGGAATAGGATTTATTTTAGAAGATTCATCACGTTTTAATTAATAACCCACAAAACATTACCTGTGAAAATTATTTAAAACCTATGAAATTAGTAACTCAGGAATACTGAGTTTGCACATGAAATTGAACGGAAACATATACAAATATCCAATTAATAAACTTGCCGGTGTCTTTCTCCTCTGTGTCCTCTCTTTCCTTCTTTCTGTTTTTCCCCAATTTTCTTTTGCTATCTATCAATATGATTTATATTATATATTAATTATTAGATAAGAAGGTTAGGGGTATATCATATATGTATATCCGTGCACCGCATTTGTAATAGCTTCCTCTTGAAGCTTTCTACATACTAAAAATTTATATTAATATTATATTCTATTATAAGTAGGTTACAAGGTTTAATTTGTTGGAAAACATATATACATGCATTAGTTCGTACACACAGTAGACACGCGCACATACTTATAAGATACTACCTAGATTTATTTATTTTATTTTAATTAATATAATTAATTGCTAAATTATTGTTTTATTCTAATAAATATTTACTAATTTTTAATGAAATCTAGTCATCATTAATTAGTGCAAATCTTAATAATTTATATTGTGTTTTTGGGGTGTTACACCTTAGATGTGTAATCACTGAGTAACTATGGAACACGGAGCTCGCTACTACGATGTTCTCTTTTCAAAAGGTGATTAAATATACATCCGTGTTGTTCACAATCCATTGAGTAACTATGGGGCACGGAGCTCGTTACTACGATGCACTCTTTTGAAAAGATGGATCAATGTGAACATGTATTTAAAAGAAAAAAATTCAATATATGCAACACTTTGATGATGAATTTCATGCAAAATTGAGTGTTGAGATATATGTGTGCCGACATTTTGTGAAACCTTAAGTGATTCAAACTTTATCTATCATACATAATTTATATAATGTTCTTGGTAAGTCGATTTTGTGGATTGAACAAATTATTTGAACTATTTTTGTGTCTATTTAATTTTGGATATAGTTCCTAGTTTTTGAAAATATTTTTGGCAGTCTCTTACACATCACATGATCACATAACTTAAACATAGTGGGTGGTTACTTTTGTTCCACTCATTGTCGGTTTTTGTGGATATGTGTAATAACCTCCATGCTTTAATTTCTACTTAAGGTTGAATTGTATGTGTTGTTCAATACTGGAAGCTTAAATCTTTGTTGTTGCGCATAGGATTCAAGGTTTGTTTGATTTACACTTGTGTTATTTCATTTCGGTCATATGCTTTATTTTTCCCTCCTATATTTCATATAATATTATTTTAATACTGGTATATTATTTGATTAGATATTCAGGTGGTAAGATGACTGATAATCAAAACCCTTCGGCTCCTTCTCATGTTCATTTTCACTCACACGCGAGCCCTTCTCAAGAAAACCCTCACTCAAACCTTCATTCTCCGTCAAACTCAAACCCTTTAAACCTACTCGCTGAAATGGCCTCACAAAACCCAGTTTATGATTCCACAAATGTTGGTGGATCATCTTCTTCATCTATTCGTAAACCTCCTACACTACATATTCTTGATTCTTCTCCTAAATCACTTGTTGATCTTCTTGTTAAACAAGCTGTTGAACTAAACCCAATAGTTTTGCCTGATATCTATGTTGGTTCTAGAAAGATCAATATGTTTGATTATGTTGATCTCTCTGCAAAACCCTTAACCACAAAAATCCCTGATGAACCTACTCTTAAACCCGTTGAAAATACTACTCAACCCGCCGATGTTGAGATGCATGATGTTGATTCCTCTGATTCAAAAGGAATGGGGGAGAGATTAAAGAATATTCGGCTAAGAACGAAATAATTAGCTCCTAAAAGAGGTGTTGGTAGATGGGGAAAGAGGAGAATGTCTTAGAGAAACCTTGGTAAGAAGGTGGACTACACAGGGAAGCGTCCAAAAAGGACAAATGGTGGTGCTGATGATCCTATCACTGTAGAGGACTCAGATGAGGAAATGGGGATCCTAGAAGTCCCTATTGCTGAACCAAAGAACTTTGATGATGATATGTCAATGGAAGAATTGATGGCAATGAAAGAGAAACGAACCAAAAAAGGAAAGATGAACCATTTGTGAATGTTGTTCCTGATGCTGCAAAATCATCTGAGGATGTTGAAGAAGTGTTGGGGAATAAGTTGCACAGATCTATTCTGGGTGAATATTTAAATACAAATTTAATTCTTATAATTATTACTAGCATGAATTAATCCTATATTAATTCAAATAATAATCCAACAACATATCATGCATATAATTAATTCACGTAAATCCTACGCATGCGGAATTCTACGAGTTTACGTGAACGTACCTCTTGGGATGACAGTGATCTGGCTGATTAGACTAACCAAAAGAACTTCCCAAGTATTCCCTTAATCCTTGTTCGACTATCCGGTGGTAGGACACTTGTGAACAATTAACAAAAGGAAAATAAATTATGTTGCACCACCTTTGTGGATTTACTAATTTTTTCAGCACATGGAATTGTACTTGGGAATGAAAGAGTCATCCCCTATTTATAGAGCATAGGTGGTCGAAAATTGTGGCAAAAAAAAACAATGTGGGAAAATCTTTTCTTGATCTCCAAGAAATCTTGAATATATCTCCTATATTCTTTTTCCCATTCCACAAAATCCCACCTACTCTTTGTTATGGGATATTTTCGAAAATAATAGGCAAGAATCCAAGATTTGGATCTTCTTGAATTTATGAGATATTTTTGTATTTCAAGAAATACATATCTTCCATAATATCCTTTCAAGAAAATCAAGAAAATCTTTCTTGCCCTTTATCTTTCAAAAAATTCGAAATTTTCCTTATAAATAACCAAGTGGGAGATTTCTTGAATTTAATGAGATAATCTTGTATTCCAAGAATACATATCTTCATTCCATAACAAAATTCAAAGAAAATCTTTCTCCCATTTTATCTATAAATTTCAAAAAAAACAATATTTATTTTATTTTAAACACCTTTTTCAGTTATTAGACTATATGTTGGGCTACTTAGGGGGCCTTTAGGAGAATTTAGATTGGACCTTCCAATGGATCTTGAATTATCAATATTGAGCCACAATATTATTCAAGCCCATAAATATTAATTAATCCCACTACATAATTAATATTGCACTATCCATCTTAACCCATATTACAGTCAATATGACTCTAGATTATTATTTCCCGTGTTTAAGATTATTCAGCCCATTAATTAATTCAAGCCACTGAAATAGCTTTCCATTAATTAATATATTTTGTCCTTGGTCAAGGAACGGTTCAACATTATTATCTATACCGGAAACTAATTCCACTTGCAAGATTTGGTATGATAAAGCTTATGAACCTCCCAATGGGGTAAATCGAACAAGCGTACTTGCACACGATTCTCCGTATTAAATCTTAGCAATCACATGTGACCAATAATATTGCCCAAGATAAAAAGTATTGAATCTCGTTGATTCTCTACCCATGATAAGTCAAAGCAATAGTTACCAACCACACGTGATCCTATTTAAGGAATGAAGATTAAGAAACAACGAACCACTGAGGTCTAATTCTTCCTTGTTCAGTTATGAAGAATTTGTCCTCCTGTAGGTCCTATTCAGTGCATCAGTCATGCACTAGTGCAATCTCTTGGTCAAGACAAGCCAATCTAAGCCTTACACTTCAACCTTTCACGATGGATTGTTCATTTCCATCTAGGTCGTGAATGGCGTACTTTTAGTTACAAGGGACTGTTAATTTAATCTTCTTTGATCTGGTATCACTAAATTAACTACAATGTAACACGTACGATTTATTGAACAGTTATGCAGTAAATATATGTAACATTCGATAATATTTAAAGCATCAGTGATAAACAATTTATTTTAGTAAATAAGTCCAAAATTCAGTTTTGATTATACAAAGTAAAAGCATACTTTCCAGTATAATCCCAACAATCTCCCACTTATACTCAAAGTCTGCTTTTAAGTATACTACAAATATGTCTCGTGTAGTCTGTGACATCTAATGTCACCTACACGAACCTAATAATTTCTCCCACTTATACTCAAAGCAGATTGGCACCGGTCTTGACACCCATTCCTTCCACATGTCTCTCGAATGTATTGAGGCGCACTTTGTGAATGGATCTGCTAGGTTGTCTTCGAGACGCTATCTTTGCCACATCTATATCTCCTCTCTTACGATATCTCGTATAAGATGGTATTTCCTTTCAATGTGTTTGTTTGGCTTTGTGGGCTCGTGGTTCCTTGAATTTGCAATCGCTCCGGCATTGTCACAATAAAATGATGATTGTCTTTGGCAAATTCGAACTACGCCCAAGTCCACTAGGAAGTTCTTGAGCCAAACCGCTTTTTTCATTTGCCTCACAAGCGGTTTCATATTCGGTTTCCATGGTAGAATCTCACGATGTATTTACGCTTAACGCTTCTCCATGTCACGGCTCCTTCCCCATGCAAAACACACTACTGGGAGGTAGATTTTTCCGAGTCTATGTCCGATTGGAAATCTCGAGTCCGTAGTGGCCGATGAGGATTAGACCATCCGACCGATAAATTAACATTCTATCCCGAGTTCTTTTCGATACTTGGAATATTTTTAATCGCCGTCCAATGTTCTTTTTCCTCGTTACTTTGATATCTTGCCACCATGCCAATCGGCAAAGCGGATATCCTGGTCTCGTACACAAACATTGCATACATAAGGCTTCGCATACCAAGCATAAGGAATGCCTTTCATGTCATCTATCTCATTTTTTGCGTCTTAGGGCACATTTTCTTGGATAGATGGATTCCATGTCCGAAAGGTACAAAGCTTTTCTTGGAATCTTGCATCTTTGAATCGTTTCAAGACGGTGTCTATGTATGAAGCTTCGCGATAAGCCTATCATCTTTTTCTTGCGATCTCGAAAGTGATCTTGATCCCAAGGATGTGTCGCGCTTCCCCCTAGTCCTTCATATCAAACCGTTTTTGAAGTCATGCCCTTACGTCGATAACACCTTCACATCGTTCCCGATGATCAGTATGTCGTCTACGATAGTACTAAGAAGACCAATGCCAGTCCAACACGCTTTTTGTACACACAACTTTCGAACTCGTTTTGATCGAACCCATAAGACTTTATAACATGATCAAAACATTGGTTCCAAGCTCTGGATGCCTGTTTGAGTCCGTAAATGGACTTCATGAGCTTACAAACTAGGTGTTCTTGGCCTTTTTCAATGAAGCTTTGGGGTTGTTGCATATAGATCTCTTCATCACGACTTCCATTAAGGAAAGCTGTCTTGACATTCATTTGCCAGATTTCAAGGTCGAGATGCGTAGCAATCGATAAGAGAATACTGATGGACTTAAGCATGGCTACAGGCGAAAAAGTTTTCTCATAATCGATCCCTTCTTTCTGAGTATAACCTTTCGCCATGAGTCTTGCTTTGAAGGTTTCCACCTTCCCGTCCGGTCCTTTTTTTCTCTTATACACCCACTTGCAACCAATGTGTTTGACCCCACTAAGTGGTTCGACTAGCTCCCACACTCTGTTATGAAACATAGAACCTATTTCGTCTTTCATTGCTTTTTGGCAAGAATCTGCATCCTTGTCTTGGATTGCCTCGTCATATGTCCATGGAGTCTCGATTAAATCTTGTCAGGAATCAAGTCTGAGGACTCTCCTATTCCCATGAATCTCTCGGGCTGTTTCACAACCCTCCCACTACGACGAGGTTCCAGTTGTGTAAGTATGTCGTTTGGTATATCATCTTGTACAGTTGGCATTGAGGTTTGCCCCCTTAGCTCATTTAAGGTAGTCTCACTTTTGGGTCTTCTTTCGTTCATATAGTCTTCTTCCAAAAATCTAATGTGTGTGCTTATTACCACCTTTTGATCTTCAGGACCATAGAACATACACCCTTTTGTTCCTAGGGGTATCCTACAAACAACCTTAATTACGATCGAGGATCCAATTTTCCGCTTCCTTGTCCAACACGAGGGCCGGACACCCCCAAATTCTCATGTGTCTCATACTAGGCTTGGCTGCCCCTGGGTCCACAATTCTTTGGGAATTTTGGGAACCGATTTGGATGGCACCAAGTTCGAATGTAAGTCTTTGTTTCCAAGGCATGACCCCGTAATCGACTTGGGAAGATCCGCATAACTCATCATAGATCTAACCATTTCCAAAAGAGTTCTGTTTCTTCGCTCTGCAACCCCGCTTTTGTTGAGGGTTAAGGTGCGATGAGTCGATACAATCCCTTCATCGATAAGTAGTTCAAAGCCTTATCCCCGAGGATCGCCCATATCGAATCGCTTGATTTTTCTCTATGGGATGTCAAAATAGAATCTTCATAAGAAATGCCAATCATCAAATAAAAGACATCCCCTTTCTTTTGAGTAATCCAAAATGGATAACCTCCTTGCTTGATCATACTCTTGGCGAGATATTTTTACATTGATTATTTTGGCCTCATTTTCGGATACTTGAAAAATGGATATTTGTTTTCCAACCGCTAAGGAATTCAACATCCGGAGATTCTTCTTGTGGAACAAGATCAAGAACAAAGGCATCCGAAGTCATTCATCTTAACGATCTTATTCCATTCCTCAAACCTCTTCAAAGCATGTGCGGCACATTTTTTGGAATGATCTCATCAACTCTTCTTTCACAAGGGGCACCAACTAAACCAATCGGTTTAGATTTTTAGTCGCAGTCCACACAAGACATTTTTCCACTCAACCGATCCAAAAAATTTCCTTTCTCTTGCTAAACAACTTAACCCCTCGATCTAAATTTCTTCTTCCAACTATGAAATCTTTTCTACGCCTGTGCCAAAAGATTTCTATGCTAAGATTTGGTAATAAAATAATCTTCTTCTCTTTCTTCACTTATTATAGGCTTCTTCTTGATCGTTTAACTGCTTTGGATCCAATTTATCGGCCCGCTGGAGAGCAATTTATCGGCTTTATATTTAGGCTACGCGGGATTGATGTTTTGTGACTATCTTAGTCTTTTATAGCCGAAAGGATCGGTACAAGTTGTGATGTTCTTCCAACTAAGTTTTGACAGATTCTCATCGACGACGTGATTTGGTGAAACAAGACCCGACTTAGCTTCAACTAGCGCACTTCGGTTGATGTAGGTCTTCCGGGTCAGATCTTCCGACCTTTCTTGCCTTTGACTTTTCCATCTTTTCGATCGATCGTCGATCTTCTGTTCTTTCTTGTTAGCAAAAAGATCCTTTGGATGGTCTAGTCTTTGTCCATAAGATTCAACCGTTGTTCTATACAATAATTATCAATCTGGTCTTCTATAAACGTAATATAAACATCGATTCGATACGTCGACCGTCCTATTGGTTTCTCAAAACTATGTCCTTCCCCTTTTTGGTTTGATCAAAAAGAGTAGTGAGGTGAGAGGTCGAGAGAACCAAAGTCAATTACGATATCGCCATGAATTGAGATCCGCAAATGATAAACCTTGAGCTTGGAGTTTAGATTTTGAACCTTCGAGATCATTTCGGTCTTGATGTCAAAATAGATTCATCTGAAATGCCCGTCTGTCAAATGCGATCTGAGTGTAAAAATAGTTTGTCAAGTTTCTCTTGATTATTTTTATTCTATTATTTTCGAGGTGAGCATCGGATATTTGTTTTCCAACTTGTTGTTGATCCATTCTTCTTGTGGATTAGTTTGTCTTCAACATTCACTTCGATCTTATTTTTATAAATGATCTCATCAACTCTTGTCTTTGGCCGAGGTTATTTCTGATTTTCCACGGTGGTCCATGCGCTAATTTGGCTGATTTTCTCTCTTCTTCACTTATTGGAGAACTGGACAATCTTTGATTGTCTCAATTTGGAAATTGCCAATTCCCTTTGATCATTATTTCTTTGAGGCCAAATTTCGCCTCGATCCAGATGGTCTAGTCTTTGTCCATAAGATTCTATCAACTCTCCTCAACTTCTTCTTTCTCGAGATCTTTGAAAGACATGATCGATCTCAAAGAAGATGATCGGCGGTGATGTGAACCTTGATGTATGAATGGTATCGCGTCACTTGATGATTCATTTGGAATTAGTTTGTCAAGTTGTTTTTTCGTGCCTCCAAAGGTTGGTCATGAACTGATTTTATAATCACCGGTTCCACTTGATCATCGGCTCCTCCTCATCCCTCATAAAGCATACGCCAGAGGCTTCTTCCTCCCCAACTTAATCTCGATTCTCCTTGTTGATCGGCCCCGTTTTAGCTTCGCATGGGATCGAGCTTTGATAGATCCACTATCAGATTATCCCTCATAAAGATTGGTGATCCTACTTTAGCGAATTTCCTCATATCGAAATCAAAATCACGCAAATTCATCATGCTCGAAAATCAAGACCTCCCATCCTCCCATTCTATAATCATCATAAAAAATCTGAGAAGCTTTTTAATCGGAGATCTCTCGGTGAGGATCTCCATAACTTCCTCTCTAATAACGGGATGGGCGACCAGCTTTGGATACATCTCATCAATTTCTCGTTCGATTTGCATTACGACCATTTTCCTGTGATGGTCTTTGATGATCTAGACTTCGGGAATTTCCGTCCGGTTCCGGTTGATGAGATGTGGAGGGTTCCGGTGGTGCTTGGTAAGCGGAAGTTGGTGATTGGCTTGACTGAGAGGTTCTGTTTGTGTAGAGGCAGAGCGCTGGTTCTACAACAGAAAGCTTTTCGATTCATGAACCGATGTAGTTTGAGGTTTATTGGCGTGGAAGAAGGAGAAACATGCTCAAGAGGCGGAAGTCCGCGGTGAATCACCGAGTTTGAGGAGAATCGTTCGTCTCTTTACTCCTTCCTCGAGAATGTTCCGGCGAGCTCTCAACTTGAGAAGCCCGCTGCTGATTTTTCTTCGATCTACGTGCGCATCGATCAGCGATCGACGCTCATTAAATCATCGACTCATCTTCCGAAAAGAGTCATGGATGCTGTTTTGCCTTCTTGGCCTCTTCTCCCCGAGCCTTCACCAGGTTTTCTTTTCTTCTTTTGGGAGCATCCGTGGTGTAAGCGAGGCTGCCTTCTTGGTTTTTCCTTTCTTCACCTTTGGAGGAGTGGGCGCATATCATCATCGGTGGCCCATATATAAGTTGAAGTTGTTGTGAGAAGGCCTTGTAGGACTTCAATCCATTCTGGTCCCATTCAGCATTTGGCAGTTTGTCTTTCAAGATAATCGCAACCTTGTTGAGATTGCGATCCTCTTCTTCGAGATAGACAAGATCCATTCATTAACTCCAAATTATTCATGTTCTTGGAGTAGAATGGCCTTCAGGAAGCCAGGCCAATTGATGTTCTTGGCTTCATCAATTATTGCAGCCATGCTGTACAGTTTGACGGAAGTTAGAGCATCTGGACTAAATGAAATACCCATGATTGTTTTTGACAATATGTCAAACAATAGTCGGTATTTCCTTTTTTAAGATCGGTCCGACAAAACTCAAGCGGTCTCGATGTTTGTCGGCTTCAAGAGTTCTTTTTTCTCGATCACCATCTTCATTCTCCTCAGAGTCGCAGTGCAGATTCTTCCTTTGGGCAAGCTTAACAGACGTGTTATGTCTGCATTCGACAGTCTGATCTCCTCTCCGTTAACTGAAGAGATCAGTTCATCTCCAGGGGTGTCTGTATCCACCTTCAAATTCCTTAAGTATTCGAGTGCTTCATATTGCATCACTGGATTGCAGTGAGCAGCACATAATTTCTCAAGGCCTCCTTTCTTCAGAATTTGTTCCACTTCCATGGATTCTGGATCCCGCGTAACACCAAATTGTACGAATTTATCATCAACAATCTTTGTCGCTAGATCAGCATAGTTGCACATTATCTTTCCCATACCGTGAGTGGCCATCTACAACAAGATAGACTCGATTAAAATTGTGCATATACATAAAGATATCATGTATAGATTATCAGACCTATTCACAGGCCTAGTAATCGATAAACACATACAGATATCAAGAAAAGATAAGGCATATCACAGGAAAACATATATAAACATAATCTATATGATCAAAGGATTTTGAAAATAAGAAAAAATCATCAAATAACCAGAAATTACCAGATTCAGTTTTTCGGAAGATAAGTTTGAATCGCAGGAAAACACTTGAATCACAGAAAGGTAATTTGAGTTTTCAGAGAATAAATCACAAGAATTTTGAGAATAAGAAAACTCTGGTAGGGTTTTGATGAAACTTATAAGGAGGAGGAGGGAAAAACGAGATTGGAAGATCAACCGTTTGAAAAGATTAAACGATCCAGATTAAGCGATTTTGATCGTATGGTCAGGAAAAGCACGTACGAATACCTTTTGGATTTAAAAGCACATTTTGTAGCAATTAATACAAGTACCCCACGTTCGCATTAAATGTTTTGCAGGGAATACGTCACAAAGGTAATGAGTACAGTAAGGCAAATAATATCAGATAAAATCAAATAGGTAAGCAATAAACAAGGAAACAGAAATGCGTATCTGGTTGACTGATGTTGTAATCAATCAATACCACTTGTAACTGTTGATTCCAATTGTTGATCTTAGTTTTCTGCCTAATCCTTATAATTTCCCAACTGTTCTTTTCAACTGATCCGCTTCACTTTGCGTCTGATTTCCCTTTTTTGATCCTCCTTGATCAGTTGAAGTTCCCCCTTCAACTGATATTTCTGTTTTCTCATAGACTGATATATATATCTTATTTGTTGAGGTATTAAGCTCAACTGATCTTCCTCATCTGATCAGTCTCTTATCTAATCAGATTTCAGTTGACCTAATCTGATTCTACTCAGACCAAGCCAATTCTTGGGATAAGTGTTACCGCCAAAACTTAGTTCTTGAAGAATTAAATAGTCGTCTCGATTCCCTAAGTTGGCACGATTTGACATGTGTAAAAGTAGTCTGGATTCTTCGTAATGTCAAATCACCGTAAATTTATCCAATTATCAGTCGCGTGTTTCCTACACGCTGTCCTTGTGATGCAGATTTCTCTAAAAAGGCTTTGAGAAATCAATTTTGCATTCGCACCCTTGCTTGGCCTCTATAAATTGGACCAATGTTTTACACAACATAACCCATTCACCATACTTATCTTTTTTGTAGAATCATTCATTCTGGTGAACCCTTATTTCCGGTGAAACTTCCGGCAAACACCTTTACCCCTTTTTCAATGATTTCAGCTTCTCAAATCAACCCTGTGTGTCCCTTATCACTGTTTTGTCGTCATCAAAGATTTCACATACAATTGTTGCCAAGCTTCTCTACCACCAAGGCGGATCTGGCATTGTCATGAATCGAGAAGACACTTCTCCTAACCGTATGCACCTTGTGTGTCTATCGAGATGAGGGAACTAGCATCAACAGACTCAGTCTGATATAGAACATGAGTTTGATATACTGGGATCCGGATCGGAACAACGGTGATCTTCGTATATCAACTCAATTTTTGCATGTAACACATGTGCCCATAAGGTCTTTGAACCACTTTCTTGGCACATGTGCTCCATTTAAGGATTTGGAGAGCCCATTGACTTCAGGTCTAAGGGCTCTCGCTTAGAAATCCTATCAACGCCGCCTCTGCCCATTGGTTTTAATCTTCTTGTTGAATGGCTTTTTAGGATTATTTCAAAGCCTTCTTACCCTTGTTAAGTGGGGGAAAATGGGAGCATGAGATCTTAAAATCTCTCTCTCCCCCTCTTCTAGGTTAGGATGAGGGTTTAGGGTTTAGGTTTAGGGTTTTTCGTTATGACTTATGTCTTGACCTCCGTGTCCTTTGTACTTGTAACTTGTAATGTAACCCGACCTTTCTTGTCTTTATCAATGAAAATTTCTATTATTCCATTGTTGTGTAAATTACCCGCTTTTCTTATGCGATGTAAGCTTTAATCTTGTGAATCTTGCTTGTTGAATGTCAACTTAATTGACTTATAAAGAGTGAAATAACCCAACCGATTTAATCGATAATCCTTTAATCGAATCGCGTTTCCTTTAATCGATAAACCTTTAATCTTATCGGTTTTAATCGACAAATCGTAAATCGATCAAGATCCCTTGTTATATCATTTTCCTTTGGTGATCTTATCGATCGATTGAGATACCAAACTTAACCGATTCCTCTTAACAACTTTGTTAGTCTCTTAACCACCGGTTCCTGAGAACAATCCATCAAGCATTTTAGGTGCTTTTCTCCAAGATCCGGAAGCCCTAGCTTTATTGTTGCATAATTCTAAATCGATCTCAAATAGTGGCTTGGTTAGAATATCAACTTTTCCTAGAAATCGGTGTGAATCTTTTCCATTATGATATTCTTCTTTTCAACATGATCTCTTATAAAATGGTGTCCGACATCCACATGCTTGCATCTTGTATGTAGAACGAGATTACGAGTGATTGCATCCAAGACTTTATTAACATCACGAGAATATAGGTACATTCTTAGCTACAATGTTATAATCCTCACCACGATGACTAAGCCGGAGCGATTGGGAGCAACAACTTCTGCGACCATATATTCTCCTTCAATAGTAGATGTCGCAATCGATGTAGACTTCTTTTTGAAAACCATGAGATCGGTTTACTTAAAAAAAATCGACATGTTTACGAGGTTGACTTCTGTCAATCTTGCAACCTCCATAATCGAAATCGAGAATACCCACTAAGTTCTAGATTATCATCGATGGGTAAAATAAACCAAGGTTTATCGTCCCCTTCAGATACTTAAGAATCCGCTTAGTCGCTTCTAGGTGGCTTTTGCATTGATTTGCCTCAAATCAACGCGTACACCTCATTGCAAAAAGTGATATCTCGGTCTGTTGGCGGTCGGTATAGTAGAGATCCAATGAGAGCCCTATATTCTTTCTCGATTTGTTTTTCGACCATCCTCATCCGATCCATCTTGAATCCAAATATCATAGGAATTTTGGCTTCTTTACAATTTTGAACTCCAAACTTAGCCAATAAATTCCTAGTGTATTTTGTTTTGGCAGATGAATATCCTTCAGTACTTTGTTTCACTTGTAGACCCGTAAAGTAATTCATCCGACCCATCATGGACATCTCGAACTTCCTTGCATCGGTTTTTCAATCTTTCACATAGACTCTTGTTGGGAGATCCGAAGATGATGTCGCCCACGAGATCGTAACCATCGTAATATCTTCTCCATCTTCTATTCTCGAATAAGGTTCTCGTCCATCGCTCCTTTAGTGAACCCACCGCCTATCAAGAATCGGAGAGTGTATCATACCAAGCTCGAGGAGCTTGTTTCGAAGTTATAAAGAGCTTTTTCTTAAACGGTACACTTGGTTGCTCTTTTTCAAGCTTTGAGGTTGTTCGACATAAACTTCCTCTCGCTAGTACCCCGCTTAAGAAAGCACTCTTAACGTCCATCCGATACATAGTGAACCCTCTCAGGACGATATGCGAAAATTGACCGAATGGCTTTAAAGCGGCGATCGGGTGCAATGATCTCATCATAATCAATTCCTTCCGATTGTGAATACCCCTTAGCAACAAGTCTTGCCTTATTTCCGGGTGATGACATTTTTTCATCATCTCTTGTTCTTGAATACCTACTTCGTGCCAATTACGTCTTGATGATTTGGTCCGTCCCACCGCCTCCCAAACTTGATTTCTCTCGAATCGCTGCTCGGCTCCTCCTGCATGGCTAGAATCCAAATAAGGTCTTGTAGAGCTTCCTCTCATCGTTGTTGGTTCCTTCATAGACAAATAACAAAGAAGATACGGCACTTTCACCAACGATGTCTAGTTTTAACTCTATCGATGGGTCTCCGATGATCGATCACTTGGATGATTTGTTATCCAGTCCTTCGCTCGATTTGCGTCGGTTTGGAGAACATCATCCATTTCGATAAAGGTTCATTACTAGCGATCGGGAGTGGTGCGATTTATGATCCACTTGATAAGAACATGTCTCGGTGATGTTGGACTCATCATGTCTTAGTGGGAACTTCAGTGTTTCGCGAACCGAACTTCAGTGTTCCCCACCGGCTTCTTCATCGGATGGTTCGGTTGATCTTAGATCTCGATGTATACTGCGAACAACCCGTCATCGATCCATTTTCGAGCATCGTTTTTTTACCTTAGGATCTCTTGATTGATCAAAGACGGGGTGAATCCACAACTAGATCCGGGATGTATAAACTTTAAAGCCTTACGATTCCTAGAATATACCTCATCGATCCTTTTTCCTTGATCGTTAGGTGATCCATTTTCGAAAAACATCGCAAAAACGGTTCATAGGGTGTTTTTAGTGAACCTTAGTCGAAAGACATCCGCTCGAGTATGACATGCAAAGTTGATTGCTTCTACCCGTAAACGGCTTGGTATTGCATGTTCAAATAACATCGTCGGCGAGCAGCTTTCTTTGAGAGTTCTGTTCCTCCGCTCGCTACTCCATTCTTACATTTATATGGCGTTCTTGCGGTGATGTCTCATGTCAGATAATTAAACTTAGAGCAAAAAATCAAGAATAAAAGAGTTCGTAAATTCGCACCTTTATCTAATCGATTTTACTACACCCATTAATCTTCTCATTTTGTAGTCTTTTTTAGCATTTCGGGTATCTTCGTTTGTCGCCTCATTCTTCTTATGTAAGAATATAACCCGTAAACTTGGAATAGTCATCCACGATTACGAGTATATTTATTCCGACGAGATCGACCGGTGTAATCGGGTCCAAATAGGTCCATATGAAGCGGTTGCGATTTTCTTGACGATGCCCGAGAATTCCCTTGAATGAAGCTTTGACTGCTTTCCCTTCGACATGCAAAGACATGTCCGATCCTTTGAAAATACTTCATTCGGAAGTCCTTCCACTAGAGACATCCTTGCTATCTTATTAAGAGTTTTAAAGTTCGGATGGCTCATTCTTTTGTTCCAGAGCCAATCGCTACTTTTGGAACTCTTGACAATCGAGCATGCATTTCTTGGGCAACTGCTCCAATCACCGTAGATCGTCCCTTTCCTTGAACCGATTAGCAAAATCTGCTGAGTGGCTCAATTTTTGATAGTGCATTGATCGGGCGAGAACTCAACACCAATCCGTTGTCGCAGAATTGTGAAACCGATAATAGGTTGTGCTTTAGACCTTCGACATACGAGACTCCGATTACATTTGTACATCATCATTCTCTAAGGTTAAAATCCTTTGGTATAACCAAAGTTATCATCACCGAAGAGTACACGCTGGCCTTTCGTTTCTATGTAAGAGATGAGGAGATGTTTGCTTCCAAATGTGCCTTGAGCATCCACTATCGATGTATCGATAGTTGCTTGCACACCTCCTTTGTTGGCCGGACCCACGCGATCCTGCAGCCCAAATTAGGGCTTTAGGTACCCCTTTTGGATTGGGTCCCGAGGGTTAGGATTAGTTTTGGGGATCCATACAAATGTAGCACTTCTATTGAGATCGCCAGATCGGAAGGCCTAATTTGTCTCCCATACCTATCAACATAATCATACGCCTCTTTATATGCTTTCGATTAGTATGATTATTAGTGTGAACCTTGGGTGACTTAGAAGACTTGGGATTTATCTTTTCTCGCTTGTCTTCTTTTCATCCAAAGGTGGTTCAAAAAGCAAAGAAATTTCTAGGTTTCGATTATAGGGGTAGGTACGATCGCTACCATCAAAAGATTCATATCTTTTTTGGCATAGGTGGTTTTTGCAATTTACCTAAAGCATGCTTATTAGGCGGTGACCTTGATTGGGTCTCGATTAGACTTCCCTTTTTCAAGTTGTCTTTTTTAGATACGATTTGTTGATCAAAGTTGAGGTCTCTTCGTAAGAATCGGGTTCTTCGTTGATTCCTCTACCGATGCTTTACCAAATGGGGTCCATTTATGTTCCCCTTACGTTGAGCACCGCCTTTACCCGCTTTCAACGTGTCTTTTTTTCCCTTATTAGATACAAGTTTGGCTTTTGGTGTATCTTTGTCGAAACTCGTCCCGATTACACCTTTTTTGAGGTGAATCAACCGGCTTTTGAGGATGTGGAAGGGTTCTCATACCCAAGTCCCTTCTTTAGTTAGTCGTTGTTCAAAAATAGGCGCTCATATCTTGAAACAGTTTTTAGATGATTTTGTAAAAACTTCTATTTTCTTGCGCAAAACTATCCTCGATTTATTTTAGACTCTTATGCATTAATAGCTCATCAAATTTCGCTTGAAGAATTTTTGAAGTCATCGACTTCTTTGTTTATTAATTGCTAGCGATCTTTGATCTGCTTCTCCCGATCGAAAGATTTAACTTTTCGAATGTTAAGTTCCTCGATTTGCCTTCGAAAGTTTGAGAGATTTAAGTTCGAAAGCTTTTTGAGATCGTTCTCTTTAGCAAGATGATTATTTCGATCCTCACTTTTGTCATTCTCGGCTTCCACTATAGCATAAGTGTCTACTGCATTGGAGAGATCCTCAAGCAATTGCTCAGAGTAGAGCTGATGGTCAATCTCCCCAGCAAGTGTGCTAATGATAGCGGTGTAAAAGCGGCACAAAGCGGAAGGTTTGGAGGTTACCTCCAGTTGGTCCTCCTTGGCCATCGAAGCGATCTCATCATCATCCAAGAGAATATCGATCTTCATTCTCATAGAAGTTAACAAAGACCGCTTATCGGACATAAATCTTCTACTGAGGAGTATCCGTAATCCTCGGAGGGCGCTTAGAATCGTCGATTCGGATGTGTCAAAGAACCATGGCTTTTACGTCCTGTAATGTTGCTCTCTTCATTCCTCTTTTCTTCCTTTCTCTTGGCGTCGTGCAGGCGATCTGCTTACTTGTAGTGACTTGGCTTCTCACGGTTGAAGCACGCTCCTTGATCCACGGGAACCCTTTCTTCCGGTGAATCACTCCGTCATATGATCTATCGGTGACTTCCACTTTCGATAGTAGTCTAAACTCATACATACGATCGATTATCTCTTCTCTCATCATTTAGATTATCTCTTTTCTTTTCTTCTCTATGATCTCTTGATCATCGATTCTGGTTCTTTCTAGAGATCTGTTGGCTGATCTCCTATCTCTTCCTCGGCTATGTTGATAATCTTTATAGAATCTTCGATACTTACCAAGTTGAATATTTGATTTTTCTAGTTTCTTTTTTTGGTAAGCGAGCGTCTGTTCCTTGACTTATGATGTTTCCAACAGTTCATTGGCCTTCGATCTGTTTCTGGTTGCCTTAAGCAATCGATTTAGAAGTTGAGGCTTCAAATGGGCACCTCATCTTCATCTCGCTTGTCCTCTTTCAATTAAATCGAACTCGTGAGCTTTAAGGCTTAAGAACAAGCTACTTGGTTTCATCTTTTGAAATGTCTTGGCAATCCTTGATTACCGTGACTTTCATATCCCATTTCTTGGTAAGAGATCTTAAGATCTTGTAGTTGATATCCTTGTCTGACATCTCTCTACCAAGTTCTAGTAGCTTATTCACTGACATAGTAATCCTTCCATCGAGTTCGTTGATGGTCTCGTTGGCAAGATCTTGATTTTTTCGAACTTCACCAGTTAAACTTGTAGACTACCGCCTTTGATCCGATCATTTCCTCGCATATCTCAAATGCTAGAGTATCCCACATTGCTTTCGCAGTTTTGAGATATTTAATCTTTTCCTTGGTGACCTTATCCATCGTTTTCATGATAATATGTCTGGCGATTGTATCCAGAGTATACAGTTTCCTTTCCTCTGCATCCATCAAGGCTGGGCTTTTTCGTACAAGACTTCCCGGGGCAAAGTCTGGATCTCCTCCAACTGCAGGGTTGTCGTGATATATGATGATGGGTCCTCTTTCGATGACTTCCATCATTCTGCCACTAATCGAACCTAGATGGTTGCACATATAAATGGCTCAATCTGCATACTCATCAATTGAGAACTTCGGCAGATCATGATACATACCGCAGGTATTGTCCATGCCGAAAGTGATTTTGGAAAAAGAATGAGTTTTAAAAACGGTTTTTCAAGATCTGCTCAAATGACCACAAAGATTCTTCCTCAAGAATCGATGAT
Organism: Stenogyne calaminthoides; assembly: GCA_037126765.1. NCBI lineage: Eukaryota > Viridiplantae > Streptophyta > Magnoliopsida > Lamiales > Lamiaceae > Stenogyne > Stenogyne calaminthoides. The sequence continues at coordinate 15,764,017 of JBBCBC010000011.1, forward strand.
ACTCAAAGCCGATTAGTGCGTACAACCACCGCCTCGATACCACTTGTAGGTCCCGAATGGGTTTTGTGAGGGCGTAAGTCTAGAGGGAGGGGTGAATAGACTTCGAAAAACTTTTTTGTGCAGATCGTGTGAAAGCGAAGCTTTGATCAGTCTGCGAATGAATCATTTTGATCGATAACCAACTTACTAATCGCTCAAGGCAGATCAATTCGGTAACTATCGGTTTAATCGATGTCGCGGAAGCTAAGTTTTACCCGTGTGAAAAACCGGTTTTGATAAATCGATTCCAAAGTCGGTCTTTTAAACGATTGACTAAAGTGTCAAGCTTTGATCGATCGTAAGCTTGGTGCTAAATGATCTTAACTTAGAATATGTATCTTTGCTTTTAAAAGTTGTGTGCGATTGTGTAAAACAGCTTAATCAAAGCGGTAAAGGCACACAAGATTTATAGTGGTTCGGACAAACTAGTCCCCTCGTCCACTCTTCCCTATCACAAGGGGCCCCAACTAAACCAACTGGACTTAGATTTTTGTGTTAGTCCAACACAAGACAATCGACAGATATTTAAAGAGTTCTCACTCAACCGATCCTTAAATCGTAACTAGAAACCCTAGTCCGAAATCTTGCTAAACAACTTAACCTAACTTTGGGTTTGGATAAGATTGTTTTGGTTCCAACTAAATGAAATCTTTTCTAGTGTTTAAGATAGCCTATCGGCTAGATGAAAAGATTTCTATGCTAAGAACTTATGGGATGAACACTTAATAAAATAATCTTCTTGTTCATGTTCTTCGTATGAAATCGATTATAGCTTGAGCTTCTTGATCGTTTCGGGGTTTCCGTGTTTTTTACTCTCAAGTGTGATCCCATATTTATAGACCTCGAAATCAAAGAGCCGTTGGAGAGCAATTTGAATTTCATGCTATATTTGGTAGGCTTGCGGGATTGATGTGGCGTCTTGAGAAATCCATGGCCGAAAGCGTGAATAGTGTCTTTTATAGCCGTTGGAGAAAGCGGCGACAAAATCCGTAATTGCCGGCTCCGATCATACGTGTCTTGTTCTTATTGGTTAACAGACGACTTTTTTCGTGTTGTTCTTCCAACTAAGTTTGACATTCTTCTTGTTCGGATCATCGACGATGATTTGGTGAAACATCGATTTTTTCCGGTGAGTGACCGATCAACAAAGTCGATCGATCTACCGATGGAGTCTTCGGTGCGGTTGACTTAACTTCAACTAGCGACTTCGGTGATGTAGGTCTTCTGGTCTGATCTTCTGGAAGTCATCTGATCTTCAAGTATTCTGAGTTTGAGCTTCATGACTTCAGCTGAGATATCTGACTTGGTCAGATCGATCTGATCTTCTGTTCTTCTCTTGCATTCTAGCCAGCTTGATATCGGCTATTCTTTGATCTTCAGATTCGACCTATACATATTGAGGTTCCCCTCAATATGTGACCTATCTATTACATCGGTTGTTCTATACAATAATTATCAACTCGGTATTCTATAAATGGTAATATAAACATCGATCCACCTAATGTGTCCGACTAGTCCTATTACATATGTTTTAGAACTTTCATCAAAACTCTAAATTTCCCAACACTTCTTTGGCTCTATTCTCCTTGGCTCCAAATGCCCTCTTGGTCATTTTACCCTCCAAACATGATTCGCAGGTTGGAATTTGTTCAACTTGGAGAAACTCTAGTAAACCGTCTTTCACCAACCTTTGGATCCTCTTTGGATTTATATGACCTAATCTTAGATGCCATAGAAGTGTCTCGTTCACGTTTTTCTTTTATCAGAAACAGTTGATGTGTTATAGGATGCATTTAGTGAGTGGTGTGCACAGTTAATTGTATAGAGATTTTCCATCAATGTCCCATAACAAATACACTCATCATTTCAAGAAATGATTTCATTCTTATTAGAAGAAACTAAGTGTCTATTAACAGAATTTTAGAAACTGAAAGTGAATTCTTTCTAAAACTGGGAACATAAAGAACATCTCTTAAAATTAGAACTCTGTCTTCAAAAGACAGGTGCACTTCTCCCACTGCTTCAGCTACCACTCTCATAGCATCGCCCAGTGTGATGAGGATCTCACTGCCACTAAGGTGTCGGATCAGTTTGAACCCATGAAGCAAACATGATTAGTGGATCCCCGTATAAACTACCCACGAATGAGAAGTATACGCCACTAAACAAGTTTCAACAATTAGTGCGTGAGAATTACCTTTCTTTCCGGCCCTTTTGGGGTTGGAACAGGCAAACCTCCATTGTCCTCTTTCACCGCAGCTTAAGCACTTCCTCTTTGGATTTTTCTTGACACCACCAGTATTCGTCATCTTATCATTGCCCTTGGCAACAGTTGAGTCTGATTGCTTATGGCCTTTGGTCACCTTCTTCTTCTTGCCATCCCTTGGCCTAGAAGATGAAGACGGACCACTTGCCGTCAAAGCTTGAGTTTGGTGCCCTATCAACATCTCTGTCTAGACCAAAGCTTGCAGCAAATCAGCTTGCGAGGCAAAATTGCTCAAAAACTTTTGGGCAGAGAATGAAGTACCAAATTCATCTGAGTCTCCAGATTATAATCTGTACTCAGAACTTCAAGTTTGTTCAGATGGGCCATCAATTTTGAGGACGTAATCCCTCACGGGTTTGCCCTCCACCAATTGCAGCGACGACATCTCTCGCAAGGTGATCTGACGAGTCTCACATTTTTTACTCGTCAGTTGGCTCATCTGATTTTGGTGTGTCAAGAATCCACTTGTGCTTTTGTGCAGTTAGGACAATTATAATTTTTCGTTTCCAATCAATATAGTTTCCATACTTATTCTATTGACTTTAAGTATAATAGCAGTGGATTAAAAAGGTTACGACATGCTGAACTGAAATAAATAATAATATGCATAAGCATAAATATATCACAAGATTCGATCACATGTTTCATATTTAAAATCTCAAAAAAATATGAACATGCATCAGCCAACATCTCAAAACAGTTTAAATAAGCCACGTGGGGTGGGTCATTATTTAAACACATTCAAGCAGGTTACAAACAAGAACAGTTACAAACCTTTAATATCCGGATTAATAGTTGGCTCCCACTTGACCAATATAAAATTGACAGGGACTTCGGGGAAGTATATGCATATCAATTTTATACCTAAGTAATAACCATGATTAAATACATGATTATTATTTCGTATTGAACGAGCCTCGTGGGGAGGGTCATCGCCGCCACTAGTAATAATTCACAATCATCCATTTGGAATTCATTCATGTGAAAGCTAACTTTTGACCGTCCCGTGGGGGGAATTTCTCCAAAAGAATTCACAAATAAATAAATCATGGAGGTCAAAATTAATTCAATTTTATTATCCGGAATAAAATTGTCAATTAATTATTTAAACATACTTAGTAATTTTGAAGGTGAGATTTTTCATTGGGCAACTCTCATGCAAACACATTTAAACAAATTAAATAAAACATAAGATAACACAATAATAAATCAAGAAAAGCAGAAAAATAAAACATATTGGGCACAAATTATCCAATTGTCATGGTTTGATTTTTCTTGGCTTGATCTTGAAGAAACACCGTCTTGAATTTCTCCCACTCGATCGTCTCGGAAAATACTGCTCTCCTCGGCGCCACGCCAAGTAGCTCGCAATGATCCGCCGCAACTTAGCGCTGTTCACCGACCTCCGCACGGCTCGGCGGCGCCGCCCACCCGCGCCACGGCACACCTCGCAGGTCCGGCTACCGGGACAGATCACAGAATCGCTAGTATCCGCAAGACGCTAAGACGCTACCAGACGCTTCGCTAACCTCGGCAGCCTCCCTGGGCACGCTCCGCACGCTGCTTTCAGGCGCGGTCGCACGCGCCACAGACCGCTTCCGGCCCGCTGGACTGGCTCTCAGACGGTGTTACGCTTGCTGTCATTTTATGGCTGCCTATCTCACAAGATTGCCCCCTATCGACGCTTCTTTATGGCCTTCTATACAAGGTTCACACAAGCATACAGGCTTCTCGTATCGCCACATGACGACGCCACCTACGCCTTTGCTTCTTGATTTTATCCTTAATTCTTCGCTCTACGCCCCCTGCTGATCCTAAGCAATTTATTTACAAAAAATAAATAAACATAGATCTAGACTAGTCTATTACATTGATCAAATCAAACAAATCCTAATCTACTCGTGGATTTTCTCACGAGGCAAAATGAATCCGAACGAATCGAATTAAAAACCACAATTTATATGCATGCATAAATAAACACATTAAATTCCATGACAATTGGATACCTGCAAAATAGATCTAGCAATTCTAATATCCAATTTCAAATTTAATGTCAGCGAAATAAATTACAATTTAAAAAATTCAGAGCCCGAAACCGTGGCTCTGATACCAGTTGTTGGGGAATAAGTTGCAAAAATCTATTCGGGGTGAATATTTAAATACAAATTTAATTCTTATAATTATTACTAGCATGAATTAATCCTATATTAATTCAAATAATAATCCAACAACATATCATGCATATAATTAATTCACGTAAATCCTACGATGCGGAATTCTCATGAAGTTTACGTGAACGTATTCTCTTAGGATGACAAAGATCCGGCCGATTAGACTAACCAAAAGAACTTCCCAAGTATTCCCTTAATCCCTCGCTCGACTATCCAGGGTGGTAGGACACTTGTGAACAATTAACAAAAGGAAAATAAATTATGTTGCACCACCTTTTGTGGATTTACTAATTTTTCCAGCACATGAAATTGTACTTGGGAATGAAAGAGTCATCCCCTATTTATAGAGCATAGGTGGTCGAAAATTGTGGCAAAAAAAACAATGTGGGAAAATCTTTTCTTGATCTCCAAGAAATCTTGAATATATCTCCTATATTCTTTTTCCCATAATTATAATATTCCACAAAATCCCACCTACTCTTTGTTATGGGATATTTTCGAAAATAATAGGCAAGAATCCAAGATTTGGATCTTCTTGAATTTATGAGATATTTTTGTATTTCAAGAAATATATATCTTCCATAATATCCTTTCAAGAAAATCAAGAAAATCTTTCTTGCCCTTTATCTTTCAAAAAATTCGAAATTTTCCTTATAAATAACCAAGTGAGAGATTTCTTGAATTTAATGAGATAATCTTGTATTCCAAGAATACATATCTTCATTCCATAACAAAATTCAAAGAAAATCTTTCTCCCCTTTTATCTATAAATTTCGGAAAAAAATTGGGAAAAATAAGCACCAATATTTATTTTATTTTAAACACTTTTTTCAGTTATTGGACTATATGTTGGGCTACTTAGGGGGCCTTTTGGAGAATTAAGATTGGACCTTCCAATGGATATTGAATTATCAATATTGAGCCACAATATTATTCAAGCCCATAAATATTAATTAATCCCACTACATAATTAATATTGCATAATCTTAACTCATATTATTTAATATGGCTCCCTTGTTATTATTTCCCGTGTTTAAGATTATCCAAATTTATTAATTAATTCAAGCCAAAATAGCTTTCCATTAATTAATATCTTTTGTCCTTGGTCAAGGAACAAATTCAACATTACTATCCATACCTAAACTTATTCCACTTGCAAGATTTGGTATGATAAAGCTTATGAACCTCCCAAAACAAGCGTGCTTGCACAATTATTCTCCGTATAAATCTTAGCAATCACATGTGACCAATAATATTGCAAGATAAAAAGTATTGAATCTCGTTGATTCTCTACCCATGATAAGTCAAAGCAATAGTTACCAACCACAATCCTATTTAAGAATCGAAGATTAAGAAACAACGAACCAATCGAGGACTAATTCTTCCTTGTTCAGTTCTAAAGAATTTGTCCTCCCCAGAGGTCCTATTCATGTCATGCACTAGTGCAATCTCTTGGTCAAGACAAGCCAATCTAACTTACAAACCTTTCATGATGGATTGTTCATTTCCATCTAGGTCGTGAATGGCGTATTTTTAGTTACAAAAGGGATTTAATTTAATCTTTTGTGATCCGGTATCACTAAATTAACTACAATGTTGTTGGGGAATGATTCGCACAGATCTATTCAATTAACAAAATATTTAAATACAAATTTAATTCATTAATTATTACTAGCATGAATTAATCCTATATTAATTCAAATAATAATTGCAACAACATATCATGCATATAAAAAGCCACGTAAAACCTACATGAATCTACTTGTGAACGCATTCTCTCGGGATGGCATGGGTTTTGGTCGGACGGACTAACCAAAAGGACTTCCCAAGTATTCCCTAGCCCTTGCTCGACAATCCGGTGGAAGGATACTGAAATTAACAAAAAAAAAATAAACTTTGTTGCAAATTATGTGGATTTGCTAATATTTCCAAAGAATGGAATTGTACTTGGGAATAACTAATCATCCCTATTTATAGGAGAGGAGGCACGAAATTTTGGTGGTTTTTCAATGTATAAAGATTTTCTTGGTCACCAAAAATCTTGAATATATCCCATATATTCTTTTTTTCCCATAATTAAAATATTCCACAAAAATCCACCTTCTATTTTATGGTATAATTTTTCTAAAATTTGAGCAAGATTCCAAGATTTAGATCTTCTTGAATTTATGAGATATTCTTGTATTTCAAGAAATACATATCTTCCATAATATCTTTTCAAGAAAATCAAGAAAATCTTTCTCCCCACTTAATTTCAAAAAATTTCAAAAATCTCTTAATGAATAACCAAGTGGGAGATTTCTTGAATTTAATGAGATAATCTTGTATTCCAAGAATACATATCTTCATTCCATAACAAAATTCAAAGAAAATCTTTCTCCTCTTTATCCATAAATTTTAAAAAATGGGGAAATATAAGCAACAATATTTATTTTATTTTAATCACCTTTTTCAGTTATTGGACTATTTGTTGGGCTACTTAGGGGGGCCTTTTTGGGAGAATTAAGATTGGACCTTCTAATGGATCTTGAATATCTAATATTGAGCCACAATATAATTCAAGCCCATAAATATTAATTAATCCCACTACATAATTAATATTGCACTATCCATCTTAACCCATATTCCAAATCAATATGGCTCCGGTCATTATTTCCGTGTTTAAGATTATCTAGCCCATTAATTAATTCAAGCCACCAAAAAACTTTCCATTAATTAATATCTTTTGTCCTTGGTCGAGGAAATCCGTTCAACATTATTATCCATACCTAAACAAATTCCACTTGCAAGATTTAGTATGATAAAGCTTATGAACCTCCCAAGGGGGGCAAATCAAACAAGCGTATTTGCACACACGATTCTTCAGATAAATCTTAGCAATCACATGTGACCAATAATATTGCCCAAGATAAAAAGTATTGAATCTCTCTTGATTCGCTACCCATGATAAGTCAAAGCAATAGTTACCAATCCCACGGATCCTATTTAAGGAATGAAGGTTAAGAAACAACGAACCACCGAGGTCTAATTCTTCCTTGTTCGATTCAAGAAGAATTTATCCTCCTCAGAGGGTCCTATTCAAATAGATCACCATGCACTAGTGTAATCTCTTGGTCAAGACAAACCAATCTCGAGCCTTACACCTCAACCTTTCACGATGGTTGTTCATTTCCATCTAGGTCGTGAATGGCGTACTTATAGTTACAAGGGACGTTAATTTAATCTTCGTGATCGGGTATCACTAAATTAACTACATTAATTTTAATTATTGAACAAATTGTATCAAGAAATATATATAACATTCAATCATACTTAAAGCATCGGTGATAAACAATTTATTTCAAAAATAAGTCCGAAATTCGGTTTATTTATACAAAGTAAAAAGCATACTTTTCAAGATAATCCCCAACAAATGTAACACGATGATTTATTGAAAGCATCGCGAAATATATGTAACATTCGATAATATTTAAAGCATCAGTGATAAACAATTTATTTCAGTAAATAAGTCCGAAATTCAGTTTTGATTATACAAAGTAAAAGCATACTTTCCAGTATAATCCCAACAAGAAGATGATTTTAAGAAAGAGAAAACTGAGACAGATGACTCTGAGGAAGAGAACTTGGAAGTAGAGGATCCCGAGGAAGAAGAAGATCCTGAAGAAGATGAGCCTGAGAAAGATGATGATGTAGCTGATTATGGAGATGACCTTTCTTATGATTCTGATGAGGTACGTATAGTTGATTCTGATGATAGAATTGAGTTTGATAGGAAGTCTAGGGTTGTGAAAACCATGCTGAAGAGGTATATTGTTGATTAAAGAATTATTAAACTGTCTGAATTTGAAGCCAACAATGTGATAGGATTTCTTGAGAGTAGATCCCTATTGCATGCTCTTCAATATGCTAAACCATACTATGTGCCTTGAGTTGCTGAATTCTATGCAAATCTAAAGAAGAATTGTGGTGATAGACAATCTTCTAATTATGGAAAAGTAAGGTTTAAGCATAATGTTGTTACCATCACTCCCAGACTCATCAATATTTTCCTAAGGACTAGGATTGTGGAAGAAGAAAATGTTGATCTAAATATTGGGGAAGTTATGTCTGTGATAACTGGGGGAAGATACTCTGAATGGACATTACAATTTTCAGCTGCAAAATTGACTTCTCTTTATTCTGTGATGCATAAACTGTTGGTCTCAAACTGGTTTCCATCTAGAAACTCCACTGTGCTTACTAAAGAACAAGATTTTCTACTGTACAAGATTGTTCATCTGAACAAGTTCAATATGGGGCAAATCATATTTGACAATATGATGTCTCTTGCTGGAAAACATGGTGAAGGTGGAATGTTTCCATATCCAAGCTTGATATGTCAGTTCTTGGATAGGTTGGAGTTTGACAGACCTAGAGGAGAAAAGATAAGTGAATTTATCCCTAGTTTTGGGATTTCACTAGTTCTGAAAGTTGATAACCGGGTGATTGATCTACCTATGAAGGAACCTGAACATCTGGAACAACATACTGAAAATGTTGTCCATTCTGTTAGCAACATTCCTTATAACATCAAAAGACAAGCTGGTATCCCTACTGTCACTTTTTCTAATTCTTTCATTACTGATCAAATTAAATCCATCCAACAGAATATAGATGCTCTAGTTAAACAACAAATCTTCTAGAGAAGCTAGCTTTCTACTCCAACAGGGGGAGGATCACCTGATGATGGTCCTAATGTTGGTGGTGATGATGAAGTTGGTCCATCTGGCCATGCAGGTGAGAAGGATGATCAACCAGATGCTGCTGATAATGTTAATGATGATGTTGAATATGTTGATGGTACTGCAACACAAGATGATCAGAATACTACTGATGACAGAGAGGTTGATGATGCTGTCCAAGATGCTGTTAATGATGCTGTAGAGGAAGCTGTTGAAGATGCATTAAAGTCTGATGTTGCTGACCAAATGGTACCTGATGAAGTTGAACCAGTTGAAGATGATAACCCTGATGAGGCTGGTGATGAGCTGTTGAAGACACCTACCATGGAGAACATGTCTCCAGAGAGTGTTGCTATCATTGATCAGCTATATGGTGCTGATAACTGGTGATCAGATTCAAGACAGGGGGAGTTTTTGAAGTATGGGGGAGCATTTGCAGATTATGGAGATGCAGCCATTCCAGTGACCCAGTCCTTCCCTTTATTTCACTATAGAAATTCATTTATGTGTTGTAATCTTTTATTTACTGTTCTTTACTTTATAAACTCTGTTAATGGACAAGTAGATGATAGATTTATGTTTCTGTCATTTACTATATGTTGGATACTTTGTTGGCCTAAGTACACTGCTGATGTACTTAGTGTTTGTGGTTGTCTGTTTGTTTTTAAATTTATGATTTGGTTGAATAGTAGTTGTTCTCTGAATGACTATTATTTATTTCTTTTCTGACACAAGTTCGGATGTTGTTTTTAACATCAGGTGTGTTGTAGTAGAAAACCCAAATTGGGGGAGTTTGTTGATGTTGCACGGATGTTGTTCCATATGTTGGACAACATTCTGCACAACATCATAAATTTTCCCTATCTCCTAACACTGACTCCATTTAAACAGATGTGTTTTCCTATATTTCCTACACTGCAGGATGAAGACAATTTCGGATATTGTCAAGCGGTTGCATTGTGGTGGAGTGAGAATATAAAGATCACGGGTGGTTACACCAAGATCATGGAGATAGTGGAGGAGATGTTTAAGGTTATCCAAGCCAAGTGGATAGGATAATGCAGTTGATTCAAATGTCTATAAATACCCTGCATTGGTCGAGATACAAGTTTGAGGAAAAGTGAAATACCATTTGCTCTACTCCAAACTTTAGAGAGTAACATCCGAGAGACAACCGAAAGTACAACCTAGAGTGTTTGTATCTTGTAGGAGTGTGAGGGTCGTTGTTATTCTATTTGTACTGGTCGATGGAATACAATCTCTCCCATCAGTATTAATTTATTTTTATTAGATCAAGTTTTAGGTTGAATAAGAGCACTAGTTACTTGATTGAATAGATTGATTTTGGTGTGTGGTTTTTCACTACACCTTTTAGGATCTTGTCTTGTGCATCTCACTACTTGTTATAGTGATGTTTTTAACCATGAGGTTCGTATAGTCTGAATTAAGACTATACAAAATTTTGAAATCCTTTCAGACTTTTTTTTACTTCCGGCATATATGTTGTTTTACATGTTGCACAACATTTTCAACAACACTCTGAAAATACACGCACACACACTGTCATCAATATTACGTCTTATGTTATGCTATTAATTTATTCGCACTATTAGTCGACATGTTCATATAATTTGCGATGCATTATGTTCATTAGCTCCAAATAAAATATATATCTACATGGACATTGTTTTATATATAAATTGCATACAATAAGAATAAATCTGCATATAAATATAATTCATAGAGTTCAAATAAAATTACAACTATAAATTTCAGTTGACAAAAACTCATATGAGACAGGTATAACTTAGTCCCACCCCTCCTAAAGTGTTAAAGCGTCAATGCCCAACTTATGCCCTGTCTCACCATGAGACAATCTCATGCAAGTGTGCCTCATAATTTATAATTGAGTCCGACACATTTCATTTTTTGGAAGCTGTTGGGAATTTATTTTGAAGCGATCTATTATCTTTAAATGTCGTAATTAAAATAAGAAATCTAATCTATCAACAAAAACTCATTTCATAAATTATCAAAAATATTAATTAAATTATAAATTTTATACCATTAAAGTCATATTCACATTAAATAGAAAAATATTACAAGCCCCCCTTATTTATAAAAAAAATACTAGTCTATAATTTAATTAAAAGATAAATAACAATTGTGGCCAAAATTTGATAAAAGAAAATATAAAAAAAGAAGAAGAATAAAGTGCAGAGAGAAACTGAACCGTAATCTACAGACTTTTGACCAAATCTTTATGTTTTAGTTTTATTTGTGTTGACTTAATTAATGTTTAGTTTTCAAAAAAAAAAATTAAATTAACTATATTTTTTTATATTTATATGTATATACTATACGTGGGTGAATTTTTTGTTGAATTATTTTTCATTTCAGTTAATTATTTATTTATACATAAATTAATAAAAATATAAATTTTAAGTGGGTGTCAGATTTTATATAACCCAATATTCATATGAAAATTTTGAAATCATCAATGTTAATATACAATTTTTCTACTGGGAGTAAAAACAGTTTTATAGTATAATATAATTTTATTGAATATATAAAATAATAAAAAATAGATATTATATTTAAAAACACAGCCACATATTGTCAATGTCGTCAAGTAGATAAAAAATTTAGTAAAAAAATCAGCTATACAAATAAACTAAAAAAATAACAATATAGTAAATCTTGTTATTTTACAAATAGTGATAATTTTTTTACATAGTAATTATAGTTTTTATGCATAACAATAATAATTTTTTTTATATAATAGTGATATTAAAAAAATAGAATTCACCATAAATTCGAGTTCACACAAGTGTATATATATCTCTCAAACACCTTAATATTACACTCAATGTCATTATTTTTTTCACACTAAAGTTAATTTTATTTTATTTAAATAAATGTCATTATTTTATCATTTAATCTAAAAAATAATAATTTTATCCCCTTTAATTTTAATAAACAATTCATTGCTTAAAACTCGTGCGAATAGTAAACATTCAGATAAAACATAAACAGAGGGAGTATATAAATTAACTAGTTTAATTGAAAAAAAAAAGAACAAATACATAAATTAATACAAATATGTAAATGAATAAAATAAAATATTTATAAATATGTGCATAATTATATAAATAAATTTACAAATCCCTCTATATACTAATAGAGAGTTTTTTTTTATGATGTGTCATCTTGTGATTAATTTGGATGATGTGTCATCTTGAAGTTAATTTGGATGAGAGGTTACATTTTATTGTATTGATGTATTATTTTTTTTATTGATTTGTAACAATATGTGGCATCCATGTGACATTTTAATATGTAGTTTAATAAAAAAAAAATTGCAATTACTAAAGTTTGAATCATGCACATCTTAAATTATATTTATATTACTTAGAAACTAAGTTAATCTATAAAATTTTAAATATCTTGAATATTTATTTTATTGATCATTAACTTTTTTGTATTAACCTTTATTTTATATCTAATATTTTATCATACATCGATTTTGAAAACATCACTCAACAAACTAATATGAAATTTATACTTCATATGTGTCGCATTATTGTAAATTTCGATGATGTGTCGGCTAATTAAGAAATGAGAATTATGTAAAAAGAAAATAATGAATTTGATCTATAGATAATGATGACATGTCACAATATAATTATTTTCTAATTATTTAGATAATTAAAGTATGTATGAATGTTATAAAATGTGTAATTAATATTTATAATTTTATATTTTATATATTTAACTTTATTATATGCTTCATTTATTTTTGTTTAGTTAATTTTTATTTTGACTTAATTTAATATAAGTAAAATATTCAATCTAAATGTATTTTATGTTAATGTGAATTATATTTAATTATTAATTCTTTAATTATTAATTTTGTTTTATTATTGTTCTTATGTATATCTTAATTTATTTTATGTAACAAAATATTTTATATTATAATTCATTAACTTTTATTTATTTATTAATACATATTAATTAATATATTAATATTTTTTTTAATGTTGTTTCATTTGTTTTTTATTTTTTTTCTTAATCGATTTATGTTGTTTTAATTTTTAGGTTTCAACTTCATATTAAAAGGAATGATTAATATTTGACATAATAATTTTATTTCAAGATTTAAGCAAAGTTGTTAATATACCCTTCAAACAATTATTAATTCATATTTTATGTATATATTTATATTTTTAATTATTAAATATTTTATTTAATGAGTATGTTGCATTTTTTAATTGAAGACCGCGTAAAATGCTGGCATTAAACTAGTATATAAATAAGAGACACTCCGTCAAGTCTTACAAAATGAAATAACTGAATGTAAATAAGTTGATACAAGAAAAGAAAAGAACTTACAGTATAACCTATAGAGTTTACAATTTTAAAACAACTTTTGAGGCCTATGTCAGGCCTTGTCGCCAGCAAATTTTTTTTTCGAGTTTTCAGAAGAAATTCGAAAACTTTAACTGTAGAAATAGGAGAATTATGTTGGGAGAACAATGCAACTTTTAGTGAATAGTATACAAAATTGAGAATTTTTTCAAAAAAAAAAAAAAAGAAAAGAAACGAAAAAAAATCACATCCAAGCATAACCTTAGTTATGCACCATTATTTTGTTATTTACTTCCAGATTTGTGTATTAGTAATTCAGGATATCATATTCTGTTTTGGTGACATTATTTTAATTGTTTATAGTTTAAAATTTTATTTTTACATTTTAGGGTTGTGGCGCTTTTACTGTTTATAATTTTTTTATAACATAAGTAATATTTAATCATAATATTTTAATGGTAGAAGCTAGTTAAATAACAAATAAAATAATTAAAGGATACAAATAAAAAAAAATTAAATATGTGATTTAATAGTGGGGCCATATATAGTAATTACTTTTTGGGTAGGATGGGTTGGGAGAGGAAGGAGTTAGGAGTTTTTTAAGATAACTGTATTTAACCTTTTGATGTGGCACTCATGTGGAACCTAAGTTACATGGATACGGGTACGGCAATATGGGTATGATACGGTGCGGGTACTGAGATATAGGTTTTTAAAAATAACTGGGTAAGATACAACCGGGGTACAATTATAATTTTTTAAATTATTTTATATTTTCATTGTATACATAAATATTTCCATATTTTTTTTAAAATATGTGTCTCTATAACTTATGCAATTTTTTTAACACTTAAATAAATATAAAATCAAAACAATATGAACATCGTAATAAAACATGTGAACGACAAATAATTTGACATTGATGTCACCTTGTAAGCAATAAAGAGAGTCAATATTTTTTTTACTGTTTGTGGGCTAATTTTGTTTAATTTAATATAAAATAAATTTATTTTAAGGCAAAAATAAAATAAATTTTACAAATTTGACCCTACGTGTACCTTGTTCGTGTCCGACACGGTACCCAAAATTATTATTAATATTTTTAATTGGGACACGTCACCTGGAGTATCGGGTGCGTATCCCACCCGTATTCGCGTACCAAAGTACCCACAAAGTATCTGATACTGCATTATTAAAAAATTTCGAGTACCCATGCATCCTAGTGTGGCACCAATGTAGCAAAATTCTTCCTCTAAATTCATCACTAGCATTGTGGATAGAGGTGGCAAAATGACCGGGTCGGGTCGGGCCGGGCCCAATTTTTAGCGGGCCTCCAATTTTGAAGCCCAGTCCGGCCTTTGGCGGGCCACCGGGCCAAAATAACCCTTTTTTTAATAATATTTTTAAATATAAATTTTATAGTTTTTAAAAAAATATGGTTCCTCTTTCAATTTTTAATATACCGAAAAAACCTCATATTAATATTAACGCAAACTTGGGTATTAGAGGGAAACACATAATTGTAGAACCGTCTTAAATATTCAATAGCAAAATAACTTTTTTTTTTAAATCAAGTTAATATATTTTTAATGAATCAACAATTTTTTTTTTAAATACGCACAAATTAAGGTTTTGTAATTTAATATGTTGTACTTGCATGAGAGTAAATTCATTCGTAATCAAAACAACCCTTAGACCTGAATATCATCGAGTATTATGTCCTTATAATATTAGATTGTCTCTAGGACACTAACACTAACATTAAAAACAAAGTTCATAGCATGAGCCAGGTCTATACAAGTTTTTGTCCTTGACAAATGGTGTTGGTCCTAGGAATGACGTTGACTTCATCAGATATTAAACTCTCTTTCGAGAAGACAAGTTTGACTAATAATATCTTATGGTATGACCATTAACAAGAGTTGAGGATAATCACGAAAGAACCTTGGACTTTTCAAGGAGACCAATTTTCAATCATAGGCAGTTATATGTTGTCATGTTCGTTTCAAAAATTTTGACACGCGACGGTATTGACGACAAAAGGTGACAATTAATGTAGTTTAAAAGGAAACAATTTACGATTGGTGGCCTGAAAAGAACCGGGCCTGATTTGGCCCGGCCCGATAGGCCCGATTTTTTTTTTCTTCTTCTCCTTGACTCAAACATGGAGGTGAAACAAAGAGAGATAAATATGCACTGATTTACTATTGTCGTGCGCCTTTTTGCCTTCTTTCTTTTCTCAATTCTATCTCTTGAGTAAATATCAAATTCTCTCTTTATTTAGATTCAATAACTTGCACCCTAATAATACAATTGTATTTACTTATTTTACTAATTGAATATTATTATTTTAATAGTGACTTAACTAAAGAAGAAAGATTGATTGAGGGAAATGAGTATCAAAGACATAGTTTGTATTTGAAATTACACTACTATGACTTTGATTCCCCAAATGTAAGAAATCCATCATACCCCACCTACTTATTTGAGAGGTATATGTAAAACTCATGCCACTATAATTACATACAAGAAAAAACTTTTTTTTTTTTAATCTCATTCACTTAAGTTGATTAAGATACCTTTATAAGAAAAATATTTTATTTCATTCAAATGTTAATGAACATCTTCCTCATTAAAATCTATGTCAAAATTAAATAAACAATCTAAAAAAGGTGGAGGGAGTAACTGATTTCAAGAAAAGAAATGCATCCATATTAAATATAAAATCTATTATTTATATTATTAATCATTAATACACAACTTTTAAAATTTCATCTACTTCAAAAATAATATCCATCCGTCCGGAAGTAAACATTTAAAAGTTCATCCCGAATTAAATTGAACAATTTATAAAGTGGCAATAAAAGTAACTCAATCAACTTAAACTATCATCTCCTAATATATTAATATTACACCACACGTCATTACTTTTCCCATAAAACCAACTTTATCTCTTTTTATTTATACCACATGCCATTATTTTACCATTTAACCCCCAACAAAAATCAAATTATTATAATAAACAACTCTCACATTAAATTCCGTATAAACAATAAATGCTCAATTGATATCGTGACGGAATGAGTAATATTTTTAAATACTTAAACAAAATTAATAAATATGTTTTGTAGATATGAGAGATTGAACCTTATACCTTTCACATGCAAATAAAACAAAATAAAATTAACTTTACCACATGTTTTAAAATTTTATGACAAAATTATCAATAATTTTTTGTATAATAAGCATAATAAATTATGACTAATCAAATTCATTAAGTATATATCGGATTTGATCATATGTCCGCAGGTGGGCACAAACTTATATGTCCACCGCTTATGTGGCGCGCCACATATGCAAGGCCCCCACCATTATTTAATTAGTTTCTTTAATTAATTCAATCTTCTCATTTATATATATTCCATATTTTACCCAATTTCATTAATTATATAAACTTAAATTAGATTGATTTAATATATATTATAGTTCATTTAATATTAATATATGACAATACACTTGTTTGAATATTATGTTTGATTGTTTGCATTTATTCATGCAAGTGTTCCCATGAATCACTGCTGTCATTGAGGTTGTGAGAACTCAGATGGCTTAAGCATGATTCTCAAATAGCCCCGATCAAGGATCATCAAGAATGAGATATTGATGATGCAATTGAGATTGGTGTGCGATCTGCATCATACTCTTAGAGAGTGTAGTAAGATCTCACTTACTACGAGACACTAGGTATCTCATGATGGATGCACATATACCTTAGAGGGTATTGGTATACCCATCCGAGACACCGTTTGATGTAGTTCCACAATATGTGTCTACGGGCATCTCGGTTAGTGGGAGCGATGTGATACTCCTTTGACTTTAGGTCAATAAGCACGGCATGTGTGGAGTAATGAACTTTGACCATGACCGATGCTTGCATACTTCCATGGGTAGATATGACTTGGATTGAGTTCATTACGAAATGCATGTGCGTGGTAGTTGAGCCAAGAATAAAATTCATTCCTCAATGTGGATTTAGAGAGAATACTCACATTTTCATCATAATTGGATCAAAGACATTGACCAATGCGCGTCAACTTGGACTTTGTGGCCAAGTGTGACATAAGTGATCAATTAGTGATTAGAGATAATATGATTAAGTTATTTGAATATAGACACTTCATCATGTTCAAGGCTAATCGAGTATTCGTGAATGAAAGGAAGATATCGCAATAGCACACGTTTCACTTACATGTAGTTGCACGTTTCTCGCAACGTACCTCATATATTGAGAATGTCTAATTTATTGTCTAGGGTTCAATTAAGACCGTTAATTTGGCTAATTGCTCGATATATGAGGGCCTATGGGTCACACAATAAGTAATTCCCTTTTATGGATTATAGTTGGTTGATTAAGTATTAAATTGGATTTGGTAGAATTACTTTTTTTCTATTTGGGGTATGTGAATAAAAAGACCTTTTTTTTTAAAAAAAAATTGAGCAATATAAATAAAGACGGAGGGAATACTATAAATATATAAATGTACTACCTCTGTTCTATAAAGATAAGTATAGTTATTTTTACACAGATTAAGAAATAAATATTATTATAGTTAGAATATTTAAAAATTATTTTGTTTTCTATTTTGCCCTTATTGTAGTACCTAAATATTGATTTTGGGAACAACAAAATACATTGTATAGGGGCAAAATAAATTAAATAGGGGCAAAAGGGAAAAAAATGAAACATTAGTTTATATATTTATTTGTAATGATATATTAAGTCTATCTTTATGGGATGGAGAGAGTATAACTTATATATTTATTTGTATGATTATTTTATATGATGTGAGATTTAAATTGATTAATCTAATTACTATAAATTTGTATGTACTATTGATATTAAACTTAAATTTTTAGTTGGATCATTTTAAATTAAATTATTAGTTGAATTGTAAAATGACACTAGGTTGTTGTAATAAAGCACGGTACCCACATTTTTAAGCGAAAATACTAAACGGGACCAACACATGATAATGAGTTGGTCTCCCATGAACCAAGTATATGCTATGAACTTTGGAATATTTAACCTATTTCACTCATTTTCAACATTTTTTTCTAAACCACTAAACTTGACCTGTATTCAAATGTCATGAATTAAATGTTGGAATATAGAGACACGTAAATACGTAATACATGCACAACGGAAATTAGTAGTTCACCAACAACGAACAGTTAATTGCATAATTCGATTACGTTTAATCATAACGAGAAATCTTATGGTAATTCGTATGCAGTGTTCTCTGCTTCGGTATCCACGTAATCCCCTTGAACGGACTTGCACAGATTTGTCAGTGTTGAATCTGAGACGGAATTTGCTAGGAAAAATCATATTCTAGATTTGATGGAGAAATTAGATTTCTTGTAGTGTTTAATGAATTCCTAGGATGTCATATATATAGGGGAAACCCAGCTTAAAGATTAAGCAATCTTTATTAGGAAGATATTTCCTAATCTTGCAAATTATATCTCTTAGATATGATTTCCTTAAATATATTTTCCTTCAATAATATTCCATATATTATTTTGGAATTCCTATTTAATTAAACCTAATTTAATTAAACAGTAATAATAATTAATTCCAAATTAATATATTATTAATTAATTCTCCATAAATTAAATATTAGGTCGGAATTTTATTTTAATATAATTAATAAAATTGGGTAAAATATGGAATATATATAAATGAAAAGATTGAAATAATTAAAGAAACTAACTAAATGATGGCGGAGACTTTGCATATGTGGCGTGCCACATAAGCGGTGAACATATAAGTTTGTGTCCACCTGCGGGTATTTGATCAAATTCGAAGTATATATAATATGCCATATGAAAGATAAATTACATAAATAGAAAATAATACTATAAGGTAACTTTTAAATAATTTTTGAACATATAATCTAGGAAATCGGTCATAAATAGTAAAAATATTAAAATACATTATAAAAATAAAAATAAATCTTTTTATATTATTATAATCAATTACTTTATATACACAGAGATGGACGCAAGTATACACTTTGGCCCCGTTTGGTTTCCCAGATAAGAGGTGATAGACCCAATTATCATCCTTAATCCAGTGTTTGGTTAAACGGACTGAGGCCCATGATTTTCGCCCAGCCCGTTATGCAAAAACTATTTAATCATCCAACTAGATGATAATTGGTCCACGGTCTAGGGGTCAGATAACAAATTCCCGTCTTTTTGGCTGAATAATTGATAAGGGAAATTACCATTTTGTCCTCATGTATTTTTGTTTTGGACCTAATTGCCATTATCCTGAACACATATTACGTAACTGCCACTATATATACATATGTTTTGGATTAATTACATTTTCTGCCACTCCCAACAATTGCTTCGCGATTGAGACGACTTTGCTTCGTCTTCATCACTATTTGAACCCGCATATGTATTTTGAATGGGAAATCGAACGAGCAAGGTATGAAATTAACACCGTCGTCTATGTTTATCTGATGATCTTTAGCTATTTCTTTCAAATAAGAAACTCGTCGGTACACATACCACAAATATTGGGTTTTTTTTTTAGAAATTAGGGTTTCTTTTGGTGTGATTTCATAGCTGTGATGGCATTGTGTTGTTTAGATTTTGACATTTGTGTCTTTTTCTGAGTTTCAATTATGCTAAATTTTGGGACAGATTCATATATGTAATAGCAGAATTTGGGGTACATTAGTTTTAATCATGCTTTTTGTTTCTTCGAATTGTAAAATAGTGACAAATACAAAATTTTGCAAGTTTGTGTTGTTCAATTGATATTTGTTTTGCATTGTGGATAGTGAGTTACAGATATTTGGGAAAGACATTTTCAACCCATGTAAATTACGCATTTGAAGGAAGTGTTTTTAACTAGTAACTTTGGCATTTTGTAGTGCCTTGCAGGAGTTCATGCAAAATTGGCATCAGAACAAGTGTAAGTCTCCCCAACAATTTTGTCCGGAGCCTTGATTTTATGGTTTCTAATATATCTGAATTTGTTTTGAACTTAAGTAATGAATATTAGGTTCTTGTTCTCATCTATCATAATTGTTAAATGCATTTTTTCTATTGTGCTTTTTGAATCATCGATACCCAAGTTTAATACATGTTTTGTTGTTACATTATCAAGTGAATAAGTTTAACAATGCCATTGGAAAATACGTAACTTCTAGCTTATAGATTTCCCACAATTCAAACTCATGTCTGCCAAAACCGATATATGGTCGACATTGGTGTTCAAAAAGTATTTTGATATAGATCAACTTTAGATATGCATGTGTGTATACTAACATTGAATCTAACTTTTCACATCATGTAAGGAATCTAATATGTACATGAAAGTGACCAATCAAACATTTTGACCAATGTTTATTATAACTTATTCATTTTTTATAAAATAGATGGAACTATTTGGTAGTAAATTTCCTCTATGTTGACCTATAAAATACTAGTTCAGTTTAGTTGTTATCACACCCATCTATCCCATCTACTCCATCATCCTCTTGTTTCTAGAGAATGACCAACCCCTCCTCATTTTCCCAAGATCGTGTTTTTTATGGCAAAACATGGACCAAAGATGTAACTATTTATCTTGTTGATCAACTAGTATATGAGAAAGATAATGGGAATTGGGATTGGGATGCCCAAAACTTGGAGGCCATTGCAAATGCTAGAGAACGTATCAATGTTTTCTTCGATCTAAATTTCAACCTGACAATGGTTCATCACCGTGTTCGGTGGCTGAAAAATAGGTTAGCTAGCTTTAAACATGTAATAAAC
Organism: Stenogyne calaminthoides; assembly: GCA_037126765.1. Lineage (NCBI taxonomy): Eukaryota > Viridiplantae > Streptophyta > Magnoliopsida > Lamiales > Lamiaceae > Stenogyne > Stenogyne calaminthoides. The sequence goes on from JBBCBC010000011.1 coordinate 15,785,418, forward strand.
CACACGGGTGTTTATTGGGATGATGATAACAACATTGTTCATGCATCAGCTGCTATGTGGGAACATCTTAAACATGTACGTATTGGAACAATATACAGTTTATATATTTTTTCATCTTAATTGCCTTTATAATTATATGTCTTTTTCCTAACATGTATCTCATTTTGCTAGCACAATACTCTTGCTAAGGCTTACATGCATCAAGGTGAACCACTTTATGATAAATTGAACATGCCATTTAGCCCTCCTACAAATCATCATGACATAGTGGAAATTGATGAAGCAAACGATGTTGCACCACCCGCACCCAAGGTTCCACCACCCGTAGCCGAAGTCTCGTCTAGTGTCACGTCACCCACACCCATCAGACGCGCAAACATATTGAACCCTGTCATTTTGAACTTCTATGATGAGGACAGTGATGGCTCCACGTGTACTTGAAGTTGTACGTCTGAAATTTCATACACATTTTCTTTGATCTACCTCCACTTGATCACCTTTGTCGGCATTTAGCTTGTGTTTGAGCAATATGTTTCATTGTATGGGCATTAATCTATTTTTTCCATCCATCTTTGTTGTTGTGTACTGATTTGAATTATGCTGATGTAGTACGTTTAATATTGTGTGTTTACTCATTGATGTAGTGTGATCATGTTGTGTTCAATGGTCCACGTAAAATAGTACGTTTGAATTTGAATTTTAATCTGTATTATGCAATTCATATGTTGCTTGCCCACTAGTTTCAAAAAAAATTCTATTGTCATCATACAAATATGTTTTTTAATATATGCATAAAAGAGTGTACATGACCCATTTAAGTAGGCTGAACAATTTAGTCATATTTGGTAAATCAAATTTTTGGAACATGTTGTTTATATCTATGGTTCTGATGCACTTACATAGGGTGGAGGAAAACCTCATTTGCTTATATGGAACTCAATGGTGAGAAATGAAAATTACGTCTGATTTGTTATAATAACAACATTTTTATGAATTGAGTGATATCTACAGCAAATGTCTTAATAGACCGAGTACACATGAGATTGACAAAAGGATTGACAAAAGCACTTGTCATGGATTACCTAAATTCATGACATAAAAACCATCCAAAATACCCTATTATTTAAACAAGGACCATGCTCATAATACAACTAAGTTATAATTTAAAGCAAAAAACTAGATAACCAAGTCTATTTCCCACTGACTATCCTTCTTGATAATAACTTTTGAAAACATCTTCATCTGAAACTTCAACACCATCTACAATGGCCGGATCAATGCTTTCAATATCTCCATGAGCAAACCTATGCAATTGCATCACATCGAACACGTGAAAGCATCATAAATAATTTGTAAAACCTGTAGTCCTGAAATGGCCCATGTAGTGTGGTTCCTATTTCACAAAATTTTAGAAAAAGTCTGATTATAAGATGCACATAATAATCATTTTACATATGAGAACATTTAACGTAATGTACCTTCCCCAGCCTCTTCCAATATTCTTCGTTCACCCTGGCTTCAAAATCATAAAAGTTATATTCCACACCCATCGTCTTGAAAGTAAATCGCTTGAACAGCTGATACACGTACGCAATTGACCGAATCTTCTCACGGATCCCCTCTTTCGTGACTTGTGGATCATCAGGGTCATCATATTCCCGTACCAAAGTGTTGATCATGTTCTCATACGCCACATCATCATCTATGATCCGTTCATTAATAGCAACCACCAGCATGTATATAAAATCGCTTTCTACAGTAGGATCCCATCCATTGGTGAAGAAGTATGCATCCCAATCTTCCTTCTTCCATCCACTGTCCCTATAGGTCTTGTTTTGATCAGCCGCTTTCAACCATGGAAATCTCACTCGGTGCTGTTAACAAGTATTTGTCTAATAGATCTCATAATTTCAAATAGTCAAACAAGAAGATATCATAGTAGCATAAACTGTTTAATAAAAATCATTAATCAAGCAACTTTAAGTGGAACCTTGCTCACCTTCAGATATGAGAAAACATTTGCAGACTTAAGATCAATCCCGACTGGTATTATTTTGAGAACATCCTCGTCGATGTAAGATGCATACTGCTCCAACTTACCTTTTTCAAGTAGATGATAACACTTTTCATACAGTCGGAATCCATATATTTTGAAATATGCATTTAGTTCAGTCTCCTGCAATGTGTACACGTTTCTATGTTAATACTACACAAATACAGTGAATACGTAAGAAGACTCAATTAAATGGCTAATATACTTGTTCATCAATTTTTTTCCAGTACTTGGGACCAACATTCACCTGCTTCTTGTAAAGATTGTATTTAACACCATGCTTCATAAAGATGAACACCTTGAAGTGTCGATACAAATCAGTCAAATGTCGTAGTTTCCTCCAGATAATAACCACATTTGTCTTGTCGTGCAAAGTGAACGTCAAATACGAAGCGACATCCTTCATTAGTTTTTTAAAACTAGAGACACTATCAACATCGATAATCTTAGTCATAAATTCCATTCCATCTACTAGTTCATCCTCTTCTCTTTTGAGCCAACCTATGTGTACTTTACGGATGAATGCATGAGTTACGATAGCCGCCTTTGGGTGTACGGGTGCTATGATTTCAGTGACCAAATAGGAAAATTAATGATAGACCCAACAATTTCTGAATATAAGTTTTATAAAGATAATACACACAAAATAGTACACATGTATTTTACAATTCATAATATGGGCATCAAAAAAAAAATACAACACACTGTTTCCCAATTTAGATAAACAACAAAAATATGACGGAATTACTTAGACATTTTAGTATAAAACACACATATACACACATCCATGTCTGTTGCTTGGGACTCCGAAATTGACAAATCAAGTAAAATATCTAATAACGGCTCGAATTTCTTAGATTCCTTCTAACAAAAAACCTTTTTTTACAGGTAAGAACATCAAAATGGTTTATAACCTGGAATTTTACATGCATATTTGTACAGTTGGGTATAAGCCAAAACCTCAATGGACGCATGTTTAAATAAATGAAAAAATTGACATCGTATCTCAACCCCAAACACTGTTTTCAAGAATGGAACAATGGGTAACATAGAAAGAAAGTAAAACATAGCACATCTAGATAGAGGTGAAGAGGACATCACCCACCATCCACGAATCCTTCATTGTTCGCCTCCATTGAAACCGATTCGGAAAGTGACCGTCCGTCTTCAATTGCAAATGAGAGAACTGAAGAGAAGTTTCTTGAAGAACTTAGCGCGGAAATCGAACAATAAGTGGTTAAGTGCTCCTATTCTTGTGTCATTATTTTATTATATTTTCTTAGAAAGCCCGATTCCATGCCTGTTGTTTATTGGGATTCGGATTGGGCCATATTTTTTACTTGGGCTTGGGCCAGATTTTTTATTGTGGTATAATAATAAATTGCAAATGGACCCAATAATTTGGTCACATGTCGCGAGCATATAAAAAAGAAAATCTAGGTCAACTTTCTTTGTCTGCAAAGCGGTAAACAAGGGTTCCTCCAGGTGCGGCTATTCCTTCCTTTTTCAATTATTGAAATGGACTTTATTTTTTTTGGTGGATGTTCCTAACCTGCAATTTATTTTCCTGGTTTTTACTTTTTCTAGTTTTAGATTTGGATATAGGCGATGAGCAGGAAGAAACTTGCAAAGGTATTTTCGGTTTCGATACAAATCAGCTTGTTCATACTATTTGCCAATTTGTTTGTTTAACTTTTGTCTATTCCACTTACCATCTTCTTGATCTCCTTCGGCTTGTGTATATTTTGCCAATTTGTTTGTTTACATTTTCTCCAATTTGTCCAAACTTGATGCTAACCAGTCTGGAAATTGCATAAATGCTTTCATGAATTTATAATTTTTTCTCAAATAATAAGTAAACTATTTAATTTTTTCATACTGTGGTGCTGATTTTATATTTGAATTTGTGTTCAACAGTAATTGGAACAATGGATGATGGTGTTGAGGTTGAGACTGTGATGTTAGCGACATTTGGACTTATAGCCGAATTATTGAATGATGTTAATGCAATTGAGATTATGATGACATATGTCTACCTAAGAATGCGTAGACGTAATAAGAGACATGGAAATCGTGGGATACGATATAGCATTAAGGCAAACCTTACACGCCAATTAGACAACATGTACTATTTGGTAGAATTCAGTGATGAAGTTTGTAAGAATCACCTTCGGATGAATATAGATTGTTTCAATCGTTTATGCTATCTTTTAGAAAACTTAGGGGGACTCAGACATACACGCCATGTATCAATAGGTGAACAAGTTGCCATATTTCTAACAATTTTGTCTCATCACACAAAAAATAGAGTGGTAAAACATACTTTTAGGCGATCCGGCTACACAATTAGTAAGCACTTTAATTCAGTCCTTACCACTCTCCTGAAGTTGCATACCATTCTTCTGGTCAGTCCTGATCCAGTGCCCGATAATTGCACGGATAGTCGATGGAAATATTTTAAGGTAATTTCAAAGATGACCATATTTTTTCTTTCTAGATGTGGCATTTTTTATAGTTATAATACACATTGTATGTTTTATGTATATTTAGGGTTGTCTTGGTGCTTTAGATGACACTTATATCCCATTCCAAGTCCCTCGTGTTGACATTCCGCGTTATAGAAACCGTAAAGGAGATGTGTCTGTCAATGTACTGGTGGTATGTGATCATAATATGAATTATACGTATGTTTTGTCCGGATGGGAGGGCTCACGCAACGCAGATAGTAGAATCTTGCGTGATGCTGTCACCCGAACAAATGGCTTAAATGTCCCACACGGTAATGCACATATTTAAATACTAGTTAAAATTAAGATAATAAATTGAGTGATAGACGTGGTCTTAAATTGATTGTAGCTAATCTTCACAGGTTGTTATTACTTGTGTGATGGTGGTTACACAAATGGAAATGATTTCTTAGCTCCTTATAGAGGAGTTAGGTATCATTTGAAAGAATGGGACATCACACGTCAACCTCAAAATTATAAAGAATACTTCAATTTGAAGCATGCAAAGGCACGTAATTGCATTGAGAGATCTCTTGGAATTCTAAAGACAAGATGGAAGATACTTAGTCATAATTCGTACTACCCTATCAAGGTTCAAAATCATTTTATTTTGGGTTGTTGTCTCCTGCATAATTTCATCTGTGCCAACATGGAACATGAGCCTTTGGAGGACGAGGTGCTTGAAACATATACTGAGTTTAATGAAGAAAATGAGAATGATGAAGGCTTTATTGATCAAGTAGAGTCCTCCACATAATGGACTAATTGGAGGGACAACTTGGCAATGCAAATGTTTGCTAATTATGATTGACATTTTTTATGTGACTATGCTTAATGTTATTTCATTTGATATGTATTGCAACACTATGTTTATTTTCAACTTGGATGTTGTGATAGTTAGTCACCTAGTTGGGATAGCATTTGATACCCACTTATGTATCAATCCATATTTTGTTGAACTTCTTATCTCTATTTGTACGATGATGTTGGTTTTAATTTGTTGGATGGTGTTTTTGAAATATCTGTATATTTGTATTCTTTATATGAAAATCGTAGTGGAGGAATAAGATGGAGCGAGGTGGTGGTATACGGAGGAATCCAAATGTTGGTCGTAGAGTGTGGACATATATGGAGGAAAAAGAGTTGGTAAGTGTGTTGAGGGAACTGGTGAATAAAGGATTCAAATGTGACAATGGATTCAAGTCTGGATATCTAGGTATACTGGAGAACATGATGTCAATTGCATTCCCCGGGACTGATTTGAAAGGTAATCCCCACATTAACTCTAAGATTCATGTGTGGAAGAAGCAATATGCGAGCTTGAAAGCCATGCTTAATAATTCTGGAATTGGGCTAAATAGCACGACATATCACATTGACACACATCCAGAAGTTTGGGAGGCTTACATCAAGGTACGACACCGTATTAGATTTTTTATTTTGAAAAGTTATTTTAATGTATGTTCATACTGCTTTGTTTTATACGGTTTCGATTGGTAAATATACAACTGCCATATATAGTGTTGGGAAATTTATAGTTTTGATAAAAGTTCCAGAAACACATGTAATAGGACCGTCCGGACACTGTTAGGTATCGATGTTTATATTACCGCTTATAGAATACCGATTGATAATTCTTGTATAGAACAACCGATGTAATAGATAGGTCACATATTGAGGGGAACCTCAATATGTATAAGTCGATCTGAAAATCCAAAGAATGTGATATCCGAATGCCGTAATGCTAGAGAAGAACAGAAGATCAGATCGATCTGATCTAGTCAGATATCTCAGTTGAAGTCATAAAGCTCAAACTCAGAATACTTGAAGTGTTGGGATTATACTGAAAAGTATGCTTTTACTTTGTATAATCAAAACTGAATTTTCAGACTTATTTACTGAAATAAATTATTTATCACTGATGCTTTAAATATGATTGAATGTTATATATATTTATTTTGATAACTGTTCAATAATTAAATGACGTGTTACATCAGAAGTTAATTTAGTGATACCGATCACGTAAGATTAAATTAACGATCCCTTGTAACTAAAAAAGTACGCCATTCACGACCTAGATTGAAATGAATAACCATCGCGAAAGGTTGAGGTGTAAGGCTCAGATTGGTTTGTCTTGACCAAGAGATTACACTAGTGCATGACCGATCTTGTTTGAAAAGGACCTCTGAGGAGGATAAATTCTTGAATCCCGAACAAGGAAGAATTAGACCTCGGTGGTTAAGTTGTTTAACCTTCGCCCCTTAAATAGGATCACGTGGGATTGGTAACTATTCTTTGACTTATCATGGGTAGCGAATTAGAGAGAGATTCAATACTTTTTATCTTGGGCAATATTATTGGTCACATGTGATTGCTAAGATTTAATATTTAAGAATCGTGTGCAAGCACGCTTGCTTGACTTGCCCCCTTGGGGAGGTTCATAAGTTTTATCATACCAAATCTTGCAAGTGGAATTAGTTTCCTTATGGATAATAATGTTGAACCGTTCCTCGACCAAGGACAAAAGATATTAATTAACGGAAAAGCTATTTCAAAGGCTTGAATTAATTAATGGGCTAGATAATTTTAAACACGGAAATAATGACCGGAGCCATATTGACCGTAATATGGGTTAAGATGGATAGTCTGATATTAATTATGTAGTGGGATTAATTAATATTTATGGGCTTGAATTATATTGTGGCTCAATATTAGATATTCAAGATCCATTAGAAGGTCCAATCTTAATTCTCCTAAAGGCCCTCGGGTAGCCCAACATATAGTCCAATAACCTAAAAGGTGATTAAAATAAAATAAATATTGTTGCTTATATTTCCTCTTAATTTTCGAAAATTATGGATAAAAGAGGAGAAAGATTTTCTTTTGAATTTTGTTATGGAATGAAGATATGTATTCTTGGAATACAAGATTATCTCATTAAATTCAAGAAATCTCCCACTTGGTTATTCATAGTGAGATTTTCGAAATTTTGGAAAATAGAGGGCAAGAAAGATTTTCTTGATTTTCTTGAAAAGATATTATGGAAGATATGTATTTCTTGAAATACAAGAATATCTCATAAATTCAAGAAGATCCAAATCTTGGATTCTTGCACACTATATTTTTCAAAAATTCCATAAAATAGAGGAGGTGGAATTTTGTGGAATATTTTAATTATGGGAAAGAGAATATATAGGATATATTCAAGATTTCTTGGTGACCAAGAAAAGTCTTATCCCACATTGAATATTACAAAGTTTTCGGCCCACCTCCCTCTTATAAATAGGGGATGATTAGTTCATTCTCAAGTACAATTCCATGTGCTGGAAATATTAGCAAATCCACATAAGTGGTGCAACAAAGTTTATTTTTTCCTTTTGTTAATTGTTCGCGAGTATCCTTCCACCGGATTGTCGAGCAAGGGCTAAGGGAATACTTGGGAAGTCCTTTTGGTTAGTCCGTCCGACCAAAGCCACTGCCATCCCGAGAGGTACGTTCACGTAAACTCGTAGATTCCGCATGCGTAGGTTTTACGTGGCTTTTTATATGCATGATATGTTGTTGAAATTATTATTTGAATTAATATAGGATTAATTCATGTTAGTAATAATTAATGAATTAAATTTGTATTTAAATATTCACCCCGAATAGATCTGTGCAACTCATTCCCCAACAACTGGTATTAAATGACTTCCAGAAGATCAGACCAGAAGACCTACATCAGCCGAGTCTGCTAGTTGAAGCTAAGTCAACCCAAGACCGAAGACTCCATCGTGCAGACCGATCGATTCGATCGATCGGTCACTCTCCGTGAAAAAACTGATGTTTCACCTAATCATACGACTATGATCTGAACAAGAAGAATGTAAACCTTAGTTGGAAGAACAAACACTGAAAAGTGCGCCTGTTAACCAATAAGAACAAGACACGATGATCGAGTCGACAATTAAGGGATTTGATCTTTGCTTCTCTCTACTTGCTATAAAATACAAGTTCACACTTTTTCGCCATGCCGCCCCGAAAGACGCCACATCAATCCCGCAAACCTACCTAATATAGCACGAAACTCAAATTGCTCTCCAACGGCTCTTTGATTTCAAGGTTTATAAATATGGGATCACACTTCGAGTGAAACACTAAACACTGAACAATCAAGAAGCTCAATCAATTATCGATTTTCGCATCGAAGAACACGATCAAGAAGATTATTTTATTAAGTGTTCATCCCATAAGTTCTTAGCATAGAAATCTTTTCATCTAGGCCGATAGGCTACCTTAAACACTAGAAAAGATTTCATAGTTGGAACCAAAACAATCTTATCCAAAACCCAAGTTAGGTTAAGTTGTTTAGCAAGATTCGGACTAGGGTTTCTAGTTCTGATTTAAGGGATCGGTTGAGTGAGAACTCCTTAAATATCTGTCGATTGTCTTGTGTTGAACTAACACATAAAACTAAGTTCAGGTTGGTTAAGTTGGTACCCCTTGTGATAGGGAAGAGTGGGCGTAGGACCGGTTTTTCCGAACCACTATAAATCTTGTGTGCCTTTACCGCTTTGATTAACTGTCTACACAATTGCACACAACCTTTAAAAGCGCATACATATTCTAAGTTGAGATCGCCAAGCACCAAGCTTCACGATCCGATCAAGCTTGACACTTCAAATCAACCGGTTAAAACACTAACTTTGGAATCGATTTATAAAAACCGGTTTTTCACGGGTAAAACTTAAACTTTTCGCACACATCGTTTAAACCGATAGTTACCGAACTAATCGCCTCTCACAGTGATTAGTAAGTTGGTTATCAGCCCAAACCGATTCACTTTCGCGACTCGATCAAAGTAATCGCCCTCACACCGATCTGCGCAAAAAAGTTTTCGTAAGTCTATTCACCCCTCCCTCTAGACTTACGCCTCACTAAACCCGTTCGGGACCTACAAGTGGTATCGAGAGCGCTTGGTTCTCTGCAGACCACGACTTTGTATATCATCGATTCTTGAGGAAGAATCTTTGTGGTCGATCGAACCGATCTTGAAAAACCTTCTTAAAACTCATTCATTTTCCAAAAACGCCAAAGATGGATATCACCTCGGTATGTATCATGATCTGCCGGGTTCTCAATCGATGAGTATCGCAGATTGGGCCATATATATGTCCAACCATCTAGGTTCGATCGAAGGGCGTAATGATGGAAGTCATCGAAAGAGGACCCATCATCATATATTACGACAACCCTGCGCTTTGGAGGAGATCCAGACTTTGCCCCTCGAAGTCTTGTGCGAAAAAGCCCAAAATTGATGGATGCAGAGGAAAGGAAATCAGATACTCTAGATACTATCGCAAGACATATTATCATGAAAACAATGGATAAGGTCACCAAGGAAAAGATTAAGTATCTCAAATATCGCGAAAAGCAATGTGGGATACTCGCTGAAATATCGCGAGGAAATGACCAGATAAAATATACACTGTCTGCAGTCGAACTGGTAAAGTTCGAAAAATTGAAGATGCTGCCCAACGAAACCATCAACGAACTCGATGGAAGGATTACTATGTCAATAAACAAGCTTCGAGAACTTGTAGAGAGATGTCTGATAAAGATATCAACTACAAAATTTTAAGGTCTTTCACCAAGAAATGGGACATGAAGGTCACAGTAATCAATGATTGCCAAGACATTTCAAAAATGAAGCCAAGTAGCTTGTTCTTGAGCCTTAAATCTCACGAGTTCGATTTAATTGAGAGAGGACAAGCAGATGAAGATGAGGTGCCCGCTGAAGCCTCAACTTCCAAATCAGTTGCTTTTAAGGTAACCAGCAGCAGATTGAAGACCAATGAGCCCATTGGAAACATCATAAGTCAGGCAGAACAGATCGCTCTGCTTACCAGGAAACTAGAGAAATCAAATACTCAACTGGGTAAGTATCAAAGATTCTATAAAGATTATCAACATAGCCGAGGAAGAGATAGGAGATCAAACAACAGATCTCCAGAAAGAACCAGATCTGATGATCGGAGAGATCACAGAGATGAAAGGAAAAGAGATAATCTAGATGATGAGAGAAGAGATAACCAATCAGATAGAAGAAGCTCAGACTACTATCAGAAAGGAAAATCACTTGATAGATCATACAGACGGAGTGATTCACCTGGAAGGAAAAATTCAGTGGATCAAGGAGCGTGCTTCAATTGTGAGAAGCCAGGTCACTACAGCGCAGACTGCCCAGACCTGACGCCAAGAGAAAGGGAAGAAAAGAGGATCGAAGAGAGCAACAGTGACAGGGACGGAAAAGCCATGGTTGTTTACATCGTCAGAATTGACGATTCAGATTCCCGCCCTCGAGGACTCTGGATACTCCTCAGAGAAGATTTCATTCGATCGACGCTAAAGGTCTTTGACTTCTATGGAAATGAAGATCGATATTCTCTTCGATGATGATGAGATCTGCGCCGATGGCCAAGGAGGACCAATCTCAGGTAACCTCCAAACTCGCTTTGTTCGCCTTACACACTGCTATCATTAGCACACCGGCTTGGGAGATTGACTGCGCACTCTACTCGAAAGCAATTGCTTGAGGATCTCTCCAATGCAGAGATACTTATGCTATAGTGGAAGCTTTGAAAATGATAAGTCGAGGACCGAAATAATCAACTTGCTAAAGAGAATGATCTCGAGAAAGCCTCACGAACTTAAATCGGTTTGAAACTCGCCGAAAAGCAACCGAGGAATTTAAAATTACGAAAGTTAAAGCTTCGATCGGGACAAAGCGATCAAAGATCACCGGCAATTAACAAACAACAAGTTCGATGACTTCAAAATCCCGCAAGCAAAATTCGATGAAATTTGTTCCAAAAGTATGAAAGTCTAAAATCATCCGAGGATAATCTGCGTAAGAAAATAGATGTTTTTACAAAATCATCTAAAACCTGCTCAAGACATGAACACCTATTTTCTAACAACGATTAACAAGAAGGGACTTGGGTATGAGAACCCTTCCACATCCTCAAAAGCCCCTACCGATTCATCTCAAAAAGGTGTAATCGACGAGTTTACAACAAAGATACACCAAAAGACAAACATGTATCTAATAAGGGAAAAAAAAACCGGTTGAAAGGTAAAGGCGGTGTGCCTAACGGAAGAAACAAAATGGACCCCAATCGGTAAAAAGCATCGATCGAGGAATCAACAAAGAACCCGGTTCTTCCGAAGAGACCTCAACTCGATCAACAGATCGAAATCGAAAAAGACAACCTCGTAAAAGGAAGTCCAATCGAGACCTAATCAAGGTCACCGCCTAATAAGCATGCTTGAGTAAACCAAAAAACCACCTATCTTAAAAAAGATATGAATCTTTTGATGGTAGCGATCGTACCTACCCCTATAATCGAAAATCTAGGGTTCGCACACACTTAACTAACGGATGAAAAGAAGACAAAATGGAAAAAGATAAATCCCAAGTCTTCTAAGTCACCCAAGGTTCACACTAATAATCATACTAATCGAAAAGCATATAAAAGAGACGTATGATTATGTTGATAGGTATGGGGAGACAAATCGGCCTTCTTCGATCTAACCGATCACAATAGAAGTGCTTTCTGTTTGTATGGATCCCCAAAACTAATCCTAACCCCTCGGGACCCAATCCAAAAGGGGTACCTAAAGCCCGATTTGGGTCGCAGGGATCGCGTGTCCGGCCAACAAAGGAGGTGTGCAAGCAACTATCCGGTACATCGATAGTGGATGCTCAAGGCACATATTTGAAGCAAACATCTCCTCGGCTCTTACATAGAAATGAAAGGCCAGCGTGTACTTTTCTTGGTGATGATAACTTTGGTTATACCAAAGGATTCTAACCTTAGAAAATGATGATGTACAAATGGCTAATCAAGTCTCGTATGTCAAGGTCCGAAGCACAACCTATTATCGGTTTCATAATTCTGCGACAACGATTCAAGGTGTTGAGTTCTCGATCACCAATGCACTATCAAGAATCGAGCCACTCAAGCAGATTTTGCTAACCGGTTCAAGGAAAGGGACGATCTACACGGTGATTGAAATAGTTTGCCCAAGAAATGCATGCCTGATTGTCAAGAGTTCCAAAAGTAGCGATTGGCTCGCACAAGAGAATGAGCCATCCGAACTTTAAAACTCTTAATAAGATAGCAAGGATGTCTCTAGTGGAAGGACTTCGAATGAAGTATTTTCAAAGGATCGGACATGTCTTTGCATGTCGGAAGGAAAAACAGTCAAAGCTTCATTCAAGGGAATTCCGGACCGGCATCCAAAGCAGAAAGTAATCGCAAATCGCTTCATATGGATCTATTTGGACCGATTACGATCGATCTCAACGGACGCAAATATACTCGTAATCGTGGATGACTATTCCAGTTTACAGGTTATATTCTTACATAAGAAGAATGAGACGACAATGAAGATACCCGAGCCGCTAAAAAGATTACAAAATGAGAAGGGTGTCGTTGTAGTAAAAATCGACGAGATAAAGGCATGCAATTTACGAACTCTTTTTTATTACGATTTTTGCTCTAAGTTTGGTATGCAAAGATGAAACATCACCGCAAGGACGCCACAACAAAATGGAGTAGCGAATCGGAGGAACCGAACTCTCAAAAAGAAGCCGCCGCATCGATGTTAGTCAACATGCAATACCAAGTCGCGTTTTCGCGTATAATCAACATCGCATGCCATACTCGAGCAATGATGTCTTCCGACTAAGGCTCACTACAAAACACCCTATGAACCGTGGAAGGGACAGAAAACCTCGTGTCTCTTACTTCCATGTTTTTTGGGTGTAAGTGTTCATACACAACAATGGGAAGAGTCATTGAAGACTTTTGAGGCCAAGTCGGATGAGGGTATATTCTTAGGATATTCCTCATCTAGCAAGGCTTTCGGGGTTTACAACGCATTTAACCCTACTTGTGGAAGAAACACCCCATGTAGTCTTTGATGAAGCATCTTCCGAACAAGAGAAATCGCCTCGACAACAAGATGTACTGATCAACTAGTACCGATGCTCGAAAAATGGATCGAGTTAATGATCAAGGAAAAAGAATCGAAACCGTAAATAAAGATACATTCCGATCTAGGTGATTCACCAGATCATTCGGATCCTAAGGTACTAAAAAACCTGCTTGGTGAAAGAAGTTCGATTCAAATTTGAGATAAAGATATCAAATCCGAACCATCCTGCCTGGGGAACACTGAAGTTCCCACGCATGTACATCGACACATGATGAGTCCAACATCACCGAGACATGTTCTTATCAAGTGGATCATAATTACGCACCACTCCCAAATACTAGTAATGAACCTTTATCGAAATGGATGATGTTCTCCAAAACCGACGCAAATCGAACGAAGGACACGGATAACCGGTCATCCAACCGATCCGATCATCGGAGACCCATCCGATAAAGTTAAAACTAGACATCGACAGGTGAAAGTGCCATGTATTGTCGCTATTTGTCTATGAAGGAACCAACAACAATAGAGGAAGCTCTACAAGACGCTTAGTCGATTTCTAGCCATGCGGAAGAGCCGAAATATTAAACAGAAATCAAGTTTGGGAACCGGTAGACGACCAAATCATCAAGACGTAATTGGCACGAAGTGGGTTTTCAAGAACAAGAGAGATGAGAAAAATGTCATCACGAAATAAGGCAAGACTTGTTGCTAAAGGGTATTCACAATCGGAAGGAATTGATTATGACGAGACCTTTGCACCGCGCCGCTAAAGACATTCGTTTGTTTACGGCATATGCTTCCCACGAGGGTTCAATTGTGTATCGATGGACGTAAATAGTGCATTTTTAAACGGGGTACTAGCAGAGGAAGTTTATGTCGAACAACCTCCGTGCTTCGAAAAGAACAACCAAGTGTACCGCTTTTACTTAAAAGCTCTTTATGGCACGAAACAAGCTCCTCGAGCTTGGTATGATACACTCTCTCGGTTCTTGATCGGCGATTGGGTTCACTAAAGGAACGATGGACGAACCTTATTCGAATAGAAGATGGAGAAGATATTACGATGGTTCAGATCTCACGTGGGCGACATCATCTTCTGATCTCCTAACAAGAGTCTATGTGAAAAATTGACAGAAGGTGATGCAAGGGAAGTTCGAGATGTCCATGATGGGACAGATGAATTACTTTCTCGGGTCTCCAGTGAAGCAAAGTCTTGCGTAAGAATATTCATCATCGCCAAGCGAAGTACACTAGGAATTCTTGGCTAAGTTTGGAGTTCAAAATTGCAAGGAAGCCAAAATTCCTATGATGACCGGATTCAAGATGGATCCGATGAGGATGGTCGAAAACAAATCGAAAAAGAATATAGGGCTCTCATTGGATCTCTCATCATGCACTTTATCGCAAAGGCCGGATATCACCTTTGCGGTAGGTGTATGTGCGGTTTCGTGCAAATCCAATGCAAAGCCACCTAAGCGCGCTAAAAGCGGATTCTTAAGTATCTGAAGGGACAATAAACCTTGGTTTATTTTACCCATCGATGATAATCTAGAGCTTAGTGGGTATTCTGATTCTGATTATGGAGGTTGCAAGATTGACAGGAAGTCAACCTCAGGAACATGTCAGTTTTTAGGAAGTAAACTGATATCGTGGTTTTCAAAGAAGCAGACATCAGTTGTGACATCTACTACTGAAGCAGAATATATGGGTCAGCGAGAAGTTGTTTGCTCCCAACCGCCTCGGGCTTAGTCGGCAAAATGAGGGATTATAACATCGTAGCTAAGAATGTACCAATATTCTGTGACAGTAATAGTGCTATTGCAATCACTCAGAATCCTGTTCTACATACAAGATGCAAGCATGTGGATGTCAGACACCATTTTATAAGAGATCATGTTGAAAAGAAGAATATCAGAATGGAAAAGATTCACACTGATTTACAGAAAGCTGATATTCTAACCAAGCCACTATCTGAGATTAGATTCAGAGAATTGTGTAATGAGCTAGGGCTTCTGGATCTTGGAGAAAAAACACCTAAAATGATTGATGGATTGTTCTCCAGAACCAGCTGGTTAAGAGACTAACCAGGCTGAAAGGAATCAGTTGAGTTTGGTATCTCAACTGATCAGAAGATCAGTCAAGGAACTGATGTGAGAAATCGATCAGTTTTCGAAGTTATCAGATTAAAGGAACTGATCAGATTTAAGGTTTATCAGATTAAAGGAAACACACAATTTAAAAGGAATATCTGATTAAATCAGTTGGGTTATTTTACATCTTTGTAAGTCGATTGAGCTGATATTCAACAAGCAAGATTCACAGATTAAAGCCTACAATCGCATAAGAAAGCAGAGAATTTACACAACAATGGAATAATAGAACTTTTCATTGATAAAGACTCAAAGGTCGATTACATTACAAGTTACAAGTACAAAGGACCCCGGAGGTCAAGACATAAGTCATAACCGAAAACCCTAAACCTATAACCCTAAACCCTCATCCCAACCCAAGAAGAAGCGTTGGAGAGAGAGATTTTAAATCGATGCTCTCATTTTCCCCACTTAACAAGGGTGAGAAAAAGGCTTTTAAAATAATCCTAAAGCCTCTCATTTGAGCTAAAACCAATGGAGCGAGAGAGGCCTTGATAGGATTTATAAGCCGAGAGCCCTTAGACACAGAAGTTAATGGACTCTCCAAATTTGTTAAATGGAGCACATGTGCAAGAAATTGGTTCAAAGACCTTATGGGCACATGTGTTGCATGAAAAAAATTGAGTTGATATACGAAGATCACCGTTGTTCGATCAAGATCGTATATCAAACTCATGTTTTATATCGGTAGTCTGTTGATCTTTGATTTACGTCATAACGATAGACACACAAGGTGTATACGGTTAGGAGAAGTGTCTTCTCGATTCATGCCAGATCCGTCGCCGTGGTGGTAAAGGAGCTTAGCGATAATTGTATGTGAAATCTTTGATGACGGAAAAAACAAAGATAAGGGACACACAGGTTGATTTGAGAAGTCAAATCATTGAAAAAGGGGTAAAGGTGTTAAGCGGGAAGTTTCAATTTGAAATAAGGGTTCACCGTAATGCATGTTCTTACAAAAGAAAGATAAGTATGGTGAATGGGTTATGTTGTGTAAAACATTGGTCCAATTTATAGAGACCAAGCAAGGGTGCAAATGCAAATTTGATTTCAAAAAGCCTTTTAGAGAAATTTGCATCACAAGGACAAAGGTAGAAATCTCGCGATTGATAATTGGATAAATTTAGGGCGGATTGACATATCAAGATATCTGCATAATAATTACAAGATCCAAATCGCTACCAACTTAGGGAATAGAGGCTACTATTCTAGACTAAGTTTTGGCGGTAACACTTATCCCAAGAATTGGCTTGATCCGAGAAGAATCGATTAGGTCAACCAAAAATCGATTACATCTAAATCGATCGGATAAGGAAGATCAGTTGAACTTGAAACCTCAACAAATCGGATATATCGATCTATGAGAAAATAGAAATATCGATTGGGAACTTCAACCGATCGAGGAGGATCGGAAGAAATCGGACACAAAATGAAACGGATCGGTTGAAAAGAACGGTTGGGAAATTATAAGGTTTAGGCGAAAACTAAGATCAACAAGTGGAATCAACTTCAAGTGGTATTGATCGATTACTATATCGATCAATCGAATCGCCTTTCTTTTCCTTGTTATTTGCTTATTCATCCGGATTTTATCTGTTTTTATTTACCTTCTTTGACGCGTTACGTGTGGCGTATCCCGCAAATCATTTAATGCGGACGTGGGGTACATGTATTAATTGCTACAAAAATGGGCTTTTAAATCCAAAAGGTTTTCGTACGTGCTTTTCCCAACCATTCGATCAAAACCGCTTAATCTGGATCGTCTAATCTTTTCAAACGGTTGATCTTCCAAATCTTGTCTTTTTCCCTCCTCATCTTTATAAGGTTCATCAAAAAACCCTACCAGAGTTTTCCAAATCACAAACCTGCGTTTTATTTTCTGAAAACTCTCCAAATTAATTCTTTGCGATTCAAGCGTTTTTCTTAAAGTCTCAAATCCGAAAAACAGAATCTGGTAATTTCTGATAATTTGATGAATCATTCTTTTAAAACCATTGATCTTAAAGATCTTGTCAATTGCTGATATCCTATATTGTGTTTTTATTGCTTCTTGATTTCCGCATATGTGATATTCTTAGTATTTATGCACAATTTTAACCGAATCTATCTTATCTGTAGATGATCACTCATAGTATGGGTAAAATAATGTGCAACTATACGGAACTGATATTAAGGATTGTCGAGGACAAGTTCGTACAATTTGGGGTGACAAAGGATCTGGAATCAATGGAAGTAGAGGAAATTATGAAGAAAGCAGGACTTGAGAAATATTGTCTTTGCTCACCCAAATCCAAAGATGCAAAGATGAAGCCCTCGAATTCTTAAGGAATTTAAGGGTGGATACTGATGCTCGAGAGAAGAACTACTTTCGATCAAATCACGGAGAAGAGATCGGTCGATTTAATGAGGATATAACTCGTCTGTTCACCTACCAAAAGGACGAATCTCGTCTCGCTCACACTGAGGAGAATCAAGATGAGCCGATCGAAACGAACTCATCGAGAGAGGCGACAAACATCATACGTCGGGCTTTGTCGTTAATGCTCAAGAGGAAATACCGATTGTTGTTTGATATTTTGTCAAAAACAATTATGGGTATTTCATTCAGCCCTGCTTTACATCGGTCAAACTGCATGAAAGATGGTCAGCAATAATTGATGAAGCCAAGACATTCAATTGGCATGGGTTCCTAAAGGCCATTCTACTCCAAGAACATGATAAATTTGGAGTTGATGAGTGGAGGCAGTCTATCCAAGAAGAGGATCAAGAATGTCAACAAGGTTGCGGTTATCCTACAAGACAAAATGCCAAATGCCAGATGGGAAAGAATGGATTTGAAGCCCTACAAGGCATTTCTCTCCACCACTTTAGCCATATTTGGGCCACCCCACGATGATATCGCACTAACTCCCCCAAAGACTAAGAAAGGAAAAAGCAAGGAAGCAACTTCGTCTACACCGAAGCCCCCGAAGAAGAAAAAAAAGAAAATCGTGAAGGTCCAGGAAAGAGGCCAAGAAGGCGGAAGTGCCTCCATGACTGGATCTTTAGAAGATGAGTCGATGAAGAAAGAGCGCCGATCGTTGTTGAACCACAAAAATCGGTGAAAAATCGACAGTAAAGCTTTGTGTTGAGAGCTCGCCACCATTCATTACGAGGAAGAAGCACTAGATTTAACGATCTCCTTCTCCTCCAAATGGAAATTCATTCACCACTAGACTAATGGCCGCTGAGCATGTCTCTCCTACTTTTTTCACCGCCTCGCCAACCCTAAAATACATCAATCCACGAACTCGAAACTACATCACCATAACCTCGAATCGCAATTAGCGAAACGGAACTTACCTGCTAGGAACTAAAGATCGCCTCCACAGTAGTAATCCCTCTGCAGTCGAGCCTATCGCACAACTTCCACCTACTCAAGACCACCGTAACCCTCCACATCTCATCAACCGAATCTGGATGCATAATTCTGGTCACTAGATCATCAAAGACCATCACAGGAAAATAGTCGAATGTAAATCGAACGAAAATTGATGAGATGTATCCGGAATCGTCGCCCATCCTGCTATTAGAGAACAAGTTATGGAGATCCTCACCGGAGAGATCTCGGTTAAAAAGCTTCTCGATTTTATAATGATTATTGAGCAAATGGGGCGGTCGATGAGTTTGCAGATTTTGATTTCGATATGAGGAAATCGCTAACGTGAGGATCACCAAATGGTGATAACTACCGAATCTATCAAAGCTCGATCCACGAAAGTGGGATTGATTTGAACAAGGCGAACCGGAGATCGCTCAAGAAGCTCCCCGCGAGATGCTACAATGAAGGATCTGAGGAGCCGCCGATGATAGTGGAACTGGTCTTTGCGCTTCATGACCAACCACCGGAGGCACAAACAATCAAACCCGATCAAGTGACGCAAAACATTCCAACATCACATATAACCATTTGATCAACTTCGGGAGATCGATCATGTTTCAAAGATCTCCCCGAAGAAGAAATTGAGGGACTGATAATGATCGTCGAGGCAGATTGGCCTCAAAGAAGTAACATATCAAAGGAATTGGCTATTTCCCAGTTAAATGATCAAAGATCGGTTCTCCCAAATCTGGACCACCGATCTCGCCGATCTTATAAAATCCGTGGATGACAAGTGATTCAAATTGGATCAACAACAAGTTTCTTTTCCGATGCTCACCGAAAAAGCTCGATTTGACGAAGACAAACTTGACAAACTAATCTTTACATTTTCTTCCGCCATCAAATCTGCCAAGACCGAAGCCGATCTCGAAGGTTCAACTTAACCGCTCCGGTTCGAGCCTATCTCCTCATTAGATCTCAACGAAGGCAATATCGATCGATTTTGGTTCCCTAACTTCCCACCTCCACAAACTTTTTGATCAAACCAAAAAGGGGGAGGACGGATCGAGAAACCAACCCGACATGATCGTAACAACATGAAGATCTAATTCAGATCATTTAAGCTATGGACAAAGACTAGACCATCCGGATCTCTTTGCCAATGAAGTCTCTGAAAAGATTGAAAAATCAAAGGCAAGAAAGGTAGGCTACTGCGGTGTTGGGACATTACAAAAAAGGTAGCCGATCTGGTGTTGGGACATCACAACTGCATGCAAACTACTCGACTAAAATAGTCACAAGAAGCACAAACTAGCCGGATCTGAACCGATAAAGAACTTGCCGAGAAATCAAAAAAGAGCAGTTCTTTGAAGAGGCCCGAAAAAAGCGAAGAAGAAAGAAAGGGCGTAAAAATTGACAGAGGCGTAAAATCAAGAAAAAATTCGGATCGAGCGAAGAAAGGAAAGGTTGGAAAATGTCATGCGGAACCTCGGATGCGGCAAAGAGTTGATGAGATCATTCCAAAAACTCGCCGCACATGCTAAGAGGTTTGAGGAATGGAACAAGATCGAGAAGTGAATGGCTTCGGATGCTTTTGTCCTTAATCTTGTTCCACGAGAAGAATCTCCGGATGATGAATTCCTCAACCGGTTAGAAAATAAATATCCGTTTTTTCAAGTATCCGGAAAATGAGGCCAAACTTATCAATGTAAAAATATCTCGCCAAGAGTATGATCTGGCTGGATTACTCGAAGAAGCAGATGGCTCGTTTGATGACCGGCATTTCGTAGATTCTACTTTGACATCCCGAGCAAAACGCATATAATCGGTCCGGCCGGACCCAATGATGTCAAATGGAAACTATATCGGATCTTCAACGTGCACGAAGATCAAAGAGATGCAGGAAGGATACAAGCCTTTAAAAATTGAAGAATCGTAAGACTTCCGATCAACTTTTTTTTAAATTCAAACTTTTACGATGTAACATGTAATCGACATATCTAATGAGAAAAGTTTATTTTCTCGATCCTAAGACAAAATCTCATTGTCTTCCTCGATTATGTGCTTTTCTTGTTCTATATTTATCAACTGTGTTTGGTTTCTCGGTGTTTTGGTTTTTTTTATCAAAAAGGGGAAATTGTTGGGAAATTTATAGTTTTGATAAAAGTTCGTAAACACATGTAATAGACCCGATCGGACACATTGTTAAATTTAATCGATGTTTATATTACCGTTTATAGAATACCAGTTGATAATTACTGTATAGAACAACTGATGTAATAGATAGGTCACATATTGAGGGGGAACCTCAATATGTATAAGTCAGATATGAAAATCCAAAGAACAACCGATATCCGATGTGGCGTAATGCTTTTAGAAGAACAGAAGATCGATCGATCCGATCTAGTCGATATCTCACCAAGTCATAAAGCTCAAACTCGAGAATACTTGAAGATCGATGACTTCCGTAAGATCGCACCGGAAGACCTACATCGGTAGAAGTCTGCTAGTTGAAGCTAAGTCAACCGGCACCAGAAGACTCCATCAGGTAGACTGATCAGTTCTGACTGATCAGGTCAGCTCTCCAGGTGAAAACTGATGTTTCACCTAATCATATGTCTATGATCTGAACAAGAAGAATGTCAACCTTAGTTGGAAGAACAAACACTGAAAAGGTGCGTCGTTAACCAATAAGAACAAGACACGTATGATCGGAGCCGACAATTAAAGGATTTGATGTCGCTCTCTCTAACGGCTATAAAATACAAGTTCACGCTTTTTGGCCATGCCGTCCCTGAAGACGCCACATCAATCCCAAGAACCTACCTAATATAAATAAAACTCAAATTGCTCTCCAACGGCTCTTTGATTTCAAGGTCTATAAATATGGGATCACACTTCAGAGTGAAACACGGAAACACTGAACAATCAAGAAGCTCAAGCAATTATCAGATTTCCGCACGAAGAACACGATCAATAAGATTATTTTATTAAGTGTTCATCCCATAAGTTTTTAGCATAGAAATCTTTTCATCTAGCTGATAGGCTACCTTAAACACTAGAAAAGATTTCATAGTTGGAACCAAAACAATCTTATCCAAACCCAAGTTAGGTTAAGTTGTTTAGCAAGATTTCAGACTAGGGTTTCTAGTTCTGATTTCTGGGATCGGTTGAGTGAGAACTCCTTAAATATCTGTCGATTGTCTTGTGTTGAACTAACACATAAAACTAAGTTCAATTGGTTAAGTTGGTACCCCTTGTGATAGGGAAGAGTGGGCGTAGACCCGGTTTGTCCGAACCACTATAAATCATGTGTGCCTTTACCGCTTTGATTAACTGCCTACACAATTGCACACAACCTTTAAAAGCGATACATATTCTAAGTTGAGATCACCTAGCACCAAGCTTCGATCCTGATCAAGCTTGACACTTCACCAACCGTTAAAACACTAACTTTGGAATCGATTTATAAAAAACTAGTTTTTTCACGGGTAAAACTTAAACTTCCGCACACATCGCTTAAACCGATATTATCAAATAATCTGCCTACTGCGCGATTAGTAAGTTGGTTATCGACCCAAACCGATTCACTTCGACTCGATCAAAGCTAATCGCCTCACACTGACCGCACAAAAAGTTTTTCGTAAGTCTATTCACCCCTCCCCTCTAGACTTCTGCCCTCACTAAACCCGTTCGGGACCTACATATAGTAATTCAAGTTCTAAATCAGTTACGAGGTTCCATGGATTGTAGGTACATTTTGCCCAATTTTAGTTGCGTAATTTTTTTAAGTATCTATCATGTATATTCCTTCTACTCCTTGGCTCATGTGTGTATTACTTCTATTTAACTTTCTTAACAAGGTGCATATATTTTTTTATTGCAGACTGACCCGGTAGCACGCACGTTGAAAAATAAGTCCTTCCCGTTCTATACCGAGTGAGTAGAAATCTTTGGGAATGATCGTGCAACAGGAAATGATGCCCAAGCTTTTGTTGATGTTGTGCAAGATGTGTTGAGCAGTAAGTCTACAACACCACCTCAATCAACAGGTTTCGAATTTGTCGGGGAAACACCTCCTATGAAGAGTCACCCGAGTGCTGATTTCACATCATTCACACCTGGAGAGAGCAGTTCTGCCACCAAGGCAAAAGGGAAAGGTAAAATACGAAAGCCTGTAGAAGTACTGGATGAAACATTCGTGGAGACAATGAGCAAATTCTGTGATCAAACCAAATCAAGCATTGGCCATATTGCAGACACGATGGGTAGCATAACACAACGTATTGGAAGTGAGTATGATGCCACACAGAAAAGGGGTCAGGTGTATGGGAGTCTAGGATTGTTGGGATTCCTCGAAGTCGAGGCAAAAGTTTATGTCTCCCAATATTTGTGCAACAACTCCAAGGAACTGGACCTATTTTTAAGCTTGTCGGATGAGGCGAAGGCCGTTATGGTAAAAACATCATTGATAAATCGGGTGTTGGTAGTACTTGAATCATGTCGATCGGTAACAATCGATGTTCCATGGATTGTAAAACTTAAAACAAACTTACAAACTGCATGAGAGTGATTTGGACATCTTCATTTTGATTGGCAATAGGAGTTCTCATTTTGCATGTTTTTTGTATATTTTGGCTACTGAAATTGCTACTATGTTGTGGCAAATATATGTCTTACGCAACCTATGGTATTATGCTAATATGTCATTGTGAAAAATGAACAAGGCTGCTTTATCACATATTCTACATTGTGATCATATGTTCGATGGGAAATAGTATGTGATCTCTGTCTTAGTGGTATTAAACTTATTTATTTCAATGAAATGACAGACAATGATGATTGTAGTTGTAATTGTGAGCTGCAAGATATATTACAGCATCCCCCACATTGGAAAGTATGTGCAATGAAAAGAAAAACAAATTATATAGAAGATTTCACCTTTTTATATTTATATGTAAGAGTTGGTCTGATACAAATGTGATTGAAAATTGGAATGTTGTTGATGAGCAAGTTCTCGTAACAACACTTCCTAAGAAGAAGGCCTAACCTTACTAAGTGAAACTCTTACACGTGAAAAAATAACAAAAGACTTAATGAGAAATACAACTAAAACATACTAAACAGAACATAGTACTTAACAACACTTCCTAAGAACAAGGCCTAACCTTACTAAGTGAAACTCTTACACGTGAAAAAATAACAAAAGACTTAATGAGAAATACAACTAAAACATACTAAACAGAACATAGTACTTAACAAACACATATGGAAATAAGGATAAAGTAGAAGTAGATAATCATCAGATACAAACAAATGTATCAATTCTTCCATGGAGACCAACCTGCAGATGGTGGAATGAATGGTTTGGTGGGAGTACCGAAGAGATTTCCGGGGTTCGAACTGCTACATTCAGTTTTAATTGATGGAAAATTTTCAGAGGCAGATCTGTCATTGTATCGAGCAACTTGATTCCAATATGAGGTTCCATGAGTGCTTCGAGTGTTTGAGTCAACATCAATTATCTCAATTGGTTGCTTATAGCCATTTGGACCACCCCCTTCATCGTCGTCAGATGGGATATTGATGATGTCTTGATGGACGCTAAGTGGGATCGACTTTGGATCAACAACTGGTGGAGTGCCAAATAGTATCTTAAGCAACTCCCAACATGGATCACCGAAGTACTCGTTCGCATTTGCAAAGACTTCAAGCTAAGTGAGGAAAAAACGGCTCAATAATTTGCAGGCATTTCATGACAAATAGTTATAAGCTCAGTATGGTTCTTTTTTTAGATATAAATTTGTAGTTATTTTATATCATTAATCATAGTTCATAATACTTTTCATTCAATAGTTCATAATATTTTTTATTCAAATATGGAGCATGTTGCTTTCTCTCCATCATATTTTAAAAAAATTATGTAATCAAGAACTGGATTACCTTAGCTATGGAACGCTACAACTTGGAATTGACATCCATACGGTTAGTCGATTCATCATAGCGAATCCCCTCAAGGGTGAGCAACCAAGATAAAACTCGATATCTCTTCTTAAGCTTGTGAGTTTGGCGCCAACATGTCTTGAGGTTGAAAGTCTTGTTCATATTCTTGTTTACCACGTACTGTGCAATACTTATGGCATTTGAGTTATCTCCCTCATTAGGATTAAAAGCACCATACAAAGCTTGATCAGAAAGAACTTCAGCAAAAAGTTTGTCCACTTTCTCATCCCACTCAAAACCATACAAGAAATCCTCTTGCTTTAGTGGAGCCATTTTGGAAGTGTTGGTCCCGGTGCAAACGAGTCTTACACGTGTATGGGGGGGAATACACGTGTTCAGTGTTTTTAAAACTTTTTCTTACTGAGGTCAGCTTGGGTCAGATAATCCTGAAGATTAGGTTCTGAGAAGCACAGATCGCTCTGAGTCAAAGTCTATAGAGACAATGATCCTGAGCTGCTTTCAGAAACCTCAGATAATCCCAACTGAGTCCTGAGTGTCAGAGATCCCGAGTTGCTTGGATCGATAACTAACTTCATCAACCCTCGGAAGAGTACGCCTCGGTTTGGTAACTATCTGTTCTAGCTACTACGGTTGTCGAATGGTTTGGCCCTTAGTTTATACTCGTTTTATGCTTTGCGAAAACCTTCCCTTTATGAAATAGTGATTAGGCCGTGATTCACTTATGCAACTTCAAAGGATTGATTCCAACCCGAATATCGATTGAAAAGTATGCTTTCAAAATCAAGTCAATGCAAATGTGATAAGCCTGAGATAAGGAAAGTAATAAAGAACACAAAGAATTATAGTGGTTCGTAGAGACTCAAGCTCCTACGTCCACTCTCTCCCGGCTCTTCGAGAGAAATTCACTATCAACAATGAGCTTTCTGACTACCTCGTAGTTTACTTACTCAACTCGGCCCTGAGTTTTCTGACTACTCCACGTAGTTTACTTACTCAACCCGACCTTGAGCTTTTACGACTACCTCCGTAGTTTACTTACTCAATCACACACAAAGCTTTAGGACTACCCCTCAGCCCTTACTAACTTCTCCTCTAGAGTTTTCTCGACTACTCCGCGTGGTTTACTAACTCTTTACAACACTTCTCACCAACAAACACACTCCAACTACCTTCACAAGGGTTTGGGGTTTTGTAGGTCCCGAAAGGGTTTTGTGAGGGCAGAAGTCTAGAGGGGAGGGGTGAATAGACTTCAGAAAACTTTTGTGCAAATCGTCGGTGTGGTCAGGTTAACTTTGATCGAGTGTGAAAGAATCGGTTTGGGCGATAACCAACTTCTTGTCGCTCAAGGCGGTCGATTCGATATATCGATTTAACGATGTGTCTTGAAAACAAGTTTTACCCGTGAAAAACCGGTTTTGATAAATCGATTCCAAAGTTAATCTTTTAATCACCGATCGTAATCGGGTTTGATCGGATCGAAGCTTGGTGCTAACTCGATCTCAACTTGGAATAAGTATCTTGGCTTTAAAGGTTGTGTGCGATTGTGTAATCGGTTAATCAAAAGCGGTAAAGGCACACAAGATTTATAGTGGTTCTGGACAAACCAAATCCTCGTCCCACTCTTCCCTATCACAAGGGCACCTACTTAACCAAGCTGGACTTTGTTTTATGTGTAAGTCCAACACAAGACACCAACTAGATGTTTAAGGAGTTCACACTCAACCGATCCCGCAGATCGAACTAGAAACCCTAGTCTCGAAATCTTGCTAAACAACTTAACCTAACTTGGGGGTTTGGGTAAGATTGTTTTTGTTCCAACTATGAAATCTTTTTCTTGCGTATAAGCTACCCTAACAACTAGATGAAAAGATTTCTATGCTAAGAACTTTATGGGATGAACACTTAATGAAAATTAATCTTCTTGTTCGTGTTCTTGTGCGGAAATCTGATACTAGCTTGAGCTTCTTGATTGTTCAGCGTTTACGTTATCTCACTCTGAAGTGTGATCCCATATTTATAGACCTTGAAATCAAAAAGCCGTTGGAGAGCAATTTGAATTTCGTGTATATTTGCAGACTTGCGGGCTTGATGTGACGAGTTTCGGGAACGGCATGGCCAAAGCGTGAATTTGTACTTTGTAGCCGTTCTGAGAGGTAGCATCAAATCCCACAATTCTCTCCGATCATACGTGTCTTGTTCTTATTGGATAGCGGACTCACTTTTCGGTGTTGTTCTTCCAACTTCGCTTGACATTCTTCTTGTTAGGATCATAGACGTATGATTAGGTAAAACATCATATTTCACTGGTGGTGACGTCGATCTGGCTGGCCGATCGATCTACGATAAGTCTTGGTCTTGCGGTTGACTTAACTTCAACTAGCGACTTCGGTGATGTAGGTCTTCAGTGCGATCTTCGAAGTCATCGATCTTCAAATATCTTGAGTTTGAGCTTTATGACTTGGTGAGATATCTGGCTAGATCGGATCGATCGATCTTCTGTTCTTTCTAGCATTACATCCTCTGTCGGTCATCCTTTGAGTCTTGGATCGACCTATACATATTGAGTTTCCCCCTCAATATGTGACCTATCTATTTCATCGGTTATTCTATCTGATCATTATCAATCGGTCTCCTATAGCGGGTAATATAAACATCGAAAAATTAATTGTCTGATGGTCCTATTACATGTGTTTTTTGGAACTTTCATCAAAACTATAAAATTCCCAACAATTTCCCCCTTTTGATGAAACCAAAACACTTTGAGAAAACCAAATCTGATTTGATAAAAAAATAGAATGATTAAGAGCATATAATCGAAAAGACAATGAGACTTTGTCTTAGGATCGAAATTAAAAGATGTTGATTACATGTTACATCGAAAAAAGTTTGAAAATAAAACGGTGATCCTGAGTAGTCTTACGATTCTTCACTCTTTGGCTTGTATCCTTCCGCATCTCTTTTGATCTTGAGGCACGTTGAAAATCGATAAAGTTTCCATTTGACATCATCGATCTGCTGAGGATCGAGTTATGTCGTTACGTGCGGGATGTCAAAATAGAATCTTTGAAATGCCAACTGTCAAATGAGCCATCTGCGCTTCTTGAGTATTCCAATGGATCATACTCTTGGCGAGTTATTTTTACATTGATAAGCTTGGCCTCATTTTCCGGATACTTGAAAAAAATCCGTATTTATTTTCTAACCCGGTTGAGGAATTCTTCATCGGGAGATTCTTCTTGTGGAACAAGATTAAGAACAAAGGCATCCGAAGCCATTCCTCGATCTTATTCCATTCCTCAAATTTCTTAACATCTTGTGGCGATTTTTGGGATGATCTCATCAACTCTTCTTTGGTAGCTTAGGTTACGCAATGCGGATTTTCCAAATTTCTTCCTTTCTTTGCTCTCGATTTGAATCTCTTCTTCGATTTTTCTACCCTCTGCCATTTTTTTCGCCCTTCTTTCTTCTTAGCTTTTTTCGGGCTTCTTCAAATTATCTGTTCTTTGGACATCTTTTTCAAGAATCCGAGTTTGTGATGTCCCCCGACTGTTATGTCGGTTGGTTTCTCATTCTCCTCCTTCCCCTTTTGGTTTGATCAAAAAAGAGTATTGAGGTGGGAGGTCGAGAACCAAAGTTGAGTCGATCGCCTGTTGAGATCTGCAATGATATGCCTTGAGTTTGAGCGATTAGATTTTGAATCTTGATATCGGCTTTCGATCTTGGCAATTCCATAGCGATAGAGAGTGTTATGTCGGTTTGTCAAATTTCTCTTCATCAATCCTAGCTTGTCGATTGAGCATCGGAAAAAAAACTTATTGTTGTTCCACCCGAGTCGGTTTGGCATCAACGGTCTTTATCGATTCGGTATTGACGATGGACACTGATTTGGGAGAACCGATCTTTGATTGCCCCAATCTGGGAAATAGTCAATTCCTTTGATCTGTTATTTCTTTGATGGCACCGCCTTTTGATCGATTATCAATCCCTCAACTTCTTCTTTTCGGGAGATCTTTGATACAAGATTTGATCTCCGAAGTTGATCGATAGTGACGTGTGATGTTGGAATGTTGGGTGTCACTTGATCCGATTGATTGTTTGTGCCTCCAAGTGGTTGGTCATGAACTGCGGCACGATTCCACTATCATCGGCGGCTCCTGCATCCTTCATGATGACATCTGCCCGGGAGCTTTGTTAGCGATCTCGATTAAATCTGATCCGGCAACCACAGCTTCGCGTGGATCGAGCTTTGGCAATTTAGCGATTATCAACTTCATTTGGTGATCCCACTTTAGCGATTTCCTCATGTCGAAATAAAGTCTGCAAACTCATCCGCGCCTTTCTTCAATAATTAATATAAAATCTGAAAGCTTTTTAATCGAAGATCCATCGGTGAGGATCTCCATTACTTCCTCTCTTATGGCGGGGATGGGCGACGATTCGGATCTGACTCATCAATTTCTCTTTAATTAGCATTACGATCAATTTCCCGTTATGATCTTTGTTGATCTGGACTCGAGGATTATCTGTCGGTTCGATTTGATGAGATGTGGAAGGTTAAGTTGTGCTTGAGTAGGCGGAAGTTGGTCGTCGGTTCGACTGCGGGGGTTACTGCTTTGTGGAAGCGATTATACGGTTCCACATCGAGTAAAACTTTCGTTCATGACGATGCGATTTAGGTTAGGGCGGTGGAAGAATAGGAGAGATATGCTCGATAGCCATTAGTCCGAGTGGTGAATTAGCTCGAGCTTGAGGAGAAGGAGATCGATCGACGTATTCTTCCTCGAGAATGATCTGGCGAGCTCGGGAACAACATGGCCAAAAAGCGTGAATTTGTACTTTGTAGCCGTTCTGAGAGGTAGCATCAAATCCCATATTGCGGCTCCGATCATCGTGTCTTGTTCTTATTGGATAGCGACTCACTTTTCCGATTGTTGTTCTTCCAACTTCGCTTGACATTCTTCTTGTTCGGATCATAGGCGTATGATTAGGTGAAACATCGATTTCACAGTGGTATTTGATCGATCTGAGCCCGGTCGATCTACTGATAGAGTCTTGGTGCCGGTTGACTTAGCTTCAACTAGCGGACTCGGTGATGTAGGTCTTACAGTGCGATCTTACGGAAGTCATCGATCTTCAAGTATCTTGAGTTTGAGCTTTATGTCTTAAATTTGAGATGTCGACTAGATCGGATCGATCGGATCTTCGCTTCTTTTCTAGCATTCGGCCTTTTCGGATGTCGGTTGTCCTTTGAGTCTTGAGATCGACCATACATATTGAGTTTCCCCCGATATGTGACCTATCTATTTCATCGGTTGTTCTATACAATCATTATCAATCGGTCTCCTATAGCGGTAATATAAACATCGATCATTCAATGTGTCCGACCGGTCCTCTGTACATGTGTTTTTGGAACTTTCATCAAAACTATAAATTTTCCAACGGGTTTCTTGGTTGGTTTCAACTAGGATGAGATATCCTTTACAATGAAGCACAATCTGAAGGTTAGGATATCTCGACTAAGCTTTGGATAATTCTTATCAAGCTGGAGGCTTAGTATAGTGAGCTCTCTTCAATATTGAAGCACTTGGGAAATTCTAAGTTTTTCGAGTGCTTTTAACTTTACAAGAATAGGCTTGAGCTCTTAAGTTATGCGTATAAATTTCCCGTAACCTTCTGATGTAGAGGTCACCAATATTTATAGGCATACACCAAGGTTACTCTTGAAAACTATCCGTTGGAGAGACAAACGTGAGTTTCCTCTTGTGGTGTGTGAAAGCGGCTATATTTAGGGTTTGAAACTCCCTAACACTTTCTAGGCAATAACCTTCCATGTAACCGGTCTTCACTTTTTTGCGATCTGGAACTTTTGTACATCGACATCCTTTTTTCAGACACTGTCATTTTTATCGAGATCGGCATACGATCTTGTCTTTCTCTTTTTGACTTTTGTCTCCAATTAAAGGTAGACACCTTCAAGCTCTTTTTGGTTACAAACTCGAGTTTGATATAACCTTAATCAACACTTGACTTAGTTCCTTTTTCTGCTGATTCAAATGTCTTGGCGGATATCTATCTTTCTAAGAATCGCGATCTTCTCGGTTATTGCATCCTTCGTATAGATATATTCGATTGCCTCGGAACATTCGGAGTTCATCTCGAGCATTCAAGATATTTCTTGATTCTTGATAATTACTTGTACTTCATATTCTTGATCTTGATTTCTCGATCTTGATCTTTGTGTCTTGAGTCTTCGAGTCTTGAGTGGTCTTCTCAGTCTTGAGGTCTTCGAATCTTTGTAGTTTATCTTGGTGATGTCTTTGAGTCTTCTCGTGAGTCTTGCCATTACAAGATATCTCTTGAGTCTTGATAACTATCTGAACTATATCTGGCGACTATACATTCTGCAGATAACATCCTGAATATTCTAAAACCTGAATCCCCTCAACCTATCAAGACCATTACAACATGTCATACTCAGGGGTTTTGGGATCTAATCAAAATCATAAATCTTTATTAAAATTCATCTCCCAACAATTTCCCCCTTTTTGATGATGCCAAAACCTATCTTGTTACAAACAAATAACCTATACTCAGGTTTCAGTTTATCCTATTTCAAGATTGGTTGTCTCCTAACAATTTCTTAAGACAGAGAATCTCTCAACAATTTCAGAGTTTCTCAATAGTTTAATCATTCAGTAATTTCTTCAGTAATGAATCTCTTTAACTAGTTCATTACCAAATACTTAAACAATTTCTCCCTTATCAATCATACAATCAGTTCAGAGACATTCATTCAGGCATATCAAAATAAAATACATGTAAATAAGATAATGACATATTATCTTTTTAGCATAATGATAAATCTTCATTGATGATTGGTATCCCGTTACATATTACAATGAGTTTATCAACAAAATAAAAAAGACAAAATATAAAGATTACAAAATCTTCTGAGTCTTGATCTTGATCTTGATTTTGGCTCTTGATCTTTCCTGCTCTTGATTTGCTTCATTCTCAACTTCATCGTGGCACCTCCAATCAAACATTCCGAAAAATCTCTTCTTCAGTTCATTTCTTTCCTTGATGATGTCCTGATCAAGCTTTCTGTTAAACCAATGACCCGGCATCTTGAGCAATCTCTTGAGTAATGGCCTTCTCATTCACCAAGCCATTTTCAAGTTTTGGAGGTGGATAGGAATATGGACCAGGGGCTACTATCTGTACCTCTCCTTCATCCGCAAAGTTAATCCATCAGAGATACTTTGGATAGAAGATAAGAAGGTATTCAATGAAAGCTTCATTACGATCCGAGCTTTCCCTCTCCATTCCCCACGAGAACATCATAATTGAACGAGAAGGTCCTCTTGACTTCTTCCCACATATCGTTGAGTTTGATAGGCATCCATTTATCAACCCGGGGCCACTTTAGTGCTTTTGATGTTCCTTTCCTCTTGCTTCGCAAAAACTTCACGAAATCACTCCTTCGCCCGCTCTTCGTCTATCTTCTTTTCGATTCTGAGCGTTCGCGACCGGGCGGCAGCTTTTCTTAGCTTTTGTTCTTCTTGGAGTGTCTTGAGCATTTCTCGTGTTGAAGACTTTTCTTCCGAGGTTGAGACTTCGATTCCAATTGGTTGTTCTGTTTCTTCATCATCTAGAATCGGTTTTCTCTGGATTGGCTTAAAGCCTTTGCACGCGTTTACTTCCGGGTTGAACAACGCCCAAGGCTTTTCTCTTCATAAGCAGATTCGGCTGCGGGCTGAGCTTGTTCCAACCTTTGCTCTAGCACTTAGTTTCTCTCTTACAACATCAAGCATAAATTTTGCTCGTAAACTCGAGTGTAGATAGGCTTTTTCTACCCGAAGCGAACTTCAACTTCTCGATCGCTCGGACTTCTTTAAAGGCTTTTGCTAGATTATACATTTCAAAGATCTTTACGAGCCTTCTTCTCCAAAGCACGTGCCATGAACTTTCCGAGATCTTGACTTTTTTTCCGCCTTCTTGGCACCGTAATTTGGAAGAAGCCTGGAGAGTGATGTGTCCATGTGATATTGCTCTTTGCTTACACAAGGAACTTCTCCTGCTATCTGATCTTGTTCGTCTTCCAGCCTCCTTAGATGGTTCTTGGCCACAGAAAATTCTTCAGATAAGGGGCAACCGGCGAGAGTGCTTTTTTGAACATCTCATCATCTTGGTCATGAGCATTGAGCTCATTTCCTCAACAGCAGACTTGATTAGCACCTCATTCTTTTCTCGCGGTTTCAATTCTAGGAAATCGAGAACTTTCTGGTGTTTACGCTTCGATTCATCACTTAACTTCGGCCTTGACTCCTCCAGTTTCTCATTTAGCTTTCCTTCCATGGAGGTCATCTGGGTGGTTAGAGTGTTTTGAATTTTCACCAGTTCTGAAGAGTGACTAAGACCGTCCATCTTTTGAGCTTGATTGGCCAACATTTCTTCCATCTGAGCAACCTTGATCATCATTGGCTCAACCTTCTCAAGTTTCTCTATCGGAGAGTGAGATCAATCTCGGGAATCTTCTCAGTACCTCGCATGTTGTCCGATCATCTTGAGCTCGAAATTCATTCTCGGCTCGGTCTCAACAAGCGCCTCGGTCAAGAGTACTATCAACATTCGATGTTGACTAGATCCAAAGTTGATCACCAATGAAATCTCCTTTTTCAATCTGAGGCTCGCTTCTCAACATCTCCCTCGTTGTCCCCATCTCCATCTTGAGATTTGTCTCCGCTGCTTGGGGCACCAACCTCGATTGCTTCTCCTCTCACCTAACTTCCTCTCAACCAAATTTCAACAAAATCGGAGTTTTTCATCCCGAGCTTTGTCCTTCCAACCCCGAGAAGTTTCGGTGAAGGTTGTCTCCTCATTCCACTAGTCTTCCCCTCTAAAAGCAGCAATATCAAGCATCTCGGGAAGAGTCTTATTGAGGATAAATACAGTTGTCCTTAATCTGAAGAAAATATCTTGCAGACGATATGAGTCGAGAGCTCGTGGTATCGGGGTCAGTATGAACCGCTCCCCGCTCCTCCTCCACTTCTTCAGCTTCGCTTTCTTCCATCTCGGAACTTTTCGTTCATTTGAAGTTTCGCTAAGGGATCAAGAAGTAGATCACTCAGGAGCTAATCAAGACTATTCTGCTCCTGAGTCTCAGCAGCATCTGAAGTTTGTGCGGTCAGGTTCTCAGTTTGTATCTGTGTGGGTTCTGAGGCCTGAACTGGTATATCCTCAGTTTGAGTCTGATTTGGTTAAGTCGGTCCGAAGCTTGCACATCTTGGATCGACTCTGAGTGGCTCTTCTCTGCGAGCACACACACACGAGGTAGGCATCTCGAGGTCTGAGGCTCCTTTGAAAATTTCTACGAGAAATTTTATACAGACCGAAGGTGTCTCGAAAGCACCTCGAAAAAGACCTCCGCTTCCCGATCCCCGTGGTCCCGAGATAACTTTGAGCCAACACTTGTAATGGTGAACTCTGGCGGTTTGGCCCTCGGGTTGAATCTCTTTAGAATCACTTCCATCTTCATCGGTGAGAACCACCAATCTTTTTGCGCGTTTTGGAGCAAAGATTCTTCTCGTTTCATCATTTTGCTCCTACTCCATCTTTGCCTCCAACAACATCTTCCCCCTAGTTTGTTGGGTCTCTTTTTCGAAGAATCTGCAGAAGGTGATTCTACCTTCTTTTCTCTCTTCCCGATAACTCCGCTTCCTTGCAAAGACTTTGGGTTTAAGGAGAATTTTGTATTTAGGAAATGGGGTCGAATTGGCGAAGATATCCTCCTCCTCTCGCACATCTCCAAAATGTAAGCAATTTTGGTGGCATGGTGGATCTTGCCTTTGATTGAGATCGCCCGTCAATCTTCCTCAAAACTTTAGTCGCTTTCACTCACCGTCTGGATCGGGAATTTCACCCAGTTGAAATCTGTGGTGGGTGAAAAACTTATCGCCGCCATCAATTTGAGTTTGAGGTACTTATCTCTTGCTCAAAACTCCCCCATAAGACTCATGATGCACTTGCTCACAATATCCATCAACACACGATATTGTGGCTTCAGTCTGCTTTTATGCGATGTCGCCTCAAACTTAACGAGATTCTCGGCAATCCTATCTAAGTACTCCCTTTCTCTTCCCGACATATACATCGTGAGGATCCTCTCCTCTATCACGAGCTCAAAAACATCATTGATTTTTTTCGAACAATATCTGATCCCTCTCAAAATCGGCGTATTTGGATGACCGCTGCTCTAAGTGTGATCTGATTAACTTAGAATGCATCTGACCCTCTTCATCTATCTTTAAATTACGGATGAATTTGATTACCTCTTTCGCCAAACTCACAGTGCGGTCGGGTTTGCGACTAGTTGGAGTGAAGTTTAGCCAATCGAATCATATCAGAGCCTCCTCTTACGGCTTTGAGTTGGTTGTGCTTTCGAGTGAGACAACGAACTTCATACCACGGCTTGTTGGTTTTGCTAATCTCTCGAAACGTGGTTGGAGCCATTTTAGAGTTTGATTGAAGAAGAAAACTTTAGGGTTTGGAGATTTTTTTTACGGGCAAAGGGATTTTTAATTGCGAGAGGATTTGAGAATGAAGGGTTTGATAAAAATTTTGGCTTGAATGGCTGATTGGGGTTTATATAGCCTTGAGATCGTGGGGAATCGTGTTGGTTAGGTGAGTAACAACGGTTGAGATTAATCTCAGATTAATCGGTTATCTGAACAAACGATCTCCGAAAAGTAAGCCGCCAAAACATCCTCATTGGTCATTAATGTAGCGAGCATTAAATGATTTATTGACCTTCTTGAATTTAAAACGATCCGCCCCAAAAAAACATTCCTCGGTGTTTTTATATTTATTCGCGAATGATTCTTGAATTTACTTGAGCAATAAATGGATCGCATGAGTCATTACTTCTTCGGACCAATTTCCCTCTATCGGTCTTCTTTGTCTTGGTCTTGATAAAATGTCGTAATATCTTGATCTTGAATTGGTTCAAGATCTTTCTTGAGTTTTACGAGATTGATTCGAGATTTCCATTTTATCTGAGTTTCTCAGAAGGATTATGAGAAAACTTCATGCATCTGAAAACCTTCAATTTTTCAGATTTTATTCTATACACTGGTTCTAGCATCCCTAATTCAACTGAAAGTTCTTGAAATCTTGATTCCGCCAAAGGTTTAGTCAAGATATCGACTCTCGCTTTATCGATGAATTTTCTCCATCCTTATGTCCTTCTTCTCGACATGATCTCCGATGAAGTGATGTCGATATCCACATGCTTGCATCCGGTGTGCAATCTGGGGTTTTGTGAAATAGCAATGGCACTATTATTGTCACAAAATATTGGTACTTCATTGGCTACAACTTTATAATCCCTCAATTGTTGTCTGAGCCAAAGAATCATACGACTTAACTTCCTGCACCATATATTAAAACTTGATGGTACTTGTTTGCTCTTGAGGTTTGTTTCTTCGAAAACCAAGATATCGACTTGCTTCCTAGAAATTGACAAGTTCTCCGAAGTGGACTTCACATCAATCTGATCCTCCATAATCGGATCTCCGAGTAACCACTTAACTCTAGGTTATCATCACCGATACCATAATCCTCATTCACTTTTGTGCCCTTAAGATATTTCAAGATCTTTTTGGCGGCATCCATGTGACTAGCCTTAGGATTAGCTTGTATCTTGCACATATCCCAACAGCAAATGTTATATCCGGCCTACTTGCTGTGAGATAGAGCAATGATCCAATGATTCCTCTATAATCAGTATGACTTACTGATTTGCCTTCAGAATCAGGATCCATCTTGTAGTTAGTATTCATGGGAATTCTAATCGTATTACAATCTGTACACCATATTTGGCAATCGGATCTACGGTGTACTTTGCAGTTGATGAATATTCCTTCCTTTGATTGTTTCACTTGAAGTCCTAGAAAGAAATTCATCTCTCCCATCATTGACATCTCAAACTTGCCTTTCATCGATTGTTGAAAACTTTTCACACAACCGATGGTTTGGAGATCCAAAATGATGTCATCAACATATATCCGAACTAGTAAGATATCTTCCCATCCTCTATCATGAACGAGTTCTATCAACAGTTCCTTTGACAAAACCAAGGTCAAGAAGAAACCGAGAAAGAGTATCATACCATGCTCGGGTGCTTGTTTAAGACCATACAAAGCTTTTCTTAGCACATAAACTTGGTCATTCTGTTTGAAACCGGGAGGTTGTTCCACATAAACCTCTTCTTTAAGCACGCTGCTTGAAATGCACTTTTCACATCCATCGATGGTATGAACTTCATGTGGGCAAAGATATGCAAGAAACAATCGATGGCTTCTAGTCTTGCAAAAAGCAAAGGTTTCATCATAATCCAAGCCTTCTTCTTGGGAATAACCTTGTCAACTAGCCTTTTGCCTTTTTTCTCACAATGTTGTTGTTTTCATCTCTTTTGTTCTTGAAAACCCACTTGGTTCCAATGACATTGTGCCTTTTTCGGGTCTATCTACTAGCCCCCATACTTCATTCCTCGAGAATTGATTAAATTTCATCTTGCATGGCGGTAATCCAAAGAGAATCTTGTAGAGCTTCACCAATCTCGGTAGGTTCTTTCTCTCGATAGGAAGCGGCGAATAGTGCACTCTCTCCATGGAACCTTCTAGTCTTAACACCTTGAGCTAGATCACCCACAATCTGGCTTGTAGGATGGCTATCTAACCATTTTCTTCTTGATGTTCCCCCTTCAATGGTATCCTCAACATTTGAAATGTTAGGTTCGATTAAATCAACAAACTCGAGGAACAACAAAAGCGAGAAAGGGAATCATCTTCCTCGAAATTCTATTCAAACATTGTCGAGACATTTGTTCCCTTTGGTTGATAGATTCGAAAATTGCCTCACCGTGACCACATCTTCATTGACATTACGTGCTGAGTCCAATCGGTGTCTGCTCGGATTGGTCACCTTTGGAGTGTTGGTTTTCCGGGTCTCACCATCCCGATTTCCATCCCGAACTTCTTTATCCGAGTCCGAGTCACTCCAATCATAGATAGTGGTGACTTTTCTTCTTTTCGATTCATGGATGATTTATCTTTTACATTTTTCAGCTTAATCTGGTGA
Organism: Stenogyne calaminthoides; assembly: GCA_037126765.1. NCBI lineage: Eukaryota > Viridiplantae > Streptophyta > Magnoliopsida > Lamiales > Lamiaceae > Stenogyne > Stenogyne calaminthoides. Next base: position 15,823,578 of record JBBCBC010000011.1, read on the forward strand.
TCCTCTTTGTCGGTTCATTTGCATCATGTTCCGGTTTCTTACGAACACAAACAGATTCATCAAAAACAACATGAGGTGTTTCCTCCACAATAAAGTCCTACAGTTGTAAACTCGAAAGCTTTTTGACTTGAGAATATCCTAAGAATATTCCTTCATCGACTTTACTATCAAATGTTTTCAACTGATCTTTACCATTATTGTGTATGAAACACTTGCAACCAAACACACGAAAGAAAGAAACAAGAGGCTTCCTTTCATTCCAAAGCTCATAAGGCGTTTTCCCTTGACTTTTTGTCAGCATGGATCTATTCTGAGAGTAGCATGCAGGTGTTGGCAAATTTCAAAAATCTTTTAGGAATATCGAACGGTATCATTGTCCTTGAGAACTTCTTTCGAGTTCTGTTTCCTTCTTTTCAAAGAACACCATTTTGTTGAGGGGTCCTTGCGGTGATGTTTCATGTAGAATTCCATTTCTTTGCATGATAATCGAAATGATATGATTTATAAACTCGGTTCCTTTGTCGATCTCGATTTTGACCACACTCGATTTTTTCTCATTCTTTGAGCCTTTTCGATGAATTCAATTGACTTTATCTGAGTCTCTTTCTTACTGAGTAAGAATATGACCCATGTATATCTTGAGTAGTCATCAACTACTACCAATGTGTATTTCCTGCCATTAGTGCTCACAGGTGTTATAGGACCAAACAGATCCATATGCAAAAGCTGAAGTATTCTCTCAGTAGAAACTTCTACTTTGCTTTTAAATGATGCTTTGACTTGTTTTCCTTCTTTGGTTGATAGATTCAGAAATTGCCTCAGCTGTGACCACATCTTCATTGGCATTACGTGCACTGAGTCCGAATCGTGTCTGCATTGGATTGGTCACCTTTTGGAGTGTTGGTTTTCCGGGTCTCACCATCCCGATTTCCATCCCAACTTCTTTATCTCGAGTCCGAGTCACTCCAATCATAGATAGTGACTGACTTCTTCTTTTCAGATTCAGTGGATGATTTATCTTTCTGTTTCAGGCTTAATCTGGTGATCCTCTTTGTCAGTTCATTTGCCTCATGTTCCTGTTTCTTCTGAACACAAACAGATTCATCAAAAACAACATGAGGTGTTTCCTCCACAATAAGAGTCCTACATTTGTAAACTCGAAAGCTTTTCTTGACTTGAAATATCCTAAGAATATTCCTTCATCGAACTTTACTATCAAATGTTTTCAACCGATCTTTACCATTATTGTGTATGAAACACTTGCAACCAAACACACGAAAAAGAAAGAAACAAGAGGCTTCCTTTTCATTCCAAAGCTCATAAGGCGCTTTCCCTTGACTTTTTTGTCGAAGATGGATCTATTCGAGTAGCATGCGGTGTTGACAACTTCAAATTTCAAAATTTTTAGGAATATCGACTTCACTTATCATTGTCCTTGCGAACTTTTCGAGTTCATTTCTTTTCAAGAACACCATTTTGTTGAGGGGTCCTTGCAAAACCGATGTTTCATGTAGAATTCCATTTCTTTGCACAATAATCGAAAATGATATGATTTATAAACTCGATTCCTTTCGGATCCGATTTTGACCACACTCGATTTTTTTCTCATTCTTTGAGCCTTTTCATGAATTTCGCAGACTTTATCTCGAGTCTCTTTCTTCTTGGTAAGAATATGACCCATGAATATCTTGAGTAGTCATCAACTACTACCAATGTGTATTTCACGCCATTAGTGCTCACAGTGTTATAGGACCAAACAGATCCATATGCAAAAGTCAAGTATTCTCTCGGTAGAAACTTCTACTTTGCTTTTAAATGATGCTTTGACTTGTTTTCCTTTTACATGCGCATCACAAATGTGTTCCTTCTTGAACACTTCATTAGGGCAACCCTCTCACAAGAGCTAATCTTGCAAGCTTGTTCGGGGTTTTGAAGTTTAGGTGATTCATTTTTTATGCCATAACCAATTTGGTATCTATGGAACTTTTAGCAATTAAACATGTATCTTTAGGAGTTGAACTCCAATCAGCAAGATACACATTCCCTTTTCTTGTACCCGGTCAAGAATACTTTTTGTGATGTATCATCTTTCACAAAGCATAAGTTCTTGGAGAACTCAACATTGAAACCCTTATCACAGAATTGGCTAATTGACAGCAAGTTATGCTTCAATCTAGATACATATGAAACACCATGGATATGAACTGAGTCGACTTCCAAAGTTCCATATCCTTGATCTGTCCTTGAGTTATCTCCAAAAAGTGATATGTGGGCCTCTTTGTTCAACATAGTCACCGAGCATCTTCTTGAATCTGTCATATGTCTTGAGCATCCATTTGTCAAGATACCATACATCAGGAGCTTTTTCATCTCTGCTCATCAGTGCCATGTGATCTTTCATCAGCTTAGTGCCCTGGTTTTCCTCCTGAAAAACAGATCAATTCTTAGGTACCCATTTTGTGTAGGGTCCTACAAGGTTAGATGTACCTTTCGGAATCCAAATCTGCCTGACAACTCTAATCACTTTAGAGTGACTAATTTGTCTTCCATAAACATCAACATATACATCCACTACTCTGGGTGCCTTAGCGGTTTTTTACGTATATGTGTCTTAGCTTTAGCATGAACATGTGCCTTAGAGTTCTTCTTTGGTTCAGGGCCTTCATTGGATGCTTAGGCTTTTGTCGTGCGGGTCTAAATCTTTGATGACTCGGGTTGAATAACCTTTACCCTTAGGCAAGTGAGGTTCGGGTTATGCATCTTGAAATCTGGGTCTTTCAAAGATCTTGAGGACTTGGTCTCTTCAGTTGAGAATGTCTTTCTTTGAGTGTTTCTCATCCGAGGATTCCTCCGATGGTTCGATGTGGAGCCTTTCAGTTTGCATTCTTAGCCCGAGGCTTTGAAGTACTTGCTCGAAACTTTCCAATCGACCTTTCGGTTTTCTTGCCTTCACCGAGGTTTGGGCTTTCTAACCCCGATCATTCGGTTTTTTTGAGACCATAGGTCCTCCTTTTCCTTGTCTACAACCTTGGGCATTTCTTGATTTTGAAGTGTAGGTGCCAATTGGTTTTACAAAGATAGTCTTCTTGCTACTTGACGACATTTAGATGACCTTGTGAGGTTCCCCGAATATATCCCAATCCAGATTTTATAGTCACAGATCTCTGGTAACTCTGAATTTCATCTATTACATTAGATGCTTTATTCAATAGAGTTAACTTCTTCTGTGCACTATCCTCACAGTTCTATAGAGTTTTATGCTTCTCAGAGAGGTCATTGAACTTCGATTACGATTAGTCAATCTCTTGATGGATTTCTCTAGCTTTTTCGCCAGGGGACACTATCAACTTCTCTTTCTCTCGAGAGTTGTACTTTGAAACATCCAGTTCATCGAGAGCTCCCATTAATTGAGAAGTGACTTGATATTGCTAGAGTTTTTCCATTTTAGATTTTCAGCTTTCAGTTCCTTATTCTGCTCTTGAGTTTGATTTAGCAGTCCTTGCAAAACAGCATAGTCCTTCATCAGATTCTCGAAGGAATCCATCAGGTCAAAATGACTGTTTTCAGTGGAACTAGAAAACTCTTGTCTTTAGTGTAGGAGCAACAACAGAGAAAGAAAGAGTTTACCTTCTCAATGGCCATCGAGACAGATGTCATCACTTTCCTTTGTCGAGAATATCTCATCCGAAGAGCTAAATCCTCCTCGAGTGTTCTTCTTCTCGCAATCATGGCCTTTTTTGCTTGAGAACTTACGGTCTCTTATAGCTTGCCTTTTCTCTTCTCTCCTTAGCACTCAAATCGGGACAATCATCTTTGGAAGTGACCTTTCTTCTGGCAGTTATAGCATATGTTGGCATCATCATCCTGATCATTTTCATCTTTGGACTTTAAGTCCTTTCGTTTGGATGAAGATCCTTGACTTTCGGTCTTTCTTTCTTCTTCTCGGTTGATCCGTCTCGGGTTTCTTTCCGGTACTGTGGTTCTATGTAATAGTTTTTGTATTTTCCAAATCTACTATTGAGTCTATCAAACCTTCTTGCCATCGCTAGCTTTTCCTCAAGCTCATCCCGATTTTTGGCATGGGGTTCTCGACTCTCTAGTTTTTTCTGAGTTTTATCTTTGGGCTTTTTAAGGCCACATTCTTACTTCGATGAAGAATCATCTTTCTTTGTCGGCCTTTTTTGGATTTCTTATCAATTACAAATTCATAGGCTTTTCATTTCGGAGAAGACTTGTTGGTAAGGCATTGAGTTAATATTCTTGGTGTTTTCAATCACCACTTTGCATGAATATCCCATTTCTTAGATAGACCTCTAAGAATTTTCAATGCAACTTCTCTCTGTGGGTATTTCTTTCCAAGTGCATTTAGATCATTCATGATGCTTAGTGAATCGACTTCGGTTTGTCTATTGATTCACCATCATCCATTTTAAAACCGTCAAACTTTCCAATTGCCCTTTGAAAGTTTGTTTTCTTTTCTATATGATCGTGCCTTTGGCACATAAATGTAGTGTATCCCAAATCTCTTTAGCGATTATTACGTTGAGAGATCATTCCCATCACACCATCATCAATTGTGCTGTATAGTGTGTCTTTTGCAATGTAGTCTAGATTGACTAACTTTCTCTCCTCAGGAGTCAGTTGGTCATCAGACTTAGGAAATTCTGCTCTAGGATCAATTCTCTCATCTTCTGTTCCTCTGGGATTCACTACAGTAAACTGGAATGGTCCTTGAGAGACCACTCTCCACATACGCTCATGTTTGGAATACAGATGAGCCTGCATTCTCAGTCTCCATAGGTCATAGTTCTCCACTGAGAACATGGGAAGTTTTTTAGAAGACATTTTTCTGATCTCTTGAAAAATAAAAGGTTTCAGCAAATAAGATCGATTCGGATAGACCCTACAAGTATTTTTGAAAATAAAACTTTGGTCAACACAGCAGGTGGTCAAGTTGAACCACTTGCTCTGATACCACTTGTTGGTCCCAACGAGTCTTACACGTGTATGGGGGAATACACGTGTTCAGTGTTTTTAAAACTTTTTTCTTCGAGGGTCGGCTTTAGGTCGATAATCCTGAAGATTAGGTTCTGAGAAGCACAGATCGCTCTGAGTCAAAGTCTACAGAGACAGTGATCCTGAGCTGCTTTCAGAAACCTCAGATAATCCCAACTGAGTCCTGAGTGTCAGAGATCCTGAGTTGCTTGGATCAGATAACTAACTTCATCGAACCCTCGGAAGAAATCGCGTTCGGTTTGGTAACTATCTTCTCTAGCTACTAAGTTGTCTTGAAATGGTTTTGGCCCTTAGTTTATACTTTCGTTTTAAGCTTTGCGTAAAACCTTCCCTTTATGAAATAGTGATTAGGCTGTGATTCACTTATGCAACTTCAAATGATTGATTCCAACTAAATATCGATTGAAAAGTATGCTTTCAAAATCAAGTCAATGCAAACGGATAAGCACGGATAAGGAAAGCAATAAAGAACACAACAATTATAGTGGTTCGAGGGACTCAAGCTCCTACGTCCACTCTCTCCACTCTTGAGAGAAATTCACTATCAACAATGAGCTTTACGACTACCTCGTAGTTTACTTTACTCAACTTCGGCCCCGAGTTTTACGACTACTCCACGTGGTTTACTTACTCAACCCGACCTTGAGCTTTTACGACTACCTCGTAGTCTACTTACTCAATCACACACAAGCTTTCGGACTACCCCGTAGCTTACTAACTTCTCCTCTAGAGTTTTTAAGCTACTCGCGTGGTTTACTAACTCTTTACAACACTTTTCACCAACAAACACACTCCAACTACCTTCACAAGGGTTTGGGGTTTTCTTGGTTGGTTTCCAACTAGGATGAGATATCCTTTACAATGAAGCACAATGCAAAGGGTTAGGATATCTCGACTAAAGCTTTGGATAATTCTTATCAAGCTAGGCTTAGTATAGTGAGCTCTCTTCAATATTGAAGCACTTGGGAAATTCTAAGTTTTTTACGAAAGTGCTTTTAACTTTTACAAGAATAGGCTTGAGCTCTTAAGTTTAGTATAAATTTCCGTAACCTTACAATGTAGAGGGTCACCAAGATTTTATAGGCATACACCAAGGTTACTCTTGAAAACTATCCGTTGGAGAGACGAACCGTGAGTTTCCTCTTGTGGTGTGTGAAACGGCTATATTTAGGGTTTGAAACTCCCTAACACTTTCTAGGCAATAACCTTCCATGTAACCGGTCTTCACTTTTTGCGATCTGGAACTTTTGTACATCCGACATCCTTTTTCGAGACCATCATCCTTTTGTCGGTGTCGGTATGGTGCAGATGTTGTCTTTCTCTTTTTGACTTTTGTCTCCAGTTAAAGGTAGACACCTTCAACGGCTCTTTTTGGTTACAAACTCTGAGTTTGATATAACCTTAATCAACACTTCCGACTTAGTTCCTTTTATGCAGATCCCGAATGTCTTGGCGGATATCTATCTTTCTAAGGAATCGCGATCTTCTCGATGTTGCATCCTTCATATAGATATATTCATTGCCTCGGAACATTCGAGTTCATCTTGAGCATTCAAGACATTCTTGATTCTTGATAAATTCTGTGCCTTGATATTCTTGATCTTGATTTCTCGGTCTTGATCTTTGTGTCTTGAGTCTTGAGTCTTGAGAATTCTACGAGTCTTGAGGTCTTCAATCTTTGTAGTTTATCTTGACCGATGTCTCTTTGAGTCTTCTCGAGTCTTGATTTTCGAGATCCTCTTGAGTCTTGATGACTATCCTGAACTATATCTCATTGACTATACATTCCGCAGATAACATCCTGAATATTCTAAAAACCTAATCCCCGACTCAACTTATCAAGACCATTCTGAACATGTCATACTCAGGGGTTTTGGGATCTAATCAAAATCATAAATCTTTATTAAAATTCATCTCCCAACAGGAAGATTTCCATGGAAGCATTGTGTTTTGTGTATTTTGTGTTTCCTAACAACCAGAATATTTATAGATGGACTTGTACTTTGTAATTGAGTGGAGTGTGCAAAGGTTACTGAGTTGTATGAGTGATGGGTGCATGGGGTACTTTGTAATTGATGATACACGCATGGGGTCATTCAAATTGAAAATACAATATTTCATAATCTTTTGAATGATGACACAATAGAAAGACTGCTGGATTCCTTCTGATAACACTATTGGAATAATGATATGTTTGAATAAATGTAGTGTGGCAGATTATGTGAGTAAATTCACTTCATTTATTCATACAACAAATAAGATTCCCACATGAAATGAAACAAGTCATATAAAACTGTTCAAATAACAACACAGTCTGCAAAAGCTATAGGTTCACTCAAAATCTAAATTTATCTGCAATATCTATCTAATCTACCTCAAACAGTCCAAAACTTGAATAGAAACATATAACATAGAGCAATAGACAAAAAGTCACCACACACAAGAGATATAACATAGTCTGCAAAAGTTAAAGGTTCACTCAAAATGGAACACTTCTGCATTCTCTATATAATCTAGCTCATACAGTCCAAAACATGAAAAGAAACCTATAACATAAAGCAAGAGAGAACCACAAAAGACAAACGATATAACACATTCATATAAAAAGTTCAAAAGATCTATCCACAATAAAGCTGATATTCAAGCAACTTACAAATGTACTAGTAAATTATACACTGATATTGTCAACACTGCCATCTCTAATATAGTTGTCCAAAATATCATACAGGGTACCATGGCAATGGATATTTTAAAATGCATTACCTAAAGCTTTGACTCCGAATGGTGTGCTGGTCACCATTGCTCTAATTGCACTGAACAGGAAACAAAAGAACAGGAACAAGATAACACCCATTTGAACTTTGACAAGCTTCTTTAGTTGTGCCCCTTTAATCTTGTTTGAGGCTAACTGTTGCTCATAGCAAGCAATTCTTTCATATAAGCTATTGATTACCTCAAGCAATTGGGGAGGCAATTCCGGATCAAGCCACATGAAATAACCACACTTATCTATCTACAAAAAACTTCGCTATTATAACTTTTGCATATCTATGAACTCAAAATAATGGATTGTAAACTATAATCCCCCATTGAAAAAATACATTGTAAAATCTCACCCCCCTAATCGGGCATGAGATGAAACGTCGTCCTGGATTCTGCCTTGTCGTAGATGTGTGCACACGTAACTGAAACTCACAATGACAACGCAAATTAACATCACTTCCACCAGACCTGAACCATGACGATCCATTACTACCCCACTAGAATTAGTTCCCTGGTTTCGATTCATGCTTTACAGCGTATAGAGGAATAAGAACATAAACAAGAGGCAAGTAAATTAGTTCAAATGCAGAGCAATTAAGGAAGCAGACATATTATTCATAACATCTATACATACTTTTTCAAACACATATATAACAACAACAAAAATAAACAAATAATCCAAGCATATCATATACATTTTGGATCATTGATCATTATACAACAAATAAAGCCAAATAGCAATAAAATACTACACATAGATTGCATTTTTTTACATACATCACAGGAGGACCCATATGCATATGAAAATGGCAAAATGAACTCAATTATGTGCCTTGGGTACATAAGTGATTGAATATTATAGACCGAGTGTGTAGAATATCATATACCTTTTGAAAGACATTCGGAATTGCATACAACTTCATGACTTTGAATGATTCGGACATTCAATTCATACAACATTTGGACAAAAAATGTAGCAACATATGAGATTTGGAACTGTGTGGTCAGAAAAATGAATTACCAAAAACAAATCGAACATCATAGTATGAATATTGTATACATTCAAACCCCAAACCAAACCACATAACAATGAGATCTGAACATGACTCTAATTTAGAAAATGACATCAAATATTGATCGAATTAACACCCTAATTTGGCACTCATACTTAATTTAATCGGGCTATTGATTCGCATAATAAACTAGAAGATTCAAACCTGGGAGAAGGGTTTTCACATTTTGGGTTGACCCAAAATTTTCAATTGATTCGCTCAATACGTAATTTTCGGAACTTCAAGGTTGATTCACGATTTGTATGGTTGATTCGGAACAATTTGCCTGATAAATCGGAAGGGAAAGACCTCCGATTGTTTTGAAACTTTGTAATGGCGTTTGGTTTGCGTGTTTAGAGGGGCAAATTAGGAATTATACACACAATTACAAATATATCCCACAAACCAAACACATACCTAGATGTTATCAGAACGGTGTACTGCGAAATTATCAATAAAATCAAATGATCACACAATTGAAAGAGTCAGTGATGGACAACAATGTAATCCATCTTAATCCCATCACTCAATAGATATCCTATATTTCAAAGCAAACGGGGCCTTTGGGAGCACGTGCCGCCACAATTTTTCATTTTTTTACTATTAATTTTGTATGCATAAATTATAATTACTATGACAAAGGTATGAAAATTTTCATACATGAAAAAACTTTAATTTACAACCAAATTATGTAATTGGTGAAAGTAAGACAAAATTGAGTGGTTCATGGTTCACTTGGCTCAAGTGATTCATGGTTCACCCGGTCCGAATATGTCATAATTTATGGTTCATTATTTAGTGTTTAGGGTGTAGATGATTGATTTATGACAATTTTATAGATTTTCATACATGGAAATTTTCACACTAAACATACTCAATTACTGTAGGTTGTTAAAGCTCATGCTGCAATGTTAAATAACATGGCCCAATTATATTTGAACTTAGGGCTCAAATGCCAAATTTAAATTCCCATCACAAGTCATGACTCCTCCTATATCTCGCACAACACTCTAAAAATATGTTAGTGGATGAAAATTTATAGGTTTGAATGCATATATAGAAATATAATTTTTTTTAATAGTGTTGATAATGAATTAATCATATAAATACTCCAGTCAACGAAAATCTGTAGATTACAATTGTAATAAACCTTAATTATTATACAGAAAAAACTTCTTATTTTGTATTTGTTGTATATTTTTTCAATACTCGCAATATAAAATTTCTGGGCACGTTCTACATATACACGTATAAAAATATCAACATGGAATAAAAATAGTGTTTTGAGTACATAAAAAGATTAACTAGTCTTCATAAATATGCATATAGTTTTAGAATATACTGTGTTATGCATTGATTTTTATGAATGTTTTGTGTAATACATGTGAAGCGATGCATACTCTCAAAAAAAAAAAAAATAAATAAATAAAAAAAATCATGTGAGATGGATACAAACTAACACAAATCAACACCCTATCTTTTTAACGTGTTAAAATATCATGTTTAAATTATGTTATGTCTTACTATGAAACTGTCTCGCACAAGTTTGCCTCTAGTTCAAAATATATTTAGATACATGGTTCTATTTTAAATTACTCTCTCTGTCTCAATTATATACAATATATTTTTTTTATGAATGTTCGAATTATATAAACTTGGTTTCCTATAAAATTTTTTTTTTACACATTTACTAATATAATCTTATATATTAATTGTATTAAAAAAATACTACATAATACTTTTTAAATAGGATATAATAAAAATTTTACTAGTTTATTTTATATTTTGAATATAATTTTTAATTCGTGTGGAAAGTCATACCCCATATTTTTAAAGTAAATAATTCTACAAAACAATACACATATGACATATAGATGATATAGTAATGAATTGATAGGAAATGAAATTAAAATTTATATAGTTACTTGATTCATATTTCATAATTGACCGTTCGATAGAAAAAAATTAACGGCGGAAAGTACAAACCGACCAAAATCGCAAGGTGTAAAAAAAAAAAAAAAAAAAAAAACTTTCGAATATAAAACCGTAAAAACGACTGCTTCCATCTCCCGAGCCCCCCAATTCTAATTCTCATCATCTTTCCTAAAAATTGGAATCTCTTTTCAAGAATCCAAACCCTAATACACAGAACCCACCTATATTTTAGGCGTTCTTACCCAAACACTCTATTTCGTATACACGCCTCTCGAGAATGGAGCATCAGATATTGCACGAACAAGACGACGACGTTTACGGCGGCGACGTCCCTGAGGAAGCTTACATGGAGACTGATTTTGACCCTTCTGCGGACGCCGAAGCTGAATCAAAAGCTAAGGTATTTTGTATTTGCATAAACGTGTATGTGTGTGTGAATGGTGTTGATAGGTATATGTGGAGTGTGCTTATCTTGTATTTGAATTCAAGCGTGGGCGCCCATCTGAATTTTGCTGGGGTTTTGGAATTTTACAGGAGTTGGAGATTATGAAGAAGAGGTTACAGGAGATTGAGGAGGAAGCGGGGGCACTTCGCGAAATGCAAGCCAAAGTTGTGAAAGAGATGGATGCAACTCAAGGTTTTTGCCCTAAATTGTTTAATTTTGGTAGATTTAATCTGTGTGGTTTGAATTTGGGTTCTGTGTTTATCGGTCTGGTCTTTGTTGCAGTTATTGAGTTCAAGAACTGTGTAATTGGTGCAAATAATTTTATTATAAGTTTCTTTTGTGGTTAATATTTGGGACTGAGTTTTGAATATATTCAGATGATACTGTGTTAACATATGATTAGTGACAAAAGAATTCATTATTTGATTTATTTCTAAGTAAGATTTGTTGTGTTTAAGTAACTTGGTCTCCCATGGTTACTCATTGCCTCTCCAGGTCATCTAATCATGTTTATAATCACTGTATCTGTGCTTTTAAACATTGCAAGATGTAATGTTTGGGGGATATTTAGAAGAATCTATTGATGGAGTTTGAGGGAAGTTTGTAGCTGCCTTTTATGGGCTGATGCCTAACTCTATGTCATTCAGGTGACTATTTGAAGCTTGCTTTGTTAGGGTTTGGTTGTTTAATGCTGTTATTTTATTAACGGGGTTATATCTTGAAGCAGTTAAGTAGTATTATTCTTTGTTTAATTGCAAGGATTGAGGACATGTAGACATAAGAGGTGACAAGAAAAAGAATGGTCTTAGGTTTAATCTCTGCTTCCCAAGTGGATACATTTTCAATTCCTCGGAAAATATGACACGTGTATTTTGAAGTACATATAAAAAAAATATATAAAATTGTTCTAAAATATAAATGCCATTATTTAATGAGTTGAGTAGAAATCGCTTGAGTAGTGTTAATGGAGAAAAAGCAACTCTGGTGGTTTGACATTTTGTGAATATTTTTGGCATATTATTTGGGTGGCATTTAATTTTGTCTCCACTAGATTTTTGCCGAGTGTTTTGTGCTTGCTCCCAATAAATTTTCTTCCCATATTAAATTGAAACACCCTCGGCCTCTCCGCCATCATCTTTAAATAATCCATTTTGTCCAATGGGCAGTTTAAAAAATAAGGTTAGAGTCAATTCTCTTTTTCTGCTTAGATATTTGTCGGTGGATAGTTTCTGTCTTATCATCGAGTTACTGAGGCCAACAAATCATGAATGGGAACCGTGGTTCACTTTCAATTTGGAGCAGAAGTATGTAAACTTTCACTTTGTTTTTGCTCTTACAATTTACTTCAGTTTTCAATTCAATCAAATCAAATCAAAGCATTTAATTTTATTTTTCTCCCCGATTTGGTTTGCCTCCTTTCCGAAGGTGCCCAAGGTTTTTCCTTTCTTTGTATACGTTCAATGATTGAGGGCATCGTGATGATATTAGGCTTAATGATTATTAGTTTAATCAATAATTTTGTCTATAAGATCTAAATAATGTGAAAATTAATTATTTCATGAATGAAAACTTAAGGCATCAGAAGAGATCAGGCCTAAATGGTTATTAGGTTAATAAGTAAAGTTGATTTATTAAGATCTAATAATGGGGAAATTATTTGTTTCAAGAATGAAGAAATGTTCCTTGCCTTATCCATGTTATACTGTTTCTTTATATGTTTGGTATTTTTGGCCATCGGTGAAGTATTGATGTATTTTATTTATTTAGTTTGGAAAGAGTCATTCTGCTATCTGCGACTGTCTCATAAAATTTATTACACATCTTTTGGGTAATTGTAGGTTTTGGTCTTACAACTTAGTGTTATTATTCAGCAGCTCTAATTTCATGTGAAGTTGTATATCTATTCTTCCTTTTGTTGCTTACTTTTTATGGTTCGTGTTCCAGTACAAAAACACTTCACTCAAGTCTCATTGTTTAGTAATAGTGATTTTAACCACTTATCAATATATGTGCCTGTTTTTGTCACTAAGCAGAAGCAATTCAAATAAATTAAAAGGAAACATGGTTGGCTATTAAATTGCTTCCTAATCTATGCGGTCTTATTCTCAGATTATTTTTTATGGTTAGAGGCAACTTTATGTTGCACTAACTTCAAATTATGTATGAATGAGTAATCTGCTAGAAGTTACACAATGAAACTTGTGATTAACAATGTTTTTTTTACCTTTTTTATTTTTCTTAGAGGATCCCAATGGCGCATCTGCCAGCCAGGCTGAAAAGGAGGAAGTGGATTCTCGATCCATATATGTTGGTAATGTGAGTTTCCTGGTCCTTCTACTATACCCCATTTATTAATTGAGTTCCCAAGTTTTTAAAAAATCTATTATTTTGCTCCTTACATTACCATCAGCTTGTGAAGAAAAATGTCAATTGAGAAAAGATTGTCTGTTAATACATATATAATGCCAACTTGTACTGGTTCAATGTTGGATGTGTCATCAATTATGTGAAACTAATGGGCTAAGTTATGCTCATGCTTTTCTACTTAGTGCGTAAGTTATTATCTCAATCCTCAAATTACTCTTAACCACATTAAGCAGTCTGACATTAAACACAAATAACTCTGAAATCTGTGTTAAATCAGTGGTAATGATTTTCCTTTAGTCTTTACAACCCTTTTTATGACCAGATGCTAATAAGACAAATTTATGTCATATATGCTAAATTAATCAACTTAATTCCTGTTACCTCTAAGAATTGCCTTCAAGATGGTCAATATTATTGCAAATATGTAAAACTCTGTACTGCCTGGTATGCTTTATTGCCGTGGTTGTTGTTTTTGCAATATTACCATTCCTATAAATCTCTGTAAATCTATGTGGCCTACCTCTATTGCTGTACACATACATTTGGATTAAAAGTACATTCTTCTTTCATTTTGTGAGTTTATGAGTGCACATATATCCCTAATTGGCATTATTAATTAATTTTTCTCTGCTTTCCTGTCCAATTACAGGTGGATTATGCGTGCACGCCTGAGGAGGTGCAACAGCATTTTCAATCTTGTGGGACTGTAAACAGGGTGACTATTCTAACAGACAAGTTTGGTCAACCCAAAGGTTTTGCTTATGTGGAGTTTGTGGAAGTTGAGGCTGTTCAAAATGCTCTGCTGCTGAATGAATCTGAGCTCCATGGCCGTCAACTAAAGGTTCTTGTACTTCTCTTGGTCTTTTCTGACAGTGGTGAGGAATAATTTCTAGCACTCTCATCAGTCGTATATTTTGTGATTGAGCAGGTATCTGCTAAGAGAACTAATGTTCCTGGGATGAAACAATATCGAGGGAGGCGCCCAAATCCGTATTTTGGGTCGCGAAGGCCATTTATGCCTGGTCCTCCAGTCTTCTCCCCATATGGTTACGGGTGAGCAATCAAATTGCTTGTGCCTTTTGGCTTGGGAATAACAAGTGTTATGGATTGCCTTAAGTGAAATACTCCCTCTGTTCAATATAGCTGTCGTTTTAGAGAATTTTTTATTTTCCCCCCTAAATATCTGGTCGCTTTTGGTTTTTTCTAAAATGAAATATTTTTTCCAACTTTGCCGTTTTCTTAATTTTTGTGATATGTCTCATTTGTTGAGATACAATAATATAGGTAAAACACCCAAAAGGGTGTATTAGTAATTTCATACAAATGTTTTCTGATTTGTGCTTTATCTGATGGACACATTGTCTTTTCTAATGTACTCATGGATTTGTTTGTGGGGTATGCCTGTTTAATTGATGGACAACACTTGTTTCAGTTACTTACCTTTATAACATTGGGCATGCTATTGGTTCTGTCCCTAGTTCTCTAGCATTATTACCTTTCTTGCTCGATCTATTAGAAATTCTGATGCTAAAAAATGTTGTTTGCAGGAGGGTTCCAAGGTATAGGCGCCCGATGCGTTATCGGCCATATTGAAGAACATTTTGCAGTTGGCCAGCTGTAAAATAGAAGGCATGAATTGGGAGCAAGCAATTTCTGTCAATTATTCATATCATTAAACTTCCAGATAATTCTGTATTGCGAAGGTATGAGAGAGGCCAGATTACATTTTTAATTCAAACTCGTTTTAACTTTCAAAACAATTGAACTACATTTTGACAACAAGAGAGAAGCCGATAGAGCTAGGGGGTTTATTGTTGTCATTGTTTTCTATGCTCTATTGTTTGTTCTTATAGTCCCCAATATGTGCTCAACTTCACATGTTGAATATGCAAGTTATAGTTGTTTGTCGAACATCTTCGTATTTATCTCAGTCCAAGTTTTGTGTTGCTCAACTATGTGGTTCTTGCAGCGCGTTAGGGCATGTTCTATGTTAAAAAATAGTTATGATGATGGCTGTTGATGCTAAAATGTTTGTGCCTCTGTGATTAGTGATGATGTGTTTGTACTTTGTAGCTAATGGTCTGATGATATATAATGTTCATGATATTGGGGCTCATTCTTATTGCACTGAACATGAGAATGATTCCATGAATAGCTGTTCATTGCAGGGGTTATGTGAAAACATTCATTGGTAGTTCAATGCATATATTCTTGTCTATTATACCCTTCTTTGAAAAATTTGATGCTTTCATCAATGAATCTTTAAATTGTCTTACAAAAATCAATTTTTAACTTCATTTCACTTAAACTGTTTAATCTATTGTGTTTTGTCTAGTCCCCAATTTCACATTTCTTTTTCTTGTCTAACCTGGCATTGGAACTTTAAAATTTTTGCCCTGCTATATGTCGCCTATTATTTCGAATTAGCTACTTTGGTAGAACGTAGAACTTAGAAGTACATTATAAAACAAGACGATAGCTGGTGAACTTCACAAAACAATGCTTTTTAAAGTTTCAGGTGATGTTTTGTTTTGAGTTTTAAATGGTTTTGAAATTTAGGCTCCATTTGGATGGATGGATTTGAAATCCATGGATTTCACGTACAAATCATCACTCTTCAATGGATTTACAAATACTTAGATTTGAGAGTCTAGTTTAAAATTAAGGGATTTCAAATTCTCATCAAAACCATGTCATTTGTGAAATTCCTCTTCTCTACTCCTTCCCTCTCTCTCTCCCCCTTCACTCTGTCCCCTCCTCTATCATCTAAATATTTGTAAATCCATTGAAGAGTGGTAATTTGTATGTGAAATTCATGGATTTCAAATTCATCCATCCAAATTGAGCCTTAAGAAATTTTAATATCCTGAAAAATAGGAAGGTAAGGGTCTTTTGTATATGACTAGGGAATGATAATGGTAATGGTAATGAGTATCATTGATTGTATTGTTATTGTTTGGTTAGAATATGAACAATGAGTATCATGTGAGGTGGAGTGAGTGGGTGGGGGTAATCAATTGTTTACTTCTATTCTCATTACTTGTGCATCCAAACTACCAAGCATCATTAATAGAAGTAATTTTCATTACACACTTCCATTACCTCCAACCAAGCGAGCCCCAAGTGTTTCATTTTTGGATTTCAAGTAAAACGAGATTTACCTTTTTGTTAAGTCAACATGTAATGTGATTGTGAATGATATTGCATTATTATATTTTTTTATACTATACTCTTTAAGGCAATGCCTAATAGTGCTTCAGGCCGTTGCACAATATAAAACGTTAAAGCAGGTTGTACAACACTTTAAAGCCATAAAGGGCCCGTTTGTTTTTGGCTTGAGGCTTATGGGGGATAGAAGGTGGGTAAGACAAATTTTATGAATATTAATCTCTGTTTATTTTGTGTTGGATTTGATAGGGGTGGATTAAGTTTTATGTCAAATCAATATTTTTTAATGATGATGATATATTATTTTATTATTGTTAGTTAATGAGTAATTATTATATTAAAGCAAAGTATAAGAAAAATAGGAAAAAAATTGTTATATGAAAAATATAAGAGAAAATTAATTGGTATAAAAAAAGTAGTAATGTGATAATTTTAGAGTGTATATATTCGAATGAAGAGTGAGATTTACAAATTCAAAAAGTGATTGGAATTGGGGTAAGTGGATCCCTCATTCGGATCTCCCAGCCAAAATAATACATGGCCTAACAGTACTCATTTGTATAGCATAAAATAAACTTGCCCAACATGGTACATTGAATAAATTTATTATTATATTATTGTTGGATGTGATGTAATAACTAAATGGTGTGAGTTATTAATTAAATATATTAAAATCTAAGAGAAAAAAGTTAATTGTTTGTAAAGTGTGATAATAGGTATGTAGGTGTGTTTTAAAATAGTGCACTTCAAAATTCTGCTGTATGAACCAGAGTTAGATCGTAAATTCAAAATTTGATTATCAAAACCCAAAATAAACTTCACCTTATGTTATGTTAGTTTTGAGTTTTAATGAAATATGAGGAGTTTTGAAATCATGATAAAAATAGTAAAACAGTGTGTTTGTTTCGGATATTTTGGTAGAGTAAGGTTTATGGTCATCTTGATTGGGGGTAATGGAAGTGGATAATGAAAATTATTTATATTGATGTTGCTTGATAGTTTTGATATACAAGCAATAAGAATAGAAGGAAATAATTGATTACCTCGCCCACTCCACCCACCTCACATGATACTCATTGTTAATGTCATAACAATGAAATCATTAACCTTTAGAGCCCGTTTGTTATGTGGTATGTGATATGAAAATATATGAAATCATGTGATATTTTTTATTTACTCATGTGATATATTTGGTTTTTTTTAAGTGTTTGTTATTATGAATTAAATTATGATTGATATTATAATACCACATAGGAGGGATAATGTTTGATATTATAAATACCACCTATGAGGTGAGATGTATAATCATGTAAAAATGGGAAAATAAAATGCGGGCCTTCGAGCCAAAAGGAAAAGCCATTAAGTATACCAAAGACTTAAAAATGTAGGATATGATTTGTTTTTCTATATTTTCTTTTCTTTTTTCCACATAACAAACGGACTCTTAGTAATTGACCCTCTCATTGATACCCTTTACTTTACAATTCCCTAGTGATACTAAGCGGACCTTTAATTTTATATCAAATTAATGTGAAAGTGTATTGTTGTTATATTTGATTGTAGTGATTGAATAATATGAGTTGTGATATACACATATCAAAATATTAGAAGAAAATATTGATTGTCTTGAAAAGTGTGATAGTATGCAGTGATAATTTTATAAAATTAAATTTCAAAATTTTGAAGTAGAATTGGATTTAAATGTGTAAAGCCAACACTGATTTTTAAAACTCAAATAAATATCGCTGATTTTTGTTTTGAATTTTAAGTGATTTTAAAAAAATATTTTTTAAACCTTGAACAAGAAATGAGAGAGAGAGAGGAGTGAGAAATTGTAATTTTATTATTTATTAAATAATAAATAAAAAATAAAAATTCTAGTTTTGAATTAATTTTGACAAACAATTATTCATAAATCGGTGGATTTAAATCCTTTCATAAATTCACTATGAATTTAAACAAGTGATTCAAAATTCTTTAATCAATTAATTTTAAATATATTCTCAAATCAAATCCCTCCATTCAAAAGAAACTTATAATATTCGCAAAAACTTGTATGCAATATTATATACAAGCCATATGTGCAATTATAGGTTCATTGGGCTTTTTTTTTTTTTAGTGAAACGCAGCTGGGTCGGGCAGACTTCTTTCTTCCTTCCTCGCGTCGCCTGTATCATTTCTTCGGTTTGATTTTCACAACGCTGCTTTTTCAGGTTCTTCCTTCTCCTCTCTTCTCATGTTCTTCTTTTTCTTTTTTCTCTTCCATATTCTTCTCAATTTCACAATCTGTAATTTTAGACTGATGATTTTTTTCGCGTTTGTACTGGTTTTGTTCATGTAGTAACACTCTTTTGCTCATAGGGTAACACTCTTTTGTTCATGTAGTAACACATCAAGTTGTTATGTAAATATGTAATTTTGGACTGAGAATTTCTTTTCCGTTTGTTCTGGGTTTGTTTATGCGTTTGTACTGATTTTTGTTCATGTAGTAGCACTCTTTTACTGATGATATTTTTCGCGTTTGTACTGGTTTTTGTTCATGTAGTAACACTCTTTTGCTCATAGGATAACACTCTTTTGTTCATGTAGTTGTTGGGGAATGAGTTACACAGATCTATTTGGGGTGAATATTTAAATACAAATTTAATTCATTAATTATTACTAGCATGAATTAATCATATATTAATTCAAATAATAATTGCAACAACATATCATGCATATAAAAAGCCACGTAAAACCTACGCATGCGGAATCTACGGGTTTACGTGAACGTACCTCTCGGGATGGCAGTGACTTCGGTCGGACGGACTAACCAAAAGGACTTCCCAAGTATTCCCTTAACCCTTGCTCAACTATCCGGTGGAAGGACACTCGTCGAACAATTAACAAAAGGAAAAAATAAATTTTGTTGCACCACTTATGTGGATTTGCTAATATTTCCAACACATGGAATTGTACTTGGGAATGAACTAATCATCCCCTATTTATAAGAGAGGGGTTGGTCGAAATTTTAGTAATTTTTCAATGTGGGAAAAGACTTTTCTTGGTCACCAAGAAATCTTGAATATATCTCTTATATTCTTTTTCCCATAATTAAAATATTCCACAAAAATCTCACCTCCTCTATAATATGGATTTTTCGAAAATACCATGTGCAAGAATCCAAGATTTGGATCTTCTTGAATTTATGAGATATTCTTGTATTAAGAAATACATATCTTCCATAATATCTTTTCAAGAAAATCAAGAAAATCTTTCTTGCCCATTATATTTTCTAATTTTTGAAATTTACTATATAAATAAGCTAGTGGGAGATTTCTTGAATTTAATGAGATAATCTTGTATTCCAAGAATACATATCTTCATTCCATAACAAAATTCAAAGAAAATCTTTCTCCCAACATATCTATATATTTCGAAATTTTGGTTGGAAAATTAAGCAACAATATTTATTTTATTTTAATCACCTTTTCAGGTTATTGGACTATTTGTTGGGCTACTTTTCTTCGGGGCTTTTAGGAGAATTAAGATTGGACCTTCTAATGGATCTTGAATATCTAATATTGAGTCACAATATAATTCAAGCCCATAAATATTAATTAATCCCACTACATAATTAATATTGCACTATCCATCTTAACCCATATTACGGTCAATATGTCTCCGATCATTATTTCCGTGTTTAAGATTATCTAGCCCATTAATTAATTCAAGCCACCGAAATAGCTTTTTCCGTTAATTAATATCTTTTGTCCTTGGTCGAGAAACGGTTCAACATTATTATCCATACCGGAAACTAATTCCACTTGCAAGATTTGGTATGATAAAACTTATGAACCTCCCAAGGGGCAAATCAAGCAAGCGTGCTTGCCCATTCTTCGTGATTAAATCTTAGCAATCACAAGTGACCAATAATATTGCCCAAGATAAAAAGTATTGAATCTCTCTGATTCGCTACCCATGATAAGTCAAAGCAATAGTTACCAATCCCACGTGATCCTATTTAAGGGACGAATGTTAAGAAATAACGAACCACTGAGGTCTAATTCTTCCTTGTTCGGTTAAAGAAGAATTTATCCTCCCAGGGTCCTATTCAAAGACATCACCATGCACTAGTGTAATCTCTTGGTCAAGACAAACCAATCTGAGCCTTACACCTCAACCTTTCGCGATGGTTGTTCATTTTCATCTAGGTCGTGAATGGCGTACTTTTAGTTACAATGGACTGTTAATTTAATCTTTTGTGATCTGGTATCACTAAATTAACTACAGTGTAACACGTACGAATTATTGAACAGTTATGCAGTAAATATATATAACATTCAATCATATTTAAAGCATCAGTGATAAACAATTTATTTCAAGAATAAGTCCGAAAATCCGGTTTAGATTATACTGAGTAAAAAGCATACTTTTCAAGATAATCCCAACAATCTCCCACTTATACTCAAAGTCTGCTTTTAAGTATACTACAACACGTCTCGAGTAGTCCGTGACATCTAATGTCACCTACACGAACCTAATAATTTCTCCCACTTATACTCAAAGTAGATTGGCAACGGTCTTGACACCCATTCCTTCCACATGTCTCTCGAATGTATTGAGAGGCGCACTTTTTAATGAATGGATCTCGCTAGGTTGTCCTCGGGACGCTATCTTTGCCACATCTATATCTCCTCTCTTAACGATTTCTCGTATAAGATGTCTTTCCTTTAATGTGTTTGTTTGACTCGTGGACTCTTGGTTCTCTTGAATTTGCAACTGCCCCTAGCAGATATTGCTTAGACAAATTCAGAACACCATCTAAGTCCACTAAGAAGATCTAGAGACCAATCGGTTCTTTCAACTTTTGCTTCTGGCGACTACTTACCCCGAGTCCCATGGTTGAGTCGGTGATGCATTTACGCTTCACACTCGTCCATTTGATGGCTACACTTCCCAAATGGAAACACACTAATCGAGGCGATAATTTCTAGAATCTATATCGATTGGAAATCCGAAGTCCGTAGCCTTTATGGGGATTGGAGTATCGGTGATAAATCAACATTCTATCCCGAGTTCTTTTCGGACACTTTAATGTTTTTAAGCGTAGATCCAATCGCTTTCCTGGGTTACTTTGATATCTTGCCACCATGCCTATGGCAAAGCAGATATCCGGTCTCGTATACAGCAATGCATAGATAAGGTTTCCGACAGCCTAAGCACAAGGAATACCTTTCATGCCATCTATCTCCTTTTCGTCTTAGGGAACATTTTCTTGGATAGATGGATTCCAAGTCTGAAAGGTACGAATCCTTTCTTGGAATCTTGCATGCTGAATTGTTTCAAAAACCAGTGTCTATGTATGAAACTTGCGATGACCCGATCATCTTTTTCTGGCGATCCCGAGTGATCTTGATTCCAAGGATACGTCCGGCTTTCCCTAAGTCTTTCATATCAAACTGTTTTGAAACCATGCCCTTATGTCTGATCACACCTTCACATCGTTCCCGATGATCACAATGCCATCTACGTATAGTACTAAGAATACCAATGCAGTTCTGAAACGCCTTTTATACACACAACTTTCAAACTTGTTTTGATCAAACCCATAAGACTTTATTTCATGATCAAAACTTTGGTTCCAAGCTCTGGATGCCTGTTTGAATCCATAAATGGACCTCTTGAGCTTACAAACTAGGTGGTCTTGGCCTGTTTCAATGAAACCTTGGGGTTGTTGCATATAGATCTCTTTATCAAGACTTCCGTTAAGGAAAGCTGTCTTGATATCTATTTGCCAGACTTCAAAGTCGAAATGCGCAGCAATCGATAAGAGAATACGGATGGACTTAAGCATGGCTACGGGCGAAAAAATTTCCTCATAATCGATCCCTTTCTTTCTGAGTATAACCTTTCGCCATTAGTCTTGCTTTAAAGGTTTCAACCTTCGCGTCCAGTCCTCTTTTCCTCTTATATACCCACTTTCATCCAATGGGTTTGACCCCATTAAGTGGTTCGACTAGCTCCCACACTCTATTATGAAACATAGAACCCATTTCGGCTTTCATTGCTGTTTGCCAAGAAACTGCATCCTTATCTTGGAGTGCCTCGTCATATGTCCATGGGTCTGATTCCGGGAATCAAGTCCGAGGACTCTCCTATTCCCATGAATCTCTCGGGCTGTCAAACAACCCTCCCACTACGACAAGGCTCCGGTTGTGAAAACGTATCGTTTGGTATATCATCTAGTATAGTTGGCACTGAGGTTTGCCCTCTAAGCTCATTTAAGGTAATCTCACTTCTGGGTTTTCTTTGGTTCATATAGTCTTCTTCCAAAAATCTAAAGTGGGTGTTGATGACCACCTTTTGATCTTCGGGACTATAGAACATACACCCTTTTGTTCCCTCGGGGTATCCTACAAACAGTCTTAATTCTGATCAAGGATCCAACTTACCGGCTTCCTTGTCCAACATGTAGGCCGGATACCCCAAAGTTCTCATGTGTCTCATACTAGGCTTGAGCCCGGTCCACAATTCTTTGGCAGTTTTGGGAACCGATTTGGATAGCACCAAGTTCAGAATGTAAGTCGTTGTTTTCCAAGGTATGACCCCAGAACGACTTGGGAAGATCCGTATAATTCATCATTGATCTAACCATTTCCAAAAGAATTATGTTGCTTCGCTCTGCAAACCCCATTTTGTTGAGGGGTAAGAAAAGGTGAGTTGGGATCTGATCCTTCATCAAATAAGTAGTTCAAAAACTCATTGCTGAGGTATTCGCCTCCACGATCAGATCGTAGAGACTTGATACGTTTTTCCATATGATTCTCTGCTTGAGCCTTAAATTCTTTTAGAATTTCTCAAAGGTCTCAGATTCATGCTTCATAAGGAAAATGTACATTGAGTAATCATCAATAAGATTACTCATAACCTCCTCTTGCTTTAGTTGACATTGAACTACGCACATCTGTGTAAACGATCTCTAACACTTCTTTGGCCCTACTCCCTTGGCTCCAAATGCCCTCTCGGTCATATTACTCTCAAAACATGATTCGTAGGTTGGAATCGGTTCAACTTGGAGAAAACCCTAGTGAACCGTCTCTCACCAACCTTTGGATTTATATGACCCTAATCTTAGATGCCAAAGAAGTATTTCGTTCACGCTTTCTTTTGTCGGAAATAGTTGATGTGTTATAGGATGCATTTCGTGAGTGGTGTGCACAGTTAATTGTATAGAGATTTTCTATCAATGTCCCGTAATAGGTACACTCATCATTTCAAAAATGATGTCATTCTTATTAGAAGAAACTTAGTGTCCTTTAATCGAATTTTAGAAACTGAAAGTGAATTCTTTTCTAAAATTGGGGACATAAAGATAATCTCAAAAAAAAACTTTATCTTCAAAAGATAGGTGCACTTCTCCCACTGTTTTAACTACCACTCATGTAGCATTGCAATGTCCGCCACTTGCGTAGTATTGCAATAATCGTTACTATCGTAGCATTGCAATATCTGCCACTTACGTAGCATTGCAATGTCTTCTACTTTAAATAACGTTACCCGGTGTGATGAGGATCTCACTCCCACTAAGTTCTTGGATCATTTAGAACCCGTGAAACCAACATGATTAGTGGATCTCGTATCAACCACCCACGAATGAGAAGTATCGCCGCTAAACAAGTTTAAACAACTAGTGCGTGAGAATTACCTTTCTTCCGGCGTCCCTTTGGGGTTGGAACAGCAAAACCTCCATTGTCCTCTCTTCGCATCTTAAGCACTTCCTCTTTGGATTTTCCTTGACCACGACAAGCATTCCTCATCTTACCATTGCCCTTTTTGCAACAGATTGAGTTTTATTGCTTATGGCCTTTTGGTCCTCTTCTTTATATTGCCTTCCTTTGGCCTAGAAGATGAAGACAGACCACTTGCCGTCAAAGCTTGAGTTTGGTGCCTTATCAACATTTCTGCTGAGACCAAAAGCTTGCAACAAATTAGCTAGCGAGACCAAAATGCTCAAAAAAACTTTTTGGGCGGTAGAGTGAAGTACCAAATTCATCCGAGTCTCCGGATCATAATCTGCGCTCGAAGATCTCAAGTTTGTTCGGATGGGCCATCTATTTTGAGGGCGTAATCCTTTAAGGGTTTGCCCTCCACCATTTTCAAATGATGACATTTCTCATGGGTGATCCGACGAGTCCCGCGTGTTTTGACTCGTCGGTTGGCTCATCCGATTTTTGTGTGTCAAAATCCACTTGTGCTTTTTTTGTGCGAGATAGGACAATTATAATTTTTTCAATCAATATAGTTTCCATATAGTATTGACTTTAAGTATAATAACAGTGGATTAAAAGGTAACGACATGCTGAACTAAAATAAACAACTATATGCAATAGCATAAGTATATCACAAGGTTCGATCACATGCATCATATTAAAATCTCAAAAAAATATGAACATGCATCGATCAACATCTCAAAAAATGGGTTTAAATAAACCACGGGTGGGTCATTATTTAAACACATTCAAGCGTTACAAACAAGAACGATTACAAACCTTTAATATCCAGAATAGTTGGCTCTCACTTGACCAATATAAAATTGACAGGACTTGGGAAGTATATGCATATCAATTTTATACCTAAGTAATAACCATGATTAAATACTGGGATTACTATTTAAACTTTTATCGAGCCTCGTGGGGAGGGTCATAAATGCCACTAGTAATAACCCACAATCATCCGTTTGGAATTCATTCATGTGAAACCTATATTTTGACCGTCCCGTGGGGGGAATTTCTCCAAAAGAATTCACAAATAAATAAATCATGGAGGTCAAAATTAATTCAATTTTATTATCCGGAATAAAATTGTCAATTAATTATTTAATCATACTTAGTAATTTTGAAGTTGAGATTTTTCCATTTGGCAACCCTCATGCAAACACATTTAAACAAATTAAATAAAGCATAAGATAGCACAAATAAATCAAGCATAACAGAAAAATAAACATATTGGGCACAAATTATCCAATTGTCATGGTTTGATTTTTCTTGGCTTGATCTTGAAGAAACACGTCTCGAATTTCTCCCACTCGTTCGTCTCGAAAAAATACTTCTCGAACCGCCACGCCAAACAAACTTGGATGCGCCGCCGTATCCGCACGCCACTTGGCTCCGGATAGCCTCGGCGACTCGGCACCGGCAGCGAAGACGCCCCGCCAAGCCTCGCTTTTTTTGGCGAGTATCGGCGAAGTCGTTCTCGGCGAACCATCGCGCATCTGTGGCGTCTTGTATTCGCTTCGCCTCCGCCTTGCCAACGTCACCAGCGGCGCCAGCGTATCGCAGCAGCGCCCGTCTGCGCGTGCCAGACATCCGCCTGTTCGCTCGGCTTTGGAAGCGCGCCGCACTTCCCTTGTGCCTTATATAAATCACATCTTGCGCTCGACGCCCGACCTCGCGCCACCCCGTGCGTGCCCGGCCAGCGTCCATGCCGCTACGTCACATTCTGGATTTAGATCCTTTAATTCTTCATCTCTTGTTTTTCGATCCGGTTTCAATTTATTTACAAAAATAAATAAACCTAGATCTGAACTGATATTACATTGATCAAATCAAACAAATCTGAGTCTACTGGTGGATTTTCTCGCGAGGCAAAAACAAATCGACGAATCAATTAAAATAACCACGGTTTATATGCATGCAAAATAAAACATTAAAATCCGTGACAATTGGATACGCAAAAAGTCTAGCGGTTCTACTATCCATTTCAAATTTAATGTCCACGAATTAAATTACAATTTAAAAATTGAGTCAAAACAAAGGGCTCGATACGGGATTTGTGGGGAATGAGTTACACGGATCTATTCGGGTGAATATTTAAATACAAATTTAATTCATTAATTATTACTAGCATGAATTAATCTTATATTAATTCAAATAATAATTGCAACAACATATCATGCATATAAAAAGCCACGTAAAACCTACGCATGCGGAATCTACGGGTTTACGTGAACGTACCTCTCGGGATGGCAGTGACTTCGGTCGGACGGACTAACCAAAAGGACTTCCTAAGTATTCCCTTAGCCCTTGCTCAACTATCCGGTGGAAGGACACTCGTCGGACAATTAACAAAAGGAAAAAATAAACTTTGTTGCACCACTTATGTAGATTTGCTAATATTTCCAGCACATGGTATTGTACTTGGGAATGAACTAATCATCCCCTATTTATAAGAGAGGGGTTGGTAGAAATTTTAGTGATTTTTCAATGTGGGAAAAGACTTTTCTTGGTCACCAAGAAATCTTGAATATATCCCTTATATTCTTTTTCCCATAATTAAAATATTCCACAAAAATCCCACCTCCTCTATAATATGGATTTTTAAAAATATCATGAGCAAGAATCCAAGATTTGGATCTTCTTGAATTTATGAGATATTCTTGTATTAAGAAATACATATCTTCCATAATATATTTTCAAGAAAATCAAGAAAATCTTTCTTGCCCATTATATTTTCTAATTTTCAAAATTTACTATATAAATAAGCTAGTGGGAGATTTCTTGAATTTAATGAGATAATCTTGTTTTCCAAGAATACATATCTTCATTCCATAACAAAATTCAAAGAAAATCTTTCTCCCAACATATCTATATATTTCGAAATTTTGGTTGGAAAATTAAGCAACAATATTTATTTTATTTTAATCACCTTTTCAGTTATTGGACTATTTGTTGGGCTACTCAGGGAGCCTTTAGGAGAATTAAGATTGGACCTTCTAATGGATCTTGAATATCTAATATTGAGCCACAATATAATTCAAGCCCATAAATATTAATTAATCCCACTACATAATTAATATTGCACTATCCATCATAACCCATATTACAGTCAATATGGCTCCCGGACATTATTTCCCCGTGTTTAAGATTATCTAGCCCATTAATTAATTCAAGCCACTGAAATAGCTTTTCCGTTAATTAATATCTTTTGTCCTTGGTCGAGGAACGGTTCAACATTATTATCCATACCGGAAACTAATTCCACTTGCAAGATTTGGTATGATAAAACTTATGAACCTCCCAAGGGGGCAAATCAAGCAAGCGTACTTGCACACGATTCTTCGTATTAAATCTTAGCAATCACAAGTGACCAATAATATTGTCCAAGATAAAAAATATTGAATCTCTCTGATTCGCTACCCATGATAAGTCAAAGCAATAGTTACCAAACCCACGTGATCCTATTTAAGGGACGAAGGTTAAGAAATAACGAACCACTGAGGTCTAATTCTTCCTTGTTCAGTTCTGAAGAATTTATCCTCCTGTAGGTCCTATTCAGCACATCAGTCATGCACTAGTGTAATCTCTTGGTCAAGACAAACCAATCTGAGCCTTACACCTCAACCTTTCGAGATGGTTGTTCATTTCCATCTAGGTCGTGAATGACGTACTTTTAGTTACAATGGACTGTTAATTTAATCTTCTGTGATCTGGTATCACTAAATTAACTACAGTGTAACACGTATGAATTATTGAACAGTTATGCAGTAAATATATATAACATTCAATCATATTTAAAGCATCAGTGATAAACAATTTATTTCAGTAAATAAGTCTGGAAATTCAGTTTCGATTATACAGAGTAAAAAGCATACTTTTCAGTATAATCCCAACAGTAGTAACACATCAAGTTGTTATGTAAATCTGTAATTTTGGACTGAGAATTTCTTTTCCGTTTGTTCTGGTTTTGTTTATGCGTTTGTACTGATTTTTGTTCATGTAGTAACACTCTTTTGCTCATAGAGTAACACTTTTTTGTTCATGTAGTAACACATCAAGTTGTTATGTAAACCTGAACCCACTGCCCGCGCCCGACCCGCCCTGACCTGACCCACCGCCCTGACCCACGAAATTTAGGCAAATTTTGCTTTATTTATGTTGTATTGCACATAACATTAGTGTGCAATATTTCACACAAGACTTTCTCATATTTGAATGAGTTTCATTTGCATCCAGGTGCACCGTGCTCTTATAATATATTTTAGAAATATACAATTTGTTATACTGAAAGATGCAATTTATTTACACTAAACCGTGCAATTATTGGAATAAGTTGCATATTTCTATATAATAAGTTGAACGATTTAGTGTAAACAAATTACATATTTTAATATAATAAATTGTATGTTTTTAAAATAAATTATGAGTGTACGGTGCACCTAAATGCATATAAGAGTGAATGCATATAAGACGTAGCTTATATATTTAGTCTGGTCCGGACGTCACATATCATCACTGTCATGTATCGAAAAGTTTAGTATCGTCTTAGGTGGAGGTGGTGGTAGTTTCCAATTTTGCTACGTTAATCATCAATATCAGGAGTTTCCCACTTTTTTAAAAACTGCTATATCAGGATATCAAAATTTATTTTCCCTTTATTAACCTCAATTCAATTAATTCCATCTTGACTAAAATAATTTGGATAAATTATCAAAAGAATACCATAATTTGGATAAATTACTAAAATAAATCATTTAACTGACAGTACAAAATACGAAACAATTAATTGATATAAATATAAAGTATTTAAATATTCGTAATAAGATAGATGATTTGCACTTCTAGTCATCAATCAAATAATTCTGTTGACATTTTACTAATTGATACTTTTTGAAATCGCATAATTCTTTTTAATAAGTTTTACAAAACTTCATTAATCTTTAATTTTTTAAAATAATTTATCCTTATATTTTTGGTTTTTTAATGTGTTTATCAGCATATATATATCTTGGTCAGCATCTACTAGACTACCAGATAAGAATGGCCTGACACTATGTGTGGTGTGGGAACTCTAAAAGTTATATTTTATATTTGACTAAAATTTGCATGCATTCATGAGAATCATATACTTATAACATGTATTTTAAAAATTATGCAATTTATTATATTTAAATATATAATTTTTTTATATTAAACGGTGTAATTATTAATATAAAAAAATAATTATATGATTCAATATAAATAAATTAATTTTTTTAATATAATAAATTATATAAATTTAAAATATAAAGTGTATCCAATAAACAAAGTTGGAATTTGGAAACGACTTTTGAGAGATTTGTACAGATAAATTGTGGTGGTTGCCTCATCTATCTCGCCAGCTCTTCGCCGCGTCCTCGGATGATACTATCATATTACATTTCAATTTATTTTATTTTTTCGATTATTATATAGGCCAATTGTTATATTTAACAAAAACTCATATGAGATGGTTTCATGCATGAAATATTGTACAATCAAGTACAAATCATACTCACCCCTCCCAAAGTGTTAAAATCTCAATGCCCAACTTATGCCCCGTCTCACCGTGAGACGGTCTCATACAATTCTTCCTCCTATTATTTGATGTAATTTTGGGATTTTTCAGATAAATTATGAATATATTTTATGCCAGTTAAAATTAATCAATGATATTAATAGGTTTTTAAAATTAAAAATTAGTGGTTGAAAAAATTATTCACACAACATTTGTAGAAAATTCGAAATATTTTAATGGCCATCTTAAGGATATATATGAAATAATAGGGGAGAAAATGACATAACGATATATATTACATAAATATTGAAAAAAAAATGGGTTTCATGTGCATATAAATGCACCATACACTCATATTACATTTTAATATCATGCAATTTATTATACTGAAAAATGCAATTTATTTACACTGAACCGTGCAACTTTTTTTCCATTTTAATTATTGTGCAGTTTAGCATAAACAAGTTGTATTTTTCACTATAACAAGTTGCATGGTTCTAAAATGCACTTTGAGTTCACGGTGCATCTGGATGCATACAAAACTCAACCTTAAAAAAAGGACATTTAAAAAGAATAGAAAAATGTATTTTTCTAGAATATTTTATTAGAGCACATGTGAAATTTCTAGTGACAAATCAAATTACTACAAAAAAGGCGGGTTTTAACGACGGAAATTAGCGACGGATACAACAGTCGTCGCTAACTGCGACGGATGTAGCGATGGAATTCGTCAAACTTGGCGACGAACTCCAAAACCGTCGCTAACTACGACGGTTTAGCGACGGTTCATCGATGGTTAATTCGAACCGCCACTTCTAGCGATGAATATTTAAATCCGTCGCTAAATAGTGCAGAAAACGAAGAGATATGCCCGTTGGGAGCCGATGCCATTAATTGGGGAGCTTTAGTGACGGTTTTAACGATGGATTTTTTAAATCCTGTCGCTAAATCCAATTCTATAAATACCACCGCTGCCTGCCCATTTTTCCCATCAATCAAATCAGAAAACAACACAAACGAGACAATTTCATCTGTATTCTTCGATATCACGGTAACATTTTAATATTTTTTTCGTTTATTTATTTATTTATATTTAATTGTATTTTATATTAATTAATTAATATATAAATTTTATATTTTATTTAGATGGATGCTGGTAATAATGTCCAAGCTTCATCCCGGGCGCCTATTCTTCGCTTGCCTATCAATATCATCAATGGAGAATAAGTGTTGTTTTTTTTAAATTATATAATTAATTAATTTAATATTAATTATTAATTATGTATTTATATTTTAATGTGTTAGTATTGTACTTGGTCACGAGGCTTCCGCTATAGCCAAAAACGTCATCATGCGGGTGGGAATTGCTGCCAACACTTACAGTTGGAAATATGTACCAACTGACCAGCGTCAATTGTATTTCGAGGAGTTTACGGTATAAAATTTGCTTAACTTAATATTTTATTTCAATATATATTTATTACAATTAATTTAATTATCTTATAATATTCGAAATATAGAAACAAGCTACGTGGAGTCCCGATCTCGAGACCAATGAAGTTTACAATGCATTTTGTAAGGTTGCTGGACGGCATTACCATGACATGATGCATAGGTGGCGTACGCAGTGGAGGGAAGAAGGGGTGAACCTATCAGAAGAACTTGGGCACGAAGTATTGGAGTCAATTGTGGTTGTTTGGAGGGCAGATCCCCTCTAGGGTCAATGTTATTTTAATTATGTTATGAACAATTTATAATTTCTACGTAACTTTTCAGGTTTAATTATGTATGACTGAACAAATTTCTGTATTTATTTTAATGAATGATTAACCAATTTTAATTGCTATTTTTTTAATAATTTATATTTTTAGAGACGGATTTGGCGACAGATTCAACGACGGTTTTTTGAATTCCATCGCTAATAACGACGAAAATTTTTGTCGCTATATCCGTCGCTGATGTCGACGGTTTCTAAAATCCGTCGCTAAAATCTGTCAAAATAACAACAATTTCATTACACACAAAACAGTCGAGCCAACTCAATATTTTTCCAAAACCAACACCAAAATTTGGTGTAGATAGAGGTGAAAATCATTTTTGAAGTGCATATTGTGCAGCGGAAGCATTTTGACTCCTCGAGAACGATTTTACCGTACGTTTTCACATTTCTACCATTTAAAAATATATATATATATAGTTGTTGCGAGTCGTTTTTAATGAGAATTCTATGTGGCTAATTTTGAAACAACTCACAAACAAAATAAGTACGTGTACAATATTACACTAAATAACAAGAAAATGTTGACCCAGTTCATCAATAAATGACTACTCTGGGGGCATTCCAAACCAGGGATGTAATATTGCGAGGCTCAAATATACAGTACACAATACTTTCCTTCTACGAAAGGTGGTGAATTGGAGAATATATGTGTGAGTATTTGGGAATTTTTTCTGAACTCCTCTGGAAAATTTATGAACCCTCTCATTGCTCTTTTTTCTTCTATTTATAGTACTTTGACAAGCATGAGCTGGTTTGGCAAGCATAAGCTGGAGACTTCGTGTCTTGCAAGAACTCATGTGATGCTGCCACGTTTTCAACTTCGTCTTCCTGGTTGACCTTTGGATTTACTTGCTTATAAGGCATTCTTTTTGTCGTCCATATCAACTTTTGCTCGACTGATTGCTCTGCTCGCCCTTTGACCATATCAATTTTGTACCGGAACACTGTCCTTAAAGTGCATACAAGAATGACTATAATGCTTGCCAGATTTGGCGAGCATACTTGTTTGGTCGGGAAGCTGGCGAGCATACTTGTTTGGTCGGCAAGCTGGCGAGCATACTTGTTTGGTCGGCAAGCTGGCGAGCACACTTGTTTAGTTGATAATTATTATCTAGGCGAACACCTCTCCATCGGACATGGTTATTTTAATAATTTATTGATACACGTGTCCCTCCGACGTGTTTAAATAAATCGTGGTGAAAACATCAATCACAACAATACCCCCCAGCCGGGCCGCTTTGTATTTATCATGGGGGCCCGACTATTGGATATATTGAGCGGGTCTTCGTGAGTGTCGCTTCGTCTTCTGTGTCGAATTTTCAAAATTTTTAAATCCAGCATCTATAAAAACCATTTTGCCGCCTCAGCTCTTTTTCTTTCTCTTCATTCTCTCTTCTTTCTTCCTTCACATTCTGTCCCATCTGAAATTTCTGGCAAGAGCACGCTTATTTCGGCGAAAGATTTCTTCCAGGTAATTACTTCGTACCCCCCTTAATTCCAATTATGACTTCTCGTTCGAATTCTACCGCTTCAATAGAGTCAAACCATCATAGTTCCTCTTCCTCATCTTACCGTCCGATCTCCCGTAGTGGTGCTAATGCACCGGAGATGGATGCCTCGGGTTCAAGATCCCGCTGGCAAATTCGGCAACCATTTTCCATTCTTTCGTCGGATTCTGACGATGCCCTCAATGAATTAGACCGGGATTTAGCTAGCACCGATTTTTTAGATGATTCGGGTGAAGATTCTTTATCCCAACCCCAAATCGGATCTAGGATTGTAGATAATCATGATGTAAATAGGGGTGACGATCGTATGAGGGAGGAAATCCCAGTAGCTGAAAATGTTGAAGAGTTGAACAGAGGATTTGATGGCGAACATAACATGGCACTCAATATTCCTGTTGGTCTTCCTCATAGCCCAACATATACTGAGTATAATGCTCGCTATGATTTTGAATGGCCATAACATCCTCACAGGACAAGGGTCGAAAATGAATATCCAGCGAGCAAAATTGCAAGTGCGATCGATGTAGATATGCTCGGCCAATTGTATCGGAATTACGAGACTCCAAAGGATGTGTTTTTCTGGACGCCTGGTCCCGATGAGCGAGCAGACCAACCTCCCGAGGGTTGTGTTGCTGTGAACTTAGATACAATGGAAGCGGGTCTTCGATTCCCACTTCATCTAGCTATTACTCGCTTGCTCGTAGAATGGAATATCACCATTACACAGCTAATGCCGAATGGGTGGCACATGATTATGAGTTTCCTAACTCTGTTCGGCAAAATGAAACCTGTGTACTATCCATCAGCAGCTAAACTTACTCGATTAGTTCATTTGACTCGACCCAAAGGCGAACACGGATGGTTGTTCATGCAAGCAAATGCAAAATGTAAGGTCATCGAGGACGTGCCTAATAAGATCACAGATTGGAAAGAGAAGTTTTGGTTCGTCGGGGGTGATTGGAAAAGTCCTGCTTCAGGATGTGAACCACGCTTAGACATCCCCACTGATTTTGGAACCTGTCGAAGTAAGTATTTTTGTGGTTTTACTCTCCACAGTGAACTTATTTTAACTTATTTCCTCAATCTCAGGAATTCAAGTAGCAACGGACAAAGAGACAAACGATGGTTATTTTAGTAGTATCTGGCAAATCGACCTCGAGCCATACTCAGAACGCTCAGTGAAGACGTTGAACACTGCTGACCAAAGGAAGAAAGGAGGATTGTATGTCCCCCCTCACCATTTAGTTGCCCTCAATCCAACTAGTAAGGTTTGTTTTTTATACTTGCAAATGTGTTGTGCCTTTTGTACCCGATTTCTCTATCTTTTTTAATAAATTCTTCTGTCTACAGCTTTCCCTGCCTTAACTATTACCATAAGCTCATCTGAGCATACTGAAATGGCTCGAACCAAGAGACCCCAAGATCTTGCTCAGATCCAGGCCGAGAGAGATGCTCAACGAGCAAACCGAGGGTAGGCGAGCAGACTGAGAAAGGCAAGCCGTCCTGCCGCGCCCGGACCGGGCGAGTCGAGTCAGCAGAAAAGGACAACTCGTCCTGTCGAGCAGGGATCGAGTGACCAGGCTCCCTCACCAAAGAGATCGAAAGGGCTACCCGACGATCAAAATTCGATAGCCCCATCGAGCATCGATGTTGTTAATGAGGTGATCCCTACTGCTGAAACGACCAGAATAACTGCCCCTGTGGTTGGTCCGATCACACACATCCGAAATGGAGGTCGGTACATCTACTCCACCCCCTGTTGGACCCCGAACCTGGACTCCTTTAAGTTCCCAGCTCCGTTCTCCCGAGGACAAGTCGCTTATGTGATGGGACCCTGCTCGGGTGAACAGGTATGTTTGCTCGCCTAATGGAGTGTCTCTTTGTTCTATCTGATTTGGTCGTTTAATCATATCTATTTGCTCGGGTGAACATGCAGGTTGAACAGATTGGCGCCTCTGATGCCAGAGTTGAAAGACTATTATTGCTCTCCTAGTGTCCGCAACATTCCTAGCCTTCCCTAGCATGTCCAAAAAGCGTGTGAGACCCCCATCCGAGCATGGACTACTGAGCTCGAAGAGGCCACTAAGGGTCCAACGACTTTGGAAACCATGCGACTTAGCCTAGTGCGCCATGGCCAATCTTTGGTTCTCCTTGAAAAAGCTTACACCGAGTCCGCCCAACTTCATGCCAACTATGTGACTCTTGTCACGAGTTCCAAGAGAAGGTGAAAGAGTTGACCAGAACCCAAGATGAAATGAAGTTGGTTCAAGAACAAGTATCTTCATCCCAAGCAGAGGCTCGTAAAGATCAAGAAGATGCTCGTCTAGCTCAGGAAGATGCTCGCCAGGCCAGAGAGTAGCTTCGCCTTGCTCGGGAGGAGCAGCACCGTAATTGGGAAGAGGTGGCTGGCATTAGGAAAGTTCAGGACGAGCTGAACGTTGAGCTCCAAAAGCTTAAAATAGGTATCGAGGTCGTAGAGTGCGAGAAAGCTTTGCTCGCCCAATAACTCCTCACCGCTGAAGAGACCAACACTCGTCTGGGTCTTGAAAATTCAAAACTGCACACTGAAGAGTATGTTGATTCCATGTTCAATTTCTCCTATATATGCGCCTTTGCAAATGCCATTCGTTCTGCTAGACAAACACTTACTGCTATCCAGATTGCCCCGCTCATAGCCCATCTCGAGAAGTACCTGCTCGACAACCCCCGGATCGTGACCTTCCAATATCTGATTTGAGTGATCTATGCGATTTCTCCAATCTTCCTGATGTGGTCGAAATTGATGACCCAATACTGGATGAAGAAGATGTTGGGGAATTAATTGCACGGATCTATTCGGGATAAATATTTAAATACAAATTTAATTCTGATAATTATTACTAACATGAATTAATCCTATATTAATTCAAATAATAATTCAACAACAAATCATGCATATAAACAGTTCACGTAAATCCTACGCATGAGGAATTACTACGAGTTAACGTGAATGTACCTCTTTGACAATGGCCTCGTTGATTATACACACAAAAAAAACCTTCCCAAGTATTCCCTTAATCCTTGCTCGAAAATCCGGTGGTAGGATGCTCGCGAACAATTAACAAAAGGAAAATAAACTTTGTTGCACCACCTTTGTGGATTTACTAATTTTTCCAGCACATGGAATTGTACTTGGGAATGAAACATTCATCCCCTATTTATAGAGGGTGGTGGTTGAAAATTTCATGTGAAATAGGGAGGAAAAAATCTTTTCTTGATCTCCAAGAAATCTTGAATATATCTCATATATTCTTTTCTCCATAATTAAAATATTCCACAAAATCTCACTCTCTTATTTGTTATGGAATATTTCGAAATATTAAGGGATCAAGATTCCAAGATTTGGATCTTCTTGAATTTATGAGATATTCTTGTATTTCAAGAAATACATATCTTTCATAATATCTTTTCAAGAAAATCAAGAAAATATTTCTTGCCCTTTATATTCAAAATTTTCAAAAAATGCTATATGGATAACCAAGTGGGAGATTTCTTGAATTTAATGAGATAATCTTGTATTCCAAGAATACATATCTTCATTCCATAACAATATTCAAAGAAAATCTTTCTCCCCTTTTAATCCATAATTTTTGAAAAAAATAGGAAAAATATGCAACAAGATTTATTTTATTTTTAAACACCTTTTTCAGTTATTGGACTTTATGTTGGGCTACTTAGGGGGCCTTTAGGAGAATTAAGATTGGACCTTCCAATGGATCTTGAATTATCAATATTGAGCCACAATATTATTCAAGCCCATAAATATTAATTAATCCCACTATATAATTAATATTGCACTATCCATCTTAACCCATATTACAGTCCATATGGCTCCCGGATATTATTTCCCGTGTTTAAGATTATCTAGCCCACTAATTAATTCAAGCCACTGAAATAGCTTTCCATTAATTAATATCTTTTGTCCTTGGTTAAGGAACGGTTCAACATTATTATCCATACCGGAAACTTGTTCCACTTGCAAGATTTGGTATGATAAAGCTTATGAACCTCCCAAGGGGGCAAATCGAACAAGCGTACTTGCACACGATTCTCCGTATTAAATCTTAGCAATCGCATGTGACCAATAATATTGCCCAAGATAAAAAGTATTGAATCTCGTTGATTCTCTACCCATGATAAGTCAAAGCAATAGTTACCAACCACACGTGATCCTATTTAAGAGACGAAGATTAAGAAATAACGAACCACTGAGGTCTAATTCTTCCTTGTTCAGTTCTGAAGAATTTGTCCTCCTGTAGGTCCTATTCAGTGTATCAGTCATGCACTAGTGTAATCTCTTGGTCAAGACAATCCAATCTGAGCCTTACACTTCAACCTTTCACGATGAATTGTTCATTTCCATCTAGGTCGTGAATGGTGTACTTTTGGTTACAAGGGACTGTTAATTTAATCTTCTGTGATCTGGTATCACTAAATTAACTACAATGTAACACGTCTTATTTATTGAAAAAGGTTATCAAAGAAATATATGTAACATTCAATGATATTTAAAGCATCAGTGATAAACAATTTATTTCAGTAAATAAGTCCGAAATTCAGTTTTGATTATACAAAGTAAAAGCATACTTTCTAGTATAATCCCAATAGAAGACGGTCTAGATGACGATGTTGAAGGTACTGCCGACCAAGTTTATCGAGCCGAGCATGAGTTTAATCAAGTGCAGGGCGAGCAGAGCTGTCCACTCGAAGGTGAGCAGAATGTGTTATCCAGCGAGCAGATGAGGCACGATGATACTGGGGGAGTCGCTCCCGGAGGGACCGAGCAGACGAAGCAAGACTTGCTCGACACATCTCTTTCGCCCACCCCCAACAATGAATTTTTCCCCTGATTTTTACAACTGTGTAATTTTTGTCTTCTCCTTTTCGTACAATTTGCTGTTTCCATTGTGTTTGCTTGTTGAACAATTTCCTCTGATTCGATCGTGGAGGATGAATTTTGCTGATGAATAGATGATGTTTGTTTTGTTTCCTACTTCATGCCATTTTTCTTCTGAATGAATTCGAACGTGATATGTGTCCTTGCGTTCAACCTGACTTCTTTGGTTTTTCAATCGTCTTATTTAGTTGCGATTGGATTGGTCGTCTTATTTTGCTGCAACCAGATGGGTTAACTTATGTGCAACCCCCCCTTTCTTCTTTCGTGATTGTCTTATGTTAGCCGCGATCACTATTCTGCTCGGGTCGCCTTATTTAGCTGCGACCCCATACCCATTGCTCGCTTTGTTGTGGGCATCTATAAGTACGATTTGTTTCGTCAGGTGAACATAAGGCTTGGCTCGTTCGTCTTTGTTCGGGTCGTCCAGCTTAGGTGCGACCATTCATAGGCTTTAACTAGAAAATCTTAACAAACAAAAATGCTTCGCAACACATTGCTTTTCTATTACAACTTTTACATTTGAAGAAGACTGTTTATATTACACATAACTATAGACATCAGACTATGGTTTTGCTAAATTCAAAACCTCGTCTTAAAATAGACATGTGCTGGCTCATCTCGTCCGCGGAATTGATGTTGACAAGTATGAGGCGGATCAGCCTGTCTACTCCTCTTCAAGTAATATGCTCGAGCAGTAGCAGCATAAGCATTTGCCCCTCCTGGACAAGTTGTGATTATGTGAACCGCTGTCTGCATAAGCATGTAATCAGCACGCCGCCGCTTATATCGCGCCGGGCAAAAGTTTACGCCGCACCATTTTATCCCCTTCTGTAGATGCCTGAGCATCAGCATCCACGCGTCGTTTCGTGCGGATGCCATGACATCCCACCCCCTTGGAGGAGATTTTTGGGATGCGTAGGGGACTAGTGATTTACTACTGCATAAGCAGTGGGTAAAGTGGAGTGGCAACCATGACTCTGCCGAGCATCTTGAATCCGTAACGAGCACCAACCTGTGCTCGGAGTGTCAATACCCGTTTAGAAGAAAATACTTCTCCTGATTTGGATTGGCTTTCCCAAATTGAAGGGAGAGTATTTTCCTTCGTGACTGCGATACGGGGTATAAAGCTCGTACTAGAGCAAGCGCCAGGACACATGATTGAGTCAGCAAAATGATTGCTGAATCGAGTGTCGAAAATTTCGTCTGGAGGCATACCAAACCAACTATCTCCCGATAACTGAATTTTCTTCTAATATGTTTGCAGTATTTTTTCCCTTTTCTCTCTTTTTCCTCCCCCTTCTTCAACTATCAATATGCCTATTTATTCTACTATCCCAAACAAGTGCTGACATATCTAGTTGGTGTTGGCCTTCTTGCTTTAAATTCTCATTTTGACATCTGTCCTTGTCTTTGCCAGTTCTAATTCAAGGATCGACACATACTTCTTTTATCGACACGTACTTCTTTTGGTTGCCACCACTGCTCATCTTGTTTTGACACGTATCTTCTATCTTTTAATAGTGCTGACCAAAATTCCTTCTAAAAGATTCCGAAATGGTTGATTATGCTCGCTAGCTAGCGCTTTGATCTCTGACTATCAGTTGTGCTCGTCGTTACTGATAATACTTTTTCAGATTTGACGCATTCAACGAATAGGACAACGGAACTCCATTCAAGTCTTCCAAATCATATGCCCCGTTTGACAAACGTTCTGTTACTCTGAATGGACCTTTCCATGCTCGGCCGAACACACCACTTGGTACCCCCGTTGCTCGTCTTAGAACCAGCTCGCCTACGTTGAACCTGCGTGCTCGGACTTTGGAGTTGTAGAACTTTTCTGATCTTTTTTTATACATAGCGTTCTTAAAATCGGCCTCTATCCTTCTTTCCTCCAACCGATCTGCACTTAGGGCAAGCGCCTGGTCGTTGATGTGCTCTCCAAAACTCATTGTCCGATGGCTCGGAATCCTTACTTCTGCTAGTATAACAGCTTCCGTACCAAATGTCAGGGCAAACAGGGTTTCCGCAGTTGATGTTCTGAAAGTAGTACGATATGCCCATAATATTTCTGGTAACTCTTCAGCCCATCCTCCCCCATTGGAATCATCAAGTTTAGCCTTGAGGGTATGCTTGATAATTTTATTGACAGCTTCAACTTGTCTGTTTGACTGGGGGTAATACGGAGTAGAGTAATGCTTTTTTATGCCCCAACGAGCACAATTCTGTCGGAATTCACTTCCATCGAACTGTTTGCCATTATTTGTTACCAATGACTGGGGAAGCCCAAAACGACAAATGATATTTTTCCAAACAAAATTCCACATTCTTTGTTCGGTGGCTTTAACAATGGCTTCAACTTCCACCCATTTAGTGTAGTAATCAACGGCAACCACAGTATATTTTACTCCCGATGTGCCAGTAGGAAATGGGCCAATTAAATCGATTCCCCATTTAGCAAATGGCCACGGGCTGTAAACAGACACTAGTTCTTCAGGTGGGCTATGGATAAGTGGGGCGTATACCTGACACTTATGGCATGCGCAGGCATACGCGAGTGAATCTTTCTTGAGAGTAGGTCAATAGTAACCTTGTCTGACAATTTTATATGCCAGGACAAGTCCACCTGTATGGTTTCCACATACCCCATCATGAATCTGATCCAGAATCACATGACCCTCTTCAGGAGTAATACATTTCAATAATGGAAGAGAGAAACTTCTTTTGTACAAATGCCCGTCTAAGATAGTATATCGAGCAGCTTGTAATCTGAGGCGAGTAGCTTGTGCTTTATTTTCGGGGAGAAATCCTTTTTGTAAGTAGCTTAAAATTGGAGTCATCCAGGTTTCTTGTTCGCCTGTCACATGGGCGACCACAACTCTAGGAATTGATGGCGAACAAGTTGTGACGACCACAATGTCTGTCGTGTTCATCACTCCTTCTGCTGTTGCCAAACGTGCCAAGGCATCAGCAAACGAATTATCCAATCGTGGTAATTATTCTATGTAAACTTGTTCGAATTGCTCAAGCAGCTCCTTTGCTAGTTGCTGATATTGTGCCATTTGTTCGCCTCGGGCTTCGTACTCGCCTAATACTTGGTATACGATTATTTGGGAATCGCTATAAATCACCAACCTTTGAATTCCCATTTTCATAGCCATGTGTAATCTAGCGATCAAAGCTTCGTACTCGGCTTCATTATTTGTGGCTGGGAAATCAAAACGGATGGCTGTCGTGAAAGTTTGTCGAGTTGGGCTGATGAGAACAACCTCCGCTCCGGCTCTTGAACTTGTTGATGAACCGTCTACATACATGTGCCATGGTTGGTCGACACCTCTTTTGGGTATTTGCGAATATGTCAATTCAACCATGAAATCGGCCATAGCCTGGCCCTTCATTGCTGTTCGTGGAGTGAACGTAATGCCAAATTGGCCTAACTCCACCGCCCACTTGAGTAACCTGCCCGCAGTGTCTGGTCGGTGGATAACTTGTCGTAATGGGAATGTGGTTAACACCTCGACTGAGTGATCGAAAAAGTATGGTCGCAATTTTCGAACAGTCATAACGAGAGCATACACGAGTTTTTCCAGTGGAGGGTACTGGAGCTCGGCTTCTTTGAGTACCTGACTTACATAATAAATAGGCAAATGTGTTGCCCCCTCTGCTCGAACGAGCACAACGCTAATTGCATGCTCTGATGTGGCAAGATATAAATAAAGTTGTTCGCCTGGAACAGGCTTAGATAATATTTGAGTATTCGCAAGGTATTGCTTTAATGACTCAAATGCATTTTGGCAATGCTCTGTCCACTGGAATTTCCCTTTCTTTAATGCGTCAAAGAAAGATTTGCATTTGTCTCCAGCTCGTGATATAAACCGGTTTACAGAAGCCAAACGTCCAGTTAATTTTTGAACTTCTTTCACACTTCTAGGGGCCTGCATGTCGAGCATAACTTGAATCTTTGATGGGTTCGCTTCAATCCCCTGTTGACTGACCATATGTCCTAGGAATTTTCCTGAATGAACCCCAAAACTGCATTTCTTCGGATTTAGCTTCATGTTATACTCCCTGAGAATATCAAACGTCTGTGCCAGGTGGGTAATGTGGTCTTCCTTATGTTCACTTTTTACCACAATGTCATCAATGTACACCTCAATTGTTTGACCTATGTGTTCGTCGAACATCTTGTTCACCAAACGTTGATATGTTGCTCCATCATTCTTTAATCCGAATGGCATGGGTTGCCAATAATACATATTCTTTTCGCTGCAGAAAGCCGTATTCTTTTGATCGTCTGGATGCATGGGTATTTGGTGATACCCAGCAAATGCATCCATAAAGGTCATGAGCTCATGATCTGCTGCGTTATCGACCAAATAATCGATATGTGGCATCGGGAAATTGTCTTTCGGGCATGCTTTGTTTAAGTCGGTGAAATCTATGCATAACCTCCAAGTTCCGTTGGATTTGCGGATGAGCACAGGGTTAGCAAGCCATCTTGGGCACTTTACTTCTCAAATCAATTTATTATCGAGCAATTTCTTAATTTCACTATCCATAGCTACATACTTCTCCGGACTGAATTTTCTCCGTTTCTGGATTATTGGAATTTGTGTTGGGTCAAGGTTAAGAGAGTGACATGCATGTTTAGGATTAATGCCGACCATGTCCTCATGTGACCAAGCGAACACATCCAAATTTGCTCGAAGATACACGATCATTTCTGTTCGGAATGGTTCCGGTAATTCTGAACCAATAAACACTTCTAATTCTGGTCTAATCGGGTCGATATTGACAGACTCCAATTGTTCAACAGGTGTTGCTCGCCTCTTTTTTTACTTCCATCGAGGATCTTCGATCGACCCCCGGTGCTCATCATCTGCCTCCATAGGATCAAAATCTATACGAGGTTCTAAGTCCGGTAGC
The DNA here is from genome assembly GCA_037126765.1 of Stenogyne calaminthoides. Classification (NCBI taxonomy): domain Eukaryota; kingdom Viridiplantae; phylum Streptophyta; class Magnoliopsida; order Lamiales; family Lamiaceae; genus Stenogyne; species Stenogyne calaminthoides. The sequence goes on from JBBCBC010000011.1 coordinate 15,866,764, forward strand.
TCGTTTGGTGGATTAATGTTCATTAGATCTGGAACATGAGTTATCATTCCGGGTTCTGTGTTCGCCTGTGGAGATGTGCTCGGCAGAGGTGGTATAAGCGTCCTCGGTAACATATTCGTCTGTTGGCTTGATTCTCCGGTCTCCCATGTTTGCTCCATCATGTTAACGATATTTTGCTTTTCTGGCACGCATGATAGCAAACAATCTCGAGCTTTTTTCTGGTCGCCTTTTACGCTACCCGTCCCTTCTTGTGTTGGAAACTTAACACAATAGTAATAAGTCGAACAGGCAGCTTTGAATTCCTGGATAAACGGAGACCTAAAAACCCGTTATAAGTAGACGGAGCATCAACGATTACAAAGTCTAACATTCTAGTTCGTCGGATCTCCGGATTATTAGTTGAATCTAACTCAACTCCTAGCCTAATCATTCCATATGGTTGGGTTATAGATTCCCTGAAACCCATTATGGTGTGATCACAGGGCTCGATATAACTACTTAGATCACCCATTTGTTTCTCCATCTGATGTAGAGTGTTAACGAACAGAATGTTCACATATGCTCCGGTGTCGACCAGGAGGCAATGCACCTTCAAACTGAGAAGACGAGCGCTGATGGTTAGAGAGTCATTGTGGGGGTGATTATGCCATCGAGATCATCTTCCAAGAACATGATTTGGTGAGAGGGTGGTGTGCTCGCTGAGGTGCTCGCCACGTTTCACCTGATGTATGCTTTGCATGGCACGCAGTTCCATCGTCTTCCGCCTGTTTGATAACGTCGGTGCCTGATAGCATCCACCAACTGGACCATAATCAGGACGAATCATGTTGATTTCTTGACTCTCTCGACCTCTGCTCATGGTAGGAGCTCCTCTCTTGGGTAATTCCAACTTCTTGCGGGATTCCTCGGGATCACTATCAGATACTTCTTCTACCTTACGCTTACCCCTACGATCACTCGATTTTTCAGTTCGGGAGTCTCTGTTCGCCGGCTTTTTGAGGAACTGTGTAAGATGATTTTCTTCATATAACTTCCAAAGTTGACGAAGTAAATCGTGACATTCATCGGTATTATGTCCGATATACTCATGATAATTACAAAACTTGGAAGCATTAAGCCAATTTTTATCTCTTACGATTCTTCGTGGCTTATCCAACATGTTCCGATCCTTAATTTGATAAAATATCGTCTCTGCTAAAACGCCTAGAAGACTTTGTAGTGCATGTGCTTCTGCTCCTTCTTCAAAAGGTCTAAAAGATCCTGGGGGTTTGTACCCCCCTCATTCATTACTCTTTTACCAACGACTCTTTTTGTTGCTACTTCTTGGCCTAACCGTGATTGGGCGAGCAGATCCTGCATAGCTATAATCGTGGCTGCTCGCTCTCGAAATTCGGCATATGTGTTTGGCCAATCCTGATGCATGGCTTTCCACATATCCGTATTTAGGGTCAAGCCCCCCACCACCGTGAGGATTTTTGCATCCTCTTCAACTGGGGCTCCATCGTACAAACATTTGTCAAATCTTTCACTATATGCTCGATCTGATTCACCCTTTAGCTGGGAAAAATGTGCCAACCTCTGTTTTGGTGCTGGGCGAGCACACATGGATGAGAAATGGGACAGGAATTTCTGTCCCAACTGGGCGAAAGACGTGATGGACGTGGCAGGCAGATTAGAAAACCATATGTGGGCGCGGTTGCCCAACGTCATGGGGAATGATCGGCACTGCGTTGCGTCGGTGGCGCCCATAGCGATCATAAAATCTGAATATTTGCTGAGGTGAACATGTGGATCAGACTCCGCATCGAACACTGGTATGGGTGGCCGATTCTTTGCCACCTTTTCTTGTATTTCTACTGACATGATAGGCTGAAGCGGCGGCGGCGATCGCGCTCGCTCGAGTGATCCCTTTAGTAGCTGCAAGATCGGCCTGCAAACTCTCTATTGCCTTTTGCATCTCCGCCAGTTTGGTGGAACTGATTGACCCGGAATGAGGCTGGATTCCATCTTGAGGACCTGGTCGGTCATGCTCAGGATGGGACAGTCCCCCTTTCCGGATTGGTTCCCGATTATCCATTCGATGATGAATAGACAATCTAGTTCCGACTGACTTTTCAGGATCACGAGGCCGTTCATGATGTGGATGATCATGATGTTCCACTTAGGAATCTTGAGGTCGTTTATGTGGTGGATGATCAGGATATTCCACTCGGGTCACTGTGTTTGCATGATATGTCTTTCCAGGATCTCGACGTCTATGCTCGCCAATACGTTCTTTTGTTAATACTCTCAGACGTTCAAACGCTGATTGCCTGGAAGCTTGGGGCTGTTCTCCATCCGACTGACTTCCTGCCTCTTTTTCATCCTGCTTTAGTGCAGCTTTCTTTTGGACTTGATCGCTATCAAAAGTTTTCGATCGCCGATCATCATCATTTGGAGCTTTTAACTTTGCCAACTCCTTTTCGGCCTTCTCTTTCTGTGCTCGCAACAAGAAAGTGATGGCCTTTGTTGTGGCCTTCGGATCGTTGGTGATATCTTCAAGATTGATCGTTTCCACAGTCGATTTTTCGTGAGGTCATTGTTCTTTTAGCCTCTTTTTTCGAGTGTGAGGTCGGCTCTGTCCCGACCTCTCCATTTGAGTATTCCTAGATTGAGGCATCATATTTCTTTTTTTTGCCTCGGTTTTTTAGGATTGTGTATGGGCTGGTTTTTTCTACCCTCCTTCTAGCGCCAATTGTTGCGAGTCATTTTTTAATGAGAATTCTATGTGGCTAATTTTGAAACAACTCACAAACAAAATAAGTACGTGTACAATATTACAGTAAATAACAAGAAATTGTTGACCCAGTTCATCAATAAATGACTACTCTGGGGGCATTCCAAGCCAGTGATGTAATATTGCGAGACTCAAATATACAGTACACAATACTTTCCTTCTACGAAAGGTGGTGAATTGGAGAATATATGTGTGAGTATTTGGGAATTTTTTCTGAACTCCTATGGAAAATTTCTGAACCCTCTCATTGCTCTTTTTTCTTCTATTTATAGTACTTTGACAAGCATGAGCTGGTTTGGCAAACATGAGCTGGAGACTTCGTGTCTTGCAAGAACTCATGTGATGCTGCCACGTTTTCAACTTCGTCTTCCTGGTTGACCTTTGGATTTACTTGCTTATAAGGCATTCTTTTTGTCGTCCATATCAACTTTTGCTCGACCGATTGCTCTGCTCGTCCCTTTGACCATATCGATTTTGTATCGGAACACTGTCCTTAAAGTGCATACAAGAATGACTATAATGCTTTGCGGTTTGCGAGCATACTTGTTTGGCTCGGGGTCGAGCATGTTTGTTTGGCGAAGCGAGCATACTTGTTTGGTCGGCAAGCTGGCGAGCACACTTGTTTAGTTGATAATTATTATCTAGGCGAACACCTCTCCACCGGACATTGTTATTTTAATAATTTATTGATACACGTGTCCCTCCGACGTGTTCGAATAAATCGAGGTGAAAACATCTATCACAACAATAGTGTAATGTATATAATTGATAAGTTTATTTTGTATTTGATGTTGATATATATTGTGTAGATTGTTTATGTTAAATGAATGTTGTGATCATATATATATTGTGTGGATTTCTTTGATGTTATTTGATAGGAATAATATTTTTGGATATTTACATATCTGCATTTAAACTCGTCAATTTTTTGTAGAATTAACATATTGATATGATTTGAAACAGATGGAATATCCGAATCGTCAGTGGATGTATTCGACTCCTCGACTTATCAACGGATGTATAAATATGGAGTTCTTGAATGAAGTTAATAACTTCATTCACTTTGCAATTAATCAGGGTGCAGGAAATTCAGAAGGTCGTATAAGATATCCGTGTAATGAAAAAAAGTGTCATAACAATTTATACGGAGCGATTGTTGATGTTCAAACACATATCATCATGAATGGTTTTGTACCTTATTACTACAATTGGACACTTCATGGTGAAGATAGAATAAAATGTTGATTTCAATACACTTGAAGAGTATTAAAATGCTCTCGAATACAATGATGATCATGGAGTCGATGATCTTGGAGTACAGTTTGAAACACCTGCAGATAATATGTATCATACGATGATCATGGAAGCTGGTGGATTTCAAGATCAGGCTATGGAGGAGGAACCAAATGAGGAAGCATCTATCTTTTACAGAATACTCAAAGCAGCTGACGAAGATCTGTATGATGGATGTCAAACTCACTCTCTGTTGTCATTCAATGCTCGACTCATGGCTATCAAGGCTGAGAACAAACTTTCTCAACGAGCCTATAACCAGATTAGTAAGTTGATCAATGAGGTATGTCCTTCCAGTAATAAGGTGCTTATTACAGAATATCAAGCCAAGAATTTGTTGAAGAGTATGGGTCTACCAGTAGAGAGTATTGATTGTTGTATCAATAACTGCATGTTATTCTAGGGTAATGAAGAAGACGTGAATCTTGATAAGTGCAGAATTTGTGGGCACTCTCGGTACAAAGTACCGCGTCGAAACTGGACCGACGGTCGAGGGAAGCAAAATAAGAAGAAAAAAGTGGCAATGTATTACCTCCCTATCATTCCTCGACTTTAGAGATTATATCAATCTAGTGCCACAACCAAAGATATGACATGTCATCATACGGAGTCATCTGATCCTGATTCCTTAGAGATGAGACACCCTGCTGACTCGATGGCCTGGAAACATCTTGACGAGGTGTTTTCTATTTTTTCGGACTCACCTAGGAATGTTCGGTTATGTCTCAGCACTGATGGTTTTTGTCCATTTGGAATGCACGGTAAGCAGTATTCGTTATGACCGGTTATATTGACTCCTTATAATCTACCTCAGTGGATGTGCATGAAGCCCCAAACTATGTTTCTCAAGGTATTGGTACCTGGCCCAAAGAATCCAAAGGAAAAATTAGATGTTTTCCTTCAGCCTATGATAAGAGACTTGATACATCTGTGGGAAAATAGAGTGCTGACATACGATATATCGAGAAAGCAAAACTTCACGATGAGGGTTGCCCTACTCTGGACGATCAGCGACTACCCTGCATACTCCATGTTGTCCGGGTGGAGGACAGCTGGGAAACAAACATGTCCTTACTGCATGGAGGATTCTGACGCTTTTAGTCTCTCGCTTAGCAGAAAAGTTTCATGGTTTGATAACCATCGAAAGTTTTTACCAGATAATCATCCTTTTCGAAAGAATAAAAAGAACTTTATCAAGAACAAAGTCGTTACAAAAAACGGCTTGAAAAAGAGATCAGATATTTTTATATTAGTTGTTTTAAATGAATTAATATATTTCTTTCTACATACGATAAATTAATTAACTTGTAACTCTTTGCATTCATGTAGGTAAAAGGTTGTTAAATCAAATTAATCAGAAGGGATTGAGGAAAACAACAGAAGAGCATGCTGAGGAGCATAATAAAATGGTACCGGGTGGTTGGAAGAAGAAGAGCATTTTCTGGGATTTGCCCTACTGGAGCTCACTTTTGATTCGGCACAACTTAGATGTGATGCACATCGAAAAGAATGTGTTCGAGAACTTGTTCCACACAATCATGAACATAGAGGGCAAGACAAAAGACACTGCAAAGTCGCGTGATGAGTTGAACGAGATATGCAAACGTGATCACTTGAAGAGGGATGAGGGTACATGAATATATCCCCAAGCCAATTACACACTTGATAAGAAACAGAAAGTGGTGTTGTGTAATTGGATTGAAGGGCTGATATTTCCAGATGACTATGTTTACAATTTGAGTCGTTGTGTAAACACATCAAACGGGAAGGTGTCTGGGATGAAAAGCCACGATTGTCACGTATTTATGCATTCTCCTCGCATTCCGGGAATTCCTACCGAACAGTGTCTAGAGGGCTGTAACTGAATTGAGTCTATTCTTCAAAGATTTAACGTCTACAATGATTACGTGGGACGACATGATCCGTTTGGAGAAAGACATTCCAGTTATTTTATGCAAATTGGAGCGCATTTTCCCTCCCAGCTTCTTTGATTCGATGGAGCACTTACCGGTGCACTTAGCATATGAAGCCAAAATTGCTGGTCCAGTGCAATACAGGTGGATGTATCCATTGAAAGGTAAACCTTCACTGAACAATCTATTTATACAAATATATATATTTATGTTTAACTCTTATCCATTTTTTTATTATATATCTATAGGTATCTCCATAACTTGAAGCTCAATGCTAAACAAAAGGCAAAAGTTGAAGCATCAATTGTTAATGTCTATTTGTGTGAGGAGGTTACAACATTTTGTTCTTACTATTTTGAGGATCATGTTAGAACAAGGTTGAGAAACGAGCCTCGTAATTACGACGGTAGAGGCACAGACAATGTTGCTGATGATATTGAGGGTAACTTATCCGTGTTTAAGTTTCCAGGTAGATGTTTGGGAAAAAGTATTGAACGACCCTGGTTAAACCGACAAGAGGTTGAAGCTGAACGTAAGTATGTGTTATTCAATTGTGATGAAGTCCAACCGTACATTCAGTAAGTATTTCATATGCGTATCATTTACACTTTTAATTAATTATAACATATTTATTATAATTATATAATATATGATTAGTAATATATTGCTTTCAATAAGGATCTATACTGAAGAGCTACACGGTATACATCCAAACATCTCAGATGCACAAGTAGGTGAATATATTACTCGTGATTTTGCAGAGTGGTTCCAAAACTATGTGAGTGTTATCTAACCACCGTTTATTAGTGAATTAATATTATATATATATTTACAATTATATTTAACCTAAAACCGTCACAGGGTTATAATCAACACATTGAGAACCCATTTATGCTGGATCTCAGTAGAGGACCAGTACGTCTGATCAACTCGTACCAAGGATACTATGTAAATGGTTACAAATTCCATACAGTGGAGTATGCGTCGACCAGATCTACTACAAACAGTGGAGTTTATATTAACAGTGCATTGTTCAATGGAGAAAGCCAAGACTACTTCGGACACCTACAAGAAGTCGTTGAAGTAGGATATAAGGGGTTCCCTGAGAAGACTGTTGTGTTGTTCAAGTGTGATTGGTATGATCCATCTGCTTCAGGAACAAGGATTCATCCCGATTACAAACTGGTCGATGTTCATAGAAGACGAAAGTATTAGGGGTATGACCCATTTGTGTTTGTTGCTCAGGTATCCCAAGTATACTACTGCATGTATCCAGGTTCGAGAGAAAATAATGAATGGATGGTTGTTTGCAAAGTAAAGGCGAGATCACTAGTGCAAGTTCCTAAACCGAATTCAACTGCCGCGGTTGACGACACTCCATTCCAAACGGAACAAGTTGATACTCAAACTGAGGTGCATACAGGAGATTTTAATCTTTTCGTAGACTTAACAACTGCAAATCCAGATTTGATAGAGATTGACAGTGGCGGGGAGGATAACGATCATGATGAAGATGAGGATGTGAATGAGAATGAAGATGGTGAGGAAGAGGAGGATGAAGAGGAGGAGGACGACGAGGACGAGGACGAGGAGGAGGATGATGATAATACAGATGGGGGCAACGATGAGGATGACGAATAATAATTACATTGTCTTTCATTTGTAATATTTTCATGTATTTGCATATTACAAGTTATTTGACATTGCTTAACATAATTTATTTTTTGCTAATTATTCAATATAAAAACTATAATTAAATAAGATAATTGAAATAAAGAATTAAAAAAAAACTGAAAAAAATGAATTGTAAATAAATATAGAATTAATTTTATTAAAAATAATTTAAAAAATGCAATTTTAATATATTTTTATTTAAGTATAATTTATAAATAAAAAATATAAATTATTATATTAAAATGTAATTGAATTCTTAAATAAGATAATTGAAATAATTAAAGAATAAAAAAAATTCAAAAAAAAAAACGAATTTTAGGCCATATAGAATTATTTTTATTAAAAATAAGTTAAAAAAATATAATTTTAATATATTTTAATTTAATTATAATTTATAAATAAAAAATATAAATTATTATATTAAAATGTAATTGAATTATTAAATAAGATAATTGAAATAAAGAATTTTAAAAAAAAATTAGAAAAAAATAAATTTTAGAACATATAGAATTAAATTCATTAAGTAAATGCAAAAGAGCAAGTGCCCGAGCGGAATTGATCCTCACTTGGGCGCCCAAGGTCCCGTATTCGGTCCCCCATGGGAGCGAATAAATGTCCAATTTAATTGGGAGGCTTGATGACTTATATATGAGATGCTTGGTGGTTGGGTTCGAGATGGTTCGTGGCTCGGGTGGTTCGGTACCCACCTGGGCGTTCCCCGGGCTCGGGTTCGAACCACAGTGAGCCATTTTTTTTAAAAAAATCACGATTTAGCGACGGATATAGCGACGGCTTTAGCGACGCCTTTCACCGTCGCTAACATTGACGGTGATAACCGTCGCAAATGTCGACGGAAATTTCCGTCGCTAATACCGACGGAGAAATGTCGATGTTAACGACGGTATTATGACGTCATAACCGTCGACAATATATCGACGGTTTAGCAACGGCGTAGCGATTGATTTTCGGACCCGTGCCCAGACCCACATAATCGTCGACAAAACCGTCGCTATGTTGCGACGGAATATAGCCGTCGATATATTGTGCGACGGAAAATAGTCGTCGCTACCTAGCGACGGACTATGAAAATTGTCGCTACATGTTAGTGACCCTCGTTTTCCAGATGGATGATAAACGGTTGCTAAAACCCTCACAAATTCTTGTTGCGATGGTTAAAACCGTCGTTAAATCCATCATAAAACACCGCCTTTTTTGTAGTGAAAGTTTTACATTTGAAAAAATAACAAAGTAAAGAAGCAATCTTTTGTTCAAATAATAGTAATGAGGAAATCTTTTGTGAGGTGAAAATATGGAAAACTAATTGAAGCTATGGAAATGAAACGGATGTCCGGTGGCCGATTATTAGAATAATTTTACTAAATTTCCTAGGTTCTCAAAATAATAATGGAAATGTAATATTACTCTCATAATTTATTAATTTTATTATTTTAAATCATAAAATGGCTTCTATTGAAATTTAATCCTCATATGCAGAAAATTTCTCGAACTTGGTTTAACGAGGTTATAAATTTATAATAAATAGTGGTGGTGCACATTGCAATTTATTATTTAAGTTGAACTAAAAGCTGGCATCTAGAAATAACAAAATCCTAAGGCATAAGTTTGACATATCTTAATCCGAATAGTATATACCTATATGGTGGACTTTCAGACAATACCTAATTGCCTTGAATTTTAATTTCTTGGGTTTTATAGAAAATCAATTTATTCATGCCGCTGATTCAGTATTTAGTCTAAAATACGATGATTGTTTGTTCAATTTTTTTTATAAGTGTATTTCATGTGCATTCAGGCGTATTATTCGTAATATATTTTAAAATCATTTAACTTGTTATAATGAAATATGCAATTTATTTACTATGAACTATATAATTATTTTTTTATATTAATAATTATACGTTTCAGTGTAAATAAATTGCATATTTTTACCCGAATAAATACAAGAATTTCCGTAATTCACACCTACATATATCGTGTCAAACTTATCCAATTTTATTTTTTTGAAAGGAAACTTATCCAACTTTTAGTTGTTAACACTTTCCAAAGGACAATTGATATCTTCGAATTCTAAATCTAATTGAATTAATGACTATAAGGTAAAAAAAAGGAAGTAATAACTTTAAGGTACAAATGCAATTTTTATTTACTCTAAAGATAAAAAAAACTGTACTTTATTTGAAAAAAAAAAACTATATTTTATACAAAAAAAATGCATTTATACCTTAGAGTTTTTTATTTTTGTACTTTGTACCTTAAAGTTTTTCCCCAAATCTAATTTTGCAACTTCAAATTTGGGTTTCAGTTCCAGATCAAGTAAATGGATTTATACATAGTAACATTTCAAAAGTCTTGTAGATAGCAATTAAATGCTCTTGCAATTTAAATATATATTTAAATTATAATATTAATTATTTTATTAAAGTGAATTAGTTGAACAATATTAATTTTTTTTATTAAAAAATATAAATTGTGTATAATTGGTGTATAAGAAACGTAAAATATATTTTCAAATTCTATAAAATAGCTTTAAAAATCAATATTTTTAAAGAGTTGTAAGAGACAAATTTGAATAAAAATTAATTTTAGAAGTTGTTTGCAGTGATCGAAAACAAGCCCTTCCCTCGTAACATTAATAACAAATTGCAATAATTTAGAACCATTGCGTTGCAATGGGTGTCCATAAATTTTTGCATCGAAAACAAGCCCTTCCCTCGTAACATTAATAACAAATTGAAATAATTTTTGCCTAAATCAATTTTGCATTTGGACATTTCGAAGCAAATAGAAAAATGATTTGGAATTAGAACTCAATTCCGAGTTTTGCATTAGTATCCAATTCCAGGTTTTATCTATGCTACACAGCAGTGTAGTGTCAAGTGCTTATGTGTTTTAATACTATTAGTTGAATTAAAAATAAAAAATACAAATATATAAGAAAATAATGCACCTTCACGTGTGTATGTGGTGCTAAAAGACTGTCCAGCAGTATAGCGTGTACAAAATCCCAATTCCGAGAGAAATAGGAAATATTTAGATGTAAAATAGGAAGAAGAAACATTAATTTGGAATTATAAGTCAATTCCAATTTCCAAGTGGGCTGAAACACATGCTTATCTTATTTAACTTGAAATGAGGACGTTGGCTGATTGGCCCACCTGTTTCTATCCTGATGGCTCATACACACGCGGAGACTTGGCTTATTCTTCTGTCATAACTAATTCAATTTTTACTCATTATTTTTTTTCTAGAAAATTTAGAATTTTTTTTTACACTCCAATTAAAAATGAGTTATTTACGGTATATAAAAGATATGAAATGGTAATAAATTAAAAAAGTAAGAATAACAGTTGCGTGCACAGTTCAATTAGCATACAATTAATATTATTTAATATTCCATCGGTTCTAATTTTGATTATCCATTTTCCTTAAATAGCTTGTCCTAATTTTATTTGGTCATTTCATAAAAAAGAAATAAAATAACTTTTAATATTATTTAATGCTATTATTTTCTTTCACCAAACTCACTTTACACAATTTAATACTATTATTTTCTTCCACTAAACCCACTTTACATCATTTAATACTATTATCTCCCACTTTTTCTTAATCTCCGTATCTACAATAACCGAATAATAAAAAATAGGACGGAGAGAGTAGTAATGACAAATAATGATTACTGAAGATAAAAATTAATACCATTAAAAAAAATACACGCCAATTGTATACAAAAAATTATCTAAAATTTAAAAAAAAAACTTGTGTGAACTCGAATTTCAATAAATTTTATTTTTTTAATATCATTGTTATGCATAATCACTATCATTATTATGCAAAAACTCTATCATTATTTAAAAAATAATAGTAATAGAGTTTATATATATATATCTTGTTAACAAGAGTATTACGCAAAATTAAAAATATGAGATGAAGAATAAAAGAACTTCATAATATAGATCTTGTTTATAATAAAAAATTGATATCATTACACTTACAAACTGATACCAGTATTCTTATAAATTAATATTAATAATATTTAATATAACGATATTAATAGTTTATAATAATGTAATAATATCAATTAATAAGTATAATAATATTAATTTATAAGTGTAATGATATAAATTTTATATTATGTACAAGTTTCGAGAGACCCAAATAATAGTTAATTAAAACAAGAGATAATTGTGAACAAAATTTAGACTATGGAGATAGGGGTGATATTAATAAAAAGTTTGTCTCTCATGAATCAGGTCTATAATATGAATCTTAAATTATTTAATTAATTTTACTTATTTTGAATATATTTTTTTAAATCACTAAACTTGATCCATATTATATTTTAAATAAATTTAAATGCTATGAATTAAAAACAAGGTTGATATAAGTTTTTGTCATTAATGAATTTTAATGTTATACAAATGGCCTAACTCCTAACCTACTTTTGTGTATTATTATGTATATATGTATGGAGATAGAGATAGAGATAGAGATAGAGATAGATACACATGCATACACAGCTATCCTTATTCGCAGTCTCTCTCATCTCATGATCCAGTGCTAATGTTGTGTATATATACATTTGACTACGCACTTACTATCCTAGTCCTTAATTTCTTTACTCTCCATTTTCGATTTTGATTATACAGTTTTGACAAGATGAACGCTCTAGCTGCTACCAATCGCAATTTCCGCCAAGCGGCTCGTATACTTGGCCTCGATGCCAAGATTGAGAAGAGTCTTTTGATCCCATTCAGGGAGATCAAGGTTTGTTTCTTCAATTTTATGTTTCTGCACTTTTGATTTGACGATTGATTGTTTTTGGGGATTCCGGAAAGATCTAAAGCTTTTCCGAATAAAATTGAGTACTGAAAAGTTTGATGGAGATTATTTATTTATTTATTTTTAATTTCGTGGGTTGTGATCAGGTGGAATGCACACTACCAAAAGATGATGGAACACTGGTGTCGTACATTGGATTTCGAGTGCAGCATGATAACGCCCGTGGCCCCATGAAAGGAGGGATCAGATACCATCCTGAGGTATTTACTGCTGATATAGGATTTTTGGATCCATATTTTCCGTTTCTTTTTTTTGTGGATTTTTGTTGTGGTTGAATTGATTTTGCGATTTGATTGTTTTGGATCATGTAACAATTTTTTGAATGCATGAATTGAAGTGTATTTGGGTATGATTTATGAGATACGAATTGGATACTCTGTCTTTGCTTTACAGAATATTTGGGGCTAAATGTAACTTTAGAATTTTGATCGATAAACTGGAGACTGTGATTATGATTATTCACTTTCCTGCTTATGATGGTAATATGGTAAGTTGGAGTGAAAATTTTACAACTTGGTTATTGATTTTTGTATAAAGAAATCCTCCCCTGTACTGACATCACCAGTTCAGAGAGGGCAAAACAAAATTGTCGTCATATTGGTTAGAATTAGATGTATGTACATAATTTTGATGACGATTTGATTGTTTATCATAAATCATTATGGACATATATTATTGTTATTTGAGGTTAGAGATATGCCATATTTGCACTTGATGGACTTTCTGTTTTAATGCGGTCATGGGTAACTTGCAGGTTCCATATGCATTATTACTGCACTATTAAACAAATATTATGTTTTAATAACTGTTTCCTGGTATAGTCTAGCAGAGAAACACTCAGCAGAGAAATTCTCAGTTGAAAATACCAAGTCCTAAGGATACTGAAAGACCCCAATTTCAGAACGGACAAGATAATTGTTTTTACAAGTTCCCTGATGTCATTTATGAAATGTTAATGTACTGTATTTAGTGTTAATGACTTTTATGTTTGAAAATTAATTGCTTTGTATTAATTATCTTTGCTTTTCAACATAAGTTCACAAGACCTGTGACATTGAATCTTTTCTCATTTTCTTTTCCGCATTATTCGTATATTAAGTCATATTGCATACTCTTTCTTCTAATATATCTGCCGAGGTAATTGATCACAAATCTCTAATTTTTCCATTAAGGTTGACCCTGATGAAGTGAATGCTCTTGCTCAATTGATGACCTGGAAGACTGCTGTAGCAGATATTCCCTATGGTGGAGCTAAGGGTGGAATAGGCTGCAATCCAAAAGATTTAAGTGAAAGTGAATTGGAACGCCTTACTCGCGTCTTCACTCAAAAAATTCATGATCTTATAGGAGTTCATACTGACGTCCCAGCACCTGATATGGGTACTAATGCTCAGGTGAATTATCTGATCTTTAAAATAGAAAAAATCTAATCCCATATTACGTATTTAGTATCTCCTTTCTAACAAGTGATTCTTTTGTTATGTACAGACAATGGCTTGGATATTGGATGAGTACTCTAAATTCCATGGTTACTCGCCCGCAATTGTTACAGGAAAACCAATTGTATGTGAATTTTTGAAATCATTAAATAATAGAGTACATCATTTTAGTAATTAAGTTATATATTGCAGATTAGGATTTAAAAAACTCATCTTATCCTTTTAAGTAGTTCGTTTGTGTTTGATATACCAGGATCTTGGTGGTTCTCTGGGTAGGGACGCTGCAACGGGACGTGGCGTTGTGTATGCTACCGAAGCATTACTTGCCGAACATGGAAAATCAATAAAGGGTTTAACATTTGCTATTCAGGTAACATTTCTCTTTAAACAATTTTATCTCATGCCTACAATTTCTTAAACAAGTCAAATACTTCTGTGCACCAGTTGCACCGTGCAATACAAGTGCATTTTTAAATAGTATTAGTTGTTTTACTAAAAGGTATTCGTTGGTCAGCACAATTTCTTAAACAATGCAAATACTTCTATGCACCAGTTGCCCGTGCAAGTCAAGTGCTTTTTAAACAGTATTAGTTGTTTTACTAAAGGTATTAGTTTGTCAGTTTTGGCTGTTTTCACAATGAAGATTGAACGTCATTCAGGGGTTTGGTAATGTTGGTTCATGGGCAGCAAGTCTGTTACATGAAAGAGGTGGGAAGGTCGTTGCAGTGAGTGACATAACTGGTGCAGTGAGAAATCCTAATGGAATTGACATTCCGGCTTTACTTCAGCATAAGAATAAAACGGGAAAGCTAGCTGATTTCAGTGGTGCTGATGCTATGGACTCAAATGACTTGCTCACTCATGAATGCGATGTTCTCATACCATGTGCTCTAGGCGGAGTTCTCAACAGGTTTTTTAACAGATAAATTAATTATATGATAATATTTAAACTCTTTTTTGGGGCTTAATTCTATATTAATTCATGACCTTTAGACCCAATATCAATTTAATCGCGACTTTCAACTTTTTTGTGTAAATTCACCACCTCTTTAGTTATTTTTCTGTACTAAATGTTTTCCCACTCCCTAATCCCTAGTCCCAACCAGGCAACTAAGGAGTGAATTTCTTTTCAATAGATGAATACAGAAATTAATTTGTGAAAATAGTGAACTCAAAGTCTAATTAGTTTCCCTCTATGTTATAAGTAATAAATAATGCCTTTCAGTTCCAGAAAACTGAAGATTATGTAAGTAGCTGAGTACAAATATGACTGCATCATAATCGTGTATGAAATGCCAGAGTTTCTTGAGTGAGACCTGTGATAAACTTGGGGTTATTTGGTGAATTACTGCCCATATCTTGGATTACCTGAACCTACTTCCCTTTTCAGCAGTCACTTATTTCTACACTTGTTTTTTTCATTACGCGGCCTGAAGAGCCTAATAAACCTACAAGGATCAGCCCTACAATACTAGAATGCGTCTCAATATATCAACCAAACTTTTCAATCATGATCTAACAGAAGCACGAAAATACATAGAGTTATGTAATTTTAGTCAAATGACAATTTTGTTTCTGTTTAGGAGAGACAAGGATGGAGAAAAGAAAGGGTGCCACATCTTGCTGCTTGCTCATATTTTCTTGAAATTTTGATTCTTTTCTTGGAATGATTTGTTATATATTTTGCTTGCTACATTCTGACTTGAAGTTGTTTTTTTCTTGATTGAAGAGATAATGCTGCAGATGTTAGAGCCAAATACATCATAGAAGCTGCAAATCATCCAACTGATCCAGATGCTGATGAGGTGTGAATGTTTGCTGTCTTTTTTAAGGTCCCTCGATTTGTATATACAACTTTTTTGCAACAATATTGGTACTTTTTCAGATTTTGTCGAAAAAAGGTGTTGTAATACTCCCCGACATATATGCAAATGCAGGAGGCGTGACAGTTAGTTATTTTGAGTGGGTTCAGGTAACATTTTTCTCCTCAATTTGTTAATAAAATATAATTATAATGCATGTTGGCATGTATCTTATGTTTCATATCTTTCCTGCAATACCCTTTTCCAGCCAAGCAAGTGGCAGTACCTACAAGTATTAAAAATTTATATGGTTTCCACTATATTCATTGTCTATATTGCGACAAAAACTTGTATGCACCAGGTGCACCGTGAAACTCAAATGTATTTTAAATGGTATTAGTTGTTTTACTAAAAGGAATTAGTTTGTTAGTATTAGTTGTTTTCACTGAAAAATATTAGTTGTGCATAGTTGCACGCACAAGAGTGTTACTCCTATTACTCACCCCAAAATGAACTGAACTATTGAATCCAATAAGTTGAGTCTTCTCAATATTTATTTAATGAGAATGCTGATTTGGCATTGCAGAACATTCAAGGGTTTATGTGGGATGAAGAGAAGGTGAACCAGGAGCTTCAAAGATATATGACAAAAGCCTTCCATCATATCAAGGACAAGTGCCAAGCATATGATTGCAACCTTCGAATGGGCGCCTTTACATTGGGAGTGAACCGTGTTGCTCGTGCTACTCTGCTGAGGGGTTGGGAAGCCTAACATTCTTGCTCACAAATATAATTCCCATACAGTTTTTTTCGATATTGTTCCCACAGAGTTTTCTTCGATCTATCAATATTTTGTTCTGATGACACGCATTTGCTCATCTCAAAGGAAATACAGCTACAGATTTGTTTCCGATTTTGTTTAATTTTTGAAGTGCAGCATATTTAGATGAGCCTTTTGTCTTGTGCTGACTTTGAACTGGCTATATATGTGAACTTTGCTGCCAAGAAAATAAATTTATCATTTTGGAGTATATTTATCAAGTTATTCTTTACTGTTTACTTCTCAATTTGGAGAACTTGATTTATCATTGTGAATATCAATTTATTCGAATGAAATACAGGTGAATTTCAGGTATGGAAAAATTTCATATTTCTGGTTGTACAAAGGTGGGATATTTGTCAATTCCATTGCCAGTTTCACTACATCTTAACATTTTATTTTACATATGCACTGCAAATTAAATGTAGGTGGGCCTTGTCTTTGGGCTGAATTTGAGGAAAAAAAGATAAGTTGCTGGGCCTTTGTTTTCTTTTTGTAACTTGGCCCAAGTTCCTTTTAACCTTTGACTCGTCTCTTTTTTCGTGGGTGTTTTAGAAAACTTATAAGATATTATACTCACTTAGGATCACGTGTTGAAATAATTTAAATTGTTTTATTTCTCTTTTATTAAATTAAATTAATTATAAAAAATTATAAGCTAAAAGGTAAAATGGGGTGCTTTTAGTAGTTTATGAGTCTTTTTTACATACTATTAATTTTTTTTTGCAAATATATCAACTTTTCTTTGAATAATTTTACAAACACAAACTTCTACTATTAATCAATTTTTTTATAATCACTAATTTTAATCAATTATTCAAAAACATAACTTTTTGCAATTCTCGACTTCTTCCTCAGTTTAGCTTCACAAAAATTTTAAATATTTTTTTTTAAAAAAAAAATTCTCAATTTTCTTAAAAAGTAACAAAACACCATCTTTTTATATTTCAAGTGTAATTAGCACGTATTTGATCATATTTTTATTTTTGAAAACTTATATATGTCCATGGTTTATGTGGTATTTCCCACATACGCAGTCCCACCATCATTTAATTAGTTTATTTAATTAATTCAATCTTCTCATTAATTATATAAACCTAAACCCTAAATTATGAACCCTAAACTATGAACCATTCGGGCCGGGTGAACTATGAACCACTCGCCAAGTTCGAGTTCGGGTCGGGTTGGGTCCAGGTCGGGTAAAAACAAATTAATATAATTAATGAAATTTGGTAAAATATGAAATATATATAAACTGAGAAGATTGAATTAATTAAAGAAACTAATTAAATGACGACCTTGCATATGTGGCACGCCACATAAGCGGTGGACATATAAATTTGTGCCCACATGCGGGCATATGATCAAATTCGGTAATTAGCAAGAAAAAAGTAATAAAAAAAGCATGAATTTATATCAAAATTAAGCTTTAATCAATATCATACAATTACCACACGAATCAATCATACCAATTATCAATGGTATTAAATTTTGTTCTTGTAAGTGGATTAACTCACATTATCTGTTTTCGTTTGTTGTTCCTTTTAATGTTTGGGAGTTCCAACCTCTAGAGTGTTTACTAGTCAATCTGTAAACTTTGTATTTCTGAGTTGCAAGTATCCCTTGTGCTCTTTTAATATATTTTATCTTTATCTTTAAAATAAAATAAAAAAATTATACCAACTACCATTTCTCATTACTATCATTATGATTTCTATTTTTCATCACTAGGAACAAATTGCCCCTTAATATTTGTGAAATTTACGTCCCTGGTTGCTAAATACCAATACCATATGAATTAAATGGTCCTGGATGCATAAAACTTGGTACCAACCAGAGCTGCGGAAGAAGAAGCAGTGTCTGGTGAAACTTGTTAACAATATATATAAAATTGACATCATTACACTTATCAACTAATACCATAATAATTTATTTTTGTTTAAATATTATGATATTAATTTATAAGAGTAATGATATCAACAAATGAATGTTACGGTATTAGTATAGATCCAGTTCCATACAATTGTTTCGTGAGTGTTGGGAATGGGATGCAGCATGGCAATAATGCTATAAAGAAGAATGTGGCACAAGATAAGCTTGTATATTCACGAAGCATGGGCTTGTCTTCCACTTGTTATCATGAAGAAAAGATAAAAAGAGTTGAGAAGCAGATAACTTTTTTGTTGATAACACATGGCTTCAATTGGCATTACTGCCTCCATACATAGAGCTTGCACCTCTCATCATACCACCAAGAAACCGCCGTCTCAGGCAAGACCTAATCGATCCTTCATAGCGAATCAGGCGACCGATGTTGTGACCCTGAATTTTAAATTACCAGATAAGTCTCCTCTAGTTACTAGTGTTAATCCTAAGGAAAACAGGGATGAAACTGTAAATTCCAAGAATGCGGACAAGCAACCACGTCCAAGATTTTCCGACGAGAGATGGAAAAACGGGACGTGGGATCTCAACATGTTTTTGAAACAGGGGAATGGATTGGGACTCTGTGATTGTAGCAGGTAACACATTTCATGTCATTTTGAATTAATGCAACATATATTAAGAAAAAATATATTTTCCTACTATACCCTTTAATTATTAACATCATTTAATTTGAATAGACGGGAGCATTAATTATCACATATTGCTACGTATCAAGATTTACGAACTCTTATAAATTAAAGATCTAAATAAAATATTTCGTGCAGAGGCAACAAGAAGAAAGCATCTCGAATTGCATCCAGGGGCCTCAACAAATGATGAACCAGTCGAGTTCAGAAGCTCGATTATACCGTGGCGGGGGTGGATCCTTCACTCTCATCTCCCGGAGGCAGAGCTCCTAAATGGTTAATCTCGTCCCCGTTTTTCTTTTTCCTTTTTCTATTACTTCCTCCATCCCACAAAGATAGACTTACTTTTTATCTGTCCTATAAAAGATAAGACTTGTTTCTATATTTAAGATATCAATAAATTTTCATTTCCATCAGTTGTCTTGAAACCTAGTAGACAAAAACGGCAAAATTGAAAAAAAAAAGTAAAAATTTAATGTTCTAACTATAATAACTTCTATTTCTTAAACAGTGAGAAAACCTGCAAGACTATCCACAGAAGACTATCTCCATGGGGACGAAGGGATCGTATTTTTCTAACCCCTCCCATTTTTTCAATCAGCAGTTAGTTAACTAAGCATTCAAAGTTGTACTATAATTGGGCAGGGGCCGCGCGAACGCAGGCCCCCTCTGTAACAAATTATGACGTAGACTCGATCACTTGGACCGATCTTAGGCGGGCACCCCTCCTGTGTGCAATGGAGGTCACCAACTTAGGCCATGGGTCTTATTGATCGCCCATTGACCCCGTCCAGGTAAGTATGTAACACTGTGTAATACCTTGTCATTATATTCTCTAGTGGTGCCTCACAAGACATGCCCTCTTTCGATGTGGGATGCGATTAAATTGATGAGAAACTCCAAACTTGATACTTGGATCCTTATTAATCTGTTATTCATGTTTTAATTTGTATATATAATATATTACTATCATAATGAGCAAGGAAATCAAGGCTGCTCTGGTTTAGCAAAGACGCGAGCACCTTAATTATTTTGCAGAAATTTATTTCGGCCAGACAAATACTTGTGTGCACCCTTTGCACCAATTTAGAATTCGTGCAATTGGATTTTAGGGTTTTTTATAACTATATTTCAACTTTCGAACAAGACCCGGTCCCAACCCGAGCTCAATCTGGACCCGACCGACATGACCCAACCCGGACCCGGACCAAAATGGTTCATTGTTCAGGGTTCGGGTTCATGGTTCAGTGTTCGGGTTCAGGGTTCATGGTTAAGGTTCAGATTTAGGGTTCATGGTTCGGGGATGAAAAAAGAAATGAAGGGTAAAATTTTTAAGTTATAGTGTGTGGTTAATCCAAATTAAAATTAAATCCAATTGTACCGTGTGTGATTAGTGCACACAAGCATCACTCTCTCGGCCTTACGTTTTTTCTTGAAACTTTTCTATAGCATGCCTTAAGTATGCTAAATTTTTTGCTTGTGATGACATATTGTATAATAAATTCTGAATAATATAAACAACAAAACAATTAACGTTAAACTTGATTTGATGGGGCTTTTCCGTAATGGAAAATACCCTCCAAAAAGTGGCGTATGCTGCTTGAAGTGCAATGGGCACACGGTATTCTTTAGTAAAAGGCGAAAGAATAGTTCGCTTTGTGCTCACTGCGCAGCTGCGTGAATGAACAAAGTGTTTTGGTTGTTGCTTTGTACCAGATAGTCTCAGTTATATTTGTATTGTTTTCCGATGTGGGAATATGCAACTGCCGCACCGTTCTTTATTGGTTGTGCTACTGCTACATTCCATCCAAAGCCCATAAGCAAAATTGCATTCGAAGTATAGAAATTGCTATAAAGCAGAATGTGGCAGAAGATAAGTTTGTGTATACAGGAAGCATGGGCTTCTCTGCCACTTATTATAATGAAGAAAAATAATAAGAGTTAAAAAAGCAGACAAAATTTTTGTTAGTAACCTCATTGGCATTACTACCTCCATAAATAGAACTATTTTTTTCTAGCACACCTCAAGTTGCTAACAATCTGATTGTGATGGTATTTTGTGTAAATTAACAATTATATGTTGGTGGATGAAGATTATCACAGGCATTTCATTAAAAAGTCAAAGAAGACAATTTTATTTGGGATTATATTTTTTGTAGTCCAATAAATTTTGCATCATTTTGCATCATTTTGAAATCGATCACGATTGTTTTGTCGTTTTGATTTTGATCTTGTAAGTTTTTTAGAAATTTTGAAATTGTTCCAGGAACCGGCTCCGGCAGGTTACCGAACCGGTAACCTGCCATGTGTAAAATTAATTTTTTGGATTATATTTTTTTAGTCCCAATAACTTTGCACCGTTTTGAAATTGATCCCGATTGTTTTGAATTTTTTTATTTTTGTCCTGTAAGTTCTCAAAACTTTTGAAATTGGTACAGGAACCGGCTCCAGCAGGTTACCAAACCTGTAACCTGACTTTTTTTCATTTATTTAATACGCCATCTGGCTTTTTTTTATCTAAAATATCTGAAGGTGGGTTCGGATCGGGTTTTAGGATGAATTTTAGATATAACAACTTATAAAATTGGGTGGGGTGGGGTTGGGTTAGACCAAAATCGACCAAAAATTCAATTTCCGATCTCAATTGGGCGGGCTCGGCCGATGAATGAGGACAAACCCTCGGTGTCGCCACCAACCGTCGGAAGAGGAAAACAATCGCTACCTACATTAAATCGCCTAGGGACGCCGTCGCACCGTTGTTGTTTTTTCCGATGACGTCGCCGAGATTTCGAGGTAATATTCGTGATTGAATTTTTGAAAATTGATTAATTGATGGGTCGCGGAACCTCATGGTGGAATCACGAGATTATCGTCGTTGATTGCTGGGAATTTTGAGATTTATGTTCGTTGTTGTCCAGAAGAGAAGAAGAGCACGCTGATTTAGGATTTTTGGATTTTAATTTGAATAAATGTGAGTTTGTGAGGAGGCGATCTATGTGTAGGTTTTTAATCGGGTTGGGCTTGAGAGGTATAGTGTTCTAGGCTTTATGTGAAATGGGGGCATTTTTCTGGTTTTTTGGGTCGGTCTTGGTCTAAAATTCGATCCCGATCCACATTCAGATATTTTAGATTAAAAAAGATGATATGAAAAAAATAAATGAAAAAAATACACACATGGCGTTTCATTGGAGTTTGGTTTTTCGGACCAATTTCAAAATTTCTGAAAACTTACAGGACTAAAATAAAAAAAGTCAAAACAAGTGGAACAAATTTCAAAACGATGCAAATTTATTGGACTAAAAAAATTATCCCTTTTATTTATGTTAGCAAATGCCTTTGTCTTATGAGTGAGTTTCATGTGCAACATGCAATCCATAGTGTATTTTAGAACCAACTTTTTGCACTGAATTGTGCAACTTGTTTCCCATATTAATAATAACACGATTCATTGTAAACAAGTTGCATATTTCATGCAATAAGTTACATAGTTAAAATACATTAGGAATGCAAAATACATTATAGACTTAGCCTTGTCTTAAATCGAGAAATTGATATATATTTAGGAAGAAAATTTAAAATTATTTCTTTAAAAATTATTTAAAAATTTTTATAAAATTTTTTCAATTATATTTTTTGAAAAAGTTAAGTAAAAATAAATTAAAATAAATATTTCATTAAAAAAGTTATTTATCTTAAAATATTTTTTAAAAATTGTGTTTTCAATTAATAAAAATTATTTTTTGAGGAAAAAATGGTTAATGAAACTAAATAATGTGAACCTTTTATAAAATTTAATCTTAAGAATGCACTATTTGACTTTTTTCGAAGTTTGAGAAGATTTTTTCACATATATTTTTGTTCTTATTGTTTTTTGGTGTGATAATTTGTTGGTCTTGGGCTTTTCCTTTATTCTCGCTTTTGATGGTTTGATGTTATTTGTCTAAACCCTTCCTTTACTATTGATTTATGTATGTTAAATTTTAGTTTCTTTTTTTACGTGTGTTAGATCTTGGTTTATGCACTTCCCTTAAATCTTGGTTCATGTGCTTTATGTTTGTTAAATTTTGGTTCCGGATTTCGTGTGTTAAATCTTAGTTTATGCACTTCCTTAAATCTTGGTTCAAATTAACTCTTGAGAGCTTTTAACTCTTGACCCAAATATTTAGTATAATTAAAAGCCCATTCGACCAAATTTAATGGGCTGGTTTTTATTGAGAAAAACAAATATCTATTTTGTATTTTAATATACTTTTTCTATTTTTTCTTTTAAATATATTTTTACATTTTCTTTTTTATTGAGAGAGACCGGTGAGAGAATTGATAGTACTCAATTTTATCTTGCTTCCTGCGTGTGAAAATTAAATTTAACTCTGGAGAGTTATGACCCAAAAATTTTATTTTAATAATTAAAAGCCATTTGACCAAATCTAATGACCTGAGTTTTATTGAAAAAAATAAATATTTATTTTATATTTTAATATATTCTTTCTTTTAAATATATTTTTACATATACTTTTTATTAAGTGAAATATATCAAGTTAGAGAAAATTAATAGTACTCAGTTTTATGTGTTCAATTTTTATGTTGTTGGTCATATAATTTTTATTTTCTCCTTTTCTATAATATTATGATAAGATTAATATATATATATATATATATAATTAGTATAAATGAAATTCTTTTAATGAATTAGTTTAACAATTTTTTTTTTTTGAATTTCTTGCTAATGACTTATCTTCTAGGACTTATACTAATGCACTCCTTCAAATGATGTTGTAAATTTATTCTTTATCCAACTATTAACAAAAAATTTCTAAAACCCTCAATAGTTCTCTAATGTACGAAATTATTCTAAAACACTCTACATTTGCTATTCTAGAGCTACACAGTTTTATAGACAAACAAAATATTGTATCTTTAAATATATTATATATTATAAATATCTTTAAATGTAATCATTATCATTAAAATTATATATACAGTATTTTTTAAATAATCATTAAAATTATATATGAATAGGTATTAGTATATATTTAAATGAAATGAATTAGAATGGGCAGGTCTAATATTCTCTAGTGGTGCCTCATAAGACATGCCCTCTTTCGACATGGGATGTGATTAAATTGATGAGAAACTTCAAACTTGATACTTCATGTTTTGATTTGTATATGTATAATTACTAGTCTAATGAGCAAGGAAATCAAGTTTAGCAAAGACGCGAGCATCTTAATTAATTAGTTTGCTGAAATTTATTTCGGCCCTACTTTTTTTCTTGAAACTTTTATATAGCATGCCTTAAGTTTGCTAATTTTTTTTGTTTGTGATGACAATTTGTGTATACTAACAGTTATATGAAGCAATTCTTTAAAAAAAAATCAACATAAATTCTGAATAATTTACAACAAAATCATTAACATTAAACTAAGGGCTATCGCTTTGGCACAACTTATAAAATTCTTTAAAACAACTTATAAGTTCTTTAAGAGTCCATAGATCTAACATTTTTCTCCATATAGGTAGTGACGCCATATCTTTAATGCATGGACCACTACGATAATTCCAAATCATGAGTTGGATAATTTTGTTCATGAGGTTTTTAATTGTTTGGGACGAGTATGCAAATCTACCTTTCCGTGTTGCATAAGGACACATCCTAATCCTGATAAGGATACATCGGTGTAAATCACGTATCCCTCGGTTCCATCGGGAATGGTTAGCACTGGCGATGAGGTTAATCTCTTTTTCAATTCTTGAAAACTTTCCTCACATGTCGTTGTCCAGACAACTTCTCATTTTTTCTTCGTTAAATTAGTTAACGATTTTGCGATTCGTGAGAATTCTTCTATAAATCTCTGGTAATAACCTGCTAATCTAAGAAAACTTCGTATTTCATTGGCGTTAGTCAGGGTTTTCCAATCCATTATGGCATCCAGCTTCGCAGGATCCATCTCAATTCCTTTTGCCGAGATTATGTGTCCCAAAAATACAAATCGATCAATCTAAAACTCGCATTTACTACATTTTGCGAACAATTTCTCTCTCCTCATTGTTTCCATGACGATTTTGAGGTGTCTCTCATGTTGTCCCTTATTCCTTGAATACACCAAAACATCATCGATGAACACAATGACAAACTGATCCGAGTATGGATGGAACACTCGGTTCATTAAGTTCATAAACACTGCGGGTGCGTTTGTCACTCCAAACGACATTACCGTGAACTCGTAGTGTCCATACCGTGTCCTAAAAGCTTCACTTTCCTTGACTTTTAGTTGGTGATAGCCCGATCTCAAATCAATTTTTTTTTAGAACACACTTGCGTTCTTTAATTGATCGAATAAGTCCTTAATTCTTGGCAGAGGGTACTTATTCTTAATGGTTAGTTGATTCAGGCCTCGGTAATCGATACACATCCTGAGTGAACCGTCCTTCTTTTTCACAAATAGGACGGGTGCTCCCCACGGAGAAACGCTAGGCCTGATGAATTTCTTGCCTAGTAATTCTTCCAGTTGTTCTTTTAACTCCTGCAATTCTTTTAGCGCCATCCTGTATGGTGCCTTTGACACAGGCGTAGCTCCGGGTATCAACTCAATGGCAAATTCTACTTGGGTATCCCAGATAGGTCTTCAGGAAAAACGTCGAGGAAGTCTCTTACAATTGACACTTCTGTTGGTAAATCCTTATCTTTTGTTACCTTGGAAATGTTGATTAAGTAACCTTGACTTCTTCATTTCCCTAGTAACTTTACAGCTTTCATCGCAGAGATTACTCGTATTCCTGTTTTAGTCAGTCCCACTGAAAGTGAAATGTTGACCGTCCTTCTTTTCAAAGTCTATCTCGCGATCCGAACATCTTATGGTTGCCTTATTCCTTGTCAACCAGTCTATTCCCAAAATGATGTCAAAGTCTTTCATCTTAAGAACATGAAGGTCAGTTCCTATCTGGTGTTCCTATCTTATGGTTGCCTTATTCCTTGGATGAAATTAAAGGAAGATTTTGAAGTTGTTGCTCGGTTAAATATCACTCTTTTTGTAATTTTCAGTTTTTGGAATGGTTAGAGAATCCTAGGAATATACTTGAGAGCTAAGGCTTTTCATAAATTGTACATCATTGTATAGTAAGACTCTTTGTTCTCTGTTATTGTGGAATAAAGAACTTTTAGTTACAAAAAAAAAAAGGGCCTGAAAAAGCTTAGCCCTAAACCTTGTTTTTTCCGATTTAAACGGGCTGGCCATACCTCTCTAGAAACACCCTTAAGTCGGACTAAAATAACAATCTCACTGGTGATTCAATTTCTTCCTGGCCAATTCCCACCGATTCGGATGAGGCTATTGTTTTCCATATACTCGTACACGAGTAGCAATTGATCTCCTTCTATACAGCAGCCATGCAGCTTCACAAGGTTCGGGTGTTGTACGCGTGAAATCATGCCTATCTCAATTAGAAATTTGTTGTTTCCTTGCCACGATCTTGATGGCAGCTGCTTGACAGCAACTACCGTGTCGTCGGCTAGTACATCCTGCACCACTTTTTCTGTCAGAAATCTTGACTGCTATATAAATGTAACATGATATTAAAGATATCAAATATTTAGATATGTGATTATTCAATTTGGTATCACTCATGTTGAAATCTCATAGACATACATTTTACCATAAATTTAGGCACAAATATGAAATTATACTCCCTAGAAGATGTAAACTTTTTCTCGATTTGCTCCCAATATTAAAAAATGTCCAATTTTGGGGGACAAATGACAAGTCATACGGCCAGAATTGGACTAATTCAAATCACATGTATTATTGAAAAAATATTTCGAATTCGAATATTCGAATCTCTTCACCAATACGATCAGGGGGAATTTTTAACCATTTACATAGTATCCTTGGTACGTGTTGACCCGACGTAATCTTCCTCTACTGAGATCCCGCATAAATGGGTTCTCAATGGGTTGATTATAACCATGTGACAGTTTTATGTTAAATATATAATTGTAAACATATAATATGAATTCACTAATAAACGGTGGTTAGATAGCACTCACATAGTTTTGGAACCACTCTAAAAAATCACTAGTAATAGATTCACCTACTTGTGCATCTAAGATGTTTGGATGTATACGGTGTAGCTCTTCAGTATAGATCCTTATTGAAAGCAATATATATTATTAATCATATATTATATAATTATAATAAATATGCTATAATTAATTAAAAGTGTAAATGATACGCATATTAAATACTTACTGAATGTATGGTTGGACTTCATCACAATTGAATAACACATACTTATGTGCAACTTCAATCTCTTGTCAGTTTAACCATGGTCGTTCAATATTTTTTTGTTGGGATTATACTGAAAAGTATGTTTTTTACTTTGTATAATCGAAACTGAATTTCCAGGCTTATTTAATGAAATAAATTGTTTATCACTGATGCTTTAAATATGATTGAATGTTACATATATTTACTGCATAACTGTTCAATAATTCGTACGTGTTACACTGTAGTTAATTTAGTGATACCAGATCACAGAAGATTAAATTAACGATCCTTGTAACTAAAAGTCGCCATTCACGACCTAGATGGAAATGAACAACCCATCATGAAAGGTTGAGGTGTAAGGCTCGATTGGTTTGTCTTGACCAAGAGATTACACTAGTGCATGATCGATCTACTTGAATAGGACCCTCTGAGAGGATAAATTCTTCTAATCGAACAAGGAAGAATTAGACCTCGGTGGTTCGTTGTTTCTTAACCTTCGCCCCTTAAATAGGATCACGTGGGATTGGTAACTATTGCTTTGACTTATCATGGGTAGAGAATCGAGAGATTCAATACTTTTTATCTTGGGCAATATTATTGGTCACATGTGATTGCTAAGATTTAATACTGAAGAATCGTGTGTCTTGCACGCTTGCTTGATTTGCCCCCTGGGAGGTTCATAAGCTTTATCATACCAAATCTTGCAAGTGGAATTAGTTTCCCAGATGGATAATAATGTTGAACCGTTCCTCGACCAAGGACAAAAGATATTAATTAACGGAAAGCTATTTCAAAGTGGCTTGAATTAATTAATGGGCTAGATAATCTTAAACACGGAAATAATGACCGGGAGCCATATTGATCGTAATAATATGGGTTAAGATAGATAGTGCAATATTAATTATGTAGTGGGATTAATTAATATTTATGGGCTTGAATTATATTGTGGCTCAATATTAGATAATCAAGATCCATTAGAAGGTTCAATCTTAATTCTCCTAAAGGCCCCCTGAGTAGCCCAACAAATAGTCAAATAACTGAAAAAGGTGATTAAAATAAAATAAATTTTTGTTGCTTAATTTTCCTTGAAATTTTCGAAAATTATGGATGAAGTTGGGAGAAAGATTTTCTTTGAATTTTGTTATGGAATGAAGATATGTATTCTTGGAATACAAGATTATCTCATTAAATTCAAGAAATCTCCCACATGGTTTATCCATATGTATTTTTCGAAAAAGATGAAAATATAGCGGGCAAGAAAGATTTTCTTGATTTTCTTGAAAAGATATTATGGAAGATATGTATTTCTTGAAATACAAGAATATCTCATAAATTCAAGAAGATCCAAATCTTGGATTCTTGCTCACACTAAATTTTCGAAAATCCATATAATAGAGGAAGTGGGATTTTTGTGGAATATTTTAATTATGGGGAAAAGAATATAGGAGATATATTCAAGATTTCTTGGTGATCAAGAAAAGTATTTACCCACATTGATTTTCTACTGAAAAATTCGACCATCTACCTCCTATAAATAGGGGATGATTAGTTCATTCCCAAGTACAATTCCATGTTCTGGAAATATTAGCAAATCCACATAAGTGATGCAACAAAGTTTATTTTTTCCTTTTGTTAATTGTTCGACAAGTATCCTTCCACCGGATAGTTGAGCAAGGGCTAAGGGAATACTTGGGAAGTCCTTTTGGTTAGTCCGTCCGACCAAAGTCACTACCATCCCCCGAGGTAATTAAAACGTAAACCCGTAGATTCCGCATGCGTAGGTTTTACGTGACTTTTTATATGCATGATATGTTGTTGCAATTATTATTTGAATTAATATAGGATTAATTCATGCTAGTAATAATTAATGAATTAAATTTGTATTTAAATATTCACCCCGAATAGATCTGTCTTGACTCATTCCCCAACAATCGTATCAAAGCCACTGTTTTGCTCAATTTTTAAATTGTAATTTAATTAAATGGACATTAAATTTGAAATTGGATAGTAGAACTGTTAGATTTGTTTTGCGTGTATCCAATTGTCATGGATTTTAATGTTTATTTTTGCATGCATATAAATCGTAGTTTTTTTAATTCGATTCGTTGGATTTGTTTTTCCTCGTGAAAAAAATCCACGAGTAGACTAGGATTTGTTTGATTTGATCAATGTAATAGACTAGTTCAGATCTAGGTTTATTTATTTTTTGTAAATAAATTGTAACCGGATCGGGAAACGAAGAGACGAAGAATTAAAGGACGAAATCCGTAACCAAAGCGTAGCGGCGCGGGCGCTACCGGCACGCGATGGGCGCAGGGGAGGCCGGCGGCCGAAAGCGCCAAGACGAGGAGAAGGGCGGGGCAGTACGGTGGTGCGCGCTCCAGCCGAGCGGACGGGCGGATGCGACGCGGATCTGCTGCATTCGGCTCATGGATACGCTGGGCCGCCGCCGTCGCTGGGCGAGGCGAAAGGCGAAGCGGATGGATCTTGCGCTGCTGCCGCCGAGATCTGCCGACGCTGTCGACACCGCCGAGGCGTCTTAGAGAGCGTTAATGCGCTGCTTTGCCGGTGGTGCCGAGTCTTAAGCCGAGAGTCGCCCTAAAAGTGTGGCGGCCGGATCTTGGCGTGCCTCAAGCGAAAAGCTAGGCGTGGAGGTTCGAGACAAGTATTTTTTTTTCGAGACGAACGAAAGGGAGAAATTCGAGACGTGTTTCTTCAAGATCAAGCCAAGAAAAATCAAACCATGACAATTGGATAATTTGTGCCCAATATGTTTATTTTTTCTTTTTGCTTGATTTTTTTTAGCTATCTTATGCTTTATTTAATTTGTTTAAATGTGTTTCCATGAGGGTTGCCAAATGGAAAAATCTCACCTTCAAAATTACTAAGTATGTTTAAATAATTAATTGACAATTTTATTCCTGGATAATAAAATTGAATTAATTTTGACCTCCATGATTTATTTATTTGTGAATTCTTTTGGAGAAATTCCCCAACGGACGGTCAAAAGATAGGTTTCACATGAATGAATTCCAAACGGATGATTGTGGGTTATTACTAGTGTTAATTTATGACCCTCCCAACGAGGCTCGATCAAAGCGAAATAATAATCCTCAGATTTAATCATGGTTATTACTTAGGTATAAAATTGATATGCATATACTTCCCAAGTCCCCGTCAATTTTATATTGGTCAAGTGAGCCAACTATTAACTGATATTAAAGGTTTGTAATCGTTTTGTTTGTAACTCGCTTGAATGTGTTTAAATAATGACCCACCCAACGTAGCTTATTTAAACTGCTTTTGAGATGTTGGGTGATGCATGTTCATATTTTTTTTTGAGATTTTAATATGAAGCATGTGATCGAACCTTGTGATATACTTGTCTTTATTGCATATAGTTGTTTATTCCATTCAAAGATGTCGCTTACCTTTTAATCCACTGTTATTATACTTAAAGTCAATACAATATGTATGGAAACTATATTGATTGGAAACTAAAAATTATCCTAACTGCACATAAGCACAAGTGGATTCTTGACACATAAAAAATCAGATGAGCCAACTGACGAGTCAAAACATGCGGGACTCGTCAGAGCACCTTGCGAGAGATGTCGTCACTGAAAAAGGTGGAGGGCAAGCCCGTAAGGGATTACGTCCTCAAAATAGATGGCCCATCTGAACAAACTTGAGATTCTGAGTGCAGATTATGATCTGGAGACTCAGATGGATTTTGTACTTCACTCTTTGCCCAAAAAGTTTTTGAGCATTTTGGCCTCACTAGCTAATTTGTTGCAAGCTTTTGGTCTCGGTAGAAATGATGATAAGGCACCAAACTCAAGTTTTGACGGCAAGTGGTCTGTCTTCATCTTCTAGGCCAAAGGAAGGCAAGATAAAGAAGAGGACAAAAAGGCCATAAGCAATAAAACTCAACTGTCGCCAAGGGCAATGGTAAGATGAGGAATGCTTGTTGTGTCAAGAAAAATCCAAAGAGGAAGTGCTTAAGATGTGGTAAGAGAGGACAATGGAGGTTTTGCCTTTTCCAACCCCAAAAGGGACGGAAAGAAAGGTAATTCTCACGCACTAGTTGTTGAAACTTGTTTAGCGGCGTATACTTCTCATTCGTGGGTGGTTGATACGAGATCCACTAATCATGTTGGCTTCACGGGTTCTAAATGATCCGCAACTTAGTGGGAGTGAGATTCTCATCACATTAGGCAACGTTATTTAAAGTAGAAGACATTGCAATGCTACGTAAGTGGCGATATTGCAATACTACGATAGTAACGATTATTGCAATACTACGCAAGTAGCAGACATTGCAATGCTACATGAAAGTAGCAGAAGCTAAAGCGAAGGGGAGAAGTGCACCTATCTTTTGAAGATAAAGTTTTTTGAGATTATCTTTATGTTCCCGCTTTTAGAAAGAATTCACTTTCGGTTTCTAAAAATTCGATTAAAGGACACTAAGTTTCTTCTAATAAGAATGACATCATTTTTTGAAATGATGAGTGTATCTGTTACGGGACATTGATGGAAAATCTTTATACAATTAATCATGCACACCACTCACTTAAATGCATCCTATAACACATCAACTATTTCCGACAAAAAGAAAGCATGAACGTAAAACACTTCTTTGCATCTAAGATTAGGGTCATATAAATCCAAAGAGGATCCAAAGGTTGGTGAAAGATGGTTCACTGGAGCGTCTCCAAGTTGAACAAATTCCAACCTGCGAATCATGTTTGGAGGGTAAAATGACCGAGAGGGCATTTGGAGCCAAAGGGAATAGGGCTAAAGAAGTGTTAGAGATCGTTTACAAAGATGTGTGTAGTTCAATGTCAACCAAAGCAAGAGGAGGTTATGAGTAATTTTATTGATGATTACTCAAGGTACATTTTCCTTATGAAGCATGAATCTGAGACCTTTGAGAAATTCTAAGAATTTAAGGCTCAAACAGAGAATCACAAGGAAAAACGTATCAAGTCTCTACGATCTGATCGTGGAGGCGAATACCTCAAAGAATGAGTTTTGAACTACTTATCCGATGAAGGGATTGTCATCATCACCCAGAACCCCTCAACAAAACGGGGTTCTTGAGCGAAGAAACATAATTCTTTTGGAAATTGTTAGATCAATGATGAGTTATGCGGATCTTCCCGAGTCGTTCTGGAGTCATACCTTGGAAACAGCGGCTTACATTCTGAACTTGGTGCTATCCAAAATGGTTCCCAAAACTCCCAAAGAATTGTGAACCGGGCGCAAGCCTAGTATGAGACATATGAGAATTTGGGGGTGTCCGGCCTACGTGTTGGACAAGGAAGCCCGAAATTGGATCCTCGATTAGAATTAAGGTTGTTTGTAGGATACCCCGAGGGAACAAAAAGGGTGTATGTTCTATAGTCCCAAGATCAAAAGGTGGTCATCAAAGACCACTTTAGATTTTTTTGGAAGACTATATGAAACAAAGAAAACCCGTATGAGATTACCTTAAATGAGCTTAGAGGGCAAACCTCGATTGCTTGTTTATCTTAGATGATATACCAAATGATACGTTTTTCAACAAAAAACCTCGTCAGAAGTGGGAGGGTTGTTTAATGTTCCGAGATTCATGGGAATAGGAGAGTCCTCGGACTTGATTCCCTAACAAGACGAATCGACCCATGGACATATGACGAGGCACTCCAAGATAAGGATCACGATTCTTGGCAAACAAAGAATGAAAGCCAAATGGGTTTTATGTTTCATAATAGGATGTGGGAGCTAGTCGAACCACTTAATGGGGGTAAAAATCCATTAGATGCAAGTGGGTATATAAGAGGAAAAGAGGACCGACGGGAATGTTGAAACCTTTAAAAGCAAGACTAGTGGCGAAAAGGTTACACTCGTAAAAAAAGGGATCGACATGAGGAAACTTTTTCGCCAGAAGCGATGCTTAAGTCCATCCGTATTCTCTTATCGATTGCTGCGCATTTCGACTTTGAAATCTGGCAAATAGATGTCAAGACAACTTTCCTTAACGGAAGTCTTGATGAAGAGATCTATATGCAACAAACCCAAGGTTTCATTGAAACAGGCCAAGAACACCTAGTTTGTAAGCTCAAGAGGTCCATTTACTGATTCAAATAGGCATCCAGAGCTTGGAACCAATGTTTTGATCATGTTATAGAGTCTTATGGGTTTGATCAAAACGAGTTTGAAAGTTGTGTGTGTAAAAAGCGTGTCGAAACTGCATTGGTATTCTTAGTACTATACGTAGACGATATTCTGATCATCGGGAATGATGTGAAGGTGTTATCAGACGTAAGGGCATGTTTTCAAAACAGTTAGATATGAAAGACTTAGGGAAAGCCGGACATATCCTTGGGATCAAGATAACTCGAGATCGCCAGAAAAGGATGATCGGGTTATCGCAAGTTTCATACATAGACACTGGTTTTTGAAACGATTCAGCATACAAGATTCCAAGAAATGATTCGTACCTTTCAGACTTGGAATCCATCTATCCAAGAAAATGTTCCCTAAGACGAAAAGGAGATAGATGACATGAAAGGTATTCCTTGTGCTTCTACCGTCTAAAACCTTATGTATGCATTCTTTGTCCGAGACCGGATATCCGCTTTTCTTAGTGGGCATGGTAGAAAGATATCAAAGTAGCCGGAAAAAGCGCGTTGATCTACGCTTAAAAACATTCAAGTATCCGAAAAGAACTTCGGGATAGAATGTTGATTTATCGATCGATACTCCAATCCCCATCTCCACAATCGACTTTCGGATTTCCAATCGGACTTAGATTCGAAATTATCTGCCTCAGTTAGTGTGTTTCCATTTGGGAAGTGTAGCCATCAAATGGACGAGTGTGAAGCAGAAATGCATCACTGACTCAACCATGGAAGTCGGGTAAGTAGTCAGTGAAGCAATGAAAGAATCGATTGGCTCTAGATCTTCTTAGTGGACTTGGATGGTATTCGATTTTTTGTCTAGCAATATCTCGCTAGAGCAGATTTGCAAATTCAAGAGAACCAAGAGTCCACGAGTCAAACAAACACATTAAAGGAAAGACATCTTATACGAGAAATCGTTAAGAGGGAGATATAGATGTGGCAAAGATAGCGTCCGAGGACGGCTTAGCGAGATCCATTCACAAAGTCGCCTCTCAATACATTCGAGACATGTGAGTGGAACGGGTGTCAAGACCGCTTGCAACTGCTTTGAGTATAAGTGGGAGAAATTATTAGGTTCGTGTAGGTGACATTAGATGTCACGGACTCATGAGACATGTTGTAGTATACTTAAAAAGCGGACTTTGAGTATACGTGGGAGATTGTTAGGATTATCTTTGAAAATATGCTTTTTACTTTGTATAATCGAAACTGAATTTCCAGGCTTATTTACTGAAATAAATTGTTTATCACTGATGCTTTAAATATGATTGAATGTTACATATATTTACTGCATAATTGTTCAACAATTCTTACGTGTTACACTGTAGTTAATTTAGTGATACCAGATCACAGAAGATTAAATTAACAGTTCCTTGTAACTAAAAGTACGCCATTCACGACCTAGATGGAAATGAACAACCCATCATGAAAGGTTGAGGTGTAAGGCTCGAGATTGGTTTGTCTTGACCAAGAGATTACACTAGTGCATGATGATCTTTTGAATAGGACCCTCTGGGAGGATAAATTCTTCAGAACTGAACAAGGAAGAATTAGACCTTAGTGGTTCGTTGTTTCTTAACCTTCGTCCCTTAAATAGGATCACGTGGGATTGGTAACTATTGCTTTGACTTATCATGGGTAGCGAATCAGAGAGATTCAATACTTTTTATCTTGGGCAATATTATTGGTCACATGTGATTGCTAAGATTTATCATAAGAAGAATCGTGTCTGCAAGCACGCTTTTGTTTGATTTGCCCCTTGGGAGGTTCATAAGCTTTATCATACCAAATCTTGCAAGTGGAATTAGTTTCCCAGTATGGATAATAATGTTGAACCGTTCTCGACCAAGGACAAAAGATATTAATTAACGGAAAGCTATTTCAGTGGCTTGAATTAATTAATGGGCTAGATAATCTTAAACACGGGAAATAATGACCGGGAGTCATATTGACTGTAATATGGGTTAAGATGGATACTGCAATATTAATTATGTAGTGGGATTAATTAATATTTATGGGCTTGAATTATATTGTGGCTCAATATTAGATATTCAAGATCCATTAGAAGGTCCAATCTTAATTCTCCTAAAGGCCCCCTGAGTAGCCCAACAAATAGTCCATTAACTGAAAAAGGTGATTAAAATAAAATAAATATTGTTGCTTAATTTTCCTTGAAATTTTCAAAAATTATGGATGAAGTTGGGAGAAAGATTTTCTTTGAATTTTGTTATGGAATGAAGATATGTATTCTTGGAATACAAGATTATCTCATTAAATTCAAGAAATCTCCCACATGGTTTATCCATATGTATTTTTCGAAAAAGATGAAAATATAGCGGGCAAGAAAGATTTTCTTGATTTTCTTGAAAAGATATTATGGAAGATATGTATTTCTTGAAATACAAGAATATCTCATAAATTCAAGAAGATCCAAATCTTGGATTCTTGCACACACTAAATTTTCGAAAATCCATATAATAGAGGAAGTGAGATTTTTGTGGAATATTTTAATTATGGGAAAAAGAATATAGGAGATATATTCAAGATTTCTTGGTGATCAAGAAAAGTCTTTTCCCACATTGATTTTCTACTGAAAAATTCGACCATCTCCCTCCTATAAATAGGGGATGATAGTTCATTCCCAAGTACCAATCCCTGTTTCTGGAAATATTAGCAAATCCACATAAGTGGTGCAACAAAGTTTATTTTTTCCTTTTGTTAATTGTTCGACAAGTATCCTTCCACCGGATAGTTGAACAAGGGCTAAGGGAATATTTGGGAAGTCCTTTTGGTTAGTCCGTCCGACCAAAGTCACTGCCATCCCGAGAGGTACGTTCACGTAAACCCGTAGATTCCGCATGCGTAGGTTTTACGTGACTTTTTATATGCATGATATGTTGTTGCAATTATTATTTGAATTAATATAGGATTAATTCATGCTAGTAATAATTAATGAATTAAATTTGTATTTAAATATTCACCCCTATAGATCTCATGTAACTCATTCCCCAACATTTTTCTCAAACATTGACCTGGAAACTTAAACACGGACAAATTACCCTCAATATCATCAGCAACATTGTCTGTGCCTCTACCGTCATAATTACGAGGCTCGTTTCTCAACCTTGTTCTAACATGATTCTAGAAATAGTAAGAACAAAATGTTGTAACCTCCTCACACAAGTAGACATTAACAATTGATGCTTCAACTTTTGTCTTTTGTTTAGCATTGAGCTTCAAGTTATGGAGATAAATATAATAAAAAAATTGATAAGAGCTAAACATAAGTATATATATTTGTATAAATAGATTGTTCAATGAAGGTTTACCTCTCAAATGGACATATCCACCTGTATTGCACTGGACCAACAATTTTAGCTTCATATGCTAAGTGCAATCATTAAGTGCTCCATCGAATCAAATAAGCCGAGGGGAAAATCGCTCCAATTTGCATAAAATAACTGGAATGTCTTTCTCCAAGCGGACCATGTCGTCCCACGTAATCATTGTAGACATTAAATCTTTGAAGAATAGACTCAATTCAGTTACAACCCTCCAGATACTGTTCGGTAGGAGTTCCCGGAATGTGAGGGGCGACAATCGTTGCATAAACACGTGACAATCGTGACTTTTCATCCCAGACACCTTCCCGTTTGATGTGTTTACATAACAACTCAAATTGGAAACATAGTCATCTGAAATCTCAAATCTTCTATCCAATTACACAAAGCTACTTTACTTTTAACTTATCAAGTGTGTAATTGGCTTGGGGATATCTTCCTGTACCCTCATCCCTCTTCAAGTGATCACGTTTGCATATCTCGTTCAACTCATCACGCGACTTTGCAGTGTCTTTTATATTATATTTGATTTGTTTTGATTTTGGAAGTTGGTCCTCTTTTTTTCTGGTGTGATAATTTCTGATATCTCTCCTTTATTCTCGTGTGATGTAGGAAGTCTAATTCAATCAGCACTCCAACCACTTTCTTTTACTCTTGATTTACTTTTGTTAAATTTTGGTTTATGGATTTCTGTGTGGTAACTGGTAAATCTTGGTTTATGTGTTTCCCTTAACTCTCTGTATGCGAAAATGAAATTTAACGGGCTTGAAATTTAACTCTTGAGGGCTTGGATCCAAATATCCATCTATATACTAATAGAGAGTTTTTTTTATGATGTGTCAACTCCATGTTAATTTAACCTATGTGTCATTCAATGAGAAATTTGAGTACACATGTCATTTTTCTATTTGATTCTTTTTATAAAAGAATTCCATGTGTCATGAAACTTAAAGTTTTTGTGTACAATTAATTTCTAATTATTTAGGTATTTAAAATATGTGTGAATGTTATTACTTTATGTTTTATTTAACTATATAATATTATTCATTTATATTTATTTTGGTAATTTTTGTTTGAATTAATTTAAGATAAATAAAATATTCATTCTAAATATATTTTATCTTAGTGTGAATTATATTCCACTATTAATATTTTAATAAATAATTTTATTTTATAATTGTTCTTATGTATATCTTAACATATTTTATGTGGCAAAAGTATTTTATATTATAGTTCATTCACTTTTAACTTTTTTTTATTATTACATATTAGTCGATTTATTTTGTTTTGATCTGTAGGTTTCAATTTCATATTAAAATGGATAAATAATATTTGACACAATAATTTTATTCCAAGGTTTAAGAAAATTTACTAATATACATCTTAAACAATTATTAATTCATATTTATGTATATATTTATATTTTTAATTATTAAATATAATATTTATTAAAAATATTGCAATTTTTAATTAGAAACCGCGTAACACGTGGGCACTAAACTAGTTTAGTATAATTAAAAGCCCATTCGACCAAATTTAATGGGCCGATTTTTATTAAAAAAAGCAAATATCTATTTTATATTTTAATATACTTTTTCTATTTTTTTTTTTAAATATATTTTTACATTTTTTTTTTAGGTGAGAATCTTTCGTCGGAGAAAATTGATACTAGTACTCAATTTTATCTTGGTTCGCGTCTTGTGAAAACTAAATATAACTCTGAGAGAGACTCAATGAGAAAAACCGATAGTACTTTCTACGGTGAGAAAAATTGATAATACTCGGTTTTATGTCGGAGGTCATACAAGTGCTCAATTTTATGTCGTTGGTCATACAATTTTTATTTTCTCCTTTTAAATTATTTTATATTAATTATATCATGTGAAACATATATACTATTATGATAAGATTAATATATATATATATATATAGTTAGTTAGTTTAAATAACCATCTTTTGGGGTGGTGGTCCCCCTTTTGTGGTGTGGTGGTCCCCCTTTTGTTGGGTTCGATTAAGTTTCTGCGGTTCGAGTTGCGCTTTAATTGGTCCATCTCTTGTGGTGATTGTGGTTCGGGTCTACAGCGAGATGAAATGATGTTGTTATGTCCCCGGTGGTAGAAGAAATTATTGTAATTGATTATGTTAGGAAACTATTGTAATTGATTGTCTTTAAAAAAAATTAATTCTTTTAATGAACTAGTTTTACATTTTTTTTTTGAATTTCTTGAAAATGACTTATCTTCTACAATTTATACTAATGTCCTCCTTCAAATGTTGTAAATTTATTCTTTATCCAACGATTAACAAAAAAATTCTAAAACATTCAATAGTTCTCCATATGTAAAATTTTCTAAAACCCTCTATAGGTCTCTATATGTACGAAATTATTCTAAATTACTCTGCATTTGTTATTCTAGGGATAACTACATAGTTTTGTAGACAAACAAATGTTTAAATATATATTATAAATATCTTTAAATGTAATCATTATCATTAAAATTATATATACAATTGTTATGGGCATATGGCGCGAGGTCGGGCCCGACCTGGAAAGAAACAGAGGAGGACCAGACCACATTTTGCACAAGTATAACACCTCGCGGAAAGGATGGAAACGAAGGCATGTCAAGCACCGGTACACGACCTGGATGCACCTCGCAGGTCGATCACTGACACAAGTACGGAGCATTAATGGGGATGGAACCTGTGGCAGGCGAGCAGCCCCAGGGACCTTACCTAAGAATGACCTCAATCAGAGATGTGTCAGTAAAGGACGGTAATGATGAGTAGCTATGAGTAGATAGACGGCTAAATCCCTGCAAATCCGGATTTGCCTCGGACGACGTCCCAGCGAGGAGCGCGAGCTCTTGATCCCTCTAGCGACCTCCCAGCGACCTCCAACCTGGGTCACATCAATCATGTAGCATTTAATATTTTGCAGAGCTATTTCCGGCTACTTGTCTTTGTAAATCGGGAGAGTGAGCTCCACTCTCCCAAACCTTATAAATAGGGGTCATTTATGACCAAGGAAAAAGGGAGAGAAATCAATACCTTACCAAACCTCTTGCAAATCTATTGCTCAAACTCTTACTCTCTCAAGCAATCATATAACATAAATATAATCCATCTTACACATTTACTGTTTGTGTCACTAAGATCATCAAGCCACATCTTAATCCATAATCCTCATATTTTAGTACACAACAATTGGCGCTAGAAGGAGGGTACTCTTTAAGAAATATCGAGCTAAGTTCTTAGTAGTGTTTTCTCATTGAGTGTTCCTCACTTAATCTTCTGTACAAACTCATCTCATATACCCAAATATCTCAAAAGAAAAAATCACTCAACCATGTCTCAAGCAACTCTCATCACCAAGAGGAAAGCCTTTTTTCGCTTTCATGTCGCTCGTGAAAGAGGGCTAGCGTCCATTACATTAGCAATCGCAAGGTCAGACCCACCACGGGGATTGCTCAAAAGCTCGAGCA
This sequence comes from Stenogyne calaminthoides, assembly GCA_037126765.1. Classification (NCBI taxonomy): domain Eukaryota; kingdom Viridiplantae; phylum Streptophyta; class Magnoliopsida; order Lamiales; family Lamiaceae; genus Stenogyne; species Stenogyne calaminthoides. Next base: position 15,907,171 of record JBBCBC010000011.1, read on the forward strand.
TATCCGTACTCCAAAAGAAATCGATAAAGCCATCGCAGAGTTACACCGAAAGCGTCACGTGATCCCGATGGCGACCTCCACGCCACAATTCAAGGAAGGCCCAAAGCAGGGGCAAGGCCAAAGCGCGAGGAATCCCGCCGCGAGGAGCCTCACCAGGAGAAATCTGATTGCAGGGGGCCTCGCCACGACGAGCCTCGCCATGAGGGATCTCGCCGTGAGGAAAGCCAAGAGGTCAACTCCCGCGGAACACAACATACTCCAGTCTATCGGCATAATCCGAACGAGGGGCCAAATCCCATCCATAGGCTTCTGTTCTCAGAGGGTTTCAATGACGGCCCACACCGAGGTCGCGGACCCCGGCGAGATCAGCCCAGGCCGACGCAGCGCAACTATGCCTAACTCGAAAGTTCGTGTTCAGGATCGGTAGCCCAAGGCTGACCCAGACAATGAGTATCGGCGAAAGATCGGCTCGAACAAAGTCCTTCACCTCGCAGGGTGGAAAGAACCCCTTCACCTTGAAGACGTCATCGAACCACATCACCCCGCCGACAGGAAAGAAATTCTCCACCTCGCCGTCATCATGGCGAGGTCGCCGGACATAACGACTCTCCGCAGATGGCCGCCATCCTTCAGAACATCAAGGACCTCCAAGAGCAGCTGGCGAGCAAAGGGGGAGTGCCTCTCACCACAAAAATACCCATTTCGCCATTATCACCCACGGTCATGCTCGCCTCAGATAAATCAAGATCAATGTCAACTCCATCACCCAATACAATGACAAGATCGGCCGATAAATCACGCGAGCAAATACACGCCCTACATGAACTCCATGGGTGGATCGATGCCACTTAATGCCGCCTTTTTTCTCACTCTAAAGACCAAAGCTTACTGCGATGGCTCAACTCCTTACACCCGATGTCCATAGAGTCTTTTCACCAGATGGCTCAATTGTTCCTCACTCACTTCGCCTCGCTGACCCCGCACAAGGGAACAAAGCAGAGTTTGGAAAACATCTATCGGTTCGAGGAGAGTCGAACCGCATATATTGATCGAATAGTCCAAATCATTGTGGAAGTTGAGCCCCGGGGCGAAGGGCCAAGGTATTAGGAATAGTACATGGGTTGAAAAAGGGAACGAAACTCTGGAAAATGATGAACAAGGATTATCCATCGAGCTAAGCCGATTTTTGATACCGGACAGGGGTTATGATCACCAGTGCCAAGATACTGGCATCAAGATTGGTCGAGCGGCGACTGCTTAGCGAGGTGAAGATCAAGTCAAGAAGCTTCGATCCAAAACCCCGAGAACAAAGATGCGAGGCCCTGATCCATCGACTACCGACCTCCCGGGGACTTTCAAGCCAGTTGATAACCCTCTGGAGGTAAGACTCCTAGAAAAACTTACCATGAATGCAACTCAGATCTAGCAAAGCGATCCGAGGCAGACAATGAGATTCCCCGACCCAGAAATGTACCAGACACCTCCAAACTCAACCCGAAGAAGTTTTCAGGACTACCACAACTCCATTAGGCATAACACCGAGCATTGTCGCGACCTAAAGGAGCTTTGGAGATTGTACGAGGAAGGGAAGTTGAAAGGTTTGTTAAGCCAAGGCAACAAAGAAAATCACGACCACGCACCGCCAGAAACCAGGCCCGACTAAGGAAAGCAAGATCCGCAGATCCCAGCGGAGGAGAACGTGGTCATCCATATGATTTGCCCCCACGGGGACCCTTGGGGATTCCTCCTGCTGACCTCCCCGCCTAACCGACACTTAGAAGGCCAAGATGCGAGCTCTCGACAATCTTTGTCTTGAAGTTGCCTTCCGATCAACACCATCGCCCCCATGTCGAAGCGCCTTTACTTTCATCGAAGAGGACAAAAGATGGGGTGGTGTTCCCAAACTAGGACCCACTCGTGATCTCGGTCAGAATAATGGGGGCTCTATTTCATCGCATCATGATCGATAATGGGGCTTTCTGCAACATCCTTTTCAAAAGACTCGACACGCTTCGGCGATTTCCACCCTCACGCCGAGCCTTTGGGAGGCTCGGAATTCGGTTTCGGGAACCAACTGTTAAGGCCTATGGGATGATCCACCTATCTGTCGAGATCACATCAACCTTGGACGTTAAAAGTGAAGGCAACGAGGCAAAATGGACTTTGTAATCATCGATGCTCCATCAAATTTCAATGCTTTCTTCGGCAGGCCTTTCGAACATGAGTTCGGGGCCGCCTCCTCGTCCTACTTTTATTGTATTAAGTTTCTCGGACCTGACGGGAAGATTGGCACCATCAAGGGTGACCAGATTGCGGCAAGAAAATGTTTAACTTACACTTGCGTCGATTTAAATTCAGCTTTTTATTTTGGTAGAAAATTCGAGGTGGGGCTAAGTTGTACGAGCCGAACTCCACTGTTATATACACTCAAAGAACACCAATTAACTGGAGATAACTATGTTGTTTGGAAACAAAATATGAGTTTTGTCCTACCTACGCAAGAACATTATTGGGTTCTTGATGTACCCAAGCCCCGTATGCCTACTGATGGATCTGATGTGGAAAGACACTTGTATAATATTTGGGAGCAGGCCAATGAACCCATGAAACGTGTAATCTTGACTTCACTGTCTGATGATTTGAGACACATTCATGAAGGTGTTGAGTCTCACGCAAAATTATACAAAGTCTTGAAGAAATGTTTTTAACAAAAGACAACATGATCAATCGGTTTAAAACCGCGACGTGGCTAAATTAAAAATGGGGAGGAACACCCGTGAGGGAGCATGTTCTCGAGAATAAAATGCCATTTTGATAAACTTGCTTATCTCGGTACTAAAGTATTGTGATGAGGCTCAAATCGAATTCTTTTCCTAACTCTTCCAAGGTGTTTTGATGAGTTTTATTTGTAGTTTTGTGATGAAGCGATCACATGTTTACTATGGACACTCTACAAGAAGCCTTGGAGATAATGGAGAAGCATTTAGGAAAGAAAGACGAAGCATTGGTGACCAAAAGTATTTTCTCAAGATCTAGAAGCCAATGGAAGGCAAGACTCAAGAAAAGGAAAGTGGTCGAAACTAAAGCATACTAATCACTAAGAAATGTAAAGAAAAGACAAATAGTTGGTTATGTGTCAAGAAAGTACCAAAAGGAAAATGCTTCAAGTGCGGTGAAAAGGGACATTGGAGGTCAGCCTGTTCCAATCCCAAAAGGAATGAAAAGAAAGGTAATTCTCACGCATTAGTTGTTGAAACTTTCTTAGCGGTATATGCCTCCCATTTATGGGTGGTGGATCTGAGATTCACCGATCATGTTTGTTTCACTTCTGAGGGGTTCAAGCGGACCCGCAGAACTTAGTGGGAGTGAGATCCTCATCACACTTTGGGCGATCTTCTGAGAGTGGCAAAATTGGCGATGGGGAGAAGTACACTGTCTTTTGAAGACAAAGTTTTAATTTTAAGAGATGTACTTTTACGTTCGAATTTTAGAAAAGAATTTAATTTCGGTTTCTAAAGCTTTACCTTGATGGATATTCGGTTTACTTTTGATAAGTTGTTACCATTTCTCTTTATGATAAATTTATCTGACATGGAACGTTCTCAAGTAATCTCTATACAATTAACTGTGCACACCACTCACGAAATGCATCCTATAACACATCAACTATTTCCGATAAAAGAAAACGTTCATCAGACGTGAATGAAACACTTCTATGGCATCTAAGATTGGGACATATTAATCCAAAGAGGATCCAAAGGTTGTTGAAAGATGGTTCACTAGAGTTTCTGCAAGTTGAACCAATTCCAACCTGCGAATCATGTTTGGAGGGTAAAATTACCAAGAGGGCATTGAGCCAAGGGAATAGAGCCAAAGAAGTGTTAGAAATCGTTCACCTGAACGTATGTGGTCCAATGTCAACCAAAGCAAGAGGAGGTTACGAGTATTTCATCACTTTTATTGATGACTACTCGAGGTACGGTTATATTTTCCTTATGAAGCATAAATCTGAGACCTTTGAGCAATTCAAAGAATTTAAGGCTCAAGCAGAGAATCATAGGGAAAAATGTATCAAGTCTCTACGATCCGATCGTGGAGGCGAGTACCTCAGCGATGAGTTTTTGAACTACTTGTCAGATGAAGGGATTGTATCCCAGCTTAATGCACCCGAAACCCCTCAACAAAACGGGGTTGCAGAGCGAAAAAACAAAACTCTTTTAGAAATGGTTAGATCAATGATGTGTTATGCGGATCTTCCCAAGTCGTTCTGGGGTCATGCCTTGGAAACAACGGCTTACATTCTGAACTTGGTGCCATCCAAATCGGTTCCCAAAACTCCCAAAAGAATTGTGGACCGCATGAAGCCCGTTTTGAGACATATGAGAATTTGGGGGTGTCCGGCCTACGTGTTGGATAAGGAAGCCGGGAAATTGGATCCTCGATCAGAATTAAGGTTGTTTATAGGATACCCCGAGGGAACAAAAGGGTGTATGTTCTATGGTCCCAAAGATCAAAAGGTAGTAATAAGCACCCATTTTAGATTTTTGGAGGAAGACTATATGAACGAAAGAAGACCCAGAAGTGAGATTACCTTAAGTGAGCTAAGGGGCTAACCTCATTACTTAACTTGTACAAGATGATATATCAAACGACACACTTTCACAACCGGAACCTCGTCAGTAGTGGGGAGGGTTATTAAACGGCTTAGAGAGAGATTCATGGGGATAGGAGAGTCCTCGGACTTGATTCCCTGACAAGATGAATCGGACCCATGGACATATGATGAGGCAATCCAAGACAAGGATGCGATTTCTTGGCAAAAAGGCAATGAAAGCGAAATGGGTTCTATGGATCATAACAGTGTGGGGAGCTAGTCGAACCACTTAATGGGGTCAAACCCATTGGTTGCAAGTGGGTATACAAGAGAAAGAGGGGACCCGGAAGGAAGGTGGAAACCTTCAAGGCAAGGCTTGTGGCGAAAGGTTATACTCGAGAAAGAAGGGATCGATTATGAGGAAACCTTTTCACCAGAAGAATGCTCAAGTCCATCCCGGATTCTTTTGTCGATAGTCACATCTCGATTTTGAAATCGCAAATGGATGTCAAGACAACTTTCCTTAACGGAAGTCTTGATGAAGAAATCTATATCTGACAACCCCAAGGCTTCATTGAAAAGGGCCAGAACACCTAGTTTGTAAGCTCATGAAGTCCATTTACGGACTCAAACAGGCATCGAGCTTGGAACCAATATTTTGATCATGTTATAAAGTCTTACGGGTTTGATCGAGAACAAGTTCGAAAGTTATGTGTACAAAAGGCATGTCGAACTACATTGGTATTCTTAGTACTATCGTGAGCGACATTACGCTCATCGAACGATGTAAAGGTGTTATCGGATGTAAGGGCATGGCTTTCAAAAACAGGTTTAATATGAAGGATTTAGGGGAAGCGGGCACATCCTTGGGATCAAGATCACTTTCGAGATCGCAAAGAAAAGGGCGATAGGCTTATCGCATAGCTTCATACATAGACACCTTTGTCTTGAAACGATTCAGCATCATGCAGGTTCCAAGAAAGGCTTACCTTTTCGGGCATGGAATCCATCTATCGAAAAAAATGCCCTAAGACACAAAAAAAAGAGATAGATGACACGAAAGGCATTCCTTATGCTTGGTTTGTCGGAAGCCTTATGTATGCAATCTTTGTAGACGAGACCCGGATATCTGCTTTATCGTTGGCATGGTGGCAAGATATCAAAGTAACCCAGGAAGGAACATTGGAAAAGCGATTAAAAATATTAAAAGTATCCGAAAAGAACTTCGAGATAGAATGTTGGTTTATCGGTCAAATAGTCTAATCCCCATCGGCTACCACACTGACTTCGGTTTCCAATCGGACTTAGATTCCGAAAAATCTACCTCCTTGTAGTGTGTTTTTGCATGGGGAGGAGCCATGACGTGGAGAAGCGTTGAGCGATATGCATCGTAGATTCTACCATGGAAGCGAATATCGACTTCTTCTTGCGGCGTGAAAAAAGCGGTTTAATCAAGAACTTCCTCGTGAACTTGGATGTAGTTCGAATTTGCCCAAAGACAATCATCATTTATTGTGACAATCTTGGAGGCGATTCTGCAAATTCAAGGGAACCAAGAGCCCACAAGGCCCGAAAACACATTGAAAGGAAATACCATCTTATCAGAAATCGTTAAGAGAGGACATATAAATTGGCAAAGATCGCGTCGGAAGATAACCTAGCCGATCCATTCACAAAGGGTCCGCGCCTCATAATCGATTCGAGAGACATGTGAAAGGAATGGGTGTCAAGACCGTTTGCCCGATCTCTTTGAGTATAAGTGGGAGACATTATTAGGTTCGTGTAGGTGACATTAGTTGTCACGTCTTTACCGCGAGACATCTTTAGTATACTTAAAAAGCGGACTTTGAGTATAAGTGGGAGATTGTTGGGATTATCTTTGGAAAGTATGCTTTTACTTTGTATAATCGGTGAATTTCGGACTTATTCTTGAAATAAATTGTTTATCACTAATGCTTTAAATATCATCGAATGTTACATATATTTACCGCATAATTGTTCAATAAATAAGACGTGTTACATTGTAGTAAATTTAGTGATACCGATCACGAAAGATTAAATTAACGTTCCTTGTAACTAAAAAGTACACCATTCACGACCTAGATGAAAATGAACAATCCATCGTGAAAGGTTGTAGTGTAAGGCTCGGATTGGTTTGTCTTGACCAAGAGATTACACTAGTGCATAGTGATGCAATCAAGAGGACCTCTGAGAGGATAAATTCTTGAATCGAACTAGGAAGAATTAGACCTCAGTGGTTCGTTATTTCTTAATCTTCGTCCCTTAAATAGGATTGCGTGTGGTTGGTAACTATTGCTTTGACTTATTACGGGTAGAGAATCAAGGAGATTCAATACTTTATATCTTGGGCAATATTATTGGTCACATGCGATTGCTAAGATTTAATCTGAGAGAATCGTGTGCAAGTACGCTTGTTCGATTTGCCCCTTGGGAGGTTCATAAGTTTTATCATACCAAATCTTACAAGTGGAACTAGTTTCCGGTATGGATAATAATGTTGAACCGTTCCTTTACCAAGGATAAAAGATATTAATTAATGGAAAGCTATTTCAGTGGCTTGAATTAATTAATGGGCTAGATAATCTTAAACGCGGGAAATAATAACCGGGAGCCATATTAACTGTAATATGGGTTAAGATGGATAGTGCAATATTAATTATGTAGTGGGATTAATTAATAATTATGGGCTTGAATAATATTGTGGCTCAATATTGATAATTCAAGGTCCATTGGAAGGTCCAATCTTAATTCTCCTAAAGGCCCCCCAAGTAGCCCAACATAAAGTCCAATAACTGAAAAAAGTGTTTAAAAATAAAATAAATTTTGTTGCTTATTTTTCCTCATTTTTTCGAAAATTATGAATAAAAGGGGAGAAAGATTTTCTTTGAATTTTGTTATGGGATGAAGATATGTATTCTTGGAATACAAGATTATCTCATTAAATTCAAGAAATCTCCCACTTGGTTATTTGTATGCAAATTTTCAAAATTTTTGAAATTAAAGGGAAAGAAAGATTTTCTTGATTTTCTTGAAAAGATATTATGGAAGATATGTATTTCTTGAAATACAAGTATATCTCATAAATTCAAGAAGATCCAAATCTTGGAATCTTGATCCTTGGTTTTTCGAAAATTGCCATAACAAGAGGAGTTGGAATTTTTGTGGAATATTTTAATTATGGAGAAAAGAATATATGAGATATATTCAAGATTTCTTGGAGATCAAGTAAAAATTTTTCCCATATTATTTTATCACAAGAATTCGATCAACACCCTCTATAAATAGGGGATGATTCTTTCATTCACAAGATCTGATTCCATGTCTTTGGAAAAATTAGTAAATCCACAAAAGGTGGTGCAAGAAATTTTATTTTCCTTTTTGTTAATTGTTCATGAGTTTCCTTCCAATTGGGATTGTCGAAAGCAAGGACTAGGGAATACTTGGGAAGGTCTTTTGGTGTGTTTTCATCGACGAGACCATTGTCATTCCAAGAGGTAAGTTCACGTAAACTCGTAGTAATTCCGCATGCGTAGGATTTACATGAACTGTTTATATGCATGATTTGTTGTTGAATTATTATTTGAATTAATTTAGGATTAATTCATGCTAGTAATAATTGTTAGAATTAAATTTGTATTTAAATATTCATCCCGAATAGATCCGGGCAATTAATTCCCCAACATCGACGACATTGTGGTGAAAAGTGAGAAGAAGGAGGACCATCTCCCACCCTCGCCTTGGGACCTTTGACATCTTGAGAAAATACAACATGCACCTGAATCCCAAGAAATGCAGTTTTGGGGTTGGTTCGGGAAAGTTCCTGGGCCATATCATCAGTCAGAGGGGTATCGAAGCTAACCCTACAAAGATCAAAGCCATCACGGACATGAAACCACCTCGCAACGTGAAAGAAGTCCAAAGATTGACCGGTTGTCTCCATGACTCTCAACATTTGTATCGAGAATGGGGGATAAGTGCAAGCCTTTTTTTGAAGCCATGAAAAAAGGAAAGTTCTCATGGACCCCGTGCCAAGCCGCGTTTATGAAGCTCAAAGTGTACCTCTCCGACCCCCAGGTCTTGGCAAAACCCATACCAGGTGAGAAGTTATTTATGTACCTCGCGGCCTCGGGATCCGCTCTCTGTTAGCGGTGTTAGTCTGCGGCGAAGGTCGATACCATTTGCTATATACTTCGTCAGCCAGACTTTGAATGATGCCGAGCTCAAGTACTCACCGCTCGAGAAGCTCGCCTATGCCTTGATTATGAGCGTCCGGAAGCTTCGATAATATTTTTTCAATCACCAAATAGAAGTCCTAACTACCATGCCACTGAGGCAGGTTTTGCACCGACCTGATACAGTCGGAAGATTGTTGAAATGGTCTGTTGAGTTAGGAGAGTTCGGGATCACCTTCCGCACCCGAATCTGCGATTAAGCTCGAGTCCTCGCCGACTTTCTCTCGAGCTCACCTTTCGAAAAAAGACACCGGAGGTGGCCGACATCCATGGACATTACCGCGTCGGCGGCTCTTCGGCGAGCACCCGGCGGTGAGTGGTCTGTCGATCTGAACAACAATCCTTCACCACGGCTGTAAGTTTTAATTTTCATGCCACCAACAACGAAGCAGAGTATGAGGCCTTGATAAATGGCCTGGAAATGGCGATGGCCGTCGGTGTGCGAAATTGAAAGTTCTGGCGATTCCCGATTGGTTGTATGCGGATGTCGAGAATACGAAGCAGGGGTGAACAAATGATGAAATACCAACATATAGCGAAAGAGCCTGTCGAAAAGTTCGAGGAGGTGCAAATAGAGTTGATACCTCGGCGAAAAACACACAGCGGATGCACTAGCTTCGGCAGCCCGCGTCGGGCGCGCCGCAGATATGGACAACATAGCGATTACTTAAACTCAACAATCCCTCGGCGAGTCGGCGTAATCATCGACATAAAGGAAATAACTTGGCCGAACAAAGCGAGTCCATCAAACATTCATAGGGAAGTCCTTCGATCGCGACCCGGAAAACAATTGGATGACCAAAGTCGAGAAATACATCGAGAAAGGGATCTTGCCAGAGGATAAGGTCGCCGCTCGCCGACACAACTAAGAGCGTGAGGTGCGCCATCATCGACGAACGAACTTTATAAGCGAAGTTTCTCTTTGCCACTTTTGAAATCGTCACCCCTTGGGGTGAAGGCCAAGTGATCCCGAAGGAAATCCACGAAGGAGATTGTGGAAATCATACCCACAGCCGCCTCAGATACAAGACGATCAGACAAGGCTATTATTGGCTAACTTTAAGGAAAGATGCGATTGCATATGCAAAGAAGTGCCATCAATGCCAGTTTTTCACCCCGACGATTAAGCGAGCTCCGGAGGAGCTCACATCAATCTGACCCATGGCTTTCGCGAGGCGGGAATCGACCTGATCGGTCCGTTCCCAAAAGCCCCAGGTAGTTCGAAGTTTGCAGTGGTCGCGGTAGAATATTTCACCAAATGGGCGAAAGCAGAACCTTTGGCGACCATTACCCAGGAGAAAATCATTCGATTTATATGGAAAAATATCATTTGTCGTTTTGGCTTACCACAAGCAATCGTCACAGATAATGGGAAGCAATTCAATGGTTTCGAGGTCGATGTTTTTTTCGCGAAATGGAAAATCGCAAAGCTGTTCTCCACCCCCTATCACCCCCAGTCCAATGGGCAGGTTGAAGCTATGAACAAAATAATCAAACACACTCTGAAAACTCAACTCATTGAGTCAAAGGGATTGTGGGCTTTCAAGCTTCCGAGCATCCTATGGTCATAGGACCACTTGCCGAAATTCAATGGGCGAAACAACTTTTACTATGGCTTTTGGGACGGAGGCAGTCATACCAGCTGAGGTCGTGGTCAGAAGCCATCGAACATCGCAGACAGTCACAGAGGACAACGATCAAGCCATATCTCTTAGCCTCGACCTCCTCGAAGAAAAAAGATTGGAAGCCAACTTAAGAAACGCAAACTACAAACAAAAGTCGGAAAAATACTACAACTCAAAAGCAAAAATCCAAAGATTCAAGGTCAGGGACCTCGTCTTAAAAAGGATCCTCGACGTCCAGAAAGGAGTTTTCGGTCCAACTTGGGAGGGACCCATGAAGATTTCGAAATGCCTCCCAAATGGGGCTTACCAGCTCGAGGACTTGGAGGGCATTCCCGCGATGTATCCGTGGAATGCGACCTACCTGAAGAAGTTCTACCAATAACTATGAGTTGTAAAATCCAGATCGGTGGTATATTTCTCCATGAATTACGACTTATAACACAGGCTTGCTCCATCTTTTTACATTTACGAACTTGGGGGACTGGTCCCCGACCTCTCACGAGTTCGATCAGATATAGATTCGCAAATGGAAAAGTCTAAGCCAAGAACACATGAAGGCTAGTATGTTGCATACCCAGTCTAAGCCGACCTCGGTCGCATACCCAGTCTAAGTCGGCTAAGCCAAGAACACATGAAGGCTAGTATGTCGCATACCCAGTCTAAGTCGGCTAAGCCAAGAACACGTGAAGGCTAGTATGTCGATACCGGTCTAAGCGACCTCGGTCAAGATACCCGATCTAAGTCGGCTAAGCCAAAGAACACGTGAAGGCTAAGATGTCGTGATACCGATTCTAAATTTCGGTCGATACCCGGTCCTAAATTCGGCTAAGCCAAGAACACGTGAAGGCTAGTATGTCGATACCCATCTGGCCGAATCCTATCAGATACCCAGTCTAAGTTGGCTAAGCTAAGAACACATGAAGGCTAGTACGTCGCATACCCTATCTAAGTCGACATCGGTCGCATATCCTATCTAAGCCGACAGTCAAGTCGCTATCAATTAACAAATCTGTTATCATTATGATTTTTTATCCAGATGTTCGAGAAGACAATCTGCGAGAAGATAAAATACACAAAATAAACAAGCATTCAAACCAAGAAGCGAGAAAGATAGAAATGAAAAGGAACTGCGATTTCATTAATAAACGCCCGAAGGCAGCGAAGTCCTACGCCCTTTGGGCAAACACTTACACACCCCGAAGGGCAACCTAACTAGCTGATAAGAAAACCCCGAAGGGCGATTATAAAGGGTGCCCGAAGGCATTTGGCATACTGCCGCAGAAAAACCATCCTAGGAATCAGCTCGGTGGAGCATCCGAGGTCCCCTCAACAGGGTTGGTCGTCGTGTTTTGCTCAACCTCGGGAATCTCGACGCCAAACTGATTCCCTTCACCATTTCCACCATCATCACCACAAACAACCTCCCTACCATCGCCATCCTGGCCATCATCTGTTTCTTCATTCAACAGCCCGAGCAACTCCTCGGTATCATAAAGATTAGCACCTGGGGGTAGGAAACTGAACTCCACACCAAAGGCATCAAGGTCTTTGATGGGAAGATCATCCCCCTCCCGAACAGGGTTGTTACGCATGTATCCGGCGAGCATCTCGGACATCGCTGACTTTGCTCCATCAAGGTCGCCAACTCGATGACAAGCCCGAACAACGTTAGAAAATGAGTGGATATAGGCCAGGTTGGAGGCATGATGATGCTCCAATTTCACAGTGGTCGGAAAGTCATGGACCTCAGCTTCTAACCGGCGACACCGAGCCTTCACCTCAGCAGTCCTGTCCATGCTCTCTTTCACCTTTTGATCTCGGAGCTCGAGATCCTTCGCCATCTGGGAGATTTTCTTCTCCAGCTCGTCCCACTCCCGGGTCACATTTCTCAATTTCTCCTCGGCCGTAGCTTTTGCATTGATAGCAGCCTCCCATTCTTTCGATGACCTGGCCAAGTCTACCTTCATCGACGAGCAATGCGCTTCAGCTTTCTGGGCTTGGATCTTTGCCCGGCCATAATGCTCCCGGCTCCATTCAAAGAAGGCCAAAGAACGACACATGTGAGCAATCTTCAAGGTCAGATTCTCGGAGAAGTGCTGTGTATGAGCTTCCTCATGGAGATCCAGAGTCCAAGACCTCGGAGCATCTTTGGCTATCTGCCGGAGGTAGGAAGGGTGGGTGTCATTGGCCGCAGGAGCTCGCGACCACAAGTAGTTGCGGGTCGACTCCCCCCGAAATACTCCATCATCCAGTTTGTATCTGCAAGGTAACCGGACATAAACATGGTACACTCAAAATAAAATATAGAAATGAAGTCATAAGTAAAATGAGGTATACCGTTGGCGGAAATCCGGGTTCCACCCAAGGAAAGTGCGATCATCGCGATCGCGAGCCCGATGTTGTGTGAGCTCGACAATCGTATCAGGGGTCCCCGCGGAACCTGAGACCAACACTTTCCCACTCGGGGAGTCCCAGAGCACATCCATATCCACGGACGTCCGGATGTGTTTAGAGGAGCTCCCCTCATTTGCTCGCATTTCGGCAAGAGCCCTTTTCCGGCCTCAGTCGGGGGCGGCAATAGCTTTGGCCCTTGGAGGTGGGGCCCCAATGGCCCCATCGACCGCGACATCCTTCTTCTGGCTCGCCCGCTGCCTGGACAGAGCCAAGGCGCGAGAAACCTTTTCGCGCATCTCCTCGGCGTTCAAGTTTTGCATCTGGTCGGTAACTTTGGAGGATGTGAAACAAATAGGCTCGATGAAGGAAACTGAAGACAAGAAGAAGATCAGGAAACAACCAGAGAATAACCAAAGAAGTCGAGTCATCGCGAATAAAATCCCCGAAGCTTATAGGAAGGTCGGCGCCCAAATGACGACTTAGGTGGAATAATTAGCCATAAATTCCGGACACTTCAACCGTTAGAGGATGATCGGCGACCTCTCATCCTGGATCAATTAAGCACACCAAACCAGCCGCATTAAGAAGAAGGGAAGGAGAGCTTCGGATGCCTTGGATTTCTTGGGAGCTGCAATAGGGAGAAGAAGTTAAATCAATATTATGGGAAAGGGAAAAGCAAAAAAGCTTACTTTTAAGAATCGCATAGTCGCGAGGAATCTCGCGATATCCGAGGGCTCTGAGGGCAAAAACGGGACTCTGCCAGGCTCCCCCTATCAACCACCACTTCTCTTTCCAGTCTTGGACCTTGCTAGGGAGGTCCTCAACTATTTTCATATGAGGACGGGCTTTCACATAGTAGTACCCGTGGTCTTTACCCCACTTCGCCAGCGAGATGAGAAGATTCATTTCCATGACAGAAGGGAACGCCCGAGGTTGGATGCGGCCGAACAGAGACAAGATCCTGAAGATGGTGCTCCATCCATTGGGAGTGATTTGTGTCGGAGCTAGGCCCCAAAACCACAACAGTGAAGTAATAATAGGATGAAGCGAAAAACGAAGCCCAACCTTCATTGTGTCATGGTTCATCGCCACACACCCATCAGGGACCTGGTCGGCATAATTGATCTTATAACCGGGAACCCAGAAGTGGACATCGCTGGGGACTTGAAATTGTTCTCTCCATAAAAAAAGCTCGGCCTCGGTTACCGAGCTAGTTACCTCACCCGCAGCAAAAATATTGTCCGCACGAGTTCGGGTTGGTCGGGGGATCAATTCACGAGGATGAGACATACTCTCCTCTATCTGCAGCCTGCGATCAACATCGTCAATCTCATCGTCATCACTCGGCACGTCGAGTATGACCTCGTCCGACAAGAAGTCGAACTCGACTGGATCAATCGATCCCGAACTAGGATCATCTCCTTCCTCCCCAAGGAATCCCCAAAACCCGAAGTTTCCGTGGCGGCGTTTTCTCGATGTGACCTCACCCCTAGCACCACAGGGAATTCCACTCACCGCACCCTCGAGGAGACTTCCAATCCACCGGTTTCGGGCTGCCGGTCAGTTCGCGTACACGCCGCCGATGAATCATCGCAATCAGAGCAGAACTCTCGGCCGTGCTCCCCGAGTCCTCCCCAATTCGAGGCAGACATTGTTCACCAAATCACAGGAAACAAAGAGAAGAAAGAGATCTAGGGCTTACCTGAGGAAAAAACAAACACCAGAACCGCTCGCACAAGAATCGCCGGAGAAACTAGGCAGTTATCGAAAGTTTGAAGAAGTGAAAAGTGAAAAACGAGAGGGGAAGGGGGTATTTATAGAAGGGTTCTACGGCATAAGTGATTAGACCGCGGCTTTTCGCGTCCAGCGCGTGAAAGCCACGTGCCATCATTACTACTCGAGTAAGCGCGACGAACGAAGGCGGAACAATCACGGTTGATGATTTCAAGACAACAACCACGCGTGCGTAAGAAGCCACGGACATCGCACCTCCGTTATTATTAGAAGGATAGCTCATCCCCCCCGAAAGCATAGGCAAATGAGCTAGGGCTATTGTTGGGGGTATGGTAGCGAGGTCGGGCCCGACCGAAAGAAAGCTAGGAGGACCGCACCACATTTTGCACAAGTATAACACCTCGCGGAAAGGATGGAAACGAAGGCATGCCAAGCACCTAAGTCTGCGACACAGGCCTTAAACAGGTCGACCTGACCTGAAGTACGAAGCATTAATGGGGATGGGACCCGTGGCGGGCGGCGACCCAGGGGACCTTACCTAGAATGGCCTCAATCGAGAGATGTGTCGATGGGGACGGTAATGATGGTAGCTATGGAAATTTTATTGAGGCGCTTTTCTTTAATGGAAATTTGTCTCTTGTGTTTGTGTGTGTGAGATAAAAAGTTGGGAATTGTCTTTTTCAGGGGAAGCATGGGCTTCTCTTCCACTTGTTATCATGAAGAAAATATAAAAAAGAGTTGAGAAGCGGATAACTTTTTTGTTGATAACTTACATGGCTTCAATTGGCATTACTGCCTCCGTACATAGAGCTTGCACCTCTCATCATACCACCAAGAAAACCGCCGTCTCGGGCAAGACCTACTCGATCCTTCATAGCGAATCAGGCGACCGATGTTGTGACCCTGAATTTTAAATTACCAGATAAGTCTCCTCTAGTTACTAGTGTTAATCCTAAGGAAAACAGGGATGAAACTGTAAATTCCAAGAATGCGGACAAGCAACCACGTCCAAGATTTTCCGACGAGAGATGGAAAAACGGGACGTGGGATCTCAACATGTTTTTGAAACAGGGGAGAATGGATTGGGACTCTGTGATTGTAGCAGGTAACACATTTCATGTCATTTTGAATTAATGCAACGTATATTAAGAAAAAATATTTTCCTACTATACCCTTAATTATTAACATCATTTAATTTGAATAGATGGGAGCATTAATTATCACATATTGCTACGTATCAAGATTTACGAACTCTTATAAATTAAAGATCTAAATAAAATATTTATTGCGGCAGAGGCAACAAGAAGAAAGCATCTCGAATTGCATCCAGAGGCCTCAACAAATGATGAACCGGTCGAGTTTCGGCTCGATTATCTGAGTGGCGGGGCGTGGATCCTTCACTCTCTCATCTCCCGGAGGCGAGCTCCTAAATGGTTAATCTAAATCCGTTTTTTTTTTTCCTTTTTCTATTACTCCCTCCATCCCACAAAGATAGACTTACTTTTTATCCATCCCTATAAAAGATAAGACTTGTTTCTATATTTAAGATATCAATAAATTTTCATTTCCATCGGTTGTCTTGAAACCTAGTAGACAAAAAAAAGCGGCAAAATTGAAAAAAAAAAGTAAAAATTTAATGTTCTAACTATAATAACTTCTATTTCTTAAACCGTGAGAAAACACCGCAAGACTATCCACGAAAGACTATCTCCGTGGGGGGACGAGGGATCGTATTTTTCTAACCCCTCCCATTTTTTCAATCGCCAGTTAGTTAACTAAGCATTCAAAGTTGTACTATAATTGGGCGGGGGGCATGACGCAGCCCCCTCTGAAACAAATTATGACGTGGGCTTCGATCACTTGGACCGATCTTAGCGGGCACCCTCCTATGTGCAATGGAGGTCACCAACCTAGGCCATGGGTCTTATTGATCGCCCATTGACCCCGTCCAGGTAAGTATGTAACAATGTGTAATTCCTTGTCATTATATTCTCTAGTGGTGCCTCACAAGACATGCCCTCTTTCGATGTGGGATGCGATTAAATTGATGAGAAACTCCAAACTTGATACTTGGATCCATATTAATCTGTTATTCATGTTTTAATTTGTATATATAATATATTACTATCATAATGAGCAAGGAAATCAAGGCTGCTTTGGTTTAACAAAGACACGAGCACCTTAATTGTTGGGAAATTTAGAGTTTTGATGAAAGTTCTAAAACACATGTAATAGGACCAGTCAAACCTGTTAGCTGACTGATGTTTTTATTACCAGTTATAAGATTGCCAGTTGATAATCATTGTATAGAACAACTGATGTATTAGATAGGTCACATATTGAGGGGGAATCTCAATATGTATAGGTCAGATCTAAAGTTCAAAAGAACAGCTGATATCCGACAGGCCAGAAGGCAAGAGAAGGATAGAAGATCAGATCGATCTAATAAAGTCAGATATCTGAGCTGAAGTCATGAAATTCAAATTCAGAAGACCTGAAGATCAGATGACTTCCAGAAGATCAGACCAGAAGACCTACATCAGCCGAGTCTGCTAGTTGAGCTAAGACAACTAGCACCAGAAGACTCTATCAGGTAGACTGATCAGTTGTAACTGATCAGGTCAGCTCGCACCAGGTGGAAACTGATGTTTCACCAAATCACACGTCGATGATCTGAACAAGAAGAATGTCAACCTTAGTTGGTAGAACAAAACACTGACAAGTGCTTCTGTTATCCAATAAGAACAAGACACGTATGATCGGAGCCGGCAATTACGGGATTTGGTGCTGCTTTGTCAAACGGCTATAAAAGACACTATTCATGCTTTCGGCCATGCCGTTCCTGAAGCACATCACATCAATCCTACAAGCCTACCAAATATAGCCGGAAATTCAAATTGCTCTCCAACGGCTCTTTGATTTCGAGGTCTATAAATATGGGATTACTCTTTAGAGTGAAGACACGGAAACTATCAAGACGCTCAAGCTATAATCAAATTTCCGCACGAAGAACACAAACTTGAAGATTATTTTCTAAGTGTTCATCCCATAGTTCTTAGCACAAAAATCTTTTCATCTAGCTGATAGGCTACTTAAAAATTAGGAAAGATTTCAAAGTTGGAACAAAAACAATCTTACCTAAAACCCAAAGTTAGGTTAAGTTGTTTAGCAAGATTTCAGACTAGGGTTTCTAGTGCTTTGATTTAAGGGATCGGTTGAGTGAGAACTCTTTAAATATCTGTTGGTGTCTTGTGTTGGACTAACACAATAATCTAAGTCCAGATTGGTTTAGTTGGTTCCCTTGTGATAGGGAAGAGTGGGCGTGGGGCCGGTTGTCCGAACCACTATAAATCTTGTGTGCATTTACCGCTTTTGATTAAGCTGTTTTTACACTATCGCACTCAACGTAATTAAAGCTGCATACATATTCTAAGTTAAGATCAGCTTGCACCAAGCTTCGATCCGATCAGTTTACACTTTGGTCAACATGGTTGAAAAAACTGACTTTGGAATCTGATTTGATAAAACTGGTTTTTCACACGGGTAAAACTTAGCTTCCGCTGTCGGTTAAACCGATAGTTACCGAATCGATCGCGCCTTCCAAAGATTAGTAAGTTGGTTATCGATCTAAATCGATTCACTTACACTCGATCGGGGCTAATCGCAATCACACGATCTGAAAAAAAAGTTTTCGAAGTCTATTCACCCCTCCTCTAGACTTACGCCCTCCACGAACCCGTTCGGGACCTACAAGTGGTATCAGAGCAGTGGTTCTACAGACCACTGGCTTTGAGTATCATCGATTCTTGAGGAAGAATCTTTGTGGTCATTTGAACAGATCTTGAAAAACCGTTTTAAAACTCATTCGTTCTTCAAAATCACTCAGCATGGATAATACCTCCGGTATGTATCATGATTTACCCAAGTTTTCAATTGATGAGTATGCAGATTGGGCCATATATATGTGCAACCATCTAGGATCGATAAGAGGCAGAATGATGGAAGTCATCGAACGAGGACCCATCATCATATATCACGACAACCCAGCAGTTGGAGGAGATCCAGACTTTGCCACGGGAAGTCTTGTGCGAAAAAGCCCAGCCTTGATGGATGCAGAGGAAAGAAAGTTGTATACTCTAGATACAATCGCCAGGCATATAATCATGAAGACGATGGATAAAGTCACCAAGGAGAAGATAAAATATCTCAAGACCGCGAAAGCAATGTGGGATACTCTAGCTGAGATATGCGAAGGAAATGATCAGATCAAAGACAGCCGACTACAAGCCGAACTGGTGAAGTTCGAAAAACTAAAGATGCTGCCCAACGAGACCATCAACGAGCTCGATGGAAGGATTACAATGTCAGTAAATAAGCTACGAGAACTTGGTAGAGAGATGTCAGACTAAGATATCAACTACAAGATCTTAAGATCTCTCACCAAGAAATGGGACATGAAAGTCACGGTAATCAAGGATTGCCAAGACATTTCAAAAATGAAGCCGAGTAGCTTGTTCCTAAGCCTTAAAGCTCACGAGTTCGACTTAATCGAAAGAGGACAAGCAGATGAAGACGAGACGCCTATTGAAGCCTCAACGTCTAAATCGATTCGTTTAAAAGCAACCAAAGAAGCAGATCAAGGCCATCGAACTCAAGTGGAAACATAATAAGTCAGTAGAATAGACGCTCATTACTGCAGAAACTTGAAAAATCAAACGTCCAACTTGGTAAGTATCGCAGATTCTATAAAGATTATCAACATAGCAGAGGAAGAGATAGGAGTCCAGCGGACAGATCTCCAGAAAGAACCAGATCTGATGATCGAAGAGATCACAGAGAAGAAAAGAAAAGAGATAATCTAACAGATGAGAGAAGAGATAACAAATCGGCTGTATGAGTTCGACATACTATCGAAGGGAAGTCACCCGAAAAAGACCCTATGCATTTAAAATGACTCACCCGAAGAAGAAGTTCCGTGGATGGTGGAGCGCGCTTTAATTGTGAGAGAAACCAGTCACCACAACCTAGATTGCCCGGACTGACGCCAAAAGAAAGAGAAGAGAAGCGGAACATACTAAGAGAGCAACGTTACGAGACAGAAAGCTCGTCACGACACATCCGGAATTGATGATTCCTATCCCGCCTCTCGAGGATTCTTGGGTACTCATCTCAGAGAAGACTGGCCCGATAAGCAAAGGTTGTTGACTTCCATGAGAATGAAGATCTGATATTCTCTTGGATGACGATGAAATCGCTGATGGCCAAGGAGGACCAATCTGAGGTAACCTCCAAACCTTCGCGTTTTGATACTCGCCTTCCACACCGCTTTATTAGCACACTTTTTGGAGAGATTGACCTCGATGACTCTACTCTAATCAATTGCTTGATGATCTCTCTAATGCAAGAGAGACACTTATACTATGGTGGAAGTTGAGAATGACAAGCTAAGGATCGAAATAATCACTTTGTTAAAGAGAAACGCCTCAAGAAAAACTCTTGAATCGAATTCATCAAATCGCTCGGAAGGTAAATCGAGGAATTTAACATTCAAGTTAAATCTTCGATCGAGAAGCGGATCAAAGATCACTAGCAATCAACAAACAACAAAGTGATGATTTCAAAATCCTTCAAAACTAAATTTGATGAGCTATTCCGATTTTGCATGAGAGTCTAAAATCTTCTGAGGATAGTTTGCGCAAGAAAATAGAGGTTTTCACTAAGTCATCTAAAACCGTTCAAGATATGAACACCTATTTTCGAACAACGACTAACAAGAAGGGACTTGGGTATGAGAACCCTTCTACATCCTCAAAGGCCCCGTTTGATTCACTTCAAAAAGGTGTAATCAAACGAGTTTAAACAAAGATACACTAAAAAGCTAAACTTGTATCCGATAAAGGGAAAAAGACACGTTGAGCAAGTAAAGGCGGTGCCTAATCGAAAGGGAAATGAAATGGACCCCAACCCCCGGTAAAGCATCAAAGGAATCAACGAAAAAAGAACCCATCAAGTTCTTCTCGAAGAAACCTCAACCTGATCAACAGATTAGGTATCGGAAAAGACAACCTGTAAAAGGGAAGTCTAATCTGAGATCCAATCAAGGTCAGCTGCCTAATAAGCAAGCTATAGGTAAACTGCAAAAACCACATATGCCAAAAAGATATGAATCTTTTGATGGTAGCAGCCGTACCTACCCTTACAACCAGAAACCTAGGGTTGCTGCACCTGAGCCCCACTGGGTTAAAAGAAGACAAAATATAAAGAAAAATCCCAAGTCTTCTAAGTCACCCAAGGTTCACACTAATAATCATACTAATCAGAAAGCATATAAAGAGACGTATGATTATGTTGATAGGTATGTGAGACAAATCAGGCCTTCTGATCTAACTGATCTCAATAGAAGTGCCCTGTTTGTATGGATCCCCAAAAACAACCCTAACCCCTCAGGACCCAATCCAAAAGGGGTACCTAAAGCCTGATTTGATTGCAGGTTCGCGTGGGTCTGGCCAACAAAGGAGGTGTGTAAGCAACTATCTGGTACATCGATAGTGGATGCTCAAGGCACATGACTGGAAGCAAACATCTCCTTAGCTCTTACATAGAACAAAAAGGCCCGCGTGTACTCTTTTCGGTGATGATAACTTTGGTTTTACCGAGGATTCGGAACCTTAGAGAATGATGATGTCTGAGTTTCTTTGGAGTCTCGTATGTCGAAGGATTAAAGCATAATGCCATCAAGATTATCATTTGCTGCGACAATCGGATTCAAAGGTTGAGTTCTCGACTGATCAATGCACTATCAAAAATCGAGCCACTCAACAGATGTTGCTAACTGATTCAAGGAAAGGGACAATCTACACAGCAGATTGGAACAGTTGTCCAAGAAATGCATGCCTGATTGTTAAGAGTTCCAAAAGTAGCAGTTGGCTCTGGCACAAAAGAATGAGTCATCTGAACTTTAAAACTCTTAATAAGATAGCAAGGATGTCTTTAGTGGAGGGACTTCCGAATGAGGTATTCTCTAAGGATCAGACATGTGTCGCATGTCGGAAAGTAAAAAAAGTTAAAGCCTCATTCAAGGGAATTCTGGACCAAAGATCCAAATAGTTAGTGCAAATTGCTCCATATGGATTTATTTGGACCGGTTACATCGATGAAGTCTCGTGACGCCAAATATACTCTGGTAATCGTGGATGATTATTCCAAGTTTACCTGGGTTGTATTCTTACATAAGAAGAATGAGACAACAACAAAGATACCCAAGCTGCTCAAGAAACTACAAAATGAAAAGGGTGTCAGTGTAGTAAAAATCAGATCAGATAAAGGTACATAATTTCTGAACTCTTTTATTACTGATTTTTGCACTAAGTTTGGTATACATCATGAGACATCAGCTGCAAGAACGCCACAACAGAATGGAGTAGCGAACGGAGAAACAAAACACTCAAAGAAGTTCGCTTTCACTATGTTAAATTTAACATGCAATACCAAGTCGTTTACAGTAAAGCCATCAATCTTGCATGCCACACTCGAATGGATGTCTTCTAACAAAGGCTCACTACAAAACACCCTATGAACTGTGGAAGGGCGTAAAAACCTCGTGTTTCTTACTTCCATGTTTTTTGGGTGTAAGTGTTTCATACACAACAATGGGAAGAGTCGGGTTGAAGACTTTTGAGGCCAAGTCGATGAGGGTATATTCTTAGGATATTCCTCATCTAGCAAGGCTTTTCGGGGTTTACAAACAAAGTAACCTTAGTTGTGGAAGAAACACCCCATGTAGTCTTTGATGAAACATCTTACGAACAAGAGAAATCGCCGTAACAAGAAGTACCAGATCAACCCAGACGATGCACGTAAAATGGATCGATAAGGATCAAGGAAAAAGGACGAAATTAAATAATAATATATATTCCAGATCCAAATGATTCACGGGTCAATCGAGACCTAAGGTACGAACAAACCCAGCAATGAAGAAGTTGGTACAACCGAGATAAGATCAATCGAACCATCCGGTTCGTGGGAACACTGAAGTTCCCTACGAACGGACATCGACACATGATGAGTCCAACATCAGCTGAGACTTGTTCTTATCAAGTGGATCATAACTCTGCACCACTCCCAATCACTAGTAATGAACCACTATCAGAAATGGATGATGTTCTCCAAACCGACGCAAAATCGAGCGAAGGACACGGATAACCAAAAAGCCCATATCCAACCGATCGATAATCGTAGACCCATCCGATAGGGTTAAAACTAGACATCGACAGTGAAAGTGCCATGTATTCTTTATTTATCTTTGAAGGAACCGAAAAACTAAAGTAGAAGAAGATTTACGTGATGCAAATCGGATTCTAGCCATGCAAAGAAAAAATCGAACAGTTTGAAAGAAATCAAGTCTGAAAATCAGGATGTACCAACCCATCAAGATGTGATTGGCACAAAGTGGGTATTCAAGAACAAGAGAGATGAGAATAATGTCATAACCAAAATAAGGCAAGACTTGTTGCTAAGGGGTAATCACAATCAGAAGGAATTGATTATGATGAGACCTTTGCACCCGATCGCTTCGCTTTGAAGCCATTCGGTCATTTTAGGCATATCTTGCCCACGAGGGTTCATTGTGTATCGGATGGATGTAAAGAGTGCATTCTTAAACGGGGTACTAGCCGAGGAAGTTTATGTTGAACAACCTCCGTGCTTTGAAAAAAGGCAACGGTGTCTTGTTTAAGAAAAAGCTCTTTATGGCTGAAAACAAGCTCCTCGAGCTTGGTATGATACACTCTCTCGGTTCTTGATCGACAATGGGTTCACTAAAGGAATAGTGGATAGAACCTTATTCAGAATAGAAGATGGAGAAGATATTCTGATGGTTCAGATTTATGTGGACGACATCATATTCAGATCTCCCAACAAGAGTCTATGTGAGAAATTGACAAAAGGCGATGCAAGGGAAGTTCGAGATGTCCATGATGGGTCGGATGAGTTACTTTACGGTCTACAAGTTAAACAAAGTACATAAGGGATATTCATCCGCTGAGCAAAGTATACTAGGAGTTTATTGGCTAAGTTTGGAGTTCAAAACGTAAGGAAGCGAAATTCCTATGATGACCGGATTCAAGATGGATCGGATGAGGATGGTCGAAAAACCAATCGAAAAGAATATAGGGCTCTCATTGGATCTTTACTATACCTAATCGCCAAAGACCGTATATCACTTTTTTGCAAAGAGGTGTATGTGCGGTTTCGTGCAAATCCAATGCAAAGTCACACGGAAGCACTAAAAGCGGATTCTTAAGTATCTGAAGGGGACGATGAAACCTTGGTTTATTTTACCCATCGATGATAATCTAGAGCTTAGTGGGTATTCTCGATTACGATTATGGAGGTTGCGCAGTGACAGAAAAGTCAACCTCGGGAACATGTCGGTTTTTTAGGAAGTAAAAGCGATCTCGTGGTTTTCAAAAAGCGGACATCGATTCGCGACATCTACTACCTTGAAGTAATATATGGTCTGCGGAAAAAGTTTGCTCACAAACCGCTTTCTGGCTCGATCGGCAGTAAGGGATTATAACATTGTAGCTAAGAATGTACTTATATTATGTGACAGTAATAGTGCTATTGCAATCACTCAGAATCCTGTTCTACATACAAGATGCAAGCATGTGGATGTCAGACACCATTTTATAAGAGATCATGTTGAAAAGAAGAATATCAGAATGGAAAAGATTCATCTTGATATACGTAAAAGTCGATATTCTAAATCCAAGCCACTAAATGAGAGATCGATTCGAGAGAATTATGCAATGAGCTAGGGCTTCTGGATCTTGGAGAAAATGCACCAAAAATGTTTGATGGACTGATCTCCAGAACCAGCTGGTTAAGAGACTAACCAGGTTAAGAAGAATCAGTTGAGTTTGGTATCTCAACTGATCAGAAGATCAGTCAAGGAACTGATATGAGAAGGTACTGATCAGATTTACGAATTATCAGATTAAAGGAACTGATCAGATTAAAGGTTTATCAGATTAAAGGAACTGATAAGTTTAAAGAATTATCTGATTAAACCAGTTTGGTTATTTCATACTTTGTAAGTCGATTAAGCTGATATTCAACAAGCAAGATTCACAAGATTAAAGCTTACATCGCATAAGAAAACAGAAAATTTACACAACAATGGAATAATAAGAAATTTTCATTGATAAAGACCCGAAGGTCAGATTTACATTACAAGTTACAAGTACAAAAGGACCCGGAGGTCAGTACATAAGCCATAAACCCTAAACCTTAAACCGAAAACCCTAAGCCTAACCCTAACCCTAGAAGGAGGGGGAGAGAGAGAGATTTTAAAATCTGATGCTCCCATTTTCCCCCACTTAACAAGGGTGTGAAGGCTTTGAAATAATCCTAAAGCCACCCTCAGAGCTTCGGAGTTAGGGGCGAGAGCGGCGTTGAAAGGATTTCTAAGCCAGGAGCCCTTGGACCTGAAATCAATGGGGTCTCCAGCTGTTAAATGGGACACAAGTGCCAAGAAAGTGATCCAAAGATCATATGGCCACATGTGTCGCATGAAAAAATTGAGTTTGATATACGAAGATCAGCTATTGTCTGATCTAGACCGTGTACCAAACTCATGTTTTATATCAGACTGAGTCTGTTGATGCTAATTCCGTCATCTCGATAGGCACACAAGGTGCATACGGTTAGGAGAAGTGTCTTCTCAGTTGCGATAGCAGATCCGCCGCCTCGGTGGTAGAGAAGCTTTGCAACAATTGTATGTGTAATCTTTGATGATGACGAAAGCAGTAATAAGGGACACACAGGGTTGATTTGAGAAGCTGAAATCATTGGAAAAAGTGTAAAGGTTTTTGCCGGAAGTTTCACCGGAAATAAGGGTTCACCAGAACACATGATTTACAAAGAAGATAAGTATGGTGAATGGGTTAAGTTGTGTAAACCATTGGTCCAATTTATAGAGACCAAGCAAGGGTGCAAATGCAAATTTGATTTCTCAAAGCCTCTTAGAGAAATTAGCACAGCAAGGACAGCGTGTAGGAAGCACGCGACTGATAATTGGATAAATTTACGGCGATTTGACATCTCGAAGTATTCAGACTATTATTACAAATGTCAAATCGTGCTGACTTAGGGAATCGAGACTACTATTCAAGACTAAGTTATGGCGGTAACACTTATCCCAAGAATTGATTTGGTCTGAGTAGAATCAGATTAGGTCAACTGAAATCTGATTAGATAAGAGATCGATCAGATGAGGAAGATCAGTTGAGTATAATACCTCAACAAATCAGATAAATCAGTCAATAAGAAATCAGGAATAACAGTTGAAGGGGGAACTTCAACTGATAAGGAGGATCAGAAAAGGAAATATCAGACGAAAAATGAAGCGGATCAGTTGAAAAGGACAGTTGGGAAATTATAAGGATTAGGCAGAAAAATAAGATCAACAAGTGGAATCAAGATCAACAAGTGGTATTGACTGATTACAATATCAGTCAACCAGATACGCATTTCTGTTTCCTTGTTTACCGCTTACTTATCTGAAATTATCTGATAATATTTGCCTTTACTGTACACACTACTTTTGTGACGTATATCCTGCAAGGTATTTAATGCGGACGTGGGGTATATGTATTAAATGACACTAAATGTGTTTTTAAATCCAAAAGGCAATCGTGCGTGTATTTCCTGACCACACGATCAAAACCGCTCAATCTGGATCGTTTAATCTTTTCAACCGTTTGATCTTCTAATCTCATTTTTTTCCCTCCTTCTTCTTATATGGTTCATCAAAACCCTAAAACAGAGTATTCTTTATTTCTCAAACTTCTTGCGATTCATTCTCTGAAAACTCAAAATTACCTTTCTTGCGATTCAAGTGTTTTCTTGCGATTCAAACTTTTTCCGAAAAACAGAATCTGGTAATTTCTAATTATTTGTTGAACTACGTTTCTAAAAATCCATTGATCATATAGATTATGTCAATCTATGGTATCCTGTGATATGCTTTATTATTTCTTGGTATCCATATGTGTTCATTGATTACTAATCAATATATGATATCTTTATGATTATGCACAACTTTAATCGAGTCTATCTTATTGTAGATGGCCACTCACGGAATGGGAAAAATAATGTGCAACTATGCGGATCTAGCAACAAAAATTGTCGATGACAAATTTATAAAGTTTGGTGTCACTCGGGATCCAGAATCCATGGAGGTTGAGCAAATTCTGAGGAAGGGAGGTCTTGAAAAATATTGTGCCGCTCACTGCAATCCAGTAATGCAGTATGAAGCACTAGAATTCTTAAGGAATTTGAAGGTGGATACGGACAATCCTGGAGATGAACTGATTTCTTTAGTAAATGGAGAGGAGATCAGACTTTCAAATGCTGATATCACTCGTCTGTTCAGCCTGCCCAAAGGAAAAATCTCTCCTGCTCACTACAGGGAGAATGAAGATGAGCTGATCAGAAATGAACTCTTCGAGAGAGGCGATAAACAACGAGATCGCGAGTTTTGTCGAGCCGATGTTGAAAAGGAAATACCGTCATTATTTGACATTACTCATCAAAAACAATCATGGGTATTTCGCTCAAATTTCAATAGACTAACATCTCAGAAGATGTATAACATGGCCGCCATAATCGATGAAGCCAAGAATATCAATTGCATGGCTTCCTGAAGGCCATTCTCGCTCCAAGAACATGAAAAATTTGGAGTTAATGATCGTAAAGTGTGTCTATCTCAAGAAGAGAATCGCCAATCTCAACAAGGTTGCGTCTATTCTCAAGGATAAAATGCCAAATGCCGAATGGGATCGAGAATGGATCAAGTCCTACAAGGCCTTTCTCACGACCACATCAGCCATATATGGGCCAATTCGATGATGATATATTATGCCCCACCCCCTCCAAAGACTAAGAAAGGAAAGAGCAAGGAGGGGCAAATACGCTTTTCAAAATCATGCTCCCCGTCAAGAAGAAGAGAAAACTTTAAAGGCTCGATTGGAGAAGAGGTCAAGAAGGCAAAGCAGCCCCCATGACTCTTTTTTTCTCGAAGAAGAGTCGATGACGAAAGGAGTGCCGATCAACCTCGATCGCCACGAGATCGGGATGAGAAATCGGATTTGAAGCAGCTTCTCAAGTGGAGAGCTCGCCAAAGAACATTCTGAGGGAAGAGTAAGAGAACAGAACGATCTCCTTCACCCTCAATCTCGAATTCATTCACCACTCGGACTTCTAGTCAAAAAGATATTTCTCCTTCTTCTTCACCGCCTTTCGCGAACCTAAAAGCCCATCAATCCTATTTTGACCCGTAAAGATTACTGTTAGATAGTAACCAGCACGTAATTGCTTCTACAAATGTAACCTCTGCACAGTCCAAACCAATCGCATAACTTCCGGCCACTCGAGACACCACCAGAACCCTCTCCATCTCATCAACCGAACACGGGTCGATCCGAAATGATGATTCTCGAGTCCAGATCATCCAAGACCATCAAATGGAGAATGATCGTAATGCTAAATTGAACGCGAAATTGATGAGATGTATCCGAGTTGGTAGCCCATCCTATTCGAGAGGGAAGTAATGGAGATCCTTACCGGAAAGATCTCCGCTTTGAAAAAGCTTATCGATTTCATGATAATTATTGAACAATTGGGAGGTAATTGATGCATTTTGCAGATTTTGATTTCGATATGAAGAAATCTGCTCAAGTATGATCACCAAATTTGGTGATAATCTTTGAATCAATCAAGGCTCTGATCCACAGAAAGCTGGGTATAATCGAACAAGTTGAACAGGAGGCTGATGAAGAAACTCCTAAGGAAGATGATCTTATGAAGGATGTGGGAGCTGCCGATGATAGTGGAACTGGTGCTGCAGTTCATGACCAGCCACTGGAGGCGCAAACAACTGAAAATGATCAGGTGACACAAGATATTCCTACAACTCAAATAACCGCTGATCAACTTCAGGAGATCAGATCGTGCTTTAAAGATCTTCTGAAAGAAGAAGTTGAGGGAGTGTTGGCTAATCAACTTAGCAACACAATAGTCGATCGAGGCGATTGGCCTCAAAGAAATAACGGATCAACGGAATTGGCTATTTCCCAGTTGAGGCAATCAAAGATCGCTTCTCTCAAACTGTGACCAACCCGATTCTTGAATTTAAAAAGACGATTGACGACAAGCTAGTCCAAAGTTGAACAACAACAAGTTTCTCTTCTAATGGTCATTTGAAAAAGCTTGAAATGATCAAGAGAAACTTGATAAACTCATTCTTACCCTCTCTCTCCGTTGAATCTGAATCACAAGACCGAATCGATTTCGAAGATTCAAAGTCTATCTGCTCAAGCTCAAGGTTTATCTGTTGAAGATCTCAACAAGGCCATATCAGTCAACTTTGGATCTCTAACTTCCCACCTCAAAGCTCTTTTTGATCAAACCAAAAAAGGGGGAAGGCCAGATTGAGAAACCAACCGACCTGTCGTAACAACGAAGACCCGATTCGCATAGGTTGAATCCTATGGCCAGAGACTAGACCATCTGGATCTTTTTGCTAACGAAATCCCTGAGAAGATGGAAAAGTCAAAGGCAAGAAAGTTAGGCTCAAGGGGTCTTTGGACATCACAACTTGTACCACCACTGCTCAAGAAAACAAGAAGCACAACTAGCCAAATACAGCCGATAAGAAAAGTCGGGCCGAGAAACCGTTCAACGAAAGTCATTTCAAGAAGCCCGAATAAGTGAAGAAGAAAGAAGGGCAGAAAAATTGGCAGAGGCAGAGGATCTGAAAAAGAAATTCAGATCGAGGGCAAAGAAAGGAAAAGTCGGAAAATCTGGACCAGAACCTCAGCTGTCAGCAAGAATTGATGAGATCATTCCAAAAACTGCTGCACATGCTGATAGGTTTGAGGAATGGAATAAGATCAGAAGTGAATGGCTTCTGGATGCTTTTGTTCTAGATCTTGTTCCACAAGAAGAATCTCCAGATGCTGAATTCCTCAACTGGTTGGAGAACAAGTATCCAGATTTTCTGAAATATCTGGAAAATGAGGACAAGTTAATCAATGTAAAAATATCTCGCCAAGAGTATGACGTGATGGATTACTCGAAAAAGGCAGATGACTCATTTGACAGACTGGCATTTCAAAGGTTCTATTTTGACATCCTGAACAAAGCTCGCATAACTGATCCTCAGCAGATCAATGATGTTAAATGGAAGCTGTACCGAATTTTCAACATCCCTCAGGATCAACAAGAAATGCCAGAAGGATACAAGCCAAGAGACTGAAGAATCAGAAGACTACTTAGGATCAGCTGAATTTAAACTTAAACTTTTCTGATGTAATATGTAATCGATAAATCTGATGAATGAAAAGCTTATCTGTTTTCTGATCCTAAGACAAAATCTCATTGTCTTCTGATTATATGCTCTTTACTGTTCTATATTTATCAACTGTGCTGGTTTCTCAAGTGTTTTGGTTTCATCAAAAAGGGGGAAATTGTTGGGAAATTTAGAGTTTTGATGAAAGTTCTAAAACACATGTAATAGGACCAGTCAGACCTGTTAGCTGACTGATGTTTTTATTACCAGTTATAAGATTGCCAGTTGATAATCATTGTATAGAACAACTGATGTATTAGATAGGTCACATATTGAGGGGGAATCTCAATATGTATAGGTCAGATCTAAAGTTCAAAAGAACAGCTGATATCCGACAGGCCAGAAGGCAAGAGAAGGATAGAAGACCAGATCGATCTAATAAAGTCAGATATCTCAGCTGAAGTCATGAAATTCAAATTCAGAAGACCTGAAGATCAGATGACTTCCAGAAGATCAGACCAGAAGACCTACATCAGCCGAGTCTGCTAGTTGAGCTAAGACAACTGACACCAGAAGACTCTATCAGGTTGACTGATCAGTTGTAACTGATCAGGTCAGCTCGCACCAGGTGGAAACTGATGTTTCACCAAATCATACGTCGATGATCTGAACAAGAAGAATGTCAACCTTAGTTGGTAGAACAAAACACTGACAAGTGCTTCTGTTATCCAATAAGAACAAGACACGTATGATCGGAGCCGGCAATTACGGGATTTGGTGCTGCTTTGTCAAACGGCTATAAAAGACACTATTCACGCTTTTGGCCATGCCGTTCCTGAAGCACATCACATCAATCCTGCAAGCCTACCAAATATAGCCGGAAATTCAAATTGCTCTCCAACGGCTCTTTGATTTCGAGGTCTATAAATATGGGATTACTCTTCAGAGTGAAGACACGGAAACTATCAAGAAGCTCAAGCTATAATCAAATTTCCGCACAAAGAACACAAACTTGAAGATTATTTTCTAAGTGTTCATCTCATAGTTCTTAGCACATAAATCTTTTCATCTAGCTGATAGGCTACTTAAAAACTAGGAAAGATTTCAAAGTTGGAACAAAAACAATCTTACCCAAAACCCAAAGTTAGGTTAAGTTGTTTAGCAAGATTTCAGACTAGGGTTTCTAGTGCTGATTTCTGGGATCGGTTGAGTGAGAACTCTTTAAATATCTGCTGGTGTACTGTGTTGGACTAACACAATAATCTAAGTCCAGTTGGTTTAGTTGGTTCCCCTTGTGATAGGGAAGAGTGGACGTAGGACTGGTTGTCCGAACCACTATAAATCTTGTGTGCATTTACCTGCTTTGATTAACTGTTTTACACTATCGCACTCAACGTAATTAAAGCTGCATACATATTCTAAGTTAAGATCAGCTTGCACCAAGCTTCTGATCTGATCAGTTTGACACTTTGGTCAACTGGTTGAAAAACTGACTTTGGAATCTGATTTGATAAAACTGGTTTTTCACACGGGTAAAACTTAGCTTCCGCGCAATCAGTTAAACTGATAGTTACCGAACTGATCTGCCTTCAGGTGATTAGTAAGTTGGTTATGAGTCTAAACTGATTCACTTGCACTCTGATCAGGCTAACTGCAATCACACCTGATCTGCACGAAAAAGTTTTCAGAAGTCTATTCACCCCTCCCCTCTAGACTTCTGCCCTCACGAAACCCGTTCGGGACCTACATTAATTATTTTGCAGAAATTTATTTCGGCAAGACAAATACTTGTGTGGACCCTTTGCACCAATTTAGAATTCGTGCAATTGGAATTTAGGGTTTTTTATAACTATATTTCAACTTTTGAACAAGACCCGGTCCCAAAAAGGTTCATTGTTCAGGGTTCGGGTTCATGGTTCAGGGTTCATGGTTAAGGTTCGGATTTAGGGTTCATGGTTCGGGGATGAAAAAAGAAATGGAGGGTAAAATCATTAAGTTCTGGTGTGTGGTTAATCCAAATTAAAATTGAATCCAATTGTACCGTGTGTGATTAGTGCACACAAGTATCACTCTCTCGGCCTTACGTTTTTCCTTGAAACTTTTCTATAGCATGCCTTAAGTATGCTAATTTTTTTGCTTGTGATGACATATTGTGTATACTAGCAGTTATATGATAGTCTATTAAAATAAATTCTGAATAATATAAACAACAAAACAATTAACGTTAAACTTGATTTGATGGGGCTTTTCCGTAATGGAAAATACCCTCCAAAAAGTGGCGTATGCTGCTTGAAGTGCAATGGGCACACGGTATTCTTTAGTAAAAGGCGAAAGAATAGTTCGCTTTGTGCTCACTGCGCAGCTGCGTGAATGAACAAAGTGTTTTGGTTGTTGCTTTGTACCAGATAGTCTCAGTTATATTTGTATTGTTTTCCGATGTGGGAATATGCAACTGCCGCACCGTTCTTTATTGGTTGTGCTACTGCTACATTCCATCCAAAGCCCATAAGCAAAATTGCATTCGAAGTATAGAAATTGCTATAAAGCAGAATGTGGCAGAAGATAAGTTTGTGTATACAGGAAGCATGGGCTTCTCTGCCACTTATTATAATGAAGAAAAATAATAAGAGTTAAAAAAGCAGACAAATTTTTTGTTAGTAACCTCATTGGCATTACTACCTCCATAAATAGAACTATTTTTTTCTAGCACACCTCAAGTTGCTAACAATCTGATTGTGATGGTATTTTGTGTAAATTAACAATTATATGTTGGTGGATGAAGATTATCACAGGCATTTCATTAAAAAGTCAAAGAAGACAATTTTATTTGGGATTATATTTTTTGTAGTCCAATAAATTTTGCATCATTTTGCATCATTTTGAAATCGGTCACGATTGTTTTGTCGTTTTGATTTTGATCTTGTAAGTTTTTTAGAAATTTTGAAATTGTTCCAGGAACCGGCTTCGGCAGGTTACCGAACCGGTAACCTGCCATGGGTAAAATTAATTTTTTGGATTATATTTTTTTAGTCCCAATAACTTTGCACCGTTTTGAAATTGATCCCGATTGTTTTGAATTTTTTTATTTTTGTCCTGTAAGTTTTCAAAACTTTTGAAATTGGTACAGGAACCGGCTCCAGCAGGTTGCCAAACCTGTAACCTGACTTTTTTTCATTTATTTAATACGCCATCTGACATTTTTTATCTAAAATATCTGAAGGTGGGTTCGGATCGGGTTTTAGGATGAATTTTAGATATAACAACTTATAAAATTGGGTGGGGTAGGGTTGGGTTAGACCAAAATCGACCAAAAAATTTAATTTCCAGATCTCAATTGGGCCAGGCTCGAAGCCGATGAATGAGGACAAACCCTCGGTGTCGCCACCAACTTCGTCGGAAGAGGAAAAACAGTCGCTACCTACATTCGTCGCCTAGGGACGTCGCACCGTTGCTGTTTTTTTCGATGACGTCGCCGAGATTTCGAGGTAATATTCATGATTGAATTTTCGAAAATTGATTAATTGATGGGTCGCGGAACCTCATGGTGGAATCACGAGATTATCGTCGTTGATTGCTGGGAATTTTGAGATTTATGTTCGCTGTTGTCCAGAAGAGAAGAAGAGCACGCTGATTTAGGATTTTTGGATTTTAATTTGAATAAATGTGAGTTTGTGAGGAGGCGATCTATGTGTAGGTTTTTAATCGGGTCGGGCTTGAGAGGTATAGTGTTCTAGGCTTTATGTGAAATGGGGGCATTTTTCTGGTTTTTAGGGTCGGTCTTGGTCTAAAATTCGATCCCGATCCACATTCAGATATTTTATATTAAAAAAGATGATATGAAAAAAATAAATGAAGAGAATACACACGTGGCAGGCTGCTGGAGCTGGTTCCTGGACCAATTTCAAAATTTCTGAAAACTTACAGGACTAAAATAAAAAAAGTCAAAACAAGTGGAACAAATTTCAAAACGATGCAAATTTATTGAACTAAAAAAATTATCCCTTTTATTTATGTTAGCAAATGCCTTTTGTCTTATGAGTGAGTTTCATGTGCAACATGCAATCCATAGTGTATTTTAGAACCAACTTTTTGCATTGAATTGTGCAACTTGTTTCCCATATTAATAATAACACGATTCATTGTAAACAAGTTGCATATTTCATGCAATAAGTTACATGGTTCAAAAATACATTATGGAGTACATGGTACACCTGATGCATACAAGACTTAACCTTGTCTTAAATCGATAAATTGATATATAATTTAGGAAGGTAAAATAAATTAAAATAAATATTTCATTAAAAAATTATTTATCTTAAAATATTTTAAAAAATGGTGTTTTCAATTATATTTTTTGAAAAAGTTAAGAAACTAACTAAGAATTCTATAAAATTTAATCTTAAGAATGCACACAGAAGTTGATGTTTGATAAGATTTTTCACATATATTTTTAAATATTATTATTTAAAAATTAATAAAAATTACATTTTCAAAATTTGAGGAGCTCCCTTGGATGGAGAAGCCTCAATGGTTCCATATGTTTTTCTATAATAATGTGAACCTTTTATTTTTATACGTTTTGACGTGGGATTCTACCTGACATCTATTTGACTTTTTCGGAACCTTTGGTTGTTGACCTGTTTGTGTAGGTATTGGGCTCCGCCCCTTGGGCCGATATATGGGCTTGTTGTTCTTGGTGGTTTTTGTGGTCTGCATTTGTTGGTCTTGGGCTTTCCCCGCTATAGGTTAAGTTCGTTAGTTGGGCTTTCTGGGCTTTTGATGGTTTGGTCTTTACTTGGGCTTTTTACTCTTCTTTTCGTCTCAAGACCCTTTTTTGTTCTTTTATATTGGATTTGATTTGTCTTGGTTTTGGAGGTTGGTCCTCTTTTTTTTGGTGTGATAATTATTGACATCTCTCCTTTATTCTCGTGTGATGTAGGAAGTCTAAACTGCTTTCCTTTACTCTTGATTTATGTTTGTTAAATTTTAGTTTCTGGATTTCTGTGTGTTAGATCTTGGTTTATGCACTTCCCTTAAATCTTGGTTCATGTGCTTCCCTTAACTCTTGGTTCCTGTGTGTGCGAAAACGAAATTTAACTCTTGAGAGCTTTGACCCAAATATTTAGTATAATTAAAAGCCCATTCGACCAAATTTAATGGGCTGGTTTTCATTGAGAAAAACAAATATCTATTTTGTATTTTAATATACTTTTTCTATTTTTTCTTTTAAATATATTTTTACATTTTCTTTTTTATTGAGAGAGACCGGTGAGAGAATTGATAGTACTCAATTTTATCTTGCTTCCTGCGTGTGAAAATTAAATTTAACTCTGGAGAGTTATGACCCAAAAATTTTATTTTAATAATTAAAAGCCATTTGACCAAATCTAATGACCTGAGTTTTTATTGAAAAAAATAAATATTTATTTTATATTTTAATATATTCTTTCTTTTAAATATATTTTTACATTTTCTTTTTATTAAGTGAAATTGATCAAGTTAGAGAAAATTAATAGTACTCAGTTTTATGTGTTCAATTTTTATGTTGTTGGTCATATAATTTTTATTTTCTCCTTTTCTATAATATTATGATAAGATTAATATATATATATATATATATATATATATATATATTAATTAGTATAAATGAAATTCTTTTAATGAATTAGTTTAACAATTTTTTTTTTTGAATTTCTTGCTAATGACTTATCTTCTACGACTTATACTAATGCACTCCTTCAAATGATGTTGTAAATTTATTCTTTATCAAACTATTAACAAAAAATTTCTAAAACCCTCAATAGTTCTCTAATGTACGAAATTATTCTAAAACACTCTACATTTGCTATTCTAGAGCTACACAGTTTTATAGACAAACAAAATATTGTATCTTTAAATATATTATATATTATAAATATCTTTAAATGTAATCATTATCATTAAAATTATATATACAGTATTTTTTAAATAATCATTAAAATTATATATGAATAGGTATTAGTATATATTTAAATGAAATGAATTAGAATGGGCAGGTCTAATATTCTTTAGTCGTGCCTCATAAAATCATTAACATTAAACTAAGGGCCTGTTTGGCACAACTTATAAGCTCTTTAAAACAACTTATAAGTTCTTTAAGAGTCCGCATAGATCTAACATTTTTCTCCATATAGGTAGTGACGCCATATCTTTAATGCATGGACCACTACAGCTAATTCCAAATCATGAGTTGGATAATTTTATTCATGAGGTTTTAATTGTCGGGACGAGTATGCAACGACCTTTCCGTGTTGCATAAGGACACATCCTAATCCTGATAAGGATACATCGGTGTAAATCACGTATCCCTCGGTTCCATCGGGAATGGTTATCATTGGCGATGAGGTTAATCTCTTTTTCAATTCTTGAAAACTTTCCACACATGTCGTTGTCCAGACAACTTCTCATTTTTTCTTCTTTAAATTAGTTAACGATTTTGCGATTCGTGAGAAATCTTCTATAAATCTCTGGTAATAACCTGCTAATCTAAGAAAACTTTGTATTTCATTGGCGTTAGTCAGGGTTTTCCAATCCATTATGGCATCCAGCTTCGCAGGATCCATCTCAATTCCTTTTGCCGAGATTATGTGTCCCAAAAATACAAATCGATCAATCTAAAACTCGCACTTACTGCATTTTGCTTACAATTTCTATCTCCTCATTGTTTCCATGACGATTTTGAGGTATCTCTCATGTTTTCCCTTATTCCTTGAATACACCAAAACATCATCGATGAACACAATGACAAACTGATCTGAGTATGGATGGAACACTCGGTTCATTAAGTTCATAAACACTGCGGGTGCGTTTGTCACTCCAAACGGCATTACCGCGAACTCGTAGTGTCCATACATTGTCCTAAAAGCCATCTTTGGAATATCACTTCCCTTGACTTTTAGTTGGTGATAGCCCGATCTCAAATCAATTTTTGTTTTAGAACACACTTGCGTTCTTTAATTGATCGAATAAGTCCTTAATTCTTGACAGAGGTTACTTATTCTTAATGGTTAGTTGATTAAGGTCTCGGTAATTGATACACATCCTGAGTGAACCGTCCTTCTTTTTCACAAATAGGACGGGTGCTCCCCACGGAGAAACCCTATGCCTGATGAATTTCTTGTCTAGTAATTCTTGCAGTTGTTCTTTTAACTCCTGCAATTCTTTTAGCGCCATCCGGTATGGTGCCTTTGACACAGGCGTAGCTCCGGGTATAAACTCAATGGCAAATTCTACTTGGCGATCTGGGGGTATCCCAGATAGGTCTTCAGGAAAAACGTCGAGGAAGTCTCTTACAATTGATACTTCTGTTGGTAAATCCTTATCTTTTGTTACCTTGGAAATGTTGATTAAGTATCCTTGACTTCTTCATTTCCCTAGTAACTTCTGACTTTCATCGCAGAGATTACTCAGATTCTGTTTTTAGTCGATCAACCGAAAAGTGAAATGTTGACCGCCATTCTTTTCAAAGTCTATCTCATGATCCGAACATCTTATGGTTGCCTTATTCCTTGTCAACCATCTATTCCCAAAATGATGTCAAAGTCTTTCATCTTAAGAACATGAAGGTCGGGTTCTATCCGGTGTTCCTATCTTATGGTTGCCTTATTCCTTGGATGAAATTAAAGGAAGACTTTGAAGTTGGTGCTTTCGGTTAAATATCCCTCTTTTTGTAATTTTCAATTTTTCGAAATGGTTAGAGAATCCAGGAATATACTTGAGAGCTAAGGCTTTTCATAAATTGTACATCATTGTATAGTGATACTCTTTTTTCTCTCATTATTGTGGAATAAAGAACTTTTAGTTACAAAAAAAAAAGGCCCCAAAAAACACTTAGCCCTAAACTTTGATTTTTTTAAGTTTAAACGAATCGGCCCTACCTCTCTAAAACACCCTTAAGTCGGACTAAAATAACAATCTCACTTTGGTGATTCAATTTCTTCCGGGCCAATTCCCACCGATTCGGATGAGGCTATTGTTTTCCATATACTTTCATACCCGAGTAGCAATTGATCTCCTTCTATCAAATGACCATGCGAACTCTTGAATGACCGACGTAGTGGTCCTCTCTTGAGATCTCGCATAAATGGGTTCTCAATGTGTTGATTATAACCCTGTGATATTTTTAGGTTAAATATATAATTGTAAACATATAATATGAATTCACTAATAAACGGTGGTTAGATAGCACTCACATAGTTTTGGAACCACTCTTTAAAATCACGAGTAATAGATTCACCTACTTGTGCATCTAAGATGTTTGGATGTATACGGTTGTAGCTCTTGAAGATAGATCCTTATTGAAAGCAATATATATTATTAATCATATATTATATAATTATAATAAATATCTTATAATTAATTAAAAGTGTAAATGATACGCAATATGAAATACTTACTGAATGTATGGTTGGACTTCATCACAATTGAATAACACATACTTATGTGCAACTTCAATCTCTTGTCGGTTTAACCATGGTCGTTCAATACTTTTTCTCAAACATTGACCTGGAAACTTAAACACGGACAAATTACCCTCAATATCATCGACAACATTATGCGTGCCTCTACTACCGTCATAATTACGAGGCTCGTTTCTCAACCTTGTTCTAACATGATTCTAGAAATAGTAAGAACAAAATGTTGTAACCTCCTCACACAAGTAGACATTAACAATTGATGCTTCAACTTTTGCCTTTTGTTTAGCATTGAGCTTCAAGTTATGGAGATATATGTAATAAAAAAATTGATAAGAGCTAAACATAAGTATATATATTTGTATAAATAGATTGTTCATTGAAGGTTTACCTCTCAAATGGATACATCCACCTGTATTGCACTGGACCAACAATTTTAGCTTCATATGCTAAGTGCACCGGTAAGTGCTCCATCGAATCAAAGAAGCTGGGAGGGAAAATGCACTCCAATTTGCATAAAATAACTGGAATGTCTTTCTCCAAGCGGACCATGTCGTCCCTCGTAATCATTGTAGACATTAAATCTTTGAAGAATAGACTCAATTCGATTCTGACCCTCTCCAGATCTTGTTTAGTAGGGGAATTTCCAGAATGTGAGGGGCAACAATCGTTGCATAAACACGTGGCAATCATGACTTTTCATCCCAGACACCTTCCCGTTTGATGTGTTTACATAACAACTCAAATTGGAAACATAGTTATCTGGAAATCTCAGCTCTTCTATCCAATTACACAAAGCTACTTTAACCTTCTTATCAAGTGTGTAATTGGCTTGGGGATATCTTCCTGTACCCTCATCCCTCTTCAAGTGATCACGTTTGCATATCTCGTTCAACTCATCACGCGACTTTGCAGTGTCTTTTATATTAGATTTGATTTGTTTTGGTTTTGGAAGTTGGTCCTCTTTTTTTCTGGTGTGATAATTTCTGATATCTCTCCTTTATTCTCGTGTGATGTAGGAAGTCTAATTCAATCAGCACTCCAACCACTTTCTTGTACTCTTGATTTCTGTTTGTTAAATTTTGGTTTATGGATTTCTGTGTGGTAACTGGTAAATCTTGGTTTATGTGTTTCCCTTAACTCTCTGTATGCGAAAATGAAATTTAACGGGCTTGAAATTTAACTCTTGAGGGCTTGGATCCAAATATCCCTCTATATACTAATAGAGAGTTTTTTTTCATGATGTATCAACTCCATGTTAATTTAATCTATGTGTCATTCAATGAGAAATTTGAGTACACATGTCATTTTTCTATTTGATTCTTTTTATAAAAGAATTCTATGTGTCATGAAACTTAAAGTTTTTGTGTACAATTAATTTCTAATTATTTAGGTATTTAAAATATGTGTGAATGTTATTACTTTATGTTTTATTTAACTATATAATATTATTCATTTATATTTATTTTGGTAATTTTTGTTTGAATTAATCTAAGATAAATAAAATATTCATTCTAATTATATTTTACCTTAGTGTGAATTATATTCCACTGTTAATATTTTAATAAATAATTTTATTTTATAATTGTTCTTATGTATATCTTAACATATTTTATGTGGCAAAAGTATTTTATATTATAATTCATTCACTTTTAACTTTTTTTTATTATTACATATTAATTAATTAGTCTTTTCTTAGTCGATTTATTTTGTTTTGATCTGTAGGTTTCAATTTCATATTAAAATGGATAAATAATATTTGACACAATAATTTTATTCCAAGGTTTAAGAAAATTTACTAATATACATCTTAAACAATTATTAATTCATATTTATGTATATATTTATATTTTTAATTATTAAATATAATATTTATTAAAAATAATGCATTTTTTAATTAGAAACCGCGTAACACGTGGGCACTAAACTAGTTTAGTATAATTAAAAGCCCATTCGACCAAATTTAATGGGCCGATTTTTATTAAAAAAAGCAAATATCTATTTTATATTTTAATATACTTTTTCTATTTTTTCTTTTAAATATATTTTTACATTTTTTTTTAGGTGAGAGATACTGGTCAGAGAAAATTGATACTAGTACTCAATTTTATCTTTGTTCGTGCGCATGAAAACTAAATATAACTATGGAGAGACTCAATGAGAGAAAATTGATAGTACTCTACAGTGAGAGAAAATTGATAATACTCAGTTTTATGTCGGTGGTCATACAAGTGCTCAATTTTATGTCGTTGGTCATACAATTTTTATTTTCTCCTTTTAAATTATTTTATATTACTTATATCATGTGAAACATATATATTATTATGATAAGATTAATATATATATATATATATATATATATATAGTTAGTTAGTTAGTTAGTTAGTTAGTTAGTTAGTTAGTTTAAATAACCATCTTTTGGGGTGGTGGTCCCCCTTTTGTGGTGTGGTGGTCTCCCTTTTGTTGGGTTGCGATTCTGATTGCGGTTCAGAGTTGCAGTTTCGTGTGGTCCCTCTCTTGTGGTGATTTTGGTTCGGTCTCTGGTATTGAAAATGATGTTGTTATGTCCCCGGTGGTAGAAGAAATTATTGTAATTGATTATGTTAGGAAACTATTGTAATTGATTGTCTTTAAAAAAAAAAAATCGTTTAATGAACTAGTTTTACTTTTTTTTTTGAATTTCTTGAAAATGACTTATCTTCTACAATTTATACTAATGTCCTCCTTCAAATGTTGAAAATTTATTCTTTATCCAACGATTAACAAAAAATTTCTAAAACATTCAATAGTTCTCCATATGTAAAATTTTTTAAAACTCTCTATAGGTCTCTATATGTACGAAATTATTCTAAATTACTCTGCATTTGTTATTCTAGGGATAACTACATAGTTTTGTAGACAAACAAATGTTTAAATATATATTATAAATATCTTTAAATGTAATCATTATCATTAAAATTATATATACAATTGTTGTGGTGTTGGGAAATTTATAGTTTTGATGAAAGTTCCAAAAACACATGTAATAGGACCACGGACACATTAGTCGATCGATGTTTACATTACTGCGATAGGAGACCAGTTGATAATGATTGTATAGAAAAACTGATGTAATAGATAGGTCACATATTGAGGGGGAACTCAATATGTAAAGGTCAGATCTGAAGAATCAGAAGAAAGTTCGATATCCCACAGGCGTAACGTTAAACCCGAATCGGAAGATCGATCGAATCGATCTAGTCGGATAACTTCAATGAAGTCATGAAGCTCAAACCTCGAATACTCAAGATCGATGACTTCGGAAGATCGCACGGAAAGACCTACATCGCCTGAGTCGCCCCGGGTTGAAGCTAAGTCAACAAATCTATCGTAGATCGACGTTCGATCGATCGATCAAATTTCATAAGATGAAAACCGATGTTTCATCTTATCATACGCCTACGATCTAAACAAGAAGAATACCAACCTTAGTTGGAGGAACAACACCGCAAAGCAAGGCTTCCATCCAATAAGGAAGAAACACGATGAACAGAAATGATACTCATGGGATTCGATGTTGCTCTCTCAAACGGCTATAA
The DNA here is from genome assembly GCA_037126765.1 of Stenogyne calaminthoides. NCBI lineage: Eukaryota > Viridiplantae > Streptophyta > Magnoliopsida > Lamiales > Lamiaceae > Stenogyne > Stenogyne calaminthoides. The sequence continues at coordinate 15,949,154 of JBBCBC010000011.1, forward strand.
AATACACATTCACGCTTTTCACCATACCGCTCCTCAAGCACGCCACATCAAGCCTGCAAGTTCATTTAAAATAGCCCGAGATTCAAATTGCTCTCCAACGGCTCTTTTTGATCTCAAGGTCTATAAATATGGGATCACACTTCGTGAGTGAAACACGGAAATGCTTCGACAAACAACATAATCAAGAAGCTCAAACTATAGTCGATTTCCTTACGAAGAACACAACAACAAGCTTATTTTATATTGTGTTTCATCCCATAAGTTCTTAGCAAGAAATCTTTTCATCTAGCTTTTAGGCCGCTTTTGTACGAGAAGAAAGATTTCATAGTTGGAACCTCAACAATCTTACCCAAACCCCAAGTTAGGATAAGTTGTTTAGCAAGATTTTCGATCTAGGGTTTCTAGTCTTGATTTACGGGATCGGTTGAGTGAGAACTCTTAAAACATCTGTTGGTGTCTTGTGGTTGGACTAACACACTAAACTAAGTCCAATCGGTTAAGTCGGTTAAGTTGGTGCCCTCAGAAAGGAAAGAGTGGACGTAGGGATCGGTTTGTCCGAACCACTATAAATCTTGTGTGCCTTTTATGCTTTGATTAATCGCTCTCACATCGCACAATCTTAAAGCGCATACATTCTAAAGTAAGATCGAGAAAGACCAAGCTTCGATCCGATCGGACTCGATATTTCCCGTCATCCGATTAAAAAGATAAAACTTGAATCGATTTATACAAACCGGGTTTTTCACACGGGTAAAACTTAAGCTTCCGCACACATCGCTTAATCCGATAGTTACCGAACCGATCCGCTCATGGCGTTCATAAGTTGGTTATCGACCAAACCGATTCATAACTGATCAAAGCATTCCGCTCTCACACCGATCCGCACGAAAAAGTTTTTTTCGTGGTCTATTCACCCTCCCCTCTAGACTTACGCCCTCACTTAACCCGCTCGGGACCTACAAGTGGTATCGAGCGGTTGGTTCTTCCCGACCAATCGACTCGCGGTCATTGTGGTCAATCGAATCGATCTTGAAAAACCGCTTTTAAAAACTCATTCATTTTCCAAAATCACTCAAAGATGGATAACACGTCCGGTATGTATCATGATCCGGAAGTTCTCAATTGATGAGTATGCAGATTGGGCCATATATATGTCCAACCATCTAGGCTCGATCAAAAAGCGTAATGATGGAAGTCATCGAGAGGACCCATCATCATTTACTACGACAATCCTCGCAATTGGAGATCCAGACTTTCCCACATTAAGTCTTGTACGAAAAAAGCCCAAATTGATGGACACGTAAGAAAGAAAATCGCATACTCTGGACACCATTGCAAGACATATCATCATGAAGACAATGGATAAGGTCACCAAAGAAAAGATTAAGTATCTCAAATCATGCGAAAGCAATGTGGGATACTCCGGCCGAGATCTGCGAGGAAATGAACAGATAAAAGACAAATTTTCAAGCCGAACCGGTGAAGTTCGAGAAATCAAGATGTCGCCAACGTAAACCATCAACGAACTTCGATGGAAGAATTACAATGTCTATAAACAAGCTTCGAGAACTTGGTAGAGAGATGTCCGATAAAGATATCAACTATAAGATCCTAAGGTCTCTCACCAAGAAGTGGGACATGAAGGTCACGCGAATCAAAGATTGCCGGACATTTCAAGAATGAAACCTAGTAGCTTGTTCTTGAGTCTTAAAGCTCACGAGTTCGACATGATTGAAAGAGGTCAAGCCGATGAAGACGAGGTCCTCACAAAACCTCGACTTCAAAATCGCTTGCTTTCAAGGCAACCAAAAGCAGAACAAAGGCCAATGAACCCATTGAAATATATTAAGTCAAAGGTATCGATCGCTTTTACTTACCGGGGAAGCTTGAGAAGTCGATATACAACTTGGTAAGTATCGAAGATTCTATAAGGACTATCAACATAGCCGAGGACGAGATAGGAGATCGAATAATAGATCTCCGAAAAGAACCGTCATCCGATGATCGGAGGGATCACAGAGATGAAAGGGAAAGAGATAGTCGACGGCGGAAGGAAGAGATAACCAATCGATAGAAGAAACTCGGATACTATCGAAAAGGGAAATCACCGATAGGTCATACAGACGGAGTGATTCACCGGAAGGAAAGGAACGTGGATCCGGTGAGCGTGTTCAATCGTGGAGAAGCCAGTCACTATAGCACGATCGCCTTACTGACGCCGAGAGAGGGAAGAAAAGAGGAACAAAAGAGAGCAAATCCCGTGATAGAGACAAGAGCCATGGTTGTTGATACGCCGAATTGACGATTCCTATCTCGCCTCCGAGGACTCCGGATAATCCTTCAGAGAAGACTTCATTATCGACAGAAAGGCCCGACTTCTATGAAAATGAAGATCCGATATTCTCGCCGACGATGATGAACTCGCCGATGGCCGTGGAGGACCAAATTCGAGGTAACCTCCAAACCCCCCTTCGCTCGCTTTACACACCGCTATCATTAAAGACACCCGGGAGATTGACCGGCAGCTCTACCGAGCAATTGCTTGAAGATCTCTCCAATGCAAGAGAAACTTATGCTATTGTGGAAGCCGAGAATGATAAGTCGAGACTAGAAATAATCAAACAAAAAATGATTCAGAAAGCCTCCTTAACTTAGATCACCAAATCGCCGTAAGGTAACCGAGGAATTTAAAATTTCGGGTTAAAGCTTCGATCAGAAAAAGCAGATCAAAGATCGATGGAAATTAACAGACAAAGAAGTCGATGACTTCAAAATCTTGCAAGCAAAATTCGATGAGCTATTCAATGCATGAAAGTCCGAAATCCTCCGAGGATAATCACGAAGAAAATAGATGTTTTTTCAAAATCATCTCAAACCGTTAAAGACATGAACGCCTATTTTCGAAAGTAAAGATTGATAAGGAGGACTTGGCTATGAGAAACCCTCCACATCCTCAAAAGCCCCGATCGATTCATCTCGTAAAGGTGTAATCGCATTTAATTTCAAAAAAAGATACACCAAAAGCTAAACTTGTATCTAATAGGGTAAGAGACCGGTTGAGCACTTAAGGCGTGCCTAACCGTAAAAGGAACGAAAATGACCCCAACTCGGTAAAGCATCACCGAGGAATCAACGGAAGAACCCAGTTCTTCTAAGAGACCTCCCAACCTCGATCAACAGATCGAATCGAGAAAAGACAACCTACAAAAGGGAAGTCTAATCTGAGACCCGTCAAGGTCACCGCCTAATAAGCATGCTTCGTAAACTTGCGAAAACCATCTATGCGAAAAGGATATGAATCTTTTGATGGTAGCGAATGTACCTTTACCCCTATAGTCGAAATTTAGGGTCACGCACCTCAACCACATCGATAAAAAAGAAGACAAACCGAAAAGTTAAATCATAAGTCTTCTAAGTCATCCAAGGTTCACACAAGTAATCATACAAATCGAAAAGCATATGAGGATAAGTATGATTATGTTGAAATTGGGGAGACAAATCAGGCCTTCGATCCGACCGATCACAATAGAAGTGCTCTGTTTTGTATGGATCCCCAAATCCAAACCTAACCCCAGACCCAATCCGAAGGGGTACCTAAAGCCCGATTCGATTGGGTGTTCGCGGGTCCGGCCAACAAAGGAGGTGTGCAAGCAACTATCCGGGTACATCGATAGTGGATGCTCAAGGCACATATTTGAAGCAAACATCTCCTCGCCTCCTACATAGAATGTAAAGGCCAGCGTGTACTCTTCGGTGATGATAACTTTGGTTATACCAAAGGGTTCTAACCTTAGAGAATGATGATGTACAAGTAACCTGAGTCTCATATGTCGAAGGTCCGAAGACAACCTATTATCGGTTTCACAATTCTGCGACAACGGATTCAAGTTGAGTTCTCGACCGATCAATGCACTATCAAGAATCGAGTCACTCAACAGTTTTTGCTAATCGGTTCAAGAAAAAGGGACGATCTACACAAAATGATTGGAAACATTGTCCAAGAAATGCGTGCTCGATTGTTAAGAGTTCCAAAAGTAGCGAATGGCTCGCACAAAAAGAATGAGCCATCCGAACTTTAAAACTCTTAATAAGATAGCTAGGATGTCTCTAGTGGAAGGACTTCCGAATGAAGTGTTCTCAAAGGATCGGACATGTTCGCATGCATGTCAAGGAAAACAGTCAAAGCTTCATTCAAAGGAATTTCCGGACCAAAGATCCAACAGAAAATGCGCAATTTCATATATGGATCTGTTTGGACCCGTTTACACCAAATAGTCATCAACGACGAAATACACTCTGTAATCGTGGATGACTATTCCAAGTTTATTAACGGTTATATTCTTACATAAGAAGAATGAGACGACAACCAAGATACCCGAAATTTTCTAAGAAGATTACAAAATGAGAAGGGTGTCGGGCCAGTAGTAAAAATCGGATCGATAAAGGTACAAAATTTCAACTCTTTTTATTAATGATTTTTGCTCTAAGTTTGGTATACAAAGATGAAACATCACCGCGAGGACGCCACAAATGTAATGGAGTAATAACAGAGGAATTGAACTCTCAAAGAAGTTCGCCGAACAATGTTAAATTTAACATGCGATACCAAACCGTTTACTGCGTATAATCAACAACCTTTGCATGCCATACGCAAAAATGCATGTCTCCCGACTAAGGCTCACTACAAAACACCCTATGAACTGCGGAAGGGCGAAAAACCTCGTGTTTCTTACTTCCATGTTTTTCTCTGCAAGTGTTTCATACACAACAATGGGAAAAGTCAATTGAAGACTTTTGAGGCCAAGTCCGATGAGGGTATATTTCTAGGGTATTCCTCATCTAGCAAAGCCTTCGTGGTCTACAACAAACTAACCCTAGTTGTGGAAGAAACACCCCATGTAACCTTTGATGAAGCATCTTCCAAAATCAAGAGAAATCAATAAAAGTACACGATCTACCGTAACCTCGATATTCGAAAATGGATCACTTAACGATCAAGGAAAAAGGATCAAATCAGATTAATTTACATTCCGATCTAATCGATTCACCGATCAATCGATCCTAAGGTACGAACAACCGCCGATGAAAAAGCCGATTCACCGAGACAAAGAAGAACCGAACCATCCGGTTCGGGGAACTTCGGTTCTCACGAACGTATTATCGACACATGATGATTCCAACATCACCGAGACTTGTTCTTATCAAGTGGACCATAACCCCGCACCCACTCCCAATCACTAGTAATAAGATTTTATCGAAACGGACGATGTTCTCAAAACCGACGCAAATCGTATATAACCAATATCCAACCGATCCGATAATCGGAGACCCGCCATTCGATAAAATTAAAACTAGACATCGATTGGTGAAAGTGCCATGTATTGTTCTTTATCCGGCCTTCTATGAAGGAACCAACTACAATCGAGGAAGCATTACAAGACGCCTTGTCGGATTCTAGCCATGCAGGAGGAGTCGAAATCAGTTCGAGAGAAATGAAGTATGGGAACTAGTAGATGCATCATCATCAAGACGAATTGGCACGAAAATGGATCTTCAAGAACAAGAGAGATGAGAAAAATGTTATCACCGAAATAAGGCAAGACTTGTTGCTAAGGGTATTCACAATCGTAAGAATTGATTACGATGAGACCTTTTGCACCCGCCGCCGCCTTTGAAGCCATTCGTCAAGCTTGTTTAAACTTATGCTTCCCACAGAGGGTTCAAAATGGTATCGATGGACGAAAAAGAGTGCTTTCTTAAACGGGGGTACTAGCGGAGGAAGTTTATGTCGAACAACCTCCGTGCTTTGAAAAAGGGCAACCAAGTGTATCGTTTAAGAAAAGCTTTTATGGTTTTTAAACAGTTCATGAGCACGGTATGATACACTCTCTCGGTTCTTGATCGAAAGTGGGTTCACTAAAGGAACATGGGCGTAACCTTATTCGAATAGAAGATGGAGAAGATATTACGATGGTTCGATTTACGTGGGCGACATCATCTTCTGATCTCCTAACAAAAACCTATGTGAAAGATTCAAAAAACCGATGCAAGGGAAATTCGAGATGTCCATGATGGGTCGATGAATTACTTTCTAGGTCTCCAAGTTAAACAAAATACGTATGGGATATTCATCTCCGCCAAGCAAAAATACACTAGAATCTTTTGGCTAAGTTTGGAGTTCAAAATAGTAAGGAAGCCAAAATTCCTATGATGACCGGATTCAAGATGGATCCAGATGAGGCTATAAAAAACAAATCGAGAAGAAATGTAGGGCTCTCATTGATCTCTATTATACTTGATTCCGCCAAAGACCGATATATCACTTTTGCAATAGGGTGTATGTGCAAGATTTCAAGCAAAATCCAATGATCGACCACCTAGAAGCAGCTAAAGCGGATTCTTAATATCCTTAAGGAACAATAAACCTTGGTTTATTCTACCCATCGATGATAATCTAGAGCTTAAATATTCTCGATTCGATTATGGAGGTTGCAAGATCGACGTAAAATCAACCTCGTGAACATGTCGTTCTTAGGAAGAAAAAAACGTCTCGTGGTTTTCAAAAAGTTAAAAACATCGGGCCAAGTACATCAACAATTTAAGCGTAATATATGGTCACCAGAAGTTGTTGTTCCCAATCGCCTTTCTGGCCGAGGCGGTGAGGGATTACAACATTGTAGAAAAAACGTACCTATATTCTCGTGGATGACAATAGTGCTATTGCAATCACTCGAATCCGGTTCTACATACAAGATGCAAGCATGTGGATGTCGACACACCACTTTATAAGAGATCACGTTGAAAAGAAGAATATCGTAATGGAAAAGATTCATACCGATATCTGATACCTTTATTCTAACCAAGCCACTAGTGAGATCGATTCAGAGATTTATGCAATGAGCTAGACTTCTAGATCTTGGAGAAATGTCACCGAAAATGTTTGATGGAATGCTTCTCGAACTATTGGTTAAGAGACTAACTTAGGATCGAGAGAAATCGATTTGAGTTTGGTATCTTAACTCGATCTCAAGAGACTGATAAGCAAAAATCGATCAGACTTACACGCTACCAGATCCAAAGGAACTGATCAGATTTTAGTTTATCAGATTTAAAGTCTATCAGTTTAAAGGAACTGATCAGATTCAAGGTTTATCAGATTTAGGAAAATGCTCAGTTTAAAGGATTATCCGATTAAATCAATTTTGGTTATAGCATTTCTTTGTGAATCGCTTTTAGCTGATATTCAACAAGCAAGATTCGTGAGATTAAGAGCTAACAATCGCATAAGAAAGCGAATTTACACAACGATGAAATAATGTAACTTTTTCATTGATAAAAACCCGAAGGTGAGGTTACATTACGAAGTTACAAGTACAAGAAGACCCGGAGGTCAAGACATAAATGTTAACCAAAATCCTAAACCTATAACCCTAAACCTTCATCCTAACCCCCGTTTTCTTTTGAAGAGAGAGAGATTTTAAACTCTCATTTTCCCCCACTTAATAAGGGGTGAGAGAGGCTTTAAAGAACAGAATCCCAAGGCGGTCGCAAAAGCTGAAGATCAAGAAAACTGGAGCGACAGAGGCCTTGATAGGATTCTTAAGCCTGGAGCCCTAAAAGGAGGAGTAGTAGGGCTCTCCAGCTGTTAAATGGAGCACGTGTGCCAAAGAGTTGGTCGTCAGATCTCATGGGCACATGTCTTACATATTTTATACCGACTAAGTCCGATGGTTCAAGTTCGTCATCCAGATAGACACACAAGGTGCATACGGTTAGGAGAAGTGTCTTCTCGGTTGCAACAAATGATCCGGCCTGGTGGTAGAGAAGCTTTGCAGCAATCGTATGTGAAATCGAAGATGATGAAGAAAATAGCAATAAGGGATGCAAAGGGTTGATTTGAAAAGGTGAAACCATATAAAAGGGTGTAAAAGTGTTTGCCGGAAGTCTCACCGGAAACAAGGGTTCACCAAGATACATGATTCTTACAAAGAAGATAAGTATGGTGAATGGGTGATGTTGTGTAAAACATTGGTCCAATTTATAGAGGCCAAGCAAGGATGCAAATGCAATTTCCATTTCAAGAAGCCTATCCGAGAAATTTGCATCAAAAGGACAGAGTGTAGAAATCACGATCTCGATAATTGGATAAATTTACGGTTGATTGACATATCGAGATGTAATCATTATCATTTACGCATGTCAATCACGCCTACTTAGGAATAGAAGCTACTACTCTAGACTAAGTTTTGGCGGTAACACTTATCCCAAGAATTGGCTTAATCTGAAAAGAATCGATGAGGTCAACCAAAATCGACATTTACGAAAGCATGATCGGATGAGAGAGATCACCGAGCTTGAAACTCCAATAAATCGATATATCGATCTATGTCGAAAATATCGGTTGAAGGGGAACTTCAACCGATCAAGGAGGATCAAAAGGAAATCAGACGTACTTTCGGAAAGATCACTAAACTCAAGTTTCAACAAATCGATGCAACCGAGAAGATCGGTTGAAAGGATCGACAAAATTTCTTAAGGCTTAAAGGTAATGATTAAGATCAACAAGTGGAATCAACATTGACAAATAATATTGACCGACACAATATCACCAACCGGATCTAAAGATCTCTTTTCTCTTGTTCTTTACTTATTTATCGGATCGTGATCGATATTATTTGCCTTTATTGCACCCACTATCCTTGTGGACGGTACTCTGCAAATCATTTAACGCGGACGTGGGGTACATGTATTAACTCGCTACTTGATCGTGCTTTTAAATCCAAAAGTTTTGTGTACGTATGCTTTCCTCGACCCTACGATCAAAACCGCTAAATCTGGAGCGTCTAATCTTTTTCAAAACGATTGATCTTCAAAATCTTGTCTTATTGTACCCTCCGCCTCTATATAAGATTCATCAAACCTTACGAGTTTTTTCCGCTTCACAAACTTGCATTACTTTCAATTTGAAAAACTTCAAATTTTCTCTACGTTTCAAAAAATCGATTTCTTAGAGTTCAAAATCTTCTCTCAAAATTTGAATCGGTAATATTTTTTTTTAAACTTAATGATGAATCTTTCTTTCCGATAAAAACATTGTTTTCAAAAGTTGTTTTTCTAATTTATGCTTCATTGCCTTTTTTGTTTTCAGCGGTATGATATTGATATTGATTATGCACAAATTTAATGAGTCTATCTCACACCAGATGGCCACTCATGGACTAGGAAAGATCATGTGCAACTATGCGAATCGGCAACGAAGATCTTTGAGGATAAGTTCGTTTCGGTTTGGAACCATCGAGGATTCTCAATCCACGGAGGTGGAACAAATTTCAAGAAGGTCGGATCGAAACATATTGCTCGCTTTTTACCGCAATCCAAAGGATGCAAGATGAAGCACTACAATTCTTGCAGAATTTGAGTGTGGATACAGAAAAACCAGAGACGAACCGATGTCGCCATCCAATCGGAGAAGAAATCGATCGACAAATGCGTTACATCACTGCCCTGCTCAAATACTAAAAGGGCGAATCTCACCCGCACACCACAGGAGAATGAGGACGAAGAAATCGAGAGGAGCTCTTAAGAGAGGCGCATTAAACATCGTAAAAGCCTGATTCATCGTGCCAATGCTCAAAAGAAAGTACAGATTTGTTTGACATTCTCACAAGAACGATCATGGGAATTTATTTAGCCCATGTTTCACATCACCAAAATGTACAAAGATGGCAAAGAATAATTGATGGGGCCTCGAACATCAATCGCACGGCTTCCCGAAGCCATCTTTGCTCCAAGAACACGAAAAATTTGGAGTCAATGAATCCAGCAGTCTTTCAAAAGAGAGAGTCGCAATCTCAACAAGGTTGCAGCTTATATTGAAGGACAAACCGCCAAGCTACCTTGGAATCGTAATGGACCTTGAGTCCTACAATGCCTTCCTTCATCAACTTCGCTTATATATGGGCCACCAGACGATGACAAGGAGCCCACTCCAACAAAATCAAGAAAGGACAGAGCAAAGAAGCCGCTTCATCCACACCATCTTTGCTCCACGTAAAAAAGAAACGAAACCGGTGAAGGCCTGTGAGAAGAGGCCAAAGAAAGCAAAGCAAGCTACCATGACTCTAAGACTAGAAGATGAGTCGGTGAAGAAAGAGCTTATGAATTCACCGCCTTGAACAAAGAACAGAATCGACAGTAAGCTTCTCAACTTGAGGGCTCGCCAGAACGATCCGAGGTAGAAGCACAAACCGATAAATCTCCTTCTCAACCTCAAGCCGATTCACCGCCGACTAAAGGTCACATTGTCACATCCCCGCTAGTTCACCCTTCATGAACTCAATCGACATAACCGCCACTACAAAAAAAAAAAAACCACCGCAGTCAAACCAATCGCATAACTTCCGCCGACTCAAGCACAACCTCAGCTTCCACATCTCATCCAACGTAACCGGACAGATAATTCCCAGATCCAGATCAACAAAGACCATCACCGAAAAATGGTCGACTAAGAATTGAACGATAGATTGATGAGACGATCCACAACCGGGTCGCCCATCCCGCTATCGAGAAGAAGAAGTCATGGAGATCCTCACCGAGAGATCTCGATTAAAAAGCTTCTCGATCTTATCTTACTTGTTGAATGATGGGTTAAATATATGAGTTCGCAGATTTTTGACTTCGAGATGAGGAAGTCCCGCCAAAGTTTTGGATCACCACCGAGCTCATATCGATAAATCTGAAAAGCTCCGATCCACGGGAAGTTGGAATTGCCGGAAGAAGAAAAGCCGAGATCGCCAAGAAGCTCCGTAATCATACGCCGAAATGGAGAATGCAAGTATGCCGATGAAAGTGGAAACTGTGTCTTTGCGACGACCAACCACCGGAGGCACAAACAATCGAACTCGATCAAGTGATGGATCCAATTCCTACATCTCAAATCACCACTGATCAACTTCAGAGATCAGATCTTGTCTCAAAGATCTCCTGAAAGAAGAGATTGAGGGAGTGCTTAACCCATCGAGACAAATCGATCCTCAAACAAATCGAAGCAATCAGAGATCGGGTTCTCCCAATCCATGACCACCATGTCTCGAAGCTTACAAAATCGATTGATGACAAGCCGAAAATGGATCAAAATCAATCTTCTTTTTTTCGACGCCACCGAGAAAAAGGCTCGAAAGTTATCGGAGAGAAATTTGACAAAATGATTTGGACACTCTCTCGCTACAATGGAAACCGCCAAGAAAGATGTAATTATAACCGCTCGAATCTAACAACTAAACTTCGTGTTTATCTATAATGATCTAAATCAGGCATTATCAGTCAACTTTGGGTCTCTGACTTCCCACCTCAATGCGCTTTTTGATCAAACCAAAAAGGGGGAAGGATCTGAGAAACCAACTGACACATCAGAAGATAAGGCCCATGGACAAAGCTCAATTGCAAGAAAGGTCACAAATTGACATCAAAATGACCGAATTATTTCGCACCGGAAAGTCACCAGAAGATTGCCTAATCGAACATCTTTGATAAGAGCTAGTCAGAAAATTGTCCAAAGAGAGATTTGATCAAGAAGAAAGAAGGACATAAAAATCGGGCACAAGGTAAGGGTTGAAAATGTAAGTTCAAATCAAGGGCTAAGAAAGGATTGACTGGAAAATCTGCACCAGAACCTCAGCTGCCAGCAAGAGTCGACGAGATCATACCAAAAACTGCTGCACACGCTAAGAGGTTTGAGGAATGGAATAAGATCGTCTTTGAATGGCTTCTAGATGCCTTTGTCCTTGATCTTGTTCCAAAAAGAATCACCAGATGATGAGTTCCTCAACCGGTTCTGAATAAATATCCGTACTTTTGAAGTATCCGGAAAATGAGGCCAAGCTTATAAATGTAAAGATATCTTGCCAAGAGTATGATCCGTTAATATACTCTCAGAAGGCGCGATGGCTCATTTGACAGATCGGCATTTGAGAGATTCTACTTTGACATCTTGAGCAAATCGCATATAACTCGATCAAGTGCGCACAACCGATGTCAAATGGAAACTCTATCGATTTTCAACGCTCCACAAGACCAAAGAGAAATGCCGAAGGATCAAGCCCCAAGGAGTGAAGATTCGTAAGACGTCCTAGGGATCACCGCTTTTTAAATTCAAAACTTTTCGATGTAACATGTAATCAACATATCTAATGAAAAGTTTATTTTTTCGATCCCAAGACAAAATCTCTTTGTCTTCGACATTTGCTTTTTAATCGTTTTCTATACTTATCAATTGTTTGGTTTTCGGGTGTTTTGGTTTCATCAAAAGGGGGAAATTGTTGGGAAATTTATAGTTTTGATGAAAGTTCCAAAACACATGTAATAGGACCAAATACTCATTCGATTATGTTTACATTAATGCGATAGGAGACCAGTTGATAATGATTGTATAGAAAAATTGTAATAGATAGGTCACATATTGAGGGGAACTCAATATGTAAAGGTCGAATCCAAGAATCGGAAGAAATTCGATATCCCACAGGCGAACGTTAAACCGAGCGGAAGATCGGATCGAATTTCTAGTCGGATAACTTTTGTTTTTGAGTCATGAAGCTCAAACCTCGAATACTCAAGATCGGATGACTTCCGAAGATCGGACGGAAGACCTACATCACCGAGTCACCCGGTTGAAGCTAAGTCAATAATAGACTCTATCGTAGACCGACGGTTCAGATTAATCGGATCATATAAGATGAAAAATTTATGTTTCATCTTATCATACGCCTAATATCTAAACAAGAAGAATACCAACCTTAGTTGGAGGAACAACAACGCAAAGCAAGGCTTCCATCCAATAAGGAAGAAACACGTATGAACAGAGCAAATACTCACGGATTCGATGTTGCTCTCTCAAAAAGGCTATAAAATACACATTCACGCTTTCAATATACTGCCTCAAGAAGCACGCCACATCAAGCCTCGCAAGTTCATTTAAAATAGCCCGAGATTCAAATTGCTCTCCAACGGCTCTTTGATCTCAAGGTCTATAAATATGGGATCACACTTCAGTGAAACACGGAAATGCTTGGACAAACAACATAATCAAGAAGCTCAAACTATAGTCGATTTTCGCGAAGAACAACACAACAAGCTTATTTTATATTGTGTTCATCCCATAAGTTCTTAGCAAGAAATCTTTTCATCTAGCTTTTAGGCCGCTTTTGGTACGCATGGAAAGATTTCATAGTTGGAACCTCAACAATCTTACCCAAACCCCAAGTTAGGATAAGTTGTTTAAATAAGATTCGATCTAGGGTTTCTAATCTTCGATTTAAGGATCGGTTGAGTGAGAACTCTTAAAACATCCGTTGGTGTCTTGTGGTTGGACTAACACACTAAACTAAGTCCAAATTGTGGTTAAGTTTGGTTAAGTTGGTGCCCCTTGTGAAAGGGAAGAGGGACGTAGGAATGGGTTTGTCCGAACCACTATAAATCTTGTGTGCCTTTTTTGCTTTGATTAAAAAAAACATCGCACAATCTTAAAGCGCATACATTCTAAGTTAAGATCGATGACACCAAGCTTATCTTCCGACGGACCGATATTTCGTCATCGATTAAAAAGATAAAACTTGGAATCGATTTATACAAACCGGTTTTTCACACGGGTAAAACTTAAGCTTCCATTCACATCGGGCCATCGATAGTTACCGAAAAACTCTCTTTAAAGCGTTCATGAAGTTGGTTATCGGACAAATTGATTCACTTTGTTATTCTAGGGATATCTGCTCTCACACCGATCCGCACAAAAAAATTTTTAAATATCTATTCAAATATCCCCTTTAAACCTCCATTATCACTTAAAATTATTCGACCTACATGTGGGCATATGGCGCGAGGTCGGGCCCGACCTGGAAAGAAACAGAGGAACACCAGACCACATTTTGCACAAGTATAACACCTCGCAGAAAGGATGGAAATGAAGGCATGCCAAGCACCTGCACGACACAGACGCACCTCGCAGTCGCCATCGACACAAGTACGGAACGTTAATGAGGATGGGACCCGTGGCAAAGCGAAAGCCCCTGGGGACCTTACCTAAGAATGGCCTCAATCGTAGATGTGTCAAGAAAATGACCGGAATGATGAGTAGCTATGAGTAGATAGACGGCTAAATCCCTGCAAATCCGGATTTGCCTCGGACGACGTCCCAGCGAGGAGCGCGAGCTCTTGATCCCTCTAGCGACCTCCCAGCGACCTCCGACCTGGGTCACATCAATCATGTAGCATTTAATATTTTGCAGAGCTATTTCCGGCTACTTGTCTTTGTAAATCGGGAGAGTGAGCTCCACTCTCCCAAACCTTATAAATAGGGGTCATTTATGACCAAGGAAAAAGGGAGAGAAATCAATACCTTACCAAACCTCTTGCAAATCTATTGCTCAAACTCTTACTCTCTCAAGCAATCATATAACATAAATATAATCCATCTTACACATTTATTGTTTGTGTCACTAAGATCATCAAGCCACATCTTAATCCATAATCCTCATATTTTAGTACACAACAATTGGCGCTAGAAGGAGGGTACTCTTTAAGAAATATCGAGCTAAGTTCTTAGTAGTGTTTTCTCATTGGAGTGTTCCTCACGAATCTTCGGTACAAACTCATCTCATATACCCAAATATCTCAAAAGAAAAATCACTCAACCATGTCTCAAGCAACTCTCATCACCAAGAGGAAAGCCTTTTCAGTTTCATGTCGCTCCGGCGGAGCAGGGGCTAGCGGCCCGGCCATTAGCAACTACAAGGCTGGGGGACCCACCACGGGGATTGCTCAAAAGCTCGAGCATATCCGTACTCCAAAAGAAATCGATAAAGCCATCGCAGAGTTACACCGAAAGCAGGCCGAAGTGCAGATCCCAGATGGTGACCTACGCCACAACCTGAACCGGAAGGCCCAAAGCAAGGGCAAGGGCCAAAGGCGCGAGGAATCCCGCCGCGAGGAGCCTCACCAGGAGAAATCTGATTGCAGGGGGCCTCGCCACGATGAGCCTCGCCATGAGGGATCTCACCGCGAGGAAAGCCAAGAGGTCAACTCCCACGGAACCCAACATACTCCAGTCTATCGGCGTAATCCGAACGAGGGGCCAAATCCCATCCATATGCTTCTGTTCTCAGAGGGTTTCAATGACGGCCCACACCAAGGTCACGGACCCCGGCGAGATCAGCCCAGGCCGACGCAGCGCAACTATGCCTAACTCGAAAGTTTGTGTTCAGGATCGGTAGCCCAAGGCTGACCCAGACAATGAGTATCGGCGAAAGATCGGCTCGAACAAAGTCCTTCACCTCGCAGGGTGGAAAGAACTCATTCACCTTGAAGACGTCATCGAACCACATCACCCCACCGACAGGAAAGAAATTCTCCACCTCGCCGTCATCATGGCGAGGTCGTCGGACAGAACGACTCTCCGCAGATGGCCGCCATCCTTCAGAACATCATGGACCTCCAAGAGCAGCTGGCGAGCAAAGGGGGAGTGCCTCTCACCACAAAAATACCCATTTCACCATTATCACCCACGGTCATGCTCGCTCTTGTACAAATCAAGATCAATGTCAACTCCATCACCCAATACAACGACAGCACCGACCCGATAAATCACGTGAGCAAATACACGTCCTACATGAACTCCATGGGCGTGACTGATGCCACTTAATGCCGCCTTTTTTCTCACTCTAGGCGACCAAGCTTACCGATGGCTCAACTCCTTACACCCGATGTCCATAGAGTCTTTTCACCAGATGGCTCAATTGTTCCTCACTCACTTCGCCTCGCTGACCCCGCACAAGGGAACAAAGCAACGTTTGGAAAACATCTATCAGTTCGAGGAGGAGTCGAACCGGGCATATATTGATCGAATAGTCCAGCTCATTGTGGAAGTTGAGCCCCTGGGCGACGAAGCCAAGGTATTAGGAATAGTACATGGGTTGAAAAAGGGAACGAAACTCTGGAAAATGATGAACAAGGATTATCCATCGAGCTAAGCCGATTTTTGATACCGGACAGGGGTTATGATCACCAGTGCCAAGATACTGGCATCAAGATTGGTCGAGCAGCGACCAAGCGAGGTGAAGATCGAAGTCAAGTAGCCTGATCCAAAACCTGAGAAACAAAGACAGAGGCCCGGATCACGCCTTTACCGACCTCCGGGGACTTTCAAGCCAGTTGATAACCCTCTGGAGGTAAGACTCCTAGAAAAACTTACCATGAATGCAACTCAGATCTAGCGAAAGATCGTGGCGGCGACAAAGATTCCCCTACCCGAAAATGTACCAGACACCTCCAAACTCAACCCGGAAGTTTGTTTACTACCACAACTCCATTGGGCATAACACTGAGCATTGTTGCGACCTGCAAAGGGAGCTTTGGAGATTGTACGAGGAAGGGAAGTTGGAAAGGTTTGTTAAGCCAAGGCAACAGCAAAATCAGCGACCCGCGCCACCGCCAGGAAACCAGCCCGACCAAGGAAAGCAAGATCCGCAAATCCCAAATGAGCGAGAATAGGTCATCCATATGATTTGCCCTACCGGGGGGACCCTTGGGGGATTCCTCCCAGTGACCTCCCTGTCTAACCGACGCTAGAAGGCCGAGATGCGAGCTCTCGACAATGCTGTACTGAGTTGCCTTCCGATCAACACCATCGCCCCATGTCAGAAGCAGCTCACTTTCATCGAAGAGGACAAAGATGGGGTGGTGTTCCCAAACTAGGACCCACTCGTGATCTCGGTCAGAATAATGGGGGCTCTATTTCATCGCGTCATGATCGATAATGGGGCTTTCTGCAACATCCTTTTCAAAAAGACTCTGGACCTGCTCGGCGATTTCCACCCCTACGTCGAGCCTTGGGAGGTCGGAATTTGGGGTTTCGGGAACCAGCCTGTTAAGGCCTATGGGATGATCCACCTATCTGTCGAGATCACATCAACCTTGGACTTTAAAGTGAAGGCAACGAGGCAGCTGGACTTTGTAATCATCGATGCTCCATCAAATTTCAATGCTTTCTTCGGCAGGCCTTTCGAACATGAGTTCGGGGCCGCCTCCTCGTCCTACTTTTATTGTATTAAGTTTCTCGGACCTGACGGGAAGATTGGCACCATCAAGGGTGACCAGATTGCGGCAAGAAAATGTTTAACTTACACTTGCGTCGATTTAAATTCAGCTTTTTATTTTGGTAGAAAATTCGAGGTGGGGCTAAGTTGTTCGAGCCGAACTCCACCTCGGAAAGAGAAAGAAAGTAATGAAATGAAGATAGATAGTGTAGTAGAAACAAATCTAACACCTATGGAAGTTGACGTCACAACTAGAGAGAAGCCTTCACGAGATTTACCAGATTTGGAACCTCGCCTAGGTTTCGAACCAATGGAAGTCGACTCTGAACAATGAGAATTCAACCTCGATCCTAGAACGGGGAGAAATGATCAACGAGCAACACCGATTGAAGAGATCGAAACAATCCTAGTCGACCTTGATCGGCCAGAACTATGTGTGACCATCGGAACACAAATTCCCAGCGACATGCGAGAACAACTGATAGATTTCCTCAAGCAGAATCTAGACGTATTCGCATGGTCACATAAGGACATGGTCGGCATCGACCCCGAGGTCGCATGCCACAAACTGAACATCGATCCGACAAAGAGGCCAGTGTCCCAGAAAAGAAGGAAGTTCGGTCCGGA
Organism: Stenogyne calaminthoides; assembly: GCA_037126765.1. Taxonomy (NCBI): domain Eukaryota; kingdom Viridiplantae; phylum Streptophyta; class Magnoliopsida; order Lamiales; family Lamiaceae; genus Stenogyne; species Stenogyne calaminthoides. The sequence goes on from JBBCBC010000011.1 coordinate 15,966,865, forward strand.
AAAGTACGCAGCTCTGGCCGAGGAAGTAAAGAAACTGCTAGATAACAAGTTGATCGAGCAAGCAGATCAGCCGCAGTGGGTGGCCAATGCAGTGCTAGTAAAAAAATAAACATCTCTTGGCGACTATGCATCGACTTCACCGACCTCAATGAGGCCTGCCCGAAGGATTACTTTCCAATACCGCACATCGATCACCTCGTAGATAGCACCGCTGGGCACAAGATGATGACGTTCATGGATGCGTTCGCCGGGTATCACCATATCGCCATGGACAAAAATGATCAGCAACACACATCTTTTCTGACAGAGAAAAACATGTATTGTTGGAAGAGGATGCCATTTGGTCTGAAGGACGCAGGGGCAACCTACCAGCGTTTGGTAAATCGAATGTTCGCCGACGAGATTGGAAAGACCATGGAGGTATACATCGATGACATTGTGGTGAAAAGTGAGAAGAAGGAGGACCATCTGTGCCACCTCGCCCGGACCTTTGACATCTTGAGAAAATACAACATGCGCCTGAATCCCAAGAAATGCAGTTTTGGGGTTGGTTCGGGAAAGTTCCTGGGCCATATCATCAGTCAGAGGGGTATCGAAGCTAACCCTACAAATATCAAAGCCATCATGGACATGAAACCACCTCGCAACGTGAAAGAAGTCCAAAGATTGACCGGTTGTCTCGCAGCTCTCAACAGATTCGTATCCAGAATGGGGGATAAGTGCAAGCCTTTTTTCGAAGCCATGAAAAAAGGAAAGTTCTCATGGACCCCGCAATGCCAAGCCGCGTTTCTGAAGCTCAAAGTGTACCTCTCCGACCCCCAGGTCTTGGCAAAACCCATACCAGGCGAGAAGTTATTTATGTACCTCGCGGCCTCGGGATCCGCTCTCAGCGCGGTGTTAGTGCGAGCAGAAGGTCAGTACCATTTGCCTATATACTTTGTCAGCCAGACTTTGAATGATGCCGAGCTCAAGTACTTTCGCCGCCGCCGGCTTCGCCTATGCCTTGATTATGAGCGTCCGGAAGCTTCGACAATATTTTTTTCGATCACCAAATAGAAGTCCTAACTACCATGCCACTGAGGCAGGTTTTGCACCGACCGACTGGCCGGAAGATTGTTGAAATGGACCGTTGAGTTAGGACAGTTCGGGATCACCTTCGCACTTTGAATCGCGATCAAGGCTTCGTGTCTCGCCGACTTTCTCACCGAGATTTCCTAAATGACACCGACATCCCATGGACATTGCACGTTGAAGGCTCTTCGACGAGCACCCGAGCAGGGGCTGGAGTGGTCCTAATCAGTCCCGAACAATAATCCTTCACCACGGCTGTAAGTTTTGATTTTCATGCCACCAACAACGAAGCAGAGTATGAGGCCTTGATAAATGGCCTGGAAATGGCGATGGTCGTCGGTGTGCGAAAATTGAAAGTTTACAACGATTCCTAGTTGGTCGTATGTCAGATGTCAGGAGAATACGAAGCACGGGGTGAACAAATGATGAAATACCAGCAGATAGCGAAGAGCCTCATCGAAAAGTTCGAGGAGGTGCAAATAGAGTTGATACCTCGAGCAGAAAACACACAGGCAGATGCACTAGCTCGCTTGGCCACGTCGGAAGACGCAGTAGACATGGACAACATAGCAATTACTAAACTCAACACTCCCTCAACAGGTCGCGTAATCATCGACATAAAGGAAATAACTTGGACGGACCAAGCGAGTCTATCAAACATTCATAGGGAAGCCCTTCAGATCGCGACCCCAGAAAATAATTGGATGACCGAAGTCATAGACTACATCGAGAAAGGGATAAAGAGATAAGGTCGCCGCCACGACATAACTAAGAGCAGCGAGGTACTCCATCATTGACGAACAACTTTATAAGCGAAGTTTCTCTTTGCCACTTTTGAAATGCGTTACCCCGGAAGAAGGCCAAGTGATCCTGAAGGAAATCCATGAACAAAATTGTGGAAATCATACCGCAGGCCAGTCTCTCGTCTACAAGAAGATCAGACAAGGTTATTATTGGCTAACTTTAAGGAAAGATGCGATTGCATATGCAAAGAAGTGCCAGCAATGGCAGTTTTTCGCCCCGATGATTAAGCGAGCTCCGGAGGAGCATACATCAATCTACAGCCCATGGCCTTTCGCTAGGTGGGGAATCGACCTGATCGGTCCGTTCCCAAAATCCCTAGGTAGTTCGAAGTTTGCAGTGGTCACGGTAGACTATTTTACCAAATGGGCGGAAGCAGAACCTTTGGCGACCATTACCCAAGAGAAAATCATTCGATTTATATGGAAAAATATCATTTGTCGTTTTGGCTTACCACAAGCAATCATCACAGATAATGGGAAGTAATTCGATGGTTTCGAGGTCGATGCCTTTTTCGCGAAATGGAAAATCGCAAAGCTGTTCTCCACCCCCTATCACCCCCAGTCCAATGGGTAGGTTGAAGCTGCGAACAAAATAATCAAACACACCCTGAAAACTCAACTCATTGAGTCAAAGGGATTGTGGGCTTTCAAGCTTCCGAGCATCCTATGGTCATATAGGACCACTTGCCGAAATTCAACGGGCAAAACACCTTTTGCTATGGCTTTCGGGACGGAGGCAGTCATACCAGCCGAGGTCATGGTAAGAAGCCATCGAACATCGCAGACAGTCACAGAGGACAACGATCAAGCCATATCTCTCAGCCTCGACCTCCTCGAAGAAAAAACATTGGAAGCCAACTTAAGAAACACAAACTATAAACAAAAGTCAGAAAAATACTACAACTCAAAAGCAAAAATCCAAAGATTCAAGGTCGGCGACCTCGTCTTAAAAAGGATCCTCGGTGTCCAGAAAGGAGTTTTCGGTCCAACTTGGGAGGGACCCATGAAGATTTCGAAATGCCTCCCAAATGGGGCTTACCAGCTTGAGGACTTAGAGGGCATTCCCCGATGATATATCCGTGGAATCGACCTACCACCAAGAAGTTCTACCAATAACTATGAGTTGTAAAATCCAGATCGGTGGTATATTTCTCCATGAATTACGACTTATAACACAGGCTTGCTCCATCTTTTTACATTTACGAACTTGGGGGACTGGTCCCCGACCTCTCACGAGTTCGATCAGAAATAGATTCGCAAATGAAAGTCTAAGTCGGCTAAGCCAAGAACACATGAAGGCTAGTATGTCGCATACCCAGTCTAAGCCGACCTCGGTCGCATACCCAGTCTAAGTCGGCTAAGCCAAGAACACATGAAGGCTAGTATGTCGCATACCCAGTCTAAGTCGGCTAAGCCAAGAACACGTGAAGGCTAAGTATGTCGATACCCGGTCTAAAGCCGACCTCGGTCACATACCCGATCTAAATCGGCTAAGCGAGAACACGCGTGAAAGATAGTATGTACGCATACCCATCCTAAGCCGACCTCGATCGCATATATCCAAATAAGTTGGTTTAAGCGAAGAACACGTGAAGGCTAGTTTGTCGCATACCGGTCTAAAAGTTTACCCTCGGTCACATACCCAGTCTAAGTCGGCTAAGCCAAGAACACGTGAAGGCTAGTATGTCGCATACCATAACCCGAGCCAAGATACCCCAAAGTCGGCTAAGCCAAGAACACGTGAAGGCTAAGATGTCGATACCAAAAAAGTGCCGACCTCGTCGCAGATACCCAAATCTAAGTCGGCAAAGCCAAGCACACGTGAAGGCTAGTATGTCGCATACCCAGTCTAAGCCGACCTCGGTTGCATACCCAGTCTAAGTTGGCTAAGCCAAGAACACATGAAGGCTAGTATGTTGCATACCCTATCTAAGTCAACATCGGTCGCATATCCTATCTAAGCCGACAGTCAAGTCGCTATCAATTAACAAATCTGTTATCATTATGATTTTTTATCCAGATGTTCGAGAAGACAATCTACGAGAAGACAAAATACACAAAATAAACAAGCATTCAAACCAGGAAGCGAGAAAGATAGAAATGAAAAGGAACTGCGATTTCATTAATAAACACCCGAAAGCAGCGAAGTCCTATGCCCCTTGGGCAAACACTTACACACCCCGGGCGAAACCTAACTAGCCGATAAGAAAATCCCGGCGGGCGACACAAAAAGGGTGCCCGGAGGCATTTGGCATACTTGCCCTTGAAAAAAACCATCCTAGGAATCACCGGCAGAAAGCATCCGAGGTCCCCTCAACAGGGTTGGTCATCGTGTTTTGCTCAACCTCGGGAATCTCGACGCCAAACTGATTCCCTTCACCATTTCCACCATCATCACCACCAACAACCTCCCTACCATCGCCATCCTGGCCATCATCCGTTTCTTCATTCAACAGCCCGAGCAACTCCTCGGGATCATAAAGATTAGCACCTGGGGGTAGGAAACTGAACTCCACACCAAAGGCAGCAAGGTCTTTGATGGGAAGATCATCCCCCTCCCGAACAGGGTTGTTACGCATGTATCCGACGAGCATCTTGGACATCGCTGACTTTGCTCCATCAAGGTCGCCAGCTCGATGACAAGCCCGAACAACGTTAGAAAATGAGTGGATATAGGCCAGGTTGGAGGCATGATGGCGCTCCAATTTCACAGTGGTCGGAAAGTCATGGACCTCAGCTTCTAACCGGCGACACCGAGCCTCCACCTCAGCAGTCCTGTCCATGCTCTCTTTCACCTTTTGATCTCGGAGCTCGAGATCCTTCGCCATCTGGGAGATTTTCTTCTCCAGCTCGTCCCGCTCCCGGGTCATATTTCTCAATTTCTCCTCGGCCGTAGCTTTTGCATTGATAGCAACCTCCCGCTCTTTCGATGACCTGGCCAAGTCTACCTTCATCGACGAGCAATGCGCTTCAGCTTTCTAGGCCTGGATCTTTGCCCGGCCATACTGCTCCCGGCTCCGTTCAAAGAAGGCCAAAGAACGACACATGTGAGCAATCCCCGAGGTTAGATTTTTGGAGAAGTACTGTGTACGAGCTTCCTCGTGGAGATCCAGAGTCCAAGACCTCGGAGCATCTTCGGCTATCTATCGGAGGTAGGAAGGGTGGGTGTCATTAGCCGCAGGAGCTCGCGACCACACGTAGTTGTGGGTAGACTCCCCCCGAAATACTCCATCATCCAGTTTGTATCTGCAAGGCAACCGGACATAAACATGGTACACTCGAAATAAAATATAGAAATGAAGTCATAAGTAAAATGAGGTATACAGTTGGCAAAAATCCGGGTTCCACCCAAGGAAAGTGCGATCATCGGGATCGCGAGCCCGACGTTGTGTGAGCTCGACAATCGTATCAGGGGTCCCCACGGAACCCGAGACCAACACTTTCCCACTCGGGGAGTCCTGGAGCACATCCATGTCCACGGACGTCTTGATGTGTTTAGAGGAGCTCCCCTTGGTTGCTCGCATTTCGGCAAGAGCCCTTTTCCGGCCTCGGTCGGGGGCGGCGATAGCTTTGGCCCTCGGAGATGGGGCCCCAATGGCCCCATCGACCGCGACATCCTTCTTTCCGCTCTCCTCCGCTCGACAGAGCTAAGGCGCGAGAAACCTTTTCGCGCATCTCCTCTGCGTTTAAGTTTTGCATCTCGTCAGTAACTTTGGAGGATGTGAAACATATAGGCTCGATGAAGGAAACTGGAGACAAGAAGAAGATCAGGAAACGACCAGAGAATAACCAAAGAAGTCGAGTCAACGCGAGTAAAATCCCTGAAAGCTTATTTCGAAGGGTCGGCGTCCAAATGACGAGGTCGAGGTGGAAAAAAGCCCAACCCGCAAATTCCGTACACTTCAACCGTTGGAGGATGATCAACGACCTCTCGTCCGGATCAATTAAGCACACCGAACCAAATTTTAACCAAGAAGGGAAGGGAGAGCTCGGATGCCTTGGATTTCTTGGGAGCCGCATATAGGGAGAAGAAGTTAAATCAGTATTATGAGAAAGGGAAAAGCAAAAAAGCTTACTTTTAAGAATAGCATAGTCGAGAGGAATCTCGCGATATATGAGGGCTCCAAGGGCAAAAACGGGACTCAGCCAGGCTCCCCCTACCTGTTGGGATTATACTGAAAAGTATGCTTTTTACTTTGTATAATCGAAACTGAATTTCCAAACTTATTTATTGAAATAAATTGTTTATCAATCGATGCTTTAAATATGATTGAATGTTATATATATTTCTTTGCATAACTGTTCAATAATTTGTGCGTGTTACATCAGAAGTTAATTTAGTGATACCGGATCACGTAAGATTAAATTAACGATCCTTGTAACTAAAAAAAGTACGCCATTCACGACCTAGATGGAAATGAACAACCATCGCGAAAGGTTGAGGTGTAAGGCTCAGATTGGTTTGTCTTGACCAAGAGATTACACTAGTGCATGAATGATCTTGTTTGAATAGGACCTCTGGAGAATAAATTCTTGAATCAACAAGGAAGAATTAGACCTCGGTGGTTCGTTGTTTCTTAACCTTCATCCCTTAAATAGGATCACGTGGGATTGGTAACTATTGCTTTGACATATCATGGGTAGCGAATTAGATAGAGATTCAATATTTTTTATCTTGGGCAATATTATTGGTCACATATGATTGCTAAGATTTAATACTGAAGAATCGTGTGCAAGTATGCACTTTGATTTGCCTTAGATTCATAAGCTTTATCATACCAAATTTTGGGAGGTTCATAATAATAATTTGATCATACCAAATCTTGACAAAATATAATTAATTTTTTCAGATGGATAATTAATTAATGGGCTTGATAATCTTAAACACGGAAATAATGACCGGAGCCATATTGATTTAATATGGGTTAAGATGGATAGTGCAATATTAATTATGTAGTGGGATTAATTAATATTTATGGGCTTGAATTATATTGTGGCTCAATATTAGATATTCAAGATCCATTAGAAGGTCCAATCTTAATTCTCCTAAAGGCCCCCTGAGTAGCCCAACATATAGTCCAATAACTGAAAAAGGTGATTAAAATAAAATAAATATTGTTGCTTATATTTCCTCTAAAATTTTCGAAAATTATGGATAAAAGAGGAGAAAGATTTTTCTTTGAATTTTGTTATGGAATGAAGATATGTATTCTTGGAATACAAGATTATCTCATTAAATTCAAGAAATCTCCCACTTGGTTATCTATATAGTAAATTTTGAATTTTTGAAAATATAGTGGGCAAGAAAGATTTTCTTGATTTTCTTGAAAAGATATTATGGAAGATATGTATTTCTTGAAATACAAGAATATCTCATAAATTCAAGAAGATCCAAATCTTGGATTCTTGCATCATCAAATTTTCAAAAATAATGCCATAAAATAGAGGAGGTGGAATTTTGTGGAATATTTTAATTATGGGAAAAAGAATATATGGGATATATTCAAGATTTCTTGGTGACCAAGAAAAGTCTTTTCCCACATTGAAAAATCACTAAAATTTCGACCACCCTCCCTCTTATAAATAGGGGATGATTAGTTCGTTCCCAAGTACAATTCCATGTGCTGGAAATATTAGCAAATCCACATAAGTGGTGCAACAAAGTTTATTTTTTTTCCTTTTGTTAATTGTTCACAGTATCCTTCCACCGGATTGTCGAGCAAGGGTTAAGGGAATACTTGGGAAGTCCTTTTGGTTAGTCCGTCCGACCAAAGCCACTTGCCCCCCGAGAGGTACGCTCACGTAAACCCGTAGATTCCGTGATCGTAGGTTTTACGTGGCTTTTTATATGCATGATATGTTGTTGCAATTATTATTTGAATTAATATAGGATTAATTCATGCTAGTAATAATTAATGAATTAAATTTGTATTTGAATATTCACCCCGAATAGATCTCATAAACTCATTCCCCAACAAGCGTATCGAGCCACTATTTTTGACTCAATTTTTTAAATTGTAATTTAATTCATGGACATTAAATTTGAAATTGGATAGTAGAACCAAGTAGATTAGATCTTTTTGCGGGTATCCAATTGTCATGGATTTTAATGTTTTATTTTGCATGCATATAAACCGTGGTTTTTTAATTCGATTCGTTCGGATTTGTTTTGCCTCGTGAGAAAAATCCACGAGTAGACTAGGATTTGTTTGATTTGATCAATGTAATAGACTAGTCTAGATCTAGGTTTATTTATTTTGTAAATAAATTGTAAACGGATCGAAAACTAAGAGACGAAGAATTAAAGGACGCAAATCCGAAACTGCCAAAGGGAGGCGGCGCGGGCGCGCCGCACGCTTTTGGCGCAGGGGCAGGCCGTCCGAAGCGGCGGAGCGAGGGCGGGCCGCGGCACGGGCGCGCGCGCGCTTCCATGCCAAGCGGACGGGCGAGACGCTGGCGCCGGGCGCAGGAGACGCGGCGCCGCTGGCGGGCGGCGGAGGATGGGCGAGCTAAGACGCTACGACAAAGGCATGATGCGCTGCCGCCGCCGAGAATCGCCGACTCGCCGACATTCGCCGAGGCATGCCGGGCATTGGCGGCACGCCCGCCGGGCGGTGCCGAGGTCGCCTTAGGTCGCCCCAGTTAGTGGTTTACGGACGCGGGCGCATCCCGGCCGCGAAATGGGCGCCGGCGGTTCGAAAGTTAAGTATTTTTTTGAGACGAACGAGTGGGAGAAATTCGAGGCGTGTTTCTTCAAGATCAAGCCAAGAAAAATCAAACCATGACAATTGGATAATTTGTGCCCAATATGTTTTTTTTTTGTTTTGCTTGATTTATTTGTGCTATCTTATGCTTTGTTTAATTTGTTTAAATGTGTTTGCATGAGGGTTGCCAAATTGAAAAATCTCAACTTCAAAATTACTAAGTATGTTTTAAATAATTAATTGACAATTTTATTCCGGATAATAAAATTGAATTAATTTTGACCTCCATGATTTATTTATTTGTGATTCTTTTGGAGAAATTCCCCCCACGGGACGGTCAAAAGATAGGTTTCACATGAATGAATTCGAATCGGATGATTGTGGGTTATTACTAGTGGCGATTTATGACCCTCCCCACGAGGCTCGATCAAAGCGAAAATAGTAATCTCAGTATTTAATCATGGTTATTACTTAGGTATAAAATTGATATGCATATACTTCCCAAGTCCCCGTCCAATTTTATATTGGTCAAGTGGGAGCCAACTATTAATCTGGATATTAAAGGTTTGTAACTGTTCTTGTTTGTAACCTGCTTGAATGTGTTTAAATAATGACCCACCCCACGTGGCTTATTTAAACTGTTTTGAGATGTTGGCTGATGCATGTTCATATTTTTTTTAGATTTTAAATATGATGAAATGTGATCGAACCTTGTGATATACTTGTCTTATTGCATATAGTTGTTTATTTCGATTCGAGATGTCGTTACCTTTTAATCCACTGTTATTATACTTAAAGTAAATACAATATGTATGGAAACTATATTGATTGGAAAATTATAATTATCCTAACTGCACAAAAGCACAAGTGGATTTTGACACACAAAAATCAGATGAGCCAACTGACGAGTCAAAAGATCGCGGGACTCGTCGGATCACCTTGCGAGATGTCGTCATTTGAAAATGGTGGAGGAAAAAACCCGTAAGGGATTACGTCCTCAAAATAGATGGCCCATCCCGAACAAACTTGAGATTCTCGAGTCGCAGATTATGATCCGGAGACTCGGATGAATTTGGTACTTCATTCTCTGCCTTGCCCGAAAAGGTTTTTGAGCATTTTGGCCTCGCTAGCTAATTTGTTGAAAACTTTTGGACTCGGCAGAAATGATGATAAGGCACCAAACTCAAGCTTTGACGGCAAGTGGTCCGTCTTCATCTTCTAGGCCAAGGGTAGGCAAGATAAAGAAGAGGACCAAAGGCCATAAGCAATAAAACTCAAATCATTTGCCAAGGGCAATGGTAAGATGAGGAATGCTTGTTGAGTCAAGGAAAATCCAAAGAGGAAGTGCTTAAGTCAGCGGTGAGAGAGACAATGGAGGTTTTGCTGTTCCAACCCCAAAAGGACGGAAAGAAAAGTAATTCTCACGCACTAGTTGTTGAAACTTGTTTAGCGGCTTATACTTCTCATTCCTGGGTGGTTGATACGAGATCCACTAATCATGTTGGCTTAACGGGTTCTAAATGATCCGGCAACTTAAGTGGGAGTGAGATCCTCATCACACTGGGCAACGTTACAAAAGTAGAAGACATTGCAATGCTACGTAAGTGGCAGATATTGCAATGCTACAATAGTAACGATTATTGCAATACTACGCAAGTAGCAGACATTGCAATGCTACATGAGTAGCAGTTAAAGCAGTGGGAGAAGTGCACCTATCTTTTGAAGATAAAGTTTTTTGAGATTATCTTTATGTTCCCAGTTTTAGAAAGAATTCACTTCCAGTTTCTAAAATTCGATTAAAGGACACTAAGTTTCTTCTAATAAGAATGACATCATTTTTGAAATGATGAGTATATCTATTACGGGACATTGATGGAAAATCTCTATGCAATTAATCGGCACACACCACTCACTTAAATGTATCCTATAACACATCAATCAAGCTTTAGAGAAAAGAAAGCGTTCATCAGACGTGAACGAGACACTTCTTTAGCATCTATAAATTGGGTCATATAAATCCAAAGAGGATCCAAATGTTGGTAAGAGACGGTTCACTAGGGCTTCTCCAAGTTGAACCGATTCCAACCTGCGAATCATGTTTGGAGGGTGATATGACCAAGATGGCATTTGGAGCCAAGGAGAATGGGGCTAAAGAAGTGTTAGAGATCGTTCACATAGATGTACGTAGTTCAATGTTAACCAAAGCAAGAGGAGGTTATGAGTAATTTTATTGATGATTACTCAAGGTACATTTTCCTTATGAAGCATGAATCTGAGCCCTTTGAGAAATTCTAAAGAATTTAAGGATCAAGCAGAGAATCATATGGAAAACCGTATCAAGTCTCTACGATCTGATCGTGGAAGCAAATACCTCAGCGATGAGTTTTTGAACTACTTGTCTGATGAAGGGATTGTATCCCAGCTCACTGCACCCGGAACCCCTCAACAAAACGGGGTTTGCAGAGTGAAGCAACATAATTCTTTTGGAAATGGTTAGATCAATGATGAGTTATACGGATCTTCCCGAGTCGTTCTGGGGTCATACCTTGGAAAACAGCGACTTACATTCTGAACTTGGTGCTATCCAAATCGGTTCCCAAAACTGCCAAAGAATTGTGGACCGGGCGCAAGCCTAGTATGAGACACATGAGAACTTTGGGGTGTCCGGCCTACATGATTGGACAAGGAAGCCGGTAAGTTGGATCCTCGATCAAAATTAAGGCTGTTTGTAGGATACCCCGAGGGAACAAAAGGGTGTATGTTCTATAGTTCCGAAGATCAAAAGATGGACATCCGCACCCACTTTAGATTTTGGAAGAAAACTATATGAACCAAAGAAAACCCAGAAGTGAGATTACCTTAAATGAGCTTAGAGGGCAAACCTCAGTGCCAACTGTACTAGATGATATACCAAACGATACGTTTTCACAACCGGAGCCTCGTTATAGTGGGAGGGTTGTTTGATAGCCCGAGAGATTCATGGGTATAGGAGAGTCCTCGGACTTGATTCCAGGAATCAGACCCATGGACATATGACGAGGCACTCCAAGATATGGATGCAGATTCTTGGCAAACAGCAATGAAAGCCGATATGGGTTCTATGTTTCATAATAGAGTGTGGGAGCTAGTCGAACCACTTAATGGGGTCAAACCCATTGGATATAAGTGGGTATATAAGAGGAAAAGAGGACCGGACGGGAAGGTTGAAACCTTTAAAGCAAGACTAATGGCGAAAGGTTATACTCAGAAAGAAAGGGATCGATTATGAGGAAAAATTTTCGCCCGTAGCCACACTTAAGTCCATCCGTATTCTCTTATCGATTGCTGCGCACTTCGACCTTGAAATCTGGCAAATAGATGTCAAGACAGCTTTCCTTAACGGAAGTCTTGATAAAGAGATCTATGTGTAACAACACCAAGGTTTCATTGAAACAGGCCAAGAACACCTAGTTTGTAAGCTCAAGAGGTCCATTTATATACTCAAACAGGCATCCAGAGCTTGGAACCAAAGTTTTGATCATGTAATAAAGTCTTATGGGTTTGATCAAAACAAGTTTGAAAGTTGTGTGTATAAAAAGCGTTTCGGAACTGCATTGGTATTCTTAGTACTATACGTAGATGACATTGTGATCATAGGGAACGATGTGAAGGTGTGATCAGACGTAAGGGCATGGTTTCAAAACAGTTTGATATGAAAGACTTAGGGAAAGCCGGACATATCCTTGGGATCAAGATAACTCGAGATCGCCAGAAAAGGATGATCGGGTTATCGCAAGTTTCATACATAGACACTGGTTTTTGAAACGATTCAGCATGCAAGATTCCAAGAAAGGATTCGTACCTTTCAGACTTGGAATCCATCTATCCGAGAAAATGTTCCCTAAGACAAAAAGGAGATAGATGACATGAAAGGTATTCCTTGTGCTTCGCCTGTCGGAAACCTTATGTATGCAATGCTGTGAACGAGACCGGATATCTGTTTTTGCCATAGGCATGGTAGCAAGATATCAAAGTAACCAAGGGAAAGCGCATTGGACGACAGTTAAAAAATTCTGAAGTGTCTGAAAAGAACTCAGGATAGAATGTTGATTTATCAGTCAGATACTCCAATCCCCATCGGCTACATGGACTCGGATTCCCAATCAGATATAGATTCCAGAAATTATCTGCCTCAGTTAGTGTGTTTCCATTTGGGAAGTGTAGCCATCAAATGGGCGAGTGTGAAGCAGAAATGCATCACTGACTCAACCATGGGACTCGGGTAAGTAGCTGTTTGTGAAGCAGTGAAAGAACCGATTGGGCTCTAGATCTTCTTAGTGGACTTGGATGGTGTTCTGAATTTGTCTAGCAATATATGCTAGGGGCAGTTGCAAATTCAAGAAAACCAAGAGTCCACGAGTCAAACAAACACATTAAAGGAAAGACATCTTATACGAGAAATCGTTAAGAGAGGAGATATAGATGTGGCAAAGATAGCGTCGAGGACGACCTAGCGCATCCATTCACAAAAGCGTGCGCCTCTGAATACATTCGAGAGACATGTGAGTGGAATGGGTGTCAAGACCGTTGCCAATCTGCTTTGAGTATAAGTGGGAGAAATTATTAGGTTCGTGTAGGTGACATTAGATGTCACGGACTATGTGAGACATGTTGTAGTATACTTAAAAGCAGACTTTGAGTATAAGTGGGAGATTGTTGGGATTATACTGAAAAGTATGCTTTTTACTTTGTATAATCGAAAACCTAATTTCCGACTTATTTATTGAAATAAATTATTTATCGGTGATGCTTTAAATATGATTGAATGTTATATATATTTACTTCATAAATTGTTCAATAATTAAATGACGTGTTACATCAGTAGTTAATTTAGTGATATCGGATCACGTAAGATTAAATTAATAAATCCTTTGTAACTAAAAGTACGCCATTCACGACCTAGATGGAAATGAACAACCATCGCGAAAGGTTGAGGTGTAAGGCTCAGATTGGTTTGTCTTGACCAAGAGATTACACTAGTGCATGAATGATCTTGTTGAATAGGACCTCTGAGAGGATAAATTCTTGAGGCCCGAACAAGGAAGAATTAGACCTCAGTGGTTCGTTGTTTCTTAACCTTCGTCCCTTAAATAGGATCACGTGGGATTGGTAACTATTGCTTTGACTTATCATGGGTAGCGAATCAGAGAGAGATTCAATACTTTTTATCTTGGGCAATATTATTGGTCACATATGATTGCTAAGATTTAATACGAAGAATCGTGTGCAAGTACGCTTGCTTGATTTGCCCCCTTGGGAGGTTCATAAGCTTTATCATACCAAATCTTGCAAGTGGAATTTGTTTCCGGTATGGATAATAATGTTGAATCGTTCCTCGACCAAGGACAAAATATATTAATTAACGGAAAGCTATTTCAGTGGCTTGAATTAATTAATGGGCTAGATAATCTTAAACACGGGAAATAATGACCGGAGCCATATTGATTTGTAATATGGGTTAAGATGGATAGTGCAATATTAATTATGTAGTGGGATTAATTAATATTTATGGGCTTGAATTATATTGTGGCTCAATATTAGATATTCAAGATCCATTAGAAGGTCCAATCTTAATTCTCCTAAAGGCCCCCTGAGTAGCCCAACATATAGTCCAATAACTGAAAAGGTGATTAAAATAAAATAAATATTGTTGCTTATATTTCCTCTAAAATTTTCGAAAATTATGGATAAAAGAGGGAGAAAGATTTTCTTTGAATTTTGTTATGGAATGAAGATATGTATTCTTGGAATACAAGATTATCTCATTAAATTCAAGAAATCTCCCACTTGGTTATCTATATAGTAAATTTTGAATTTTTGAAAATATAGTAGGCAAGAAAGATTTTCTTGATTTTCTTGAAAAGATATTATGGAAGATATGTATTTCTTGAAATACAAGAATATCTCATAAATTCAAGAAGATCCAAATCTTGGATTCTTACATCATCAAATTTTCGAAAATAATGCCATAAAATAGAGGAGGTGGAATTTTGTGGAATATTTTAATTATGGGAAAAAGAATATATGGGATATATTCAAGATTTCTTGGTGACCAAGAAAAGTCTTTTCCCACATTGAAAAATCACTAAAATTTTGACCACCCTCCCTCTTATAAATAGGGGATGATTAGTTCGTTCCCAAGTACAACTCCATGTGCTGGAAATATTAGCAAATCCACATAAGTGGTGCAACAAAGTTTATTTTTTTCCTTTTGTTAATTGTTCGCGAGTATCCTTCCACCGGATTGTCGAGCAAGGGCTAAGGGAATACTTGGGAAGTCCTTTTGGTTAGTCCGTCCGACCAAATCCACTGCCATCCCGAGAGGTACGTTCACGTAAACCCGTAGATTCCGCATGCGTAGGTTTTACGTGGCTTTTTATATGCATGATATGTTGTTGCAATTATTATTTGAATTAAAATAGAATTAATTCATGCTAGTAATAATTAATGAATTAAATTTGTATTTGAATATTCACCCCGAATAGATCTGTGCAACTAATTCCCCTACACTACCAACCACCACTTCTCTTTCCAGTCTTGGACCTTGCTAGGGAGGTCCTCAACTATTTTCATATGAGGACGGGCTTTCACGTAGTAGTACCAGGGGTCTTTACCCCACTTCGCCAGCGAGATGAGAAGATTCATTTCCATGACAGAAGGGAACGTCCGAGGTTGGATGCGGCCGAACAGAGACAAGATCCCGAAGATGGTGCTCCACCCATTGGGAGTGATTTGTGTCGGAGCTAGGCCCCAAAACCACAGCAGCGAAGTAATAATAGGATGAAGCGGAAAACGAAGCCCAACCTTCATTGTGTCATAGTTCATCGCCACACACCCATCAGGGACCTGGTCGGCATAATCGATCTTATAACCGGAACCCAGAAGTGGACGTCGCTGGGGACTTGAAATTGTTCTCTCCATAGAAAAATCTCAGCCTCGGTTACCGAGCTAGTTACCTCACCCGCAACAAAAATATTGTCCGCACGAGTTCGGGTTGGTCGGGGATCAATTCGCGGATGAGACATACTCTCTCTATCTGCGCACTGCGATCAACATCGTCAATCTCGTCGTCATCACTCGGCACGTCGGGTACGACCTCGTCTGACAAGAAGTCGAACTCGGCTGGATCAATCGATCCCAAACTAGGCTCATCTCCTTCCTCCCCCACCATCTCCAAAACCTGAAGTCGGCGCGACGACGGGCGAAGACCTCCCCAAGGAGTCCCCTCGCCCGGCAAGGCGGCGATGTGACCTCACCCCCTAGCCGACACGGAATTCCACTCACCGTCTCTGAGGAGACTTCCAATACCGAAGTTTCAGGCCCACCGTGGCCACGTCGTCGGTGAATCGTCACAATCAGAGCATAACTCTCGGTCGCACTCCCCGAGTCCTCCCCGATTCGAGGCAGGCATTGTTCACCAAATCACAGGAAACAAAGAGAAGAAAGAGATCTAGGGCTTACCTGAGGAAAAAATGAACACCGGAACCGCTCGCACAAGAATCGCCGGAGAAACTAGGCAGTTATCGAAAGTTTGAAGAAGTGAAAAGTGAAAAACGAGAGGGGAAAGGGGTATCTATAGAAGGGTTCATTTGATTGATTTTGGCGTCCAAATACACAAAGCCACGCCTCGAGCTCTTGATCCAACCACGCTGCGTAAGCAAGAAGCCACGGACATCGCGACCTCACGTTATTGACTAGGGTCACATCAATCATGAAGCATTTAATGTTTTGCCAAGCACCGCAGATGACCGGGAGCTCTGACCGACACAAGTACGAGCATTAATGGGGATGGGACCCGTGGCGCTATTTCCTTACAAGAATGGTCTCAAACCGTAGATGTCTTTATGAGTAGATAGATTCTAAATCCACGCGAAATTCATTTTGCTCGGGACGGCCCGTGAGAGGAGCGCGAGCTCTTGATCCCTCGGCGACCTCCGACACAGGTCACATCAATCATGTAGCATTTAATGTTTTGCACTATTTCCCAAACTTGTCTTTGTAAATCGGGAGAGTGAGCTCCATTCCAAAACCTTATAAATAGACCAAGGAAAAAGGGAGAGAAATCAATATCTTACCAAACCTCTTGCAAATTTATTGCTCAAACTCTTACTCTCTCAAGCAATCATATAACATAAATACAATCCATCTTACACATTTATTGTTTGTGTCACTAAGATCATCAAGCCACATCTTAATCCATAATCCTCATATTTTAGTATACAACAACAATATTTTTTAAATAATCATTAAAATTATGGCTAGGTCTTGTATGCACCGCAGCACTCATAGTGCATTTTTAAAAGCGTGCAACTTGTTATCTTTGAAAAAATGCGACTTATTTACACCAAAAAAGCAACTATTAATATGAGAACATAGTTGCATGCTTCTATTTGAAATAGTTGCACGCTTCTAAAATGCACTATTAATGCACGGTGCACCTGGTGCACATGAGACCCACTCTAAAATTATATATGAATAGGTATTAGTATATACTTAAATGAAATGAATTAGAATGGGCAAGGTCTAATATTCTCTAGTGGTGCCTCATAAGACATGCCCTCTTTCGACGTGGGATGTGATTAAATTGATGAGAAACTTCAAACTTGATACTTCATGTTTTGATTTGTTTATATATATTACTAGTCTAATGAGCAAGGAAATCAAGGTTTAGCAAAGACGCGAGCACCTTAATTAGTTTGCTGAAATTTATTGAGGCCCTACTTTTTTTCTTGAAACTTTTCTATATAATATATTTATTTATTTTTTATTTTTATTTTTTACAGGAAACAAAGTTGTGGTATTACTCAAATCGAACTAGACTATTACAATCAACAGGGACTTCACTTGTCCAGGTTCTCTCAAAATTAACAAAAGGGCCATGACGACTGATGAGCCAAGGCGTGTGCCACATTATATTTTTTGTATATACAATTTTATTGAGGCGCTTTTCTTTAATGGAAAATACAACAGTGTACTTTAATTAATTAATTTGTAAATTTGCTAATTAGATCATCGTTGGTTAGTAAAAGAATTTCGTCTCATCTAAAAGTCCGAACTTGTAGAGAGGGTGGGAATTAATTCGTTTATTTAATTTTCCTTAACACTCCCCCTCACTCGTGGGCTGAATCATTGTCTCTGCCCTGGGAGGAGGCCCAACGAGTGGACAATTTTAAATGGGTGGAGTGCTTTCCACGGGAATCGAACCCAGGATCTGGGCGAGCCTAAGCTCTGATACCATAAAAGAATTTTGTCTCATCTAAAAGTCCGAACTTGTAGAGAGGATGAGAATTAATTCGTTTATTTAATTTCCCACGACAATTAACATGCTAGTAATTTCTGCACTTAGATATACTATTATCCCTGCTAAAATTATGAAAGGTGTTACAATTTCATAAAATATGTCAAGGCCTTATCATGCAAAACTTCTTGATTTTATGCACATCGCGTAATGGAATAAATTTATACTCCTATATCATTGTGAATGTTATACAAAGGAGGAATATTTGTCATTTTTTGTTGCCAATTTCGCTACATATCAGTATTTGACACTGGATATTAAGCCTCCGGTTGCTAAATATCAAAACCATATGAAAAAATGTTCCTGGTTGCATAAAACTTAGCACCAACCAGAGTTTTGGAAGAAATTTGTCTCTTGTGTTTGTGTGTGTGAGATAAAAAGTTGGGAATTGTCTTTTCAGGGAAGCATGGGCTTCTCTTCCACTTGTTATCATGAAGAAAATATAAAAAAAGAGTTGAGAAGCAGATAACTTTTTGTTGATAACTTACATGGCTTCAATTGGCATTACTGCCTCCATACATAGAGCTTGCACCTCTCATCATACCACCAAGAAACCGCCGTCTCAGGCAAGACCTACTCGATCCTTCATAGCGAATCAGGCGACCGATGTTGTGACCCTGAATTTTAAATTACCAGATAAGTCTCCTCTAGTTACTAGTGTTAATCCTAAGGAAAACAGGGATGAAACTGTAAATTCCAAGAATGCGGACAAGCAACCACGTCCAAGATTTTCCGACGAGAGATGGAAAAACGGGACGTGGGATCTCAACATGTTTTTGAAACAGGGGAGAATGGATTGGGACTCTGTGATTGTAGCAGGTAACACATTTCATGTCATTTTGAATTAATGCAACATATATTAAGAAAAAATATTTTCCTACTATACCCTTAATTATTAACATCATTTAATTTGAATAGACGGGAGCATTAATTATCACATATTGCTACGTATCAAGATTTACGAACTCTTATAAATTAAAGATCTAAATAAAATATTTCGTGCAGAGGCAACAAGAAGAGAGCATCTCGAATTGCATCCAGAGGCCTCAACAAATGATGAACCAGTCGAGTTCAGAAGCTCGATTATACCGTGGCGGGCGTGGATCCTTCACTCTCATCTCCCGGAGGCAGAGCTCCTAAATGGTTAATCTCGTCCCCGTTTTTCTTTTTCCTTTTTCTATTACTTCCTCCATCCCACAAAGATAGACTTACTTTTTATCTGTCCTATAAAAGATAAGACTTGTTTCTATATTTAAGATATCAATAAATTTTCATTTCCATCAGTTGTCTTGAAACCTAGTAGACAAAAAACGGCAAAATTGAAAAAAAAAGTAAAAATTTAATGTTCTAACTATAATAATTTCTATTTCTTAAACTGTGAGAAAACCTGCAAGACTATCCACAGAAGACTATCTCAGTGGGGATGAAGGGATCGTATTTTTCTAACCCCTCCCATTTTTTCAATCAGCAGTTAGTTAACTAAGCATTCAAAGTTGTACTATAATTGGGCAGGGGCCGCGCGAACGCAGGCCCCCTCTGTAACAAATTATGACGTAGACTCGATCACTTGGACCGATCTTAGGCGGGCACCCCTCCTGTGTGCAATGGAGGTCACCAACCTAGGCCATGGGTCTTATTGATCGCCCATTGACCCCGTCCAGGTAAGTATGTAACAATGTGTAATTCCTTGTCATTATATTCTCTAGTGGTGCCTCACAAGACATGCCCTCTTTCGATGTGGGATGCGATTAAATTGATGAGAAACTCCAAACTTGATACTTGGATCCTTATTAATCTGGTATTCATGTTTTAATTTGTATATATAATATATTACTATCATAATGAGCAAGGAAATCAAGGCTGCTCTGGTTTAGCAAAGACGCGAGCACCTTAATTATTTTGTAGAAATTTATTTCGGCCAGACAAATACTTGTGTGCACCCTTTGCACCAATTTAGAATTCGTCTGAATTGGATTTTAGGGTTTTTATAACTATATTTCAACTTTCGAACAAGACCCGGTCCCAACCCGAGCTCAATCTGGACCCGACCGACATGACCCAACCCGGACCAAAATGGTTCATTGTTCAGGGTTCATGGTTCAGTGTTCGGGTTCAGGGTTCATGGTTAAGGTTCGGATTTAGGGTTCATGGTTCGGGGATGAAAAAAGAAATGAAGGGTAAAATCATTAAGTTCTAATGTGTGGTTAATCCAAATTAAAATTGAATCCAATTGTACCGTGTGTGATTAGTGCACACAAGTATCACTCTCTCGGCCTTACGTTTTTTCTTGAAACTTTTCTATAGCATGCCGTAAGTATGCTAAATTTTTTTGCTTGTGATGACATATTGTGTATACTAGCCGTTATATGATAGTCTATTAAAATAAATTCTGAATAATATAAACAACAAAACAATTAACGTTAAACTTGATTTGATGGGGCTTTTCCGTAACGGAAAATACCCTCCAAAAAGTGGCGTATGCTGCTTGAAGTGCAATGGGCACACGGTATTCTTTAGTAAAAGGCGAAAGAATAGTTCGCTTTGTGCTCATTGCGCAGCTGCGTGAATGAACAAAGTGTTTTGGTTGTTGCTTTGTACCAGATAGTCTCAGTTATATTTGTATTGTTTTCCGATGTGGGAATATGCAACTGCCGCACCGTTCTTTATTGGTTGTGCTACTGCTACATTCCATCCAAAGCCCACAAGCAAAATTGCATTCGAAGTATAGAAATTGCTATAAAGCAGAATGTGGCAGAAGATAAGTTTGTGTATACAGGAAGCATGGGCTTCTCTGCCACTTATTATAATGAAGAAAAATAATAAGAGTTAAAAAAGCAGACAAAATTTTTGTTAGTAACCTCATTGGCATTACTACCTCCATAAATAGAACTATTTTTTTCTAGCACACCTCAAGTTGCTAACAATCTGATTGTGATGGTATTTTGTGTAAATTAACAATTATATGTTGGTGGATGAAGATTATCACAGGCATTTCATTAAAAAGTCAAAGAAGACAATTTTATTTGGGATTATATTTTTTGTAGTCCAATAAATTTTGCATCATTTTGAAATCGATCATGATTGTTTTGTCGTTTTGATTTTGATCTTGTAAGTTTTTTAGAAATTTTGAAATTGTTCCAGAATTGAAATTCGTGTTACCGAACCGTAACTTTGCCATGTGTAAAATTAATTTTTGGATTATATTTTTTAGTCCCAATAACTTTGCACCGCTTTTGAAATTGATCCCGATTGTTTTGAATTTTTTTTATTTTTGTCCCCGAAGTTCTCAAAACTTTTGAAATTGGTACAGAATCGCTCCAAAGAAAGTTACCAAACCTCAGAATCGACTTTTTTTCATTTATTTAATACGCCATCTGGCATTTTTTATCTAAAATATCTGAAGGTGGGTTCGGATCGGGTTTTAGGATGAATTTTAGATATAACAACTTATAAAATTGGGTGGGGTGGGGTTGGGTTAGACCAAAATCGACCAAAAATTCAATTTCGGATCTCAATTGGGCGGGCTCGGCCGATGAATGAGGACAAACCCTCGGTGTCGCCACCAACCGTCGGAAGAGGAAAAAAAATCGCTACCTACATTTCGTCAGCCTAGGACGCCGTCGACCGTTTGTTGTTTTTTTCGATGACGTCGCCGAGATTTCGAGGTAATATTCGTGATTGAATTTTCGAAAATTGATTAATTGATGGGTCGCGGAACCTCATGGTGGAATCACGAGATTATCGTCATTGATTGCTGGGAATTTTGAGATTTATGTTCGCTGTTGTCCAGAAGAGAAGAAAAGCACGCTGATTTAGGATTTTTGGATTTTAATTTGAATAAATGTGAGTTTGTGAGGAGGCGATCTATGTGTAGGTTTTTAATCGGGTCGGGCTTGAGAGGTATAGTGTTCTAGGCTTTATGTGAAATGGGGGCATTTTTCTGGTTTTTAGGGTCGGTCTTGGTTTAAAATTCGATCCCGATCCACATTCAGATATTTTAGATTAAAAAAGATGATATGAAAAAAATAAATGAAAAAAAATACACACGTGGCAGGCTGCTGGAGCTGGTTTCTGGACCAATTTCAAAATTTCTGAAAACTTACAGGACTAAAATAAAAAAAGTCAAAACAAGTGGAACAAATTTCAAAACGATGCAAATTTATTGGACTAAAAAAATTATCCCTTTTATTTATGTTAGCAAATGCCTTTGTCTTATGAGTGAGTTTCATGTGCAACATGCAATCAATAGTGTATTTTAGAACCAACTTTTTGCACTGAATTGTGCAACTTGTTTCCCATATTAATAATAACACGATTCATTGTAAACAAGTTGCATATTTCATGCAATAAGTTACATGATTCTAAAATACATTATGGAGTACATGGTACACCTGATGCATACAAGACTTAGCCTTGTCTTAAATCGATAAATTGATATATAATTTAGGAAAGTAAAATAAATTAAAATAAATATTTCATTAAAAAATTATTTATCTTAAAATATTTTAAAAAATGGTGTTTTCAATTATATTTTTTGAAAAAATTAAGAAACTAAATAAGAATTCTATAAAATTTAATCTTAAGAATGCACACATAAGTTGATGTTTGATAAGATTTTTCACATATATTTTTAAATATTATTATTTAAAAATTAATAAAAATTACATTTTCAAAATTTGAGGAGCTCCCTTGGATGGAGAAGCCTCAATGGTTCCATATGTTTTTCTATAATAATGTGAACCTTTTATTTTTCATACGTTTTGACGTGGGATTCTACCTGGCATCTATTTGACTTTTTCGGAACCTTTGGTTGTTGACCCGTTTGTGTAGGTATTGGGCTCCACCCCTTGGGCCGATATATGGGCTTGTTGTTCTTGGTGGTTTTTGTTGGTCTTGGGCTTTCCCCGCTATAGGTTAAGTTCGTTAGTTGGGCTTTCTGGGCTTTTGATGGTTTGGTCTTTATTTGGGCTTTTTACTCTTCTTTTCGTCTCAAGACCCTTTTTTGTTCTTTTATATTGGATTTGATTTGTCTTGGTTTTGGAGGTTGGTCCTCTTTTTTCTGGTGTGATAATTATTGACATCTCTCCTTTATTCTCGTGTGATGTAGGAAGTCTAAACTGCTTTCCTTTACTCTTGATTTATGTTTGTTAAATTTTAGTTTCTGGATTTCTGTGTGTTAGATCTTGGTTTATGCACTTCCCATAAATCTTGGTTCATGTGCTTCCCTTAACTCTTGGTTCCTGTGTGTGCGAAAACGAAATTTAACTCTTGAGAGCTTTGACCCAAATATTTAGTATAATTAAAAGCCCATTCGACCAAATTTAATGGGCTGGTTTTTATTGAGAAAAACAAATATCTATTTTGTATTTTAATATACTTTTTCTATTTTTCTTTTAAATATATTTTTACATTTTCTTTTTTATTAAGAGACACGGTGAGAGAAAATTGATAGTACTCAATTTTATCTTGCTTCCTGCGTGTGAAAATTAAATTTAACTCTGGAGAGTTATGACCCAAAAATTTTATTTTAATAATTAAAAGCCATTTGACCAAATCTAATGACCTGAGTTTTTATTGAAAAAAATAAATATTTATTTTATATTTTAATATATTCTTTCTTTTAAATATATTTTTACATTTTCTTTTTATTAAGTGAAATAGATCAAGTTAGAGAAAATTAATAGTACTCAGTTTTATGTGTTCAATTTTTATGTTGTTGGTCATATAATTTTTATTTTCTCCTTTTCTATAATATTATGATAAGATTAATATATATATATATATTAGTATAAATGAAATTCTTTTAATGAATTAGTTTAACAAATTTTTTTTTTGAATTTCTTGCTAATGACTTATCTTCTACGACTTATACTAATGCACTCCTTCAAATGATGTTGTAAATTTATTCTTTATCCAACTATTAACAAAAAATTTCTAAAACCCTCAATAGTTCTCTAATGTACGAAATTATTCTAAAACACTCTACATTTGCTATTCTAGAGCTACACAGTTTTATAGACAAACAAAATATTGTATCTTTAAATATATTATATATTATAAATATCTTTAAATGTAATCATTATCATTAAAATTATATATACAGTATTTTTTAAATAATCATTAAAATTATATATGAATAGGTATTAGTATATATTTAAATGAAATGAATTAGAATGGGCAGGTCTAATATTCTCTAGTGGTGCCTCATAAGACATGCCCTCTTTCGACATGGGATGTGATTAAATTGATGAGAAACTTCAAACTTGATACTTCATGTTTTGATTTGTATATGTATAATTACTAGTCTAATGAGCAAGGAAATCAAGTTTAGCAAAGACGCGAGCATCTTAATTAATTAGTTTGCTGAAATTTATTTCGGCCCTACTTTTTTTCTTGAAACTTTTATATAGCATGCCTTAAGTTTGCTAAATTTTTTTGTTTGTGATGACAATTTGTGTATACTAACAGTTATATGAAGCAATTCTTTAAAAAAAAAATCAACATAAATTCTGAATAATTTACAACAAAATCATTAACATTAAACTAAGGGCCTGTTTGGCACAACTTATAAGCTCTTTAAAACAACTTATAAGTTCTTTAAGAGTCCGCATAGATCTAACATTTTTCTCCATATAGGTAGTGACGCCATATCTTTAATGCATGGACCACTACAGATAATTCCAAATCATGAGTTGGATAATTTTGTTCATGAGGTTTTAATTGTCGGGACGAGTATGCAACGACCTTTCCGTGTTGCATAAGGACACATCCTAATCCTGATAAGGATACATCGGTGTAAATCACGTATCCCTCGGTTCCATCGGGAATGGTTAGCACTGGCGATGAGGTTAATCTCTTTTTCAATTCTTGAAAACTTTCCTCACATGTCGTTGTCCAGACAACTTCTCATTTTTTCTTCGTTAAATTAGTTAACGATTTTGCAATTCGTGAGAAATTTTCTATAAATCTCTGGTAATAACCTGCTAATCTAAGAAAACTTCGTATTTCATTGGCGTTAGTCAGGGTTTTCCAATCCATTATGGCATCCAGCTTCGCAGGATCCATCTCAATTCCTTTTGCCGAGATTATGTGTCCCAAAAATACAAATCGATCAATCTAAAACTCGCATTTACTGCATTTTGCGTACAATTTCTCTCTCCACATTGTTTCCATGACGATTTTGAGGTGTCTCTCATGTTGTCCCTTATTCCGTGAATACACCAAAACATCATCGATGAACACAATGACAAACTGATTCGAGTATGGATGGAACACTCGGTTCATTAAGTTCATAAACATCTTGGGTGGTGCGTTTGTCACTCCAAACGACATTACCGTGAACTCGTAGTGTCCATACCGTGTCCTAAAAGCCATCTTTGGAATATCACTTTCCTTGACTTTTAGTTGGTGATAGCCCGATCTCAAATCAATTTTTTTTTTTTAGAACACACTTGCTTTCTTTAATTGATCGAATAAGTCCTTAATTCTTGGCAGAGGGTACTTATTCTTAATGGTTAGTTGATTCAGGCCTCGGTAATCGATACACATCCTGAGTGAACCGTCCTTCTTTTTCACAAATAGGACGGGTGTTCCCCACGGAGAAACGCTAGGCCTGATGAATTTCTTGTCTAGTAATTCTTGTAGTTGTTCTTTTAACTCCTGCAATTCTTTTAGCGCTATCCTGTATGGTGCCTTTGACACAGGCGTAGCTCCGGGTATCAACTCAATGGCAAATTCTACTTGGGTATCCCAGATAGGTCTTCAGGAAAAATGTCGAGGAAGTCTCTTACAATTGACACTTATGTTGGTAAATCCTTATCTTTTGTTACCTTGGAAATGTTGATTAAGTATCCTTGACTTCTTCATTTCCCTAGTAACTTTACAGCTTTCATCGCAGAGATTACTCGTATTCCTGTTTTAGTCAGTCCCACTGAAAGTGAAATGTTGACCGTCCTTCTTTTCAAAGTCTATCTCGCAATCCGAACATCTTATGGTTGCCTTATTCATTGTCAACCAGTCTATTCCCAAAATGATGTCAAAGTCTTTCATCTTAAGAACATGAAGGTCAGTTCCTATCTGGTGTTCCTATCTTATGGTTGCCTTATTCCTTGGATGAAATTAAAGGAAGATTTTGAAGTTGGTGCTCGGTTAAATATCACTCTTTTTGTAATTTTCAGTTTTCGGAATGGTTAGAGAATCCTAGGAATATACTTGAGAGCTAAGGCTTTTCATAAATTGTACATCATTGTATAGTAAGACTCTTTGTTCTCTGTTATTGTGGAATAAAGAACTTTTAGTTACAAAAAAAAAGGGCCTGAAAAAGCTTAGCCCTAAACCTTGTTTTTTCCGATTTAAACGGGCTGGCCATACCTCTCTAGAAACACCCTTAAGTCGGACTAAAATAACAATCTCACTGGTGATTCAATTTCTTCCTGGCCAATTCCCACCGATTCGGATGAGGCTATTGTTTTCCATATACTCGTACACGAGTAGCAATTGATCTCCTTCTATACAGCAGCCATGCAGCTTCACAAGGTTCGGGTGTTGTACGCGTGAAATCATGCCTATCTCAATTAGAAATTTGTTGTTTCCTTGCCACGATCTTGATGGCAGCTGCTTGACAGCAACTACCGTGTCGTCGGCTAGTACATCCTGCACCACTTTTTCTGTCAGAAATCTTGACTGCTATATAAATGTAACATGATATTAAAGATATCAAATATTTAGATATGTGATTATTCAATTTGGTATCACTCATGTTGAAATCTCATAGACATACATTTTACCATAAATTTAGGCACAAATATGAAATTATACTCCCTAGAAGATGTAAACTTTTTCTCGATTTGCTCCCAATATTAAAAAATGTCCAATTTTGGGGGACAAATGACAAGTCATACGGCCAGAATTGGACTAATTCAAATCACATGTATTATTGAAAAAATATTTCGAATTCGAATATTCGAATATCTTCACCAATACGATCAGGGGGAATTTTTAACCATTTACATAGTATCCTTGGTACGTGTTGACCCGACGTTGTCGTCCTCTACTGAGATCCCGCATAAATGGGTCCATTCTCAATGTGTTGATTATAACCATGTGACAGTTTTAAGTTAAATATATAATTGTAAACATATAATATGAATTCACTAATAAACGGTGGTTAGATAGCACTCACATAGTTTTGGAACCACTCTAAAAAATCACTAGTAATAGATTCACCTACTTGTGCATCTAAGATGTTTGGATGTATACGGTGTAGCTCTTCAGTATAGATCCTTATTGAAAGCAATATATATTATTAATCATATATTATATAATTATAATAAATATGCTATAATTAATTAAAAGTGTAAATGATACGCATATGAAATACTTACTGAATGTATGGTTGGACTTCATCACAATTGAATAACACATACTTATGTGCAACTTCAATCTCTTGTCAGTTTAACCATGGTCGTTCAATACTTTTTCTCAAACATTGACCTGGAAACTTAAACACGGACAAATTACCGTCAATATCATCAGCAACATTGTCTATGCCTCTACCGTCATAATTACGAGGCTCGTTTCTCAACCTTGTTCTAACATGATTCTAGAAATAGTAAGAACAAAATGTTGTAACCTCCTCACACAAGTAGACATTAACAATTGATGCTTCAACTTTTGTCTTTTGTTTAGCATTGAGCTTCAAGTTATGGAGATATATATAATAAAAAAATTGATAAGAGCTAAACATAAGTATATATATTTGTATAATTAGATTGTTCAATGAAGGTTTACCTCTCAAATGGATATATCCACATGTATTGCACTGAACCAACAATTTTAGCTTCATATGCTAAGTGCACCGGTAAGTGCTCCATCGAATCAAATAAGCTGGGAGGGAAAATGCGCTCCAATTTGCATAAAATAACTGGAATGTCATTCTCCAAGCGGACCATGTCGTCCCACGTAATCATTGCAGACATTAAATCTTTGAAGAATAGACTCAATTCAGTTACAGCCCTCCAGATATTGTTCGGTAGGAATTCCCGGAATGTGAGGGGCAACAATCGTTGCATAAACACGTGACAATCGTGACTTTTCATCCCAGACACCTTCCCGTTTGATGTGTTTACATAACAACTCAAATTGGAAACATAGTCATCTGGAAATCTCAGCTCTTCTATCCAATTACACAAAGCTACTTTCTGTTTCTTATCAAGTGTGTATAATTGGCTTGGGGATATCTTCATTTACCCTCATCCCTCTTCAAGCGATCACGTTTGCATATCTCGTTCAACTCATCACGCGACTTTGCAGTGTCTTTTATATTAGATTTGATTTGTTTTGATTTTGGAAGTTGGTCCTCTTTTTTTCTGGTGTGATAATTTCTGATATCTCTCCTTTATTCTCGTGTGATGTAGGAAGTCTAATTCAATCAGCACTCCAACCACTTTCTTTTACTCTTGATTTCTGTTTGTTAAATTTTGGTTTATGGATTTCTGTGTGGTAACTGGTAAATCTTGGTTTATGTGTTTCCCTTAACTCTCTGTATGCGAAAATGAAATTTAACGGGCTTGAAATTTAACTCTTGAGGGCTTGGATCCAAATATCCATCTATATACTAATAGAGAGTTTTTTTCATGATGTGTCAACTCCATGTTAATTTAACTCATGTGTCATTCAATGAGAAATTTGAGTACACATGTCATTTTTCTATTTGATTCTTTTATAAAAGAATTTCATGTGTCATGAAACTTAAAGTTTTTGTGTACAATTAATTTCTAATTATTTAGGTATTTAAAATATGTGTGAATGTTATTACTTTATGTTTTATTTAACTATATAATATTATTCATTTATATTTATTTTGGTAATTTTTGTTTAGTATAATTAAGATAAATAAAATATTCATTCTAAATATATTTTAATCTTAGTGTGAATTATATTCCATTATTAATATTTTAAAAAATAATTTTATTTTATAATTGTTCTTAATATCTTAACATTTTTATATTTTTAATTATAATTTTTCACTTTTTTTTTTTTTTATTATTAATATTATTTTTACATTTTTTTCATATTAAAATGGATAAATAATATTTGACACAATAATTTTATTCCAAGGTTTAAGAAAATTTACTAATATACATCTTAAACAATTTTATTAATTCATATTTATGTATATATTTATAAATTAAAATATAATATTTATTAAAAATATTGCAATTTTTAATTAGAAAACAGAATAACGGGCACTAAACTAGTTTAGTATAATTAAAAGCCCATTCTACAATTTAATGGGAGATTTTTTAAAAAAAACAAATATCTATTTTATATTTTAATATACTTTTTTATATTTTTTTAAAAATATATTTTTTAAAATATATTTTTGATACTAGTACTCAATTTTTCTTGGTGAGGAAAACAAATATAACAAGTGCTCAATTTTATGTACTCTAATTTTATCTTGGTTCTTGCGCATGTCGGAAACTAAATATACAAATCAATTTTTATTTTCTCCTTTTAAATTATTTTATATTACTTATATCATGTGAAACATATATATTATTATGATAAGATTAATATATATATATAGTTAGTTAGTTTAAATAACCATCCTTTTTAAATTATTTGGTCCCTTTTATATCATGGTGAAACCCTTTTGTGGTGTGGTGGTAATATATATATTTTGTTGGTTTAAATATTTTTTTGCAGTTCGAGTTGCGGTTTAGGTAATCCTCTCTTGTGGTGATTGTGGTTCTGTTCTCAATGAGATGAAATGATGTTGTTATGTCCCGATATGCCCCTAGAAGAAATTATTGTAATTGATTATGTTAGGAAACTATTGTAATTGATTGTCTTTAAAAAAAAATAATAATTCTTTTAATGAACTAGTTTTACATTTTTTTTTTTGAACTTCTTGAAAATGACTTATCTTCTACAATTTATACTAATGTCCTCCTTCAAATGTTGTAAATTTATTCTTTATCCAACGATTAACAAAAAATTTCTAAAACATTCAATAGTTCTCCATATGTAAAATTTTCTAAAACCCTCTATAGGTCTCTATATGTACGAAATTATTCTAAATTACTCTGCATTTGTTATTCTAGGGATAACTACATAGTTTTGTAGACAAACAAATGTTTAAATATATATTATAAATATCTTTAAATGTAATCATTATCATTAAAATTATATATACAATTGTTGTGGGCATATGGCACGAGGTCGGGCCCGACTTGGAAAGAAACAGAGGAGGACATGACCACATTTTGCACAAGTATAACACCTCGCGGAAAGGATGGAAATGAAGGCATGTCAAGCACCGGTACACGACCTGGATGCACCTCCTGTGTCGCCAAGACCGACACAAAGCACGGAGCATTAATGGGGATGGAACCCATGGCAGGCGAGCAGCCCCAGGGACCTTACCTAAGAATGGCCTCAATCAGAGATGTGTCAGTAAAGGACGGTAATGATGAGTAGCTATGAGTAGATAGACGGCTAAATCCCTGCAAATTCGGATTTGCCTCGGGCGACGTCCCAGCGAGGAGCGCGAGCTCTTGATCCCTCGAGCGACCTCCCAGCGACCTCCGACCTGGGTCACATCAATCATGTAGCATTTAATATTTTGCAGAGTTATTTCCGGCTACTTGTCTTTGTAAATCGGGAGAGTGAGCTCCACTCTCCTAAACCTTATAAATAGGGGTCATTTATGACCAAGGAAAAAGGGGGAGAAATCAATACCTTACCAAACCTCTTGCAAATCTATTGCTCAAACTCTTACTCTCTCAAGCAATCATATAACATAAATACAATCCATCTTACACATTTATTGTTTGTGTCACTAAGATCATCAAGCCACATCTTAATCCATAATCCTCATATTTTAGTACACAACAATTGGCGCTAGAAGGAGGGTACTCTTTAAGAAATATCGAGCTAAGTTCTTAGTAGTGTTTTCTCATTGGAGTGTTCCTCACGAATCTTCGGTACAAACTCATCTCATATACCTAAATATCTCAAAAGAAAAATCACTCAACCATGTCTCAAGTAACTCTCATCACCAAGAGGAAAGCCTTTTCAGTTTCATGTCGCTCCGGCGGAGCAGGGGCTAGCGGCCCGGCCGTTAGCAACTGCAAGGCTGGGGGACCCACCACGGGGATTGCTCAAAAGCTCGAGCAGATCCGTACTCCGAAAGAAATCGATGAAGCCATCCCAGAGTTACGCCGAAAGCAGGCCGAAGTGCAGATCCCAGATGGCGACCTACGCCACAACCTGAACCGGAAGGCCCAAAGCAAGGGCAAGGGCCAAAGGCGCGAGGAATCCCACCGCGAGGAGCCTCACCAGGAGAAATCTGATTGCAGGGGGCCTCGCCATGAGGAGCCTCTCCATGAGGGATCTCGCCGCGAGGAAAGCCAAGAGGTCAACTCCCGTGGAACTAACCATTCTCCAGTCTATCGGCGTAATCCGAACAAGGGGTCAAATCCCATCCACAGGCGTCTGTTCTCAGAGGGTTTCAATGACGGCCCACACCGAGGTCGCGAACCCCGATGAGATCAGCCCAGGCCGACGCAGCGCAACTATGCTGAACTCGAAAGTTCATGTTCAGGATCGGTAGCCCAAGGCTGACCCAGACAACGAGTATCGGCGAAAGATCGGCTCGAACGAAGTCCTTCACCTCGCAGGGTGGAAAGAACCCCTTCACCTTGAAGACGTCATCGAACCCCATCACCCCGCCGATAGGAAAGAAATTCTCCACCTCACTGTCATCCTGGCGAGGTCGTCAGACAGAACAACTCTCCGCAGATGGCCGCCATCCTTCAGAACATCAAGGACCTCCAAGAGCAGCTGGCGAGCAAAGGGGGAGTGCCTCTCACCACAAAAATACCCATTTCGCCATTATCACCCACGGTCATGCTCGCTCCTGTACAAATCAAGATCAATGTCAACTCCATCACCCAATACAACGGCAGCACCGACCCGATAAATCACGTGAGCAAATACACGTCCTACATGAACTCCATGGACGCGACTGATGCCACTCAATGCCGTCTTTTCCCGCTCACTCTAGGCGACCAAGCTTACATTCAACTCCTTACCCCCGACGTCCATAGAGTCTTTCCACCAGATGGCTCAATTGTTCCTCACTCACTTCGCCTCGCTGACCCCGCACAAGGGAACAAAGCAGCGTTTGACAAACATCTATCAGTTCGAGGAGGAGTCGGACCGGGCATATATTGATCGAATAGACCAGCTCATTATGGAAGGTGAGCCGCTGGGCGACGAAGCCAAGGTATTAGGAATAGTGCATGGGTTGAAAAAGGGAACGAAACTCTGGAAAATGATGAACAAGGATTATCCATCGAGCTACGCCGATTTCCGATACCGGGCAGGGGTTATGATCACCAATGCCAAGATACTGGCATCAAGATTGGGCGAGCAACGACCAAGCGAGGTGAAGATAGAAGTCAAGAAGCCTGATCCAAAACCCAAGAAACCGTATAGGAGGCCCGGATCCACGCATTATCGACCTCCGGGGACTTTCAAACCAGTTGATAACCCTCTGGAGGTAAGACTCCTGGAAAAACTGACCATGAATTCAGCTCAGATCTATCAGGCGATCAGGGGCAGACAACAGATTCCCCCGGCCCAGGAAATGTACCAGGACACCTCCAAACTCAACCCGAAGAAGTTTTGTGACTACCACAACTCCATTGGGCATAACACTGAGCATTGTCGCGACCTGCAAAGGGAGCTTTGGAGATTGTACGAGGAAGGGAAGTTGGAAAGGTTTGTTAAGCCAAGGCAGCAGCAAAATCAGCGACCCGCACCACCGCCAGGAAACCAGCCCGACCAAGGAAAGCAAGATCCGCAGATCCCAGCAGGAGCGGAGAACAGGGTCATCCATATAATTTGCCCTACCGGGGGGACCCTTGGGGGATTCCTCCCAGCGACCTCCCTGTCTAACCGACGCCAGAAGGCCGAGATGAGCTCTCGAAAATTACATGGCCGTTGCCTTCCGATCAACACCATCGCCCCAAGTCAGAAGCAACTCACTTTCACCGAAGAGGACAAAGATGAAGCAACTAGAAAAAAGTGTATTGTTGGAAGAGGATGCCATTTGGTATGAAGAACGCAGGGGCAACCTACCAGCGTTTGGTAAATCGAATGTTCACCGACGAGATTGGAAAGACCATGGAGGTATAAATCGACTGTTGGGATTATACTGGAAAGTATGCTTTTACTTTGTATAATCAGACTGAATTTCGGAGTTATTTACTGAAATAAATTGTTTATCACTGATGCTTTAAATATCATCGAATGTTACATATATTTATCTTGCATAATCGTTCTATAAATAGTCGACGTTTACATTGTAGTTAATTTAGTGATACCAGATCACAGAAGATTAAATTAACAGTTCCTTGTAACTAAAAGTACACCATTCACGACCTAGATGGAAATGAACAATCCATCGTGAAAGGTTGAAGTGTAAGGCTCAGGTTGGTTTGTCTTGACTAAGAGATTACACTAGTGCAATGACCGATGCTTGTTTGGAGAGGACCTCTGAGGAGGATAAATTCTTGAGAATTGAACTAGGAAGAATTAGACCTCAGTGGTTTTCGTTATTTCTTAATCTTCGTCCCTTAAATAGGATTGCGTGTGGTTGGTAACTATTGCTTTGACTTATTACGGGTAGAAAATCAAGGAGATTCAATACTTTATATCTTGGGCAATATTATTGGTCACATGCGATTGCTAAGATTTAATACGGAGAATCGTATGCAAGTACGCTTGTTCGATTTGCCCCCTTGGGAGGTTCAAAAGTTTTATCATACCAAATCTTGCAAGTGGAACTAGTTTCCGGTATGGATAATAATGTTGAACCGTTCCTTTACCAAGGATAAAAGATATTAATTAATGGAAAGCTATTTCAGTGGCTTGAATTAATTAATGAGCTATATAATCTTAAACACGGGAAATAATAATCAAGAGCCATATTAACTGTAATATGGGTTAAGATGGATAGTGCAATATTAATTATGTAGTGGGATTAATTAATATTTATGGGCTTGAATAATATTGTGGCTCAATATTGATAATTCAAGGTCCATTGGAAGGTCCAATCTTAATTCTCCTAAAGGCCCCCCAAGTAGCCCAACATAAAGTTCAATAACTGAAAAAGGTGTTTAAAAATAAAATAAATTTTGTTGCTTATTTTTCCTCATTTTTTCGAAAATTATGAATAAAAGGGGAGAAAGATTTCCTTTGAATTTTGTTATGGAATGAAGATATGTATTCTTGGAATACAAGATTATCTCATTAAATTCAAGAAATCTCCCACTTGGTTATTTGTATGCAAATTTTTGAAAATTTTGAAATAAAAGGGAAAGAAAGATTTTCTTGATTTCCTTGAAAAGATATTATAGAAGATATGTATTTCTTGAAATACAAGTATATCTCATAAATTCAAGAAGATCCAAATCTTGGAATCTTGATCCTTGGTTTTTCGAAAATTGCCATAACAAGAGGAGTTGAGATTTTTGTGGAATATTTTAATTATGGAGAAAAGAATATATGAGATATATTCAAGATTTCTTGGAGATCAAGAAAAAGATTTTCCCATATTATTTTATCACAATAATTCGATCAACACCCTCTATAAATAGGGGATGATTCTTTCATTCCCAAGTACAATTCCATGTGCTGGAAAAATTAGTAAATCCACAAAGGTGGTGCAACAAATTTTATTTTCCCTTTTGTTAATTGTTCGCGAGTTTCCTTCCACCGGATTGTCGAGCAAGGACTAGGGAATACTTGGGAAGGTCTTTTGGTGTGTTTTCATCGACGAGACCATTGCCATTCCAAGAGGTAAGTTCACGTAAACTCGTAGTAATTCCGCATGCGTAGGATTTACGTGAACCGTTTATATGCATGATTTGTTGTTGAATTATTATTTGAATTAATTTAGGATTAATTCATGCTAGTAATAATTGTTAGAATTAAATTTGTATTTAAATATTCATCCCGAATAGATCCGGGAAATTAATTCCCCAACAACTGGTATCAGAGCCTTGGTTTCGGGCTCTGAATTTTAAATTGTTCATTTTCATTAAATTTGAAATTGGATAGTAGAATTGCTAGATCTTTTTTGCAGGTATCCAATTGTCATGGAATTTAATGTGTTTATTTATGCATGCATATAAATTTTGGTTTTTTAATTCGATTCGTTCGGATTCGTTTTGCTTCGTGAGAAAATTCACGAGTAGATTAGAATTTGTTTGATTTGATCAATGTAATAGACTAGTCTAGATCTAGGTTTATTTATTTTTTGTAAATAAATTGTAACCGGATCGGAAAACGGAGGCGGAGACGAAGAATTAAAAGACGGGATCCGGAACCGGGCTTAGGCAGCGTGCGTCGTCAAAAACATGCCAAGGAGGCTCGCGTGACTTCGGATCTTGGCGGTGTGCGCCGGACGTGGGACCCAGGCGGAGGGGCGAGCGTGCACGGATCTCGACGCGAGGCGATCTGCATGCGTGCGCAGAGGTAACTCGTGGGGCGATGAGGCGACGCTTGGGGGCGATCTTTGCCGAGGTGCGCCGCGGGCGACGCGGACGCCTGGCGAGACACGGGCGACTTTCCGCGAGACGCGAGACGCGCACGGTGACGTCGCCCGGCGCTTTTGGCAAGACACCTGACGCCACTCGACACGGCCGGGAGTGCTAGGCGGGCACTCCGACCATGAAATGGGTCGATGACGGGCTTGACAAGGCATTTTTTTTAAACGGTCAAGAGGGAGCTTTTCGAGACGAACGATGAAGGCTATGAAGATGATTTCTCAAGATCAAGACATGACAAAAATTAACCATGACAATTGGATAAATGTGCCCAATATGTTTAATTTTTTGTCTTGATGTTTACGCATTATTTTATGCTTATTTAAATTGTGTTTAAATTTGCGATGCATGAGAAAATGTTTTGAAAAATCTCACTTTCGAAAATTACTAAGTATGCTTAAACAATTAATTGACAATTTTATTCCGGATAATAAAATTGAATTAATTATTGGCCTCTATGATTTATTTATTTGTGAATTCTTTTGGAGAAATTCCCCCCACGGGACGGTCAAAAGATAGCTTTCACATGAATAAATTCCAATTGGATGATTGTGGATTATTACTAGTGGCGACGATGACCCTCCCCACGAGGCTCGATCAAAGCGAAATAATAATTCTGTATTTAATCATGGTTATTACTTAGGTATAAAATTGATATGTATATACTTCCCCGAAGTCCCTGTCAATTTTATATTGGTCGAGTGGGAGCCAACTATTAATCTGGATATTAAAGGTTTGTAACTGTTCTTGTTTGTAACCTGCTTGAATGTGTTTAAATAATGACCCACCCCACGTGGCTTATTTAAACTGTTTTGAGATGTTGGCTGATGCATGTTCATATTTTTTTGGAGATTTTAATATGAAACATGTGATCGAATTTTGTGATATATTTGTGCTTATGCATATTATTATTTATTTCAATTCAACATGTCGCAACCTTTTAATCCACTGTTATATACACTCAAAGAACACCAATTAACTGGAGATAACTATGTTGTTTGGAAACGGAATATGAGTTTTGTCCTACCTGCGCAAGAACATTATTGGGTTCTTGATGTACCCAAGCCCCGTATGCCTACTGATGGATCTGATGCGGAAAGGCACTTGTATAATATTTGGGAGCAGGCCAATGAACCCATGAAACATGTAATCTTGACTTCACTGTCTGATGATTTGAGACACATTCATGAAGGTGTTGAGTCTGCTGCAGAAATTATACAAAGTCTTGAAGAAATGTTTTTAACAAAAGACAGCATGATCAATCAGTTTAAAACCGGTGACGTGGCTAGGCTAAAAATGGCTGAGGGAACACCCGTAAGGGAGCATGTTCTCAAAATAAAACGCCATTTTGATAAACTTGCTTATCTCGGTACTAAGTATTGTGATGAGGCTCAAATCGAATTTCTTTTCCTAACTCTTCCAAGGTGTTTTGATGAGTTTTACTGTAGTTTTTTGATGAGCGATCACATGTTTACTATGGACACTCTACAAGAAGCCTTGGAGATAATGGAGAAGCATTTAGGAAATAAAGACGAAGCATTGGTGACCAAAAGTATTTTCTCAAGATCTAGGCCAATGGAAGGCAAGACTCAAGAAAAGAAAAGTGGTCAGAACCAAAGCATACTCATCACTAAGAAAAGTAAGAGAAAGACAGCTAGTTGGTTAGGTGTCAAGAAAGTACCAAAAGGAAAATGCTTCAAGTGCGGTGAAAAGAGACATTGGAGGTCAGCCTGTTCCAATCCCAAAAGGAATGAAAAGAAAGGTAATTCTCATTCATTAGTTGTTGAAACTTGCTTAGCGGCGTATGCCTCCCATTTATGGGTGGTGTATACGGGATTCACTGATTATGTTTGTTTCACTTTACAGGGGTTCAAGCGGACCCGACAACTTAGTGGGAGTGAGATCCTCATCACACTGGGCGATGCTACGAGAGTGGCAGCTGAAGCAGTGGGAGAAGTGCACCTGTCTTTTGAAGACAGAGTTTTAATTTTAAGAGATGTACTTTACGTTCCGAATTTTAGAAAGAATTTAATTTCGGTTTCTAAGCTTTACCTTGATGGATATTCGGTTACTTTTGATAAGTTGTTACCATTTCTCTTTATGATAAATTTATCTGTCATGGAACGTTGTCAAGTAATCTCTATACAATTAATTGTGCACACCACTCACGAAATGCATCCTATAACACATCAACTATTTCCGATAAAAGAAAACGTTCATCAGACGTGAATGAAACACTTCTATGGCATCTAAGATTGGGACATATTAATCCAAAGAGGATCCAAAGGTTGGTGAAAGATGGTTCACTAGAGTTTCTCCAAGTTGAACCAATTCCAACCTGCGAATCATGTTAGGAGGGTAAAATTACCAAGAGGGCATTCGGAGCCAAGGGGAATAGAGCCAAAGAAGTGTTAGAAATCGTTCACATAGACGTATGTGGTCCAATGTCAACCAAAGCAAGAGGAGGTTAAGAGTATTTCGTCACTTTTATTGATGACTACTCGAGGTACGGTTATATTTTCCTTATGAAGCATAAATCTGAGACCTTTGAGAAATTCAAAGAATTTAAGGCTCAAGCAGAGAATCATAGGGAAAAATGTATCAAGTCTCTACGATCCGATCGTGGAGGCGAGTACCTCAGCGATGAGGTTTTGAACTATTTGTCAGATGAAGGGATTGTATCCACTTCATCGCACCCCGAACCCTCAACAAAATGGGGTTGCAGAGCGCGAAAAAACGAAACTCTTTTAGAAATGGTTAGATCAATGATGTGTTATGCGGATCTTCCCAAGTCGCTACGGGGTCATGCCTTGGAAACAAATGGCTTACATTCTCAAACTTGGTGCCATCCAAATCGGTTCCCAAAACTCCCAAAGAATTGTGGACCGGTGCAAGCCCGTTTGAGACACATGAGAATTTGGGGTGTCCGCCTATGTGTTTGGATAAGGAAGCCGGTAAATTGGATCCTCGATCAGAATTAAGGTTGTTTATAGGATACCCGAGGGAACAAAAGGGTGTATGTTCTATGGTCCCAAAGATCAAAAGGTAGTAATAAACACCCATTTTAGATTTTTGGAGGAAGATTATATGAACGAAAAGAAGACCCGAAGTGAGATTACCTTAAGTGAGCTAAGGGGGCTAACCTCATTGCTAACCCGTACAAGATGATATACCAAACGACACACTTTCTGCAACCTAACCTCAACCTTGTTAACCTGATAGATTCATGGGGATAGGAGAGTTGTTACTTGATTCCTGGACAAGATGAATTCATGGGGATAGGAGAGTCCCTCCAAGACAAGGATGATTTCTTGGACAAGATGAATCGAAATGGGTTCTATGGATCATATGATGAGGCAATCCACTTAATGGGGTCAAACCCATTGGTTGCAATTTACAAGAGCAAAAGGCAATGAAAAACCTTCAAGGCAAGGCTTGTGGGGTTATATGGATCATGACTATGAAACCTTTTCACCAGATGCTCAAGTCCATCCGGATTCTCTTGTCGATAGTCTAAGATCTCGATTTTGAAAAAAATGTCAAGCGTTTTTCCTTAACTACATTGATGTATTCTTAAGACTTCATTGAAAAGGGCCAAGAACACCTAGTTTGTAAGTTCATTCCATTTACTCTCAAACAGCATCGAGGGAACCAATATTTTGATCATGTTAAAAGTCTTACGGGTTTATCGAACGAGTTCGAAAAGTTGTGTGTAAAAAAGGGCATTGGTATTCTTAGTACAAACATTCTACTCATTTGATATGAAGGACTTTCAAAAGCAAGATATGAAGGACTTAGGGGGGCACATCCTTGGGATCAAGATCACTCGAGATCGCAAGAAAAGGACGATAGGATTATCGCAAGCTTCATACATAGACATTGTCTTGAAACGATTCAGCATGCAGGATTCCAAGAAAGGCTTCGTACCTTTCAGGCATGGAATCCATCTATCCAAGAAAATGTGCCCTAAGACACAAAAAGAGATAGATGACACGAAAGGCATTCCTTATGCTTCGGCTGTCGGAAGCCTTATGTATGCAATGCTGTGCACGAGACCGGTTATCTGCTTTGCCGTTGGCATGGTGGCAAGATATCAAAGTAACCCGGAAGGAACATTGACATGCAGATTAAAAACATTCTGAAGTATCTGAAAAGAACTCGAGATAGAATGTTGGTTTATCAGTCAGATAGTCTAATCCCCATCGGCTACACGGACTCGGATTTCCAATCAGACTTAGATTCCAGAAAATCTACCTCCGGTAGTGTGTTTTGCATGGGGGGAGGAGCCATGACGTGGAGAAGCGTTAAGCAGAAATGTATCGCAGATTCTACCATGGAAGCCGAATATGTAGTCGCTATGAGGCAAACGAAAAGAAGCGGTTTGTCTCAAGAACTTCATAGTGGACTTGGATGTAGTTCCGAATTTGCCCAAAGACAATCATCGCTTATTGTGACAATGCCGAGCAATTTGCAAATTCAAGGGAACCAAGAGCCCACAAGGCCATCAAACACATTGAAAGGAAATACCATCTTATACGAGAAATTGTTAAGAGAGGAGATATAGAGGTGGCAAAGATCGCGTCGGAAGACAACCTAGCTAATCCATTCACAAAGGGTCTGCCTCAGAATCGATTCGAGAGACATGTGAAAGGAATGGGTGTAAAGACCATTGCCAATCTGCTTTGAGTATAAGTGAGAGACATTATTAGGTTCGTGTAGGTGACATTAGTTGTCACGTACTACACGAGACATGTTGTAGTATACTTAAAAGCAGACTTTGAGTATAAGTGGGAGATTGTTGGGATTATACTGGAAAGTATGCTTTTACTTTGTATAATCAGACTGAATTTCAGACTTATTTACTGAAATAAATTATTTATCACTAATGCTTTAAATATCATCGAATGTTACATATATTTACTGCATAACTGTTCAATAAATAGTATGTGTTACATTGTAGTTAATTTAGTGATACCATATCACAGAAGATTAAATTAACAGTTCCTTGTAACTAAAAGTACACA
Organism: Stenogyne calaminthoides; assembly: GCA_037126765.1. NCBI lineage: Eukaryota > Viridiplantae > Streptophyta > Magnoliopsida > Lamiales > Lamiaceae > Stenogyne > Stenogyne calaminthoides. The sequence continues at coordinate 16,007,425 of JBBCBC010000011.1, forward strand.
ATTCACGACCTAGATGGAAATGAACAATCCATCGTGAAAGGTTGTAGTGTAAGGCTCAGGTTGGTTTGTCTTGACCAAGAGATTACACTAGTGCATGACGATCGATGCAATCGGAGAGGACCCTCTGAGAGGATAAATTCTTCAGAACTGAACTAGGAAGAATTAGACCTCAGTGGTTCGTTATTTCTTAATCTTCGTCCCTTAAATAGGATTGCGTGTGGTTGGTAACTATTGCTTTGACTTATTACGGGTAGAGAATCAAGGAGATTCAATACTTTATATCTTGGGCAATATTATTGGTCACATGCGATTGCTAAGATTTAATACGGAGAATCGTGTGCAAGTACGCTTGTTCGATTTGTCCCCTTGGGAGGTTCATAAGTTTTATCATACCAAATCTTACAAGTGGAACTAGTTTCCGGTATGGATAATAATGTTGAACCGCTCCTTTACTAAGGATAAAAGATATTAATTAATGGAAAGCTATTTCAAAGGCTTGAATTAATTAATGGGCTAGATAATCTTAAACGCGGAAATAATAACAGGAGCCATATTAATCGCAATATGGGTTAAGATGGATAGTGCAATATTAATTATGTAGTGGGATTAATTAATATTTATGGGCTTTAATAATATTGTGGCTCAATATTGATAATTCAAGGTCCATTGGAAGGTCCAATCTTAATTCTCCTAAAGGCCCCCCAAGTAGCCCAACATAAAGTCCAATAACTGAAAAAAGTGTTTAAAAATAAAATAAATTTTGTTGCTTATTTTTCCTCATTTTTTCGAAAATTATGAATAAAAGGGGAGAAAGATTTTCTTTGAATTTTGTTATGGGATGAAGATATGTATTCTTGGAATACAAGATTATCTCATTAAATTCAAGAAATCTCCCACTTGGTTATTTGTATGCAAATTTTCGAAATTTTTGAAATTAAAGGGAAAGAAAGATTTTCTTGATTTTCTTGAAAAGATATTATGGAAGATATGTATTTCTTGAAATACAAGTATATCTCATAAATTCAAGAAGATCCAAATCTTGGAATCTTGATCCTTGGTTTTTCAAAAATTGCCATAACAAGAGGAGTTGGGATTTTTGTGGAATATTTTAATTATGGAGAAAAGAATATATGAGATATATTCAAGATTTCTTGGAGATCAAGAAAAAGATTTTCCCATATTATTTTATCACAAGAATTCGATCAACACCCTCTATAAATAGGGGATGATTCTTTCATTCACAAGTACAATTCCATGTGCTGGAAAAATTAGTAAATCCACAAAGGTGGTGCAACAAATTTTATTTTCCCTTTTGTTAATTGTTCGCGAGTTTCCTTCCACCGGATTGTCGAGCAAGGACTAGGGAATACTTGGGAAGGTCTTTTGGTGTGTTTTCATCGACGAGACCATTGTCATTCCAAGAGGTAAGTTCACGTAAACTCGTAGTAATTCCGCATGCGTAGGATTTACATGAACCGTTTATATGCATGATTTGTTGTTGAATTATTATTTGAATTAATTTAGGATTAATTCATGCTAGTAATAATTGTTAGAATTAAATTTGTATTTAAATATTCATCCCGAATAGATCCGGGCAATTAATTCCCCAACATCGAAGACATTGTGGTGAAAAGTGAGAAGAAGGAGGACCATCTGTGCCACCTCGCCCGGACCTTTGACATCTTGAGAAAATACAACATGCACTTGAATCCCAAGAAATGCAGTTTTGGGGTTGGTTCGGGGGAAGTTCTGGGCCATATCATCGATCGAGAGGGTATCGAAGCTAACCCTACAAAGATCAAAGCCATCATGGACATGAAACCACCTCGCAACGTGAAAGAAGTCCAAAGATTGATCGGTTGTCTCGCAGCTCTCAACAGATTCGTATCCAGAATGGGGGATAAGTGCAAGCCTTTTTTCGAAGCCATGAAAAAAGGAAAGTTCTCATGGACCCGTAATGTCAAGCCGCGTTTACGAAGCTCAAAGTGTACCTCTCAGACCCCGTGTCTTGGCAAAACCCATACCAAAGTAGAAGTTATTTATGTACCTCACGGCCTCGGGATCCGCTCTCAGTAGCGGTGTTAGTCTTGGCGAAAGGTCGATACCATTTGCTATATACTTCGTCGGCCAAACTTTGAATGATCTTAGAGCTCAAGTACTCACCGCCGGAAGCTTCGCCTATGCCTTGATTATGGCGTCCGGAAGCTTCGACAATATTTTTTCAATCACCAAATAGAAGTCCTAACTACCATGCCACTGAGGCAGGTTTTGCACCGACCTGATACAACCGGAAGATTGTTGAAATGGTCTGTTGAGTTAGGAGAGTTCGGAATCACCTTTTGCACCCGAATCTGCGATCAAGGCTCGGAGTCCTCGCCGACTTTCTCCACCGAGCTCACCTTTCGAGAAAAGACACCGGAGGTGGCCGACATCCCATGGACATTGCACGTCGACGGCTCTTGACGAGCACCGGCGAAGGGCTGGAGTGGTCTGTCGATCCCGAACAACAATCCTTCACCACGGTACGTAAGTTTTAATTTTCATGCCACCAACAACGGCGCAGTATGAGGCCTTGATAAATGGCACGAAAATGGCGATGGCCGTCGGTGTGCGAAATTGAAAGTTCTGGCGATTCCCGATTGGTTGTATGCCGGATGTCGAGAATACGGCTAACGGGTGAACAAATGATGAAATACTAGCCAGATAGCGAAGAGCTGTCGAAAAGTTCGAGGAGGTGCAAATAGAGTTGATACCTCGGCGAAAACACACAGGCATATGCACTAGCTCAGCCCACCCGTCGGAAGGCGCCGTAGATATGGACAACATAGCGGTTACTAAACTCAACACTCCTCAAAGGTCGTCGCGTAATCATCGACATAAAGGAAATAACTTGGACGAACCAAGCGAGTCCATCAAACATTCATAGGGAAGTCCTTCAGATCGCGACCCCGGAAAACAATTAGATGACCGAAGTCAGAGACTACATTGAGAAAGGGATACTGCCAGAGGATAAGGTCGCCGCCCGCCAATTACAACTAAGAGCAGCGAGGTACGCCATCATCGACGAACAACTTTATAAGCAAAGTTTCTCTTTGCCACTTTTGAAATGCGTCACCCCGGAAGAAGGCCAAGTGATCCTGAAGAAAATCCACGAAGGAGATTGTGGAAATCATACCGCAGGCCAGTCTCTCGTATACAAGACGATCAGGCAAGGCTATTATTGGTTAACTTTAAGGAAAGATGCGATTGCATATGCAAAGAAGTGCCAGCAATGCCAGTTTTTCACCCAGACGATTAAGCGAGCTCCGGAGGAGCTCACATCAATCTACAGCCCATAGCCTTTCGCGAGGTGGGGAATCGACCTGATCGGTCCGTTCCCAAAAGCCCCAGATAGTTAGAAGTTTGTAGTGGTCGCGGTAGAATATTTCACCAAATGGGCGAAAGCAGAACCTTTGGCGACCATTACCCAGGAGAAAATCATTCGATTTATATGGAAAAATATCATTTTTCATTTTGGCTTACCACAAGAAATCGTCACAGATAATGGGAAGCAATTCATTGGTTTCGAGGTCGATGCTTTTTTCGCGAAATGGAAAATCGCAAAGCTGTTCTCCACCCCCTATCACCCCCAGTCCAATGGGCAGGTTGAAGTTGTGAACAAAATAATCAAACACACCCTGAAAACTCAACTCATTGAGTCAAAGGGATTGTGGGCTTTCAAGCTTCCGAGCATCCTATGGTCATAGGACCACTCGCCGAAATTCAATGGGCGAAACAACTTTTGCTATGGCTTTTGGGACGGAGGCAGTCATACCAGCCGAGGTCGTAGTCAGAAGCCATCGAACATCGCAGACAGTCACAGAGGACAACGATCAAGCCATATCTCTCAGCCTCGACCTCCTCGAAGAAAAAAGATTGGAAGCCAACTTAAGAAACGCAAACTACAAACAAAAGTTGGAAAAATACTACAACTCAAAAGCAAAAATCCGAAGATTCAAGGTCGGCGACCTCGTCTTAAAAATGATCCTCGACGTCCAGAAAGGAGTTTTCGGTCCAACTTGGGAGGGACCCATGAAGATTTCGAAATGCCTCCCAAATGGGGCTTACCAGCTCGAGGACTTGGAGGGCATTCCCGCGATGTATCCGTGGAATGCGACCTACCTGAAGAAGTTCTACCAATAACTATGAGTTGTAAAATCCAGATCGGTGGTATATTTCTCCATGAATTACGACTTATAACACAGGCTTGCTCCATCTTTTTACATTTACGAACTTGGGGGACTGGTCCCCGACCTCTCACGAGTTCGATCAGATATAGATTCGCAAATGAAAATGTCTAAGCCAAGAACACATGAAGGCTAGTATGTCGCATACCCAGTCTAAGCCGACCTCGGTCGCATACCCAGTCTAAGTCGGCTAAGCCAAGAACACATGAAGGCTAGTATGTCGCATACCCAGTCTAAGTCGGCTAAGCCAAGAACACGTGAAGGCTTAAGATGTCGATACCCAAATTTGCTAATTTACCTCGGTCAGATACCCGGTCTAAGTTTTCTAAGCCAAGAACACGTGAAGGCTAGTATGTCGATACCCAATCTAAAAAGCGGACCTAAATTCGGTACCGATACCCAAATTAAGTCGGCTAAGCCAAGAACACGTGAAGGCTAGTATGTCGCAAACCCTGTCTAAGCCGACCTCGGTCGTATACCTAGTCTAAGTCGGCTAAGCCAAGAACACATGAAGGCTAGTATGTCGCATACCCTATCTAAGTCGACATTGGTCGCATATCCTATCTAAGCCGACAGTCAAGTCGCTATCAATTAACAAATCTGTTATCATTATGACTTTTTATCCAGATGTTCGAGAAGACAATCTGCGAGAAGACAAAATACACAAAATAAACAAGCATTCAAACCAAGAAGCGAGAAAGATAGAAATGAAAAGGAACTGCAATTTCATTAATAAACGCCCGAAGGCAGCGAAGTCCTACGCCCCTTGGGCAAACACTTACACACCACAGGGGCAAACACTAACACACCCGGCGGGCGATTACAAAAAAGGGTGCCCGAAGGCATTTGGCATCTTCTTTGCCGAAAAAACCGGCCCTAGGAATCAGCTCGGCAGAGCATCCGAGGTCCCCTCAACAGGGTTGGTCGTCGTGTTTTGCTCAACCTCGGGAATCTCGACGCCAAACTGATTCCCTTCACCATTTCCACCATCATCACCACAAACAACCTCCCTACCATCGCCATCCTGGCCATCATTTGTTTCTTCATTCAACAGCCCGAGCAACTCCTCGGTATCATAAAGATTAGCACCTGGGGGTAGGAAACTGAACTCCACACCAAAGGCATCAAGGTATTTGATGGGAAGATCATCCCCCTCCCGAACAGGGTTGTTACGCATGTATCCGGCGAGCATCTCGGACATCGCTGACTTTGCTCCATCAAGGTCGCCAGCTCGATGACAAGCCCGAACAACGTTAGAAAATGAGTGGATATAGGCCAGGTTGGAGGCATGATGACGCTCCAATTTCACAGTGGTCGGAAAGTCATGGACCTCTGCTTCCCATTCTTTCGATGACCTGGCCAAGTCTACCTTCATCGACGAGCAATGCGCTTCAGCTTTCTGGGCCTGGATCTTTGCCCGGCCATACTGCTCCCGGCTCCGCTCAAAGAAGGCCAAAGAATGACACATGTGAGCAATCCCCGAGGTCAGATTCTCGGAGAAGTGTTGTGTATGAGCTTCCTCGTGGAGATCCAGAGTCCAAGACTTCGGAGCATCTTTGGCTATCTACCGGAGGTAGGAAGGGTGGGTGTCATTGGCCGCAGGAGCTCGCGACCACAAGTAGTTGCGGGTCGACTCCCCCCGAAATAGTCCATCATCCAGTTTGTATCTGCAAGGTAAACCGGACATAAACATGGTACACTCAAAATAAAATATAGAAATGAAGTCATAAGTAAAACGAGGTATACCGTTGGCGGAAATCCGGGTTCCACCCAAGGAAAGTACGATCATCGGGATCGCGAGCCCGATGTTGTGTGAACACGACAATCGTATCAGGGGTCCCCGTGGAACCTGAGACCAACACTTTCCCACTCGGGGAGTCCCGGAGCACATCCATGTCCACGAACGTCCGGATGTGTTTAGAGGAGCTCCCTTCATTTGCTCGCATTTTGGCAAGAGCCCTTTTCCGGCCTCGGTCGGGGGCGGCGATAGCTTTGGCCCTCGGAGGTGGGGCCCCAATGGCCCCATCGACCGCGACATCCTTCTTCTGGCTCGCCCGCTGCCTGGACAGAGCCAAGGCGCGAGAAATCTTTTCACGCATCTCCTCGGCGTTCAAGTTTTGCATCTCGTCGGTAACTTTGGAGGATGTGAAACAGATAGGCTCGATGAAGGAAACTGAAGACAAAAAGAAGATCAGGAAATGACCAGAGAATAACCAAAGAAGTCGAGTCAACGCGAATAAAATCCCTGAAAGCTTACCGGGAAGGTCGGCGTCCAGCGACAACCGAGGTGGAACAGTTAGGCCCGCAAATTCCAGACACTTCAACCGTTAGAGGATGATCAGCGACCTCTTGTCCGGATCAATTAAGCACACCTGAACCAGCCGTACCAAGAAGGGAAGGGAGAGCTCGGATGCCTTGGATTTCTTGGGAGCTGCAATAGGGAGAAGAAGTTAAATCAGTAATATGGGAAAGGGAAAAGCAAAAAAGCTTACTTTTAAGAATCGCATAGTCGCGAGGAATCTCGCTATATCCGAGGGCTCTGAGGGCAAAAATGGGACTATGCCAGGCTCCCCCTATCAACCACCACTTCTCTTTCTAGTCTTAGACCTTGCTAGGGAGGTCTTCAACTATTTTCATATGAGGACGGGCTTTCACATAGTAGTACCCGGGGTCTTTACCCCACTTCGCCAGCGAGATGAGAAGATTCATTTCCATGACAGAAGGGAACGCCCGAGGTTGGATGCGGCCGAACAGAGACAAGATCCTGAAGATGGTGCTCCACCCATTGGGAGTGATTTGTGTCGGAACTAGGCCCCAAAACCACAACAGTGAAGTAATAATAGGATGAAGCGGAAAACGAAGCCCAACCTTCATTGTGTCATAGTTCATCGCCACACACCCATCGTGACCCACAGTGCATAATCGATCTTATAACCGGGAACCCAGAAGTGGACATCGCCGGGGACTTGAAATTGTTCTCTCCATAAAAAAAGCTCGGCCTCGGTTACCGAGCTTGTTACCTCACCCGCAGCAAAAATATTGTCCGCACGAGTTCGGGTTGGTCGGGGGATCAATTCGCGAGGATGAGACATACTCTCCTCTATCTGCAGCCTGCGATCAACGTCGTCAATCTCGTCGTCATCACTCGGCATGTCGGGTATGACCTCGTCTGACAAGAAGTCGAACTCGACTGGATCAATCAATCCCGAACTAGGCTCATCTCCTTCCTCCCCCACCATCTCCAAAACCTGAGTTTCCGGCGCGACGGGGGACGAAGACCTCCCCAAGGAGTCCCCATCGGCCCGGTGAAGGCGGCATTTTCTCGATGTGACCTCACCCCTAGCCGACACAGGAATTCCACTCACTGTCTCCGAGGAGACTTCCAATACCGGTTTCGGTTCGCCAGGGTTACGCCGTCGATTTAATCGCCGCAATCGAAGCAGAACTCCCCTACCAAGGCCCCCGAGTCCTCCCCAATTTGAGGCAGACATTGTTCACCAAATCACAGGAAACAAAGAGAAGAAAGAGATCTAGGGCTTACCTGAGGAAAAAACGAACACCGGAACCGCTCGCACAAGAATCGCCGGAGAAACTAGGCAGTTATCGAAAGTTTAAAGAATTGAAAAGTGAAAAACGAGAGGGGAAGGGGGTATTTATAGAAGGGTTCTAGGGCATAAGTGATTGGACCGCGGCTTTTCGCGTCCAGCGCGTGAAAGCCACATGCCATCATTGCCTACTCTGAGTAGGCGCGGCAGACGAGGCGAATAGCCGTAAGTTCAGCGATTTCCAAGACAACAACCACGCGTACGTAAGAAGCCACCGGACATCGCACCTCACGTTATTGACTAGAAGGATAGCTCATCCCCCTTGGAAAGCATAGGCAAATGAGCTAGGGGCTATTGTTGTTGGCATATGGCGCGAGGTCGGGCCCGACCTGGAAAGAAACAGAGGAGGACCAGACCACATTTTGCACAAGTATAACACCTCGCGGAAAGGATGGAAACGAAAGCATGCCAAGCAATTCTGCGACACGGGCGCACCTCCACGGTCGGCGACCGACACAAGTCTGAAGATTAATGGGGATGGGACCCGCAAAAGTGGCGGTTTTGGGGACCTTACCTAAGAATGGCCTCAATCAGAGATGTGTCAGTAAATGACGGTAATGATGAGTAGCTATGAGTAGATAGATGGCTAAATCCCTGCAAATCCGGATTTTCCTCGAGGCGGCGTCAAATGAGGAGGCGCAAGCTCTTGATCCCTCGAAGCGACCTCCCCAAATGACCTCCCGACCTAGGTCACATCAATCATGTAGCATTTAATGTTTTGCAAAGCTATTTCCGGCTACTTGTCTTTGTAAATCGGGAGAGTGAGCTCCACTCTCCCAAACCTTATAAATAGGGGTCATTTATGACCAAGGAAAAAGGGAGAGAAATCAATATCTTACCAAACCTCTTGCAAATCTATTGCTCAAACTCTTACTCTCTCAAGCAATCATATAACATAAATACAATCCATCTTACACATTTATTGTTTGTGTCACTAAGATCATCAAGCCACATCTTAATCCATAATCCTCATATTTTAGTATACAACAACAATATTTTTTAAATAATCATTAAAATTATGGCTAGGTCTTGTATGCACCGTGCACTCATAGTGCATTTTTTTAAAAGTGTGCAACTTGTTATCTTTGAAAAAATGCGACTTATTTTATTTACACTAAAAGTGCAACTATTAATATGAGAACATAGTTGCATGCTTCTATTTGAAATAGTTGCACGTTTCTAAAATGCACTATTAATACACGGTGCACCCGGGTGCACATGAGACCCACTCTAAAATTATATATGAATAGGTATTATTATATACTTAAATGAAATGAATTAGAATGGGCAAGGTCTAATATTCTCTAGTGGTGCCTCATAAGACATGCCCTCTTTCGACGTGGGATGTGATTAAATTGATGAGAAACTTCAAACTTGATACTTCATGTTTTGATTTGTTTATATATATTACTAGTCTAATGAGCAAGGAAATCAAGGTTTAGCAAAGACGCGAGCACCTTAATTAGTTTGCTGAAATTTATTGAGGCCCTACTTTTTTTCTTGAAACTTTTCTATATAATATATTTATTTATTTTTTATTTTTATTTTTTACAGGAAACAAAGTTGTGGTATTACTCAAATCGAACTAGACTATTACAATCAACAGGGACTTCACTTGTCCAGGTTCTCTCAAAATTAACAAAAGGGCCATGACGACTGATGAGCCAAGGCGTGTGCCACATTATATTTTTTGTATATACAATTTTATTGAGGCGCTTTTCTTTAATGGAAAATACAACAGTGTACTTTAATTAATTAATTTGTAAATTTGCTAATAGATCATCGTTGGTTAGTAAAAGAATTTCGTCTCATCTAAATGTCTGAACTTGATTATATTTGTTGTATATAAATTTTATTGAGGTGCTTTTCTTTAATGGAAAATACAACAGTGTACTTTAATTAATTAATTTGTAAATTTGCTAATTAGATCATCGTTGGTTAGTAAAAGAATTTCGTCTCATCTAAAAGTCCGAACTTGTAGAGAGGGTGGGAATTAATTCGTTTATTTAATTTTCCTTAACACTCCCCCTCACTCGTAAATTTGAATCATTGTCTCTGCCCTGGGAGGAGGCCCAACGAGTGGACAATTTTAAATGGGTGGAGTGCTTTCCACGGGAATCGAACCCAGGATCTGGGCGAGCCTAAGCTCTGATACCATAAAAGAATTATGTCTCATCTAAAAGTCCGAACTTGTAGAGAGGATGAGAATTAATTCGTTTATTTAATTTCCCACGACAATTAACATGCTAGTAATTTCTGCACTTAGATATACTATTATCCCTGCTAAAATTATGAAAGGTGTTACAATTTCATAAAATATGTCAAGGCCTTATCATGCAAAACTTCTTGATTTTATGCACATCGCGTAATGGAATAAATTTATACTCCTATATCATTGTGAATGTTATACAAAGGAGGAATATTTGTCATTTTTTGTTGCCAATTTCGCTACATATCAGTATTTGACACTGGATATTAAGCCTCCGGTTGCTAAATATCAAAACCATATGAAAAAATGTTCCTGGTTGCATAAAACTTAGCACCAACCAGAGTTTTGGAAGAAATTTGTCTCTTGTGTTTGTGTGTGTGAGATAAAAAGTTGGGAATTGTCTTTTCAGGGAAGCATGGGCTTCTCTTCCACTTGTTATCATGAAGAAAATATAAAAAGAGTTGAGAAGCAGATAACTTTTTTGTTGATAACTTACATGGCTTCAATTGGCATTACTGCCTCCATACATAGAGCTTGCACCTCTCATCATACCACCAAGAAACCGCCGTCTCAGGCAAGACCTACTCGATCCTTCATAGCTAATCAGGCGACCCGATGTTGTGACCCTGAATTTTAAATTACCAGATAAGTCTCCTCTAGTTACTAGTGTTAATCCTAAGGAAAACAGGGATGAAACTGTAAATTCCAAGAATGCGGACAAGCAACCACGTCCAAGATTTTCCGACGAGAGATGGAAAAACGGGACGTGGGATCTCAACATGTTTTTGAAACAGGGGAGAATGGATTGGGACTCTGTGATTGTAGCAGGTAACACATTTCATGTCATTTTGAATTAATGCAACATATATTAAGAAAAAATATTTTCCTACTATACCCTTAATTATTAACATCATTTAATTTGAATAGACGGGAGCATTAATTATCACATATTGCTACGTATCAAGATTTACGAACTCTTATAAATTAAAGATCTAAATAAAATATTTCGTGCAGAGGCAACAAGAAGAAAGCATCTCGAATTGCATCCAGAGGCCTCAACAAATGATGAACCAGTCGAGTTCAGAAGCTCGATTATACCGTGGCGGGCGTGGATCCTTCACTCTCATCTCCCGGAGGCAGAGCTCCTAAATGGTTAATCTCGTCCCCGTTTTTCTTTTTCCTTTTTCTATTACTTCCTCCATCCCACAAAGATAGACTTACTTTTTATCTGTCCTATAAAAGATAAGACTTGTTTCTATATTTAAGATATCAATAAATTTTCATTTCAATCGGTTGTCTTGAAACCTAGTAGACAAAAACGGCAAAATTGAAAAAAAAAGTAAAAATTTAATGTTCTAACTATAATAACTTCTATTTCTTAAACTGTGAGAAAACCTGCAAGACTATCCACAAAAGACTATCTCAGTGGGGACGAAGGGATCGTATTTTTCTAACCCCTCCCATTTTTTCAATCAGCAATTAGTTAACTAAGCATTCAAAGTTGTACTACAATTGGGCAGGGGCCGCGCGAACGCAGGCCCCCTCTGTAACAAATTATGACGTAGACTCGATCACTTGGACCGATCTTAGGCGGGCACCCCTCCTGTGTGCAATGGAGGTCACCAACCTAGGCCATGGGTCTTATTGATCGCCCATTGACCCCGTCCAGGTAAGTATGTAACAATGTGTAATTCCTTGTCATTATATTCTCTAGTGGTGCCTCACAAGACATGCCCTCTTTCGATGTGGGATGCGATTAAATTGATGAGAAACTCCAAACTTGATACTTGGATCCTTATTAATCTGTTATTCATGTTTTAATTTGTATATATAATATATTACTATCATAATGAGCAAGGAAATCAAGGCTGCTCTGGTTTAGCAAAGACGCGAGCACCTTAATTATTTTGCAGAAATTTATTTCGGCCAGACAAATACTTGTGTGCACCCTTTGCACCAATTTAGAATTCGTGCAATTGGATTTTAGGGTTTTTTATAACTATATTTCAACTTTCGAACAAGACCCGGTCCCAACCCGAGCTCAATCTGGACCCGACCGACATGTCCCAACCCGGACCCGGACCAAAATGGTTCATTGTTCAGGGTTCATGGTTCAGTGTTCGGGTTCAGGGTTCATGGTTAAGGTTCGGATTTAGGGTTCATGGTTCGGGGATGAAAAAAGAAATGAAGGGTAAAATCATTAAGTTCTAGTGTGTGGTTAATCCAAATTAAAATTGAATCCAATTGTACCGTGTGTGATTAGTGCACACAAGTATCACTCTCTCGGCCTTACGTTTTTTCTTGAAACTTTTCTATAGCATGCCTTAAGTATGCTAATTTTTTTGCTTGTGATGACATATTGTGTATACTAGCCGTTATATGATAGTCTATTAAAATAAATTCTGAATAATATAAACAACAAAACAATTAACGTTAAACTTGATTTGATGGGGCTTTTCCGTAATGGAAAATACCCTCCAAAAAGTGGCGTATGCTGCTTGAAGTGCAATGGGCACACGGTATTCTTTAGTAAAAGGCGAAAGAATAGTTCGCTTTGTGCTCACTGCGCAGCTACGTGAATGAACAAAGTGTTTTGGTTGTTGCTTTGTACCAGATAGTCTCAGTTATATTTGTATTGTTTTCCGATGTGGGAATATGCAACTGCCGCACCGTTCTTTATTGGTTGTGCTACTGCTACATTCCATCCAAAGCCCATAAGCAAAATTGCATTCGAAGTATAGAAATTGCTATAAAGCAGAATGTGGCAGAAGATAAGTTTGTGTATACAGGAAGCATGGGCTTCTCTGCCACTTATTATAATGAAGAAAAATAATAAGAGTTAAAAAAGCAGACAAAATTTTTGTTAGTAACCTCATTGGCATTACTACCTCCATAAATAGAACTATTTTTTTCTAGCACACCTCAAGTTGCTAACAATCTAATTGTGATGGTATTTTGTGTAAATTAACAATTATATGTTGGTGGATGAAGATTATCACAGGCATTTCATTAAAAAGTCAAAGAAGACAATTTTATTTGGGATTATATTTTTTGTAGTCCAATAAATTTTGCATCATTTTGAAATCGGTCACGATTGTTTTGTCGTTTTGATATTGATATTGTAAGTTTTTTAGAAATTTTGAAATTGTTCCAGGAACCGGCTCCGGCAGGTTACCGAACCGGTAACCTGCCATGTGTAAAATTAATTTTTTGGATTATATTTTTTTAGTCCCAATAACTTTGCACCGTTTTGAAATTGATCCCGATTGTTTTGAATTTTTTTATTTTTGTCCTGTAAGTTCTCAAAACTTTTGAAATTGGTACAGGAACCGGCTCCAGCAGGTTACCAAACCTGTAACCTGACTTTTTTTCATTTATTTAATACGCCATCTGGCATTTTTTATCTAAAATATCTGAAGGTGGGTTCGGATCGGGTTTTAGCATGAATTTTAGATATAACAACTTATAAAATTGGGTGGGGTGGGGTTGGGTTAGACCAAAATCGACCAAAAAATTCAATTTCCAGATCTCAATTGGGCCAGGCTCGAAGCCGATGAATGAGGACAAACCCTCGGTGTCGCCACCAACTTCGTCGGAAGAGGAAAAACAGTCGCTACCTACATTCGTCGCCTAGGGACGTCGCACCGTTGTTGTTTTTTTCGATGACGTCGCCGAGATTTCGAGGTAATATTCGTGATTGAATTTTCGAAAATTGATTAATTGATGGGTCGCGGAACCTCATGGTGGAATCACGAGATTATCGTCGTTGATTGCTGGGAATTTTGAGATTTATGTTCGCTGTTGTCCAGAAGAGAAGAAGAGCACGCTGATTTAGGATTTTTGGATTTTAATTTGAATAAATGTGAGTTTGTGAGGAGGCGATCTATGTGTAGGTTTTTAATCGGGTCGGGCTTGAGAGGTATAGTGTTCTAGGCTTTATGTGAAATGGGGGCATTTTTCTGGTTTTTAGGGTCGGTCTTGGTCTAAAATTCGATCCCGATCCACATTCAGCTATTTTAGATTAAAAAAGATGATATGAAAAAAATAAATGAAAAAAATACACACATGGCAGGCTGCTGGAGCTGGTTTCTGGACCAATTTCAAAATTTCTGAAAACTTACAGGACTAAAATAAAAAAAGTCAAAACAAGTGGAACAAATTTCAAAACGATGCAAATTTATTGGACTAAAAAAATTATCCATTTTATTTATGTTAGCAAATGCCTTTGTCTTATGAGTGAGTTTCATGTGCAACATGCAATCCATAGTGTATTTTAGAACCAACTTTTTGCACTGAATTGTGCAACTTGTTTCCCATATTAATAATAACACGATTCATTGTAAACAAGTTGCATATTTCATGCAATAAGTTACATGGTTCTAAAATACATTATGGAGTGCATGGTACACCTGATGCATACAAGACTTAGCCTTGTCTTAAATCGAGAAATTGATATATAATTTAGGAAGGTAAAATAAATTAAAATAAATATTTCATTAAAAAATTATTTATCTTAAAATATTTTAAAAAATGGTGTTTTCAATTATATTTTTTGAAAAAGTTAAGAAACTAAATAAGAATTCTATAAAATTTAATCTTAAGAATGCACACAGAAGTTGAAGTTTGAGAAGATTTTTCACATATATTTTTAAATATTGTTATTTAAAAATTAATAAAAATTACATTTTCAAAATTTGAGGAGCTCCCTTGGATGGAGAAGCCTCAATGGTTCCATATGTTTTTCTATAATAATGTGAACCTTTTATTTTTCATACGTTTTGACGTGGGATTCTACTTGGCATCTATTTGACTTTTTCGGAATCTTTGGTTGTTGACCCGTTTGTGTAGGTATTGGGCTCCGCCCCTTGGGCCGATATATGGGCTTGTTGTTCTTGGTGGTTTTTGTGGTCTTGCATTTGTTGGTCTTGGGCTTTTCCCGCTATAGGTTAAGTTCGTTAGTTGGGCTTTCTGGGCTTTTGATGGTTTGGTCTTTATTTGGGCTTTTTACACTTATTTTCGTCTCAAGACCCTTTTTTGTTCTTTTATATTGGATTTGATTTGTCTTGGTTTTGGAGGTTGGTCCTCTTTTTTCTGGTGTGATAATTATTGACATCTCTCATTTATTCTCGTGTGATGTAGGAAGTCTAAACTGGTTTCCTTTACTCTGGATTTATGTTTGTTAAATTTTAGTTTCTGGATTTCTGTGTGTTAAATCTTGGTTTATGCACTTCCCTTAAATCTTGGTTCATGTGCTTCCCTTAACTCTTGGTTCCTGTGTGTGCGAAAATGAAATTTAACTCTTGAGAGCTTTGACCCAAATATTTAGTATAATTAAAAGCCCATTCGACCAAATTTAATGGGCTGGTTTTTATTGAGAAAAATAAATATCTATTTTGTATTTTAATATACTTTTTCTATTTTTTTCTTTTAAATATATTTTTACATTTTCTTTTTTATTAAGAGATCGGTGAGAGAAAATTGATAGTACTCAATTTTATCTTGCTTCCTGCGTGTGAAAATTAAATTTAACTCTGGAGAGTTATGACCCAAAAATTTTATTTTAATAATTAAAAGCCATTTGACCAAATCTAATGACCTGAGTTTTATTGAAAAAAATAAATATTTATTTTATATTTTAATATATTCTTTCTTTTAAATATATTTTTACATATACTTTTTATTAAGTGAAATATATCAAGTTAGAGAAAATTAATAGTACTCAGTTTTATGTGTTCAATTTTTATGTTGTTGGTCATATAATTTTTATTTTCTCCTTTTCTATAATATTATGATAAGATTAATATATATATATATATATTAATTAGTATAAATGAAATTCTTTTAATGAATTAGTTTAACAATTTTTTTTTTTTGAATTTCTTGCTAATGACTTATCTTCTAGGACTTATACTAATGCACTCCTTCAAATGATGTTGTAAATTTATTCTTTATCCAACTATTAACAAAAAATTTCTAAAACCCTCAATAGTTCTCTAATGTACGAAATTATTCTAAAACACTCTACATTTGCTATTCTAGAGCTACACAGTTTTATAGACAAACAAAATATTGTATCTTTAAATATATTATATATTATAAATATCTTTAAATGTAATCATTATCATTAAAATTATATATACAGTATTTTTTAAATAATCATTAAAATTATATATGAATAGGTATTAGTATATATTTAAATGAAATGAATTAGAATGGGCAGGTCTAATATTCTCTAGTGGTGCCTCATAAGACATGCCCTCTTTCGACATGGGATGTGATTAAATTGATGAGAAACTTCAACCTTGATACTTCATGTTTTGATTTGTATATGTATAATTACTAGTCTAATGAGCAAGGAAATCAAGTTTAGCAAAGACGCGAGCATCTTAATTAATTAGTTTGCTGAAATTTATTTCGGCCCTACTTTTTTTCTTGAAACTTTTATATAGCATGCCTTAAGTTTGCTAATTTTTTTTTGTTTGTGATGACAATTTGTGTATACTAACAGTTATATGAAGCAATTCTTTAAAAAAAAATCAACATAAATTCTGAATAATTTACAACAAAATCATTAACATTAAACTAAGGGCCTGTTTGGCACAACTTATAAGTTCTTTAAGAGCTTATAAGTTCCTTAATTTTATTTGGCAAAATAAGATGTTTAGCATCTTATAAGATCTCAAAAAAAGTTCTTTAAAGCTTATAAACTCTGAAAAAATAAGTTGAGATATCCCAACTTATATTACAAAAATAGTGATAAAGTGATAAAGTGGATATTTCAATTTGAGAGAATGATCAGTTAAGAATGGGACGCCCAAAAGGGAAATAATGCAGTTAAGAATGAGGCGGAGGGAGTAATTTCAATCCGCATACATAATAGTGTAGCAACAAAGGATATCTATTTCTCCACCATCATGCATTACCCTATCTCAGCACATCCTGATCCAAACTGTGCTGAATTGTTTTAAAAAATTATTAAAAAACTTATAAGTTGTATTAGCCAAACACTTTAACAACTTATAAGTACTTAAAAATTACATCTTATTAGCTCTTAAAACAACTTATAAGATGTTAAAATTTATGAGATGTTTAAAATAAGTTTAAACAAACGGGCCATTGATTTGTTGGGGCTTTTCCGTAATGGAAAATACAACAGTGTACTTTAATTAATTAATTTGTAAATTTGCTAATAGATCATCGTTGGTTAGCCTCCGGTATCTCCAAAGGATGTAACAATCCTGATGGTCGTTGATGCTCTGCTTTAACTTGCTGACACGTTAAACACTTCCTTACGAAGTGAGCTATCGATCATTCATGCCTTTCCACCAAAAGTTCTCTCTCTTAGTCCTCGGTACATCTTTGTCTCTCCAGGATGTACGGTGTAAGGTGAATTGTGTGCCTCTTTTAGAGTCTCGTTCCTTAAAGGCTCATTCCTTGGCACACAAATTCTATCTCCAAACATCAAGGTCCAATCAGCGTTCAGAATGAAACCTTCAATGGTCCCTTTTCCCATTCTTGCTTGTATTCCTTCGAGAAACTTGTCCCCTTTTTGTGCATCCTTGATCTGTTCTCTCAAGGTTGGTTGCACTGTGAGGGTAAAAACCATTGCGTTTGCACAACATGGTTTGATAAAAATCAAACTCATCCGAGAAAAGTCCTCAATAAGATACTTTTGCTCGGTTGGCATGACACTGAGGTTTGTATTTCCTTTCCTACTCAGTGCGTCGGCCACTACGTTGGCCTTTCCAGGGTGATAATGGATCGTGCAATCATAAATCCTTTACCATCTCTAGCCATCTTCTTTGACGCATGTTCAACTCCTTTTGCGTAAAGAAGTACTTTAAACTCTTGTGGTCCGTATAGATCTAACATTTTTCTCCATATAGGTAGTGACGACATATCTTTAATGCATGGACCACTACAGCTAATTCCAAATCATGAGTTGGATAATTTTGTTCATGAGGTTTTAATTGTCGGGACGAGTATGCAAATTCACCTTTTCCGTGTTGCATAAGGACACATCCTAATCTCGATAAGGATACATCGGTGTAAATCACGTATCCCTCGGTTCCATCGTGAATGGTTAGCACCGGCGATGAGGTTAATCTCTTTTTCAATTCTTGAAAACTTTCCTCATGTCGTTGTCCGCATAACTTCTCATTTTTTCTTCGTTAAATTAGTTAACGATTTTTTGCGATTCGTGAGAATTCTTCTATAAATCTCGGTAATAACCTCGCTAATCTAAGAAAAACTTCGTATTTCATTGGCGTTAGTCGGGGGTTTTCCAATCCATTATGGCATCCAACCGCAGATCCATCTCAATTCCTTTTGCCGAGATTATGTGTCCCAAAAATACAAATCGATCAATCTAAAACTCGATTTCTTGATTTTTTATGAACAATTTCTCTCTCCTCATTGTTTCCATGACGATTTTGAGGTGTCTCTCATGTTGTCCCTTATTCCTTGAATACACCAAAACATCATCGATGAACACAATGACAAACTGATCCGAGTATGGATGGAACACTCGGTTCATTAAGTTCATAAACACCTAAAAGCGTTTGTCACTTCAAACGACATTACCGTGAACTCGTAGTGTCCATACCGTGTCCTAAAAGCTTCACTTTCCTTGACTTTTAGTTGGTGATAACCCGATCTCAAATCAATTTTTTTTTTAGAACACACTTGCGTTCTTTAATTGATCGAATAAGTCCTTAATTCTTGGCAGAGGGTACTTATTCTTAATGGTTAGTTGATTCAGTCCTCGGTAATCGATACACATCCTGAGTGAACCGTCCTTCTTTTTCACAAATAGGACGGGTGCTCCCCCACGAGAAACGCTTAGGCACGATGAATTTCTTGTCTAGTAATTCTTGCAGTTGTTCTTTTAACTCCTGCAATTCTTTTAGCGCCATCCTGTATGGTGCCTTTGACACAGGCGTAGCTCCGGGTATCAACTCAATGGCAAATTCTACTTGGGTATCCCAGATAGGTCTTCAGGAAAAACGTCGAGGAAGTCTCTTACAATTGACACTTCTGTTGGTAAATCCTTATCTTTTGTTACCTTGGAAATGTTGATTAAGTATCCTTGACTTCTTCATTTCCCTAGTAACTTTACAGCTTTCATCGCAGAGATTACTCGTATTCCTGTTTTAGTCAGTCCCACTGAAAGTGAAATGTTGACCGTCCTTCTTTTCAAAGTCTATCTCGCGATCCGAACATCTTATGGTTGCCTTATTCCTTGTCAACCAGTCTATTCCCAAAATGATGTCAAAGTCTTTCATCTTAAGAACATGAAGGTCAGTTCCTATCTGGTGTTCCTATCTTATGGTTGCCTTATTCCTTGGATGAAATTAAAGGAAGATTTTGAAGTTGGTGCTCGGTTAAATATCACTCTTTTTGTAATTTTCAGTTTTCGAAATGGTTAGAGAATCCTAGGAATATACTTGAGAGCTAAGACTTTTCATAAATTGTACATCATTGTATAGTAAGACTCTTTGTTCTCTGTTATTGTGGAATAAAGAACTTTTAGTTACAAAAAAAAAAGGGCCTGAAAAAGCTTAGCCCTAAACCTTGTTTTTTCCGGTTTAAACGAGCTGGCCATACCTCTCTAGAAACACCCTTAAGTCGGACTAAAATAACAATCTCACTGGTGATTCAATTTCTTCCTGGCCAATTCCCACCGATTCGGATGAGGCTATTGTTTTCCATATACTCGTACACGAGTAGCAATTGATCTCCTTCTATACAGCAGCCATGCAGCTTCACAAGGTTCGGGTGTTGTACGCGTGAAATCATGCCTATCTCAATTAGAAATTTGTTGTTTCCTTGCCACGATCTTGATGGCAGCTGCTTGACAGCAACTACCGTGTCGTCGGCTAGTACATCCTGCACCACTTTTTCTGTCAGAAATCTTGACTGCTATATAAATGTAACATGATATTAAAGATATAAAATATTTAGATATGTGATTATTCAATTTGGTATCACTCATGTTGAAATCTCATAGACATACATTTTACCATAAATTTAGGCACAAATATGAAATTATACTCCCTAGAAGATGTAAACTTTTTCTCGATTTGCTCCCAATATTAAAAAATGTCCAATTTTGGGGGACAAATGACAAGTCATACGGCCAGAATTGGACTAATTCAAATCACATGTATTATTGAAAAAATATTTCGAATTCGAATATTCGAATATCTTCACCAATACGATCAGGGGGAATTTTTAACCATTTACATAGTATCCTTGGTACGTGTTGACCCGACGTAGTCTTCCTCTACTGAGATCCCGCATAAATGGGTTCTCAATGTGTTGATTATAACCATGTGACAGTTTTAGGTTAAATATATAATTGTAAACACATAATATGAATTCACTAATAAACGGTGGTTAGATAGCACTCACATAGTTTTGGAACCACACTAAAAAATCACTAGTAATAGATTCACCTACTTGTGCATCTAAGATGTTTGGATGTATACGGTGTAGCTCTTCAGTATAGATCCTTATTGAAAGCAATATATATTATTAATCATATATTATATAATTATAATAAATATGCTATAATTAATTAAAAGTGTAAATGATACGCATATTAAATACTTACTGAATGTATGGTTGGACTTCATCACAATTGAATAACACATACTTATGTGCAACTTCAATCTCTTGTCAGTTTAACCATGGTCGTTCAATACTTTTTTGTTGGGATTATACTGAAAAGTATGTTTTTTACTTTGTATAATCGAAACTGAATTTCCAGGTTTATTTAATGAAATAAATTGTTTATCACTGATGCTTTAAATATGATTGAATGTTACATATATTTACTGCATAACTGTTCAATAATTCGTACGTGTTACACTGTAGTTAATTTAGTGATACCAGATCACAGAAGATTAAATTAACAGTCCCTTGTAACTAAAAGTACGCCATTCACGACCTAGATGGAAATGAACAACCCATCATGAAAGGTTGAGGTGTAAGGCTCAGATTGGTTTGTCTTGACCAAGAGATTACACTAGTGCATGACCGATCAAATTGAATAGGACCTCCATGGGAGGATAAATTCTTCAAATCGAACAAGGAAGAATTAGACCTCGGTGGTTCGTTGTTTCTTAACCTTCGCCCCTTAAATAGGATCACGGGGATTGGTAACTATTGCTTTGACTTATCATGGGTAGCGAATCGTAGAGATTCAATACTTTTATCTTGGGCAATATTATTGGTCACATGTGATTGCTAAGATTTAATACGAAGAATCGTGTGCAAGTACGCTTGTTTGATTTGCCCCCTTGGGAGGTTCATAAGCTTTATCATACCAAATCTTGCAAGTGGAATTAGTTTCCAGTATGGATAATAATGTTGAACCGCTTCCTAATTAAGGACAAAAGATATTAATTAACGGAAAGCTATTTCAAAGGGCTTGAATTAATTAATGGGCTAGATAATCTTAAACACGGAAATAATGACCGGGAGCCATATTGACTGTAATATGGGTTAAGATAGATAGTGCAATATTAATTATGTAGTGGGATTAGTTAATATTTATGGGCTTGAATTATATTGTGGCTCAATATTAGATATTCAAGATCCATTAGAAGGTCCAATCTTAATTCTCCTAAAGGCTCACTGAGTAGCCCAACAAATAGTCAAATAACTGAAAAAGGTGATTAAAATAAAATAAATATTGTTGCTTAATTTTCCTTGAAATTTTCGAAAATTATGGATGAAGTTGGGAGAAAGATTTTCTTTGAATTTTGTTATGGAATGAAGATATGTATTCTTGGAATACAAGATTATCTCATTAAATTCAAGAAATCTCCCACATGGTTTATCCATATGTAATTTTCGAAAAAGATGAAAATATAGCGGGCACGAAAGATTATCTTGATTTTCTTGAAAAGATATTATGGAAGATATGTATTTCTTGAAATACAAGAATATCTCATAAATTCAAGAAGATCCAAATCTTGGATTCTTGCACACACTAAATTTTCGAAAATCCATATAATAGAGGAAGTAGGATTTTTGTGGAATATTTTAATTATGGGGAAAAGAATATAGGAGATATATTCAAGATTTCTTGGTGATCAAGAAAAGTCTTTTCCCACATTGATTTTCTACTGAAAAATTCGACCATCTCCCTCCTATAAATAGGGGATGATTAGTTCATTCCCAAGTACAATTCCATGTTCTGGAAATATTAGCAAATCCACATAAGTGGTGCAACAAAGTTTATTTTTTCCTTTTGTTAATTGTTCGACAAGTATCCTTCCACCGGATAGTTGAGCAAGGGCTAAGGGAATACTTGGGAAGTCCTTTTGGTTAGTCCGTCCGACCAAAGTCACTGCCATCCCGAGAGGTACGTTCACGTAAACCCGTAGATTCCGCATGCGTAGGTTTTACGTGACTTTTTATATGCATGATATGTTGTTGCAATTATTATTTGAATTAATATAGGATTAATTCATGCTAGTAATAATTAATGAATTAAATTTGTATTTAAATATTCACCCCTAATAGATCTCACGGCAACACATTCCCCAACACCGTATCGAGCCACTAAGTTTTGCTCGATTTTTAAATTGTAATTTAATTCGTGGACATTAAATTTGAAATTGATAGTAGAATCTGTTAGATTTGTTTTTGCGGTGTATCCAATTGTCATGGATTTTAATGTTTATTTTTGCATGCATATAAACTGTGGTTTTTTTTTAATTCGATTCGTTCGGATTTGTTTTGCCTCGTGAGAAAATCCACGAGTAGACTAGGATTTGTTTGATTTGATCAATGTAATAGACTAGTCTAGATCTAGGTTTATTTATTTTTTATAAATAAATTGTAACCGGATCGGGAACAAAGAGACAAAGAATTAAAGGACGAAATCCATAACCAGGCGTAAGCGGCGGGGCATGTGTGCACTTGTCGGCCTTGGCTTGAGCCGAACAGCAGCCTTGAGCGGCGTTCACAGGCGGTCTCGCTCCGAGCCGCTTGAGCCGAAAGCCCGGATACCTGTGGCCAGCGCACCATGTGAGATCTGTAATACTTATTTATTCTTGAGTGTGGTGGCGGGCGGGCGCCTGCGTGGATCTGTGAGATCGCCACGTCGCCTCTTAGAGATAAACCTTACAATAGACACTGTAGAGGCGTCTTAGAACCTTTGTGTGTGACAGCAGCGGTCTTAGAGAAACATCTGGAAACATGATGTTGGTAAATGGGATCATAGGCGTGCATCCAGGCTGTGAGCTACTAGGCGTGGAGGTTAGGGAGCAGTATTTTTTGAAGACGAGCAGTGGGAGAAATTCGAGGCGTGTTTCCTTCTTCAAGATCAAGCCAAGAAAAAATCAAACCATGACAATTGGATAATTTGTGCCCAATATGTTTATTTTTTTTTTGCTTGACTTTTTTGTGCTATCTTATGCTTTATTTAATTTGTTTAAATGTGTTTGCATGAGGGTTGCCAAATGGAAAAATCTCACCTTCAAAATTACTAAGTATGTTTAAATAATTAATTGACAATTTTATTCCGGATAATAAAATTGAATTAATTTTGACCTCCATGATTTATTTATTTGTGAATTCTTTTGAGAAATTCCCAAAACGGATCGGCTCAAAAGATAGGTTTCACATGAATGAATTCCAAACGGATGATTGTGGGTTATTACTAGTGGCGATTTATGACCCTCCCAACGAGGCTCGATCAAAGCGAAATAATAATCGTGTATTTAATCATGGTTATTACTTAGGTATAAAATTGATATGCATATACTTCCCCGAAGTCCCTGTCAATTTTATATTGGTCAAGTGGGAGCCAACTATTAATCTGGATATTAAAGGTTTGTAACTGTTCTTGTTTGTAACATGCTTGAATGTGTTTAAATAATGACTCACCCAAAGTAGCTTATTTAAACTGTTTTGAGATGTTGGCTGATGCATGTTCATATTTTTTTTTGAGATTTTAATATGAAGCATGTGATCGAACCTTGTGATATACTTGTGCTATTGCATATAGTTGTTTATTCCAGTTCAGCATGTCGTTACCTTTTAATCCACTATTATTATACTTAAAGTCAATACAATATGTATGGAAACTATATTGATTGGAAACGAAAAATTATCCTAATCGCACAAAAAAGACAAGTGGATTCTTGACACATCAAAAATCGATGAGCCAACCGACGAAATCAAACACGCGGGACTCGTCCCGATCACCTTGAGAGAGAGATGTCGCCACTGAAAAAGGTGGAGGGCAAGCCCGTAAGGGATTACGTCCTCAAAATAGATGGCCCATCTGAACAAACTTGAAATTCTGAGTGCAGATTATGATCTGGAGACTCAGATGGATTTTGTACTTCACTCTTTGCCCAAAAAGTTTTTGAGCATTTTGGCCTCGCTAAATTAATTTGTTGCAAGCTTTTGGTCTCGGCAAAATGATGATAAGGCACCAAACTCAAGTTTTGACGGCAAAGTGGTCCTTCATCTTCATCTTCTAGGCCAAAGGAAGGCAAGATAAAGAAGAGGACAAAAAAAGCCATAAGCAATAAAACTCAATCATTGCCAAGGGCAATGGTAAGATGAGGAATGCTTGTTGTGTCAAGAAAAATCCAAAGAGGAAGTGCTTAAGATGTGGTAAGAGAGGACAATGGAGGTTTTGCCTGTTCCAACCCCAAAAGGGACGGAAAGAAAGGTAATTCTCACGCACTAGTTGTTGAAACTTGTTTAGCGGGCGATACTTCTCATTCGTGGGTGGTTGATACGAGATCCACTAATCATGTTGGCTTCACGGGTTCTAAATGATCCGCAACTTAGTGGGAGTGAGATCCTCATCACAATCGGGCAACGCGTTTAAAAAGAGAAGACATTGCAATGCTACGTAAGTGGCGGCGATATTGCAATACTACGATAGTAACGATTATTGCAATACTACGCAAGTAGCAGACATTGCAATGCTACATGAGTAGCAGTTAAAGCAGTGGGAGAAGTGCACCTATCTTTTGAAGATAAAGTTTTTTGAGATTATCTTTATGTTCCCAGTTTTAGAAAGAATTCACTTTCAGTTTCTAAAATTCGATTAAAGGACACTAAGTTTATTCTAATAAGAATGACATCATTTTTTGAAATGATGAGTGTATCTGTTACGGGACATTGATGGAAAATCTCTATACAATTAACTGTGCACACCACTCACGAAATGCATCCTATAACACATCAACTATTTCCGACAAAAGAAAGCATGAACGAAACACTTCTTTGGCATCTAAGATTAGGTCATATAAATCCAAAGAGGATCCAAAGGTTGGTGAAAGATGGTTCACTGGAGCGTCTCCAAGTTGAACAAATTCCAACCTGCGAATCATGTTTGGAGGGTAAAATGACCGAGAGGGCATTTGGAGCCAAAGGGAATAGGGCTAAAGAAGTGTTAGAGATCGTTTACAAAGATGTGTGTAGTTCAATGTCAACCAAATCAAGAGGAGGTTATGAGTAATTTTATTGATGATTACTCAAGGTACATTTTCCTTATGAAGCATGAATCTGAGACCTTTGAGAAATTCTAAGAATTTAAGGCTTAAACAGAGAATCACAAGGAAAAACGTATCAAGTCTCTACGATCTGATCGTGGAGGCGAATACCTCAGCAATGGGTTTTTGAACTACTTATCTGATGAAGGGATTGTATCCCACTCATCGCACTGTGAACCCCTCAACAAAACGGGGTTGCAGAGCGAAGAAACATAATTCTTTTGGAAATTGTTAGATCAATGATGAGTTATGCGGATCTTCCCGAGTCGTTCTGGAGTCATACCTAGCGGCTTACATTCTGAACTTGGTGCTATCCAAAACGGTTCCCAAAACTCCCAAAGAATTGTGAACCGGGCGCAAGCCTAGTATGAGACATATGAGAATTTGGGGGTGTCCCACGTGTTGGACAAAAGAAGCCATAAAATTGATCCTCGATTAGAATTAAGGTCGTTTGTAGGATACCCCAAGGGAACAAAAGGGTGTATGTTCTATAGTCCCGAAGATCAAAAGGTGGTCATCAGCACCCACTTTAGATTTTTGGAAGAAGACTATATGAACCAAAGAAAACCCAGAAGTGAGATTACCTTAAATGAGCTTAGAGGGCAAACCTCAGTGCCAACTGTACTAGATGATATACCAAATGATACGTTTTCACAACCGGAACCTCGTCGTAGTGGGAGGGTTGTTTAACAGCCCGAGAGATTCATGGGAATAGGAGAGTCCTCGGACTTGATTCCCGGACAAGACGAATCAGACCCATGGACATATGACGAGGCACTCCAAGATAAGGATGCAGATTCTTGGCAAACAGCAATGAAAGCCGAAATGGGTTTTATGTTTCATAATAGGATGTGGGAGCTAGTCGAACCACTTAATGGGGTCAAATCCATTAGATGCAAGTGGTTATATAAGAGGAAAAGAGGACCGGACGGGAAGGTTGAAACCTTTAAAGCAAGACTAGTGGCGAAAGGTTACACTCAAAAAGAAGGGATCGATTATGAGGAAACTTTTTCGCCCGTAGCCATGCTTAAGTCCATCCGTATTCTCTTATCGATTGTTGCGCATTTCGACTTTGAAATCTAGCAAATAGATGTCAAGACAGCTTTCCTTAACGGAAGTCTTATTGAAGAGATCTATATGCAACAAACCCAAGGTTTCATTGAAACAGGCCAAGAACACCTAGTTTGTAAGCTCAAGAGGTCCATTTACGGATTCAAATAGGCATCCAGAGCTTGGAACCAATGTTTTGATCATGTTATAGAGTCTTATGGGTTTGATCAAAACGAGTTTGAAAGTTGTGTGTGTAAAAAGCGTGTCGAAACTGCATTGGATTCTTAGTACTATACGTAGACGATATTCTGATCATCGGGAATGATGTGAAGGTGTTATCAGACGTAAGGGCATGTTTTCAAAACAGTTTGATATGAAAGACTTAGGGAAAGCCGGACATATCCTTGGGATCAAGATAACTCGAGATCGCCAGAAAAGGATGATCGGGTTATCGCAAGTTTCATACATAGACACTGGTTTTTGAAACGATTCAGCATGCAAGATTCCAAGAAAGGATTCGTACCTTTCAGACTTGGAATCCATCTATCCAAGAAAATGTTCCCTAAGACGAAAAGGAGATAGATGACATGAAAGGTATTCCTTGTGCTTCGTTGCCGGAAACCTTATGTATGCATTCTTTGTGTCACGAGACCCGGATATCCGCTTTGCCGCGGGCATGGTAGAAAGATATCAAAGTAGCCCGGAAAAAGCGCATTGACTTTACGCTTAAAAAAACATTCCAAGTATCCGAAAAGAACTCGGGATAGAATGTTGATTTATCGATCCGATACTCCAATCCCCATCGGCCACACTAACTCGGATTTCCAATCGACTTAGATTCCGAAATTATCCGCCTCGCTTAGTGTGTTTCCATTTGGGAAGTGTAGCCATCAAATGGACGAGTGTGAAGCGTAAATGCATCACCGACTCAACCATGGAAGTCGGGTAAGTAGTCGCCAGAAGCAATAGAAAGAACCGATTGGGCTCTAGATCTTCTTAGTGGACTTGGATGGTATTCTGAATTTGTCTAGCAATATCTGCTAGGAGCAGTTGCAAATTCAAGAGAACCAAGAGTCCACGAGTCAAACAAACACATTAAAGGAAAGACATCTTATACGAGAAATCGTTAAGAGAGGAGATATAGATGTGGCAAAGATAGCGTCCCGAGGACATGACCTAGCAGATCCATTCACAAAGTCTGCCCCTCTCAATACATTCGAGAGACATGTGAGTGGAACGGGTGTCAAGACCGCTAAACTGCTTTTGAGTATAAGTGGGAGAAATTATTAGGTTCGTGTAGGTGACATTAGATGTCACGGACTACGCGAGACATGTTGTAGTATACTTAAAAGCGGACTTTGAGTATAAGTGGGAGATTGTTGGGATTGTCTTGAAAAAATATGCTTTTTACTTTGTATAATCGAAAACCAATTTCTAGGCTTATTTATTGAAATAAATTGTTTATCACCGATGCTTTAAATATGATTGAATGTTACATATATTTACCGCATAATTGTTCAATAATTCAGACGTGTTACATCAGAAGTTAATTTAGTGATACCGGATCACGTAAGATTAAATTAACGGTTCCTTGTAACTAAAAAGCGCCATTCACGACCTAGATGGAAATGAACAACCCATCATGAAAGGTTGAGGTGTAAGGCTCGATTGGTTTGTCTTGACCAAGAGATTACACTAGTGCATGACCGATGCCTTTGAATAGGACCCTCTGGGAGGATAAATTCATCGAATCAACAAGGAAGAATTAGACCTCGGTGGTTCGTTGTTTCTTAACCTTCGTCCCCTTAAATAGGATCACGTGGGATTGGTAACTATTGCTTTGACTTATCATGGGTAAATAATCGTAGAGATTCAATACTTTTTATCTTGGGCAATATTATTGGTCACATGTGATTGCTAAGATTTAATACGAAAGAATCGCGTGTGCAAGTACGCTTGCTTGATTTGCCCCCTTGGGAGGTTCATAAGCTTTATCATACCAAATCTTGCAAGTGGAATTAGTTTTCGGTATGGATAATAATGTTGAACCGTTCCTCGACCAAGGACAAAAGATATTAATTAACGGAAAGCTATTTCAAAAATGCTGAATTAATTAATGGGCTAGATAATCTTAAACACGGAAATAATGACCTTATTTCATATTATTTGTAATATGGGTTAAGATGGATAGTGCAATATTAATTATGTAGTGGGATTAATTAATATTTATGGGCTTGAATTATATTGTGGCTCAATATTAGATATTCAAGATCCATTAGAAGGTCCAATCTTAATTCTCCTAAAGGCCCCCTGAGTAGCCCAACAAATAGTCCAATAACTGAAAAAGGTGATTAAAATAAAATAAATATTGTTGCTTAATTTTCCTTGAAATTTTCAAAAATTATGGATGAAGTTGGGAGAAAGATTTTCTTTGAATTTTGTTATGGAATGAAGATATGTATTCTTGGAATACAAGATTATCTCATTAAATTCAAGAAATCTCCCACATGGTTTATCCATATGTATTTTTCGAAAAAGATGAAAATATAGCGGGCAAGAAAGATTTTCTTGATTTTCTTGAAATGATATTATGGAAGATATGTATTTCTTGAAATACAAGAATATCTCATAAATTCAAGAAGATCTAAATCTTGGATTCTTGCACACACTAAATTTTCGAAAATCCATATAATAGAGGAAGTGAGATTTTTGTGGAATATTTTAATTATGGGAAAAAGAATATAGGAGATATATTCAAGATTTCTTGGACATCAAGAAAAGTCTTTTCCCACATTGATTTTCTACTGAAAAATTCGACCATCTCCCTCCTATAAATAGGGGATGATTAGTTCATTCCCAAGTACAATTCCATGTGCTGGAAATATTAGCAAATCCACATAAGTGGTGCAACAAAGTTTATTTTTTCCTTTTGTTAATTGTTCGACAAGTATCCTTCCACCGGATAGTTGAGCAAGGGCTAAGGGAATATTTGGGAAGTCCTTTTGGTTAGTCCATCCGACCAAAGTCACTGCCATCCCGAGAGGTACGTTCACGTAAACCCGTAGATTCCACAGGTTTTACGTGACTTTTTATATGCATGATATGTTGTTGCAATTATTATTTGAATTAATATAGGATTAATTCATGCTAGTAATAATTAATGAATTAAATTTGTATTTAAATATTCACCCCGAATAGATCTGTGCAACTCATTCCCCAACATTTTTCTCAAACATTGACCTGGAAACTTAAACACGGACAAATTACCCTCAATATCATCAGCAACATTGTCTGTGCCTCTACCGTCATAATTACGAGGCTCGTTTCTCAACCTTGTTCTAACATGATTCTAGAAATAGTAAGAACAAAATGTTGTAACCTCCTCACACAAGTAGACATTAACAATTGATGCTTCAACTTTTGTCTTTTGTTTAGCATTGAGCTTCAAGTTATGGAGATATATATAATAAAAAAATTGATAAGAGCTAAACATAAGTATATATATTTGTATAAATAGATTGTTCAATGAAGGTTTACCTCTCAAATGGACATATCCACCTGTATTGCACTGGACCAACAATTTTAGCTTCATATGCTAAGTGCACCGGTAAGTGCTCCATCGAATCAAATGAGCTGGGAGGGAAAATGCGCTCCAATTTGCATAAAATAACTGGAATGTCTTTCTCCAAGCGGACCATGTCGTCCCACGTAATCATTGTAGACATTAAATCTTTGAAGAATAGACTCAATTCAGTTACAGCCCTCCAGATACTGTTCGGTAGGAATTCCCGGAATGTGAGGGGCAACAATCGTTGCATAAACACGTGACAATCGTGACTTTTCATCCCAGACACCTTCCCGTTTGATGTGTTTACATAACAACTCAAATTGGAAACATAGTCATCTGGAAATCTCAGCTCTTCTATCCAATTACACAAAGCTACTTTCTGTTTCTTATCAAGTGTGTAATTGGCTTGGGGATATCTTCCTGTACCCTCATCCCTCTTCAAGTGATCACGTTTGCATATCTCGTTCAACTCATCACGCGACTTTGCAGTGTCTTTTATATTAGATTTGATTTGTTTTGATTTTGGAAGTTGGTCCTCTTTTTTTCTGGTGTGATAATTTCTGATATCTCTCCTTTATTCTCGTGTGATGTAGGAAGTCTAATTCAATCAGCACTCCAACCACTTTCTTTTACTCTTGATTTCTGTTTGTTAAATTTTGGTTTATGGATTTCTGTGTGGTAACTGGTAAATCTTGGTTTATGTGTTTCCCTTAACTCTCTGTATGCGAAAATGAAATTTAACGGGCTTGAAATTTAACTCTTGAGGGCTTGGATCCAAATATCCATCTATATACTAATAGAGAGTTTTTTTCATGATGTGTCAACTCCATGTTAATTTAACCTATGTGTCATTCAATGAGAAATTTGAGTACACATGTCATTTTTCTATTTGATTCTTTTTATAAAAGAATTCCATGTGTCATGAAACTTAAAGTTTTTGTGTACAATTAATTTCTAATTATTTAGGTATTTAAAATATGTGTGAATGTTATTACTTTATGTTTTATTTAACTATATAATATTATTCATTTATATTTATTTTGGTAATATTTGTTTGAATTAATCTAAGATAAATAAAATATTCATTCTAAATATATTTTATCTTAGTGTGAATTATATTCCACTATTAATATTTTAATAAATAATTTTATTTTATAATTGTTCTTATGTATATCTTAACATATTTTATGTGGCAAAAATATTTTATATTATAGTTCATTCACTTTTAACTTTTTTTTTATTACATATTAGTCGATTTATTTGTTTTGATCTGTAGGTTTCAATTTCATATTAAAATGGATAAATAATATTTGACACAATAATTTTATTCCAAGGTTTAAGAAAATTTACTAATATACATCTTAAACAATTATTAATTCATATTTATGTATATATTTATATTTTTAATTATTAAATATAATATTTATTAAAAATATTGCAATTTTTAATTAGAAACCGCGTAACACGTGGGCACTAAACTAGTTTAGTATAATTAAAAGCCCATTCGACCAAATTTAATGGGCCAATTTTTATTTAAAAAAGCAAATATCTATTTTATATTTTAATATACTTTTTCTATTTTTTCTTTTAAATATATTTTTACATTTTTTTTTAGGTGAGAGATACTGGTCAGAAAAAATTGATACTAGTACTCAATTTTATCTTGGTTCGTGCGCATGAAAACTAAATATAACTCTGGAGAGACTCAATGAGAGAAAACTGATAGTACTCTACAGTGAGAGAAAATTGATAATACTCAGTTTTATGTCGGAGGTCATACAAGTGCTCAATTTTATGTCGTTGGTCATACAATTTTTATTTTCTCCTTTTAAATTATTTTATATTAATTATATCATGTGAAACATATATACTATTATGATAAGATTAATATATATATATATATATATATATATAGTTAGTTAGTTAGTTTAAATAACCATCTTTTGGGGTGGTGGTCCCCCTTTTGTGGTGTGGTGGTCCCCCTTTTGTTGGGTTGCGATTCTGGTTGCGGTTCAGAGTTGCAGTTTCGTGTGGTCCATCTCTTGTGGTGATTGTGGTTCGGGTCTACAGCGAGATGAAATGATGTTGTCATGTCCCCGGTGGTAGAAGAAATTATTGTAATTGATTATGTTAGGAAACTATTGTAATTGATTGTCTTTAAAAAAAAATTAATTCTTTTAATGAACTAGTTTTACATTTTTTTTTTGAATTTCTTGAAAATGACTTATCTTCTACAATTTATACTAATGTCCTCCTTCAAATGTTGTAAATTTATTCTTTATCCAACGATTAACAAAAAAATTCTAAAACATTCAATAGTTCTCCATATGTAAAATTTTCTAAAACCCTCTATAGGTCTCTATATGTACGAAATTATTCTAAATTACTCTGCATTTGTTATTCTAGGGATAACTACATAGTTTTGTAGACAAACAAATGTTTAAATATATATTATAAATATCTTTAAATGTAATCATTATCATTAAAATTATATATACAATTGTTGTGGGCATATATGGCGCGAGGTCGGGCCCGACACAGAAAAAGAAACAGAGGAGGACCGCACCACATTTTGCACAAGTATAACACCTCATGAAAGGATGGAAACGAAGGCATGTCAAGCACCGGCACACGACACGATGCACCTCGCAGTCGATCAACTGACAAGTAATCGAGCATTAATGGGGATGGAACTGCGGCGCGAAAGCAAATTGGGACCTTACCTAAGAATGGCCTCAATCAGAGATGTGTCAGTAAAAAAGACGGTAATGATGAGTAGCTATGAGTAGATAGACGGCTAAATCCCTGCAAATTCGGATTTGCCTCGGGCGACGTCCCAGCGAGGAGCGCAAGCTCTTGATCCTCGAGCGACCTCCCAAAATGACCTCCGCACTGGGTCACATCAATCATGTAGCATTTAATATTTTGCGAGCTATTTCCTACACTTGTCTTTGTAAATCGGGAGAGTGAGCTCCACTCTCCCAAACCTTATAAATAGGGGTCATTTATGACCAAGGAAAAGGAGAGAGAAATCAATACCTTACCAAACCTCTTGCAAATCTATTGCTCAAACTCTTACTCTCTCAAGCAATCATATAACATAAATACAATCCATCTTACACATTTATTGTTTGTGTCACTAAGATCATCAAGCCACATCTTAATCCATAATCCTCATATTTTAGTACACAACAATTGGCGCTAGAAGGAGGGTACTCTTTAAGAAATATCGAGCTAAGTTCTTAGTAGTGTTTTCTCATTGGAGTTTTCCTCACGAATCTTCGGTACAAACTCATCTCATATACCCAAATATCTCAAAAGAAAAATCACTCAACCATGTCTCAAGCAACTCTCATCACCAAGAGGAAAGCCTTTTCAGTTTCATGTCGCTCCGGCGGAGCAGGGGCTAGCGGCCCGGCCGTTAGCAACTGCAAGGCTGGGGGACCCACCACGGGGATTGCTCAAAAGCTCGAGCAGATCCGTACTCCGAAAGAAATCGATGAAGCCATCCCAGAGTTACGCCGAAAGCAGGCCGAAGTGCAGATCCCAGATGGCGACCTACGCCACAACCTGAACCGGAAGGCCCAAAGCAAGGGCAAGGGCCAAAGGCGCGAGGAATCCCACCGCGAGGAGCCTCACCAGGAGAAATCTGATTGCAGGGGGCCTCGCCATGAGGAGCCTCTCCATGAGGGATCTCGCCGCGAGGAAAGCCAAGAGGTCAACTCCCGCGGAACCAAACATACTCCAAACTATCGGCGTAATCCGAACGAGGGGCCAAATCCCATCCACAGGCGTCTGTTCTCAGAGGGTTTCAATGACGGCCAACACCGAGGTCACGGACCCCGGTGAGATCAGCCCAGGCCGACGCAGCGCAACTATGCTGAACTCGAAAGTTCGTGTTCAGGATCGGTAGCCCAAGGCTGACCCAGACAACGAGTATCGGCGAAAGATCGGCTCGAACGAAGTCCTTCACCTCGCAGGGTGGAAAGAACCCCTTCACCTTGAAGACGTCATCGAACCCCATCACCCCACCGACAGGAAAGAAATTCTCCACCTCACTGTCATCCTGGCGAGGTCGCCCGACATAACGACTCTCCGCAGATGGCCGCCATCCTTCAGAACATCAAGGACCTCCAAGAGCAAACGAAAGCAAAGGGGAGTGCCACTCACCACAAAAATACCCATTTCGCCATTATCACCCACGACCATGCTCGCTCCTATACAAATCAAGATCAATGTCAACTCCATCACCCAATACAATGACAGCACCGACCCGATAAATCACGTGAGAAAATACACATCCTACATGAACTCCATGGGCGCGACTGATGCCACTCAATGCCGCCTTTTTCCCGCTCCACTCTAAAGCGATCGAGCTTACATTCAACTCCTACCCCGAGCGTCCATAGAGTCTTTCCACCGATGGCTCAATTGTTCCTCACTCACGCCGCCTCGACCCCGCCTTGAAGGGAACAAAGCGGCGTTTGACAAACATCTATCGATTCGAGGAGAGTCGGACCCAGGCATATATTGATCGAATAGACCAAATTTCATTATGGAAGGTGAGCACGACGGCCAAGGTATTAGGAATAGTGCATGGGTTGAAAAGGAACAAACTCGAAAATGATGAACAAGGATTATCCATCGAAGCTCGCCGATTTTTCGATCTAGGCAGGGGGTTATGATCACCAATGCCAAGATATCGCATCAAGATTGGGCGAGCAAACTGACCAAGCGAGGTGAAGATCAAAGTCAAGAAGCGATCCAAAACCCGAGAAACCGTCATAGAGGCCCGGATCCATGCACTACCGACCTCCGGGACTTTCAAACCGGGGGATAACCCTCCGAGGTAAGACTCGAAAAATCGACCATGAATGCAAACTCGATCTATCAGCGATCGTGGCGACATACAGATTCCCCGCCCAAGAAATGTACCAGACACCTCCAAACTCAACCCAAGAAGTTTTTGTGGACTACCACAACCCATTGGGCATAACACCGAGCATTGTCGCGACCGCAAAGGAGCTTTGAGATTGTACGAGGAAGGAAGTTGAGAGGTTTGTTAAGCCAAGGCAAAGAAAAAAATCACGACCAAGACCACCGCCAGAAACCAAATTTTAACCAAGGAAAGCAAGATCCGCAGATCCCAGCGGGAGCGGAGAACAGGGTCATCCATATGATTTGCCCTACCGGGGGGACCCTTGGGGGATTCCTCCCAGCGACCTCCCTATCTAACCGATGCCAGAAGGCCGAGATGCGAGCTCTCGACAATGCTGTGCTGAGTTGCCTTCCGATCAACACCATCGCCCCAAGTCAGAAGCAGCTCACTTTCACCGAAGAGGACAAAGATGAAGCAACTAGAAAAACGTGTATTGTTGGAAGAGGATGCCATTTGGTCTGAAGAACGCAGGGGAAACCTACCAGCGTTTGGTCAATCGAATGTTCACCGACGAGATTGGAAAGACCAAGGAGGTATAAATCGACTGTTGGGATTATACTGGAAAGTATGCTTTTACTTTGTATAATCAGACTGAATTTCGGACTTATTTACTGAAATAAATTATTTATCACTGATGCTTTAAATATCATCGAATGTTACATATATTTACTGCATAACTGTTCAATAAATAATACGTGTTACATTGTAGTTAATTTAGTGATACCGGATCACGAAAGATTAAATTAATAGCCTTGTAACTAAAAAGTACACCATTCACGACCTAGATGGAAATGAACAATCCATCGTGAAAGGTTGTAGTGTAAGGCTCGAGGTTGGTTTGTCTTGACCAAGAGATTACACTAGTGCATGACCGATGCAATCAAAGAGGATCTACATGAGGATAAATTCTTCGAGGCCCAACTAGGAAGAATTAGACCTCGGTGGTTCGTTATTTCTTAATCTTCGTCCCTTAAATAGGATTGCGTGTGGTTGGTAACTATTGCTTTGACTTATTACGGGTAGAGAATCAAGGAGATTCAATACTTTATATCTTGGGCAATATTATTGGTCACATTCGATTGCTAAGATTTAATACGAGAATCGTGTGCAAGCACGCTTTTCGTTTGACGGTTCTCGGATGTTCATAAGTTTTATCATACCAAATCTTGCAAGTGGAACTAGTTTCCCAGATGGATAATAATGTTGAACCGTTCCTTTACCAAGGATAAAAGATATTAATTAATGGAAAGCTATTTCAAAGGCTTGAATTAATTAATGGGCTAGATAATCTTAAACACGGAAAATAATAACCGAGTCATATTAATCGTAATATGGGTTAAGATGGATAGTGCAATATTAATTATGTAGTGGGATTAATTAATATTTATGGGCTTGAATAATATTGTGGCTCAATATTGATAATTCAAGGTCCATTGGAAGGTCCAATCTTAATTCTCCTAAAGGCCCCCCAAGTAGCCCAACATAAAAGTCCAATAACCTAAAAAGGTGTTTAAAAATAAAATAAATTTTGTTGCTTATTTTTCCTCATTTTTTCGAAAATTATGAATAAAAGGGGAGAAAGATTTCCTTTGAATTTTGTTATGGAATGAAGATATGTATTCTTGGAATACAAGATTATCTCATTAAATTCAAGAAATCTCCCACTTGGTTATTTGTATGCAAATTTTCGAAATTTTTGAAATAAAAGGGAAAGAAAGATTTTCTTGATTTCCTTGAAAATATATTATGGAAGATATATATTTCTTGAAATACAAGTATATCTCATAAATTCAAGAAGATCCAAATCTTGGAATCTTGATCCTTGGTTTTTCGAAAATTGCCATAACAAGAGGAGTTGAGATTTTTTTGGAATATTTTAATTATGGAGAAAAGAATATATGAGATATATTCAAGATTTCTTGGAGATCAAGAAAAAGATTTTCCCATATTATTTTATCACAAGAATTTGATCAACACCCTCTATAAATAGGGTATGATTCTTTCATTCCCAAGTACAATTCCATGTGCTGAAAAAATTAGTAAATCCACAAAGGTGGTGCAACAAATTTTATTTTCCCTTTTGTTAATTGTTCGCGAGTTTCCTTCCACCGGATTGTCGAGCAAGGACTAGGGAATACTTGGGAAGGTCTTTTGGTGTGTTTTCATCGACGAGACCATTGTCATTCCAAGAGGTAAGTTCACGTAAACTCGTAGTAATTCCGCATGCGTAGGATTTACGTGAACCGTTTATATGCATGATTTGTTGTTGAATTATTATTTGAATTAATTTAGGATTAATAATAATTGTTAGAATTAAATTTGTATTTAAATATTCATCTCGAATAGATCCGGGAAATTAATTCCCCAACAACTGGTATCAGAGCCTTGGTTTCGGGCTCTGAATTTTAAATTGTAATTTAATTCATTTTCATTAAATTTGAAATTGGATAGTAGAATTGCTAGATCTTTTTTGCAGGTATCCAATTGTCATGGAATTTAATGTGTTTATTTATGCATGCATATAA
The DNA here is from genome assembly GCA_037126765.1 of Stenogyne calaminthoides. NCBI lineage: Eukaryota > Viridiplantae > Streptophyta > Magnoliopsida > Lamiales > Lamiaceae > Stenogyne > Stenogyne calaminthoides. The sequence goes on from JBBCBC010000011.1 coordinate 16,045,077, forward strand.
ATTGTGGTTTTTTTAATTCGATTCGCTTTCGGATTCGCTTTTGCTTCGTGGAGAAAATTCACGAAAGAGATTAGAATTTGTTTGATTTGATCAATGTAATAGACTAGTCTAGATCTAGGTTTATTTATTTTTGTAAATAAATTGTAACCGGATCGAAATGGAGGCGAGACGAAGAATTAAAAGACGGATCCTAATCGGGCTTAGGCAAATCGTCGCGCTTAAACATGCTGGAGGCAGGCACGCCAGACGGACGCCGGGCGTACAAGACGGGCGTGGGATGAGGCCGGGGGCCGAAGGCCATGGATCGATGACGCAGGCGATGCTGCTGAGGCGCTGCAGACGACGCGGGTGATGGGAGGCGACGCGGCGGGCGATGCGCCGAGGTGCGACGGGCGATGGGGGAAGGCGCAGGGCGACATCGCCGAGATGATAGTACACGGACGCGCGTGCCGGGCGCCACACAAGACACGGACGCCACTCGACACGGCCGGGAGGGAGTGCTAAAGGGCACTCGACCATGAAATGGGTCGATGACGGGGCTTGACAAGACATTTTTTTAAACGGTCAAGAGGGAGCTTTTCGAGACGAGCGATGAAGATGATTTGAAGATATGACAAAAAATTAACCATGACAATTGGATAAATGTGCCCAATATGTTTAATTTTTTGTCTTGATGTTTATGCATTATTTTATGCTTATTTAAATTGTGTTTAAATTTGCGATGCATGAGAAAATGTTTTGAAAAATCTCACTTTCAAAAATTACTAAGTATGATTAAACAATTAATTGACAATTTTATTCCTAATAATAAAATTGAATTAATTATCGACCTCCATGATTTATTTATTTGTGAATTCTTTTGGAGAAATTCCCCCCTTTTGACGGTCAAAAGATAGCTTTCACATGAATAAATTCCAATTGATGATTGTGGATTATTACTAGTGGCGATTTATGACCCTCCCACGAGGCTCGATCAAAGCAAAATAATAATTTCAGATTTAATCATGGTTATTACTTAGGTATAAAATTGATATGCATATACTTCTTCAAGTCCTGTCGATTTAATTTTATATTGGTCGAAAGGGAGCCAACTATTAATCTGGATATTAAAGGTTTGTAAATCGTTTTGTTTGTAACTCGTTTGAATGTGTTTAAATAATGACCCACCCCACGTGGCTTATTTAAACTGCTTTTGAGATGTTGGGTGATGCATGTTCATATTTTTTGGAGATTTTAATATGAAACATGTGATCGAATTTTGTGATATATTTGTGCTTATGCATATTATTATTTATTTCCAACATGTCGCAACCTTTTAATCCATCATTATATACACTCAAAGAACACCAATTAACCGGAGATAACTATGTTGTTTGGAAACGGAATATGAGTTTTGTCCTACTCACAAGAAGAACGTTATTGGGTTCTTGATGTACCCAAGCCCCGATGCCCTCTTGATGGATCTCGATGCGAAAGGCACTTGTATAATATTTGGGAGCAGGCCAATGAACCCATGAAACGTGTAATCTTGACTTCACTGTCTGATGATTTGAGACACATTCATGAAGGTGTTGAGTCTGCTGCAGAAATTATACAAAGTCTTGAAGAAATGTTTTTAACAAAAGACAACATGATCAATCAGTTTAAAACCGGCGACGTGGCTAGGCTAAAAATGGCTGAGGGAACACCCGTAAGGGAGCATGTTCTCAGAATAAAATGCCATTTTGATAAACTTGCTTATCTCGGTACTAAGTATTGTGATGAGGCTCAAATCGAATTTCTTTTCCTAACTCTTCCAAGGTGTTTTGATGAGTTTTACTGTAGTTTTGTGATGAGCGATCACATGTTTACTATGGACACTCTACAAGAAGCCTTGGAGATAATGGAGAAGCATTTAGGAAAGAAAGACGAAGCATTGGTGACCAAAAGTATTTTCTCAAGATCTAGGCCAATGGAAGGCAAGACTCAAGAAAAGGAAAGTTGTCAGAACTAAAGCATACTCATCACTAAGAAATGTAAGAGAAAGACAACTAGTTGGTTAGGTGTCAAGAAAGTACCAAAAGGAAAATGCTTCACGTGCGGTGAAAAGGGACATTGGAGGTCAGCCTGTTCCAATCCCAAAAGGAATGAAAAGAAAGGTAATTCTCACGCATTAGTTGTTGAAACTTGCTTAGCGGCGTATGCCTCCCATTTATGGGTGGTGGATACGAGATTCACTGATCATGTTTGTTTCACTTTACAGGGGTTCAAGCGGACCCAGCAACTTAGTGGGAGTGAGATCCTCACCACACTGGGCGATGCTCACGAGGTGGCAAATAAGCGATGGGGAGAAGTGCACCTGTCTTTTGAAGATAAAGTTTTAATTTTAAGAGATGTACTTTACGTTCCGAATTTTAGAAAGAATTTAATTTCGGTTTCTAAGCTTTACCTTGATGGATATTCGGTTACTTTTGATAAGTTGTTACCATTTCTCTTTATGATAAATTTATCTGTCATGGAACGTTCTCAAGTAATCTCTATACAATTAACTGTGCACACCACTCACGAAATGCATCCTATAACACATCAACTATTTCCGATAAAAGAAAACGTTCATCAGACGTGAATGAAACACTTCTATGGCATCTAAGATTGGGACATATTAATCCAAAGAGGATCCAAAGGTTGGTGAAAGATGGTTCACTAGAGTTTCTCCAAGTTGAACCAATTCCAACCTGCGAATCATGTTTGGAGGGTAAAATTACCAAGAGGGCATTCGAGCCAAGGAATAGAGCCAAAGAAGTGTTAGAAATCGCTCACACGCACGTATGTGGTCCAATGTCAACCAAAGCAAGAGGAGGTTACGAGTATTTCATCACTTTTATTGATGACTACTCGAGGTACTAAGATTATATTTTCCTTATGAAGCATAACTGAGACCTTTGAGCAATTCAAAGAATTTAAGGCTCAAGCAGAATCATAGGAAAAATGTATCAAGTCTCTACGATCCGATCGTGGAGGTGAGTACCTCAAATGATGAGTTTTTGAACTACTTGTCGATGAAGGATTGTATCCTACTTATCGCAGACCAAACCCCTCAACAAAACGGGGTTGCGCAGAGCGAAAAAAACAAAACTCTTTTAGAAATGGTTAGATCAATGATGTGTTATCTGGGATCTTCCCAAGTCGTTCGGGGTCATGCCTTGAAACAACGGCTTACATTCTCAACTTGGTGCCATCCAAATCGGTTCCCAAAACTCCCAAAGAATTGTGGACCCAGGCCTTGAAGCCCGGTTTGAGACATATGAGAATTTGGGGGTGTTCGCCCACGTGTTGGATAAGGAAGCCGAAATCGGATCCTCGATCGTAATTAAGGTTGTTTATAGGATACCCCGAGGGAACAAAAGGGTGTATGTTCTATGGTCCCAAAGATCAAAAGGTAGTAATAAGCACCCATTTTAGATTTTTGGAGGAAGACTATATGAACGAAAGAAGACCCAGAAGTGAGATTACCTTAAGTGAGCTAAGGGGGCTAACCTCATTGCCAATTGTACAAGATGATATATCAAACGTCACACTTTCACAACCGGAACCTCGTCGTAGTGGGAGGGTTGTTAGACAGCCCGAGAGATTCATGGGGATAGGAGAGTCCTCGGACTTGATTCCCGGACAAGATGAATCAGACCCATGGACATATGATGAGGCAATCCAAGACAAGGATGCGATTTCTTGGCAAAAGGCAATGAAAGCAGAAATGGGTTCTATGGATCATAACAGAGTGTGGGAGCTAGTCGAACCACTTAATGGGGTCAAACCCATTGGTTGCAAGTGGGTATACAAGAGAAAGAGGGGACCGGACGGGAAGGTGGAAACCTTCAAGGCAAGGCTTGTGGCGAAAAGGTTATACTCGTAAAGAAGGGATCGACTATGAGGAAACTTTTTCACCAGAAAGAATGCTCAAGTCCATCCGGATTCTCTTGTCGATAGCTGCGCATCTCGATTTTAAAATCTGGCAAATGGATGTCAAGACAGCTTTTCTTAACTGAAGTCTTGATGAAGAAATCTATATGCAACAACCCCAAGACTTCATTGAAAAGAGCCAAGAACACCTAGTTTGTAAGCTCATGAAGTCCATTTACGGACTCAAACAGGCATCCAGAGCTTGGAACCAATATTTTGATCATGTTATAAAGTCTTAAGGGTTTGATCAGAACAAGTTCGAAAGTTATGTGTACAAAAAGCGTGTCGGAACTACATTGGTATTCTTAGTACTATACGTAGATGACATTCTACTCATCGGGAACGATGTAAAGGTGTTATCAGGCGTAAGGACATGGCTTTCAAAAACAGCTTTGATATGAAGGACTTAGGGAAGCCGGGCACATCCTTGGGATCAAGATCACCGAGATCGCAAGAAAAGGACGATAGGCTTATCGCAGAAAGCTTCATACATAGACACTTTATCTTGAAATGATTCAAAGATGCGAGGGTTCCAAGAAAGGCTTCACCTTTTCAGTACATGGAATCCATCTATCCAAGAAAATGTGCCCTAAGACACAAAAGGAGATAGATGACACGAAAGGCATTCCTTATACTTCGGCTGTCGGAAGCCTTATGTATGCAATGCTATGCACGAGACCGGATATCTGCTTTGCCGTTGGCATGGTGGCAAGATATCAAAGTAACCCAGGGAAGGAACATTGGAAGGCAGTTAAAAACATTCTGAAGTATCTGAAAAGAACTCGAGATAGAATGTTGGTTTATCAGTCAGATAGTCTAATCCCCATCGGCTACACGGACTCGGATTTCCAATCAGACTTAGATTCCAGAAAATCTACCTCCGGTAGTGTGTTTTGCATGGGGGGAGGAGCCATGACGTGGAGAAGCGTTGAGCAGATATGCATCGTAGATTCTACCATGGAAGCCGAATATGTAGCTGCTTGCGAGGCAGCGAAAGAAGCGGTTTGGCTCAAGAACTTCCTAGTGGACTTGGATGTAGTTCCGAATTTGCGCCCAAGACAATCATCATTTATTGTGATAATGCCGAGCAATTCATAAATTCAAGGGAACCAAGAGCCCACAAGGCCAACAAACACATTGAAAGGAAATACCATCTTATACGAGAAATCGTTAAGAGAGGAGATATAGAGGTGGCAAAGATCGCGTCGGAAGACAACCTAGCTGATCCATTCACAAAGGGTCTGCCTCAGAATCGATTCGAGAGACATGTGAAAGGAATGGGTGTCAAGACCGTTGCCAATCTGCTTTGAGTATAAGTGGGAGACATTATTAGGTTCGTTTAGGTGACATTAGTTGTCACGTACTACACGAGACATGTTGTAGTATACTTAAAAGCAGACTTTGAGTATAAATGGGAGATTGTTGGGATTATACTGGAAAGTATGCTTTTACTTTGTATAATCAGACTAAATTTCAGACTATTTACTGAAATAAATTGTTTATCACCAATGCTTTAAATATCATCGAATGTTACATATATTTACTGCATAACTGTTCAATAAATAGTACGTGTTACATTGTAGTTAATTTAGTGATACCAGATCACGAAGATTAAATTAATGATTCCTTGTAACTAAAAGTACACCATTCACGACCTAGATGAAAATGAACAATCCATCGTGAAAGGTTGTAGTGTAAGGCTCAGATTGGTTTGTCTTGACCAAGAGATTACACTAGTGCATGACTGATGCACTGAAGAGGACCTACAGGAGGATAAATTCTTCAGAACTGAACTAGGAAGAATTAGACCTCAGTGGTTCGTTATTTCTTAATCTTCGTCCCTTAAATAGGATTGCATGTGGTTGGTAACTATTGCTTTGACTTATTACGGGTAGAGAATCAAGGAGATTCAATACTTTATATCTTGGGCAATATTATTGGTCACATGCGATTGCTAAGATTTAATACTGAGGAGAATCGTGTGCAAAAGCACGATTGTTCGATTTGCCCTCGAGGTTCATAAGTTTTATCATACCAAATCTTACAAGTGGAACTAGTTTTAGGTATGGATAATAATGTTGAACCGTTCCTTTACCAAGGATAAAAGATATTAATTAATGGAAAGCTATTTCAAAGGGGCTTGAATTAATTAATGGGCTAGATAATCTTAAACGCGAAAATAATAACCGGAGCCATATTAATCGTAATATGGGTTAAGATGGATAGTGCAATATTAATTATGTAGTGGGATTAATTAATATTTATGGGCTTGAATAATATTGTGGCTCAATATTGATAATTCAAGGTCCATTGGAAGGTCCAATCTTAATTCTCCTAAAGGCCCCCCAAGTAGCCCAACATAAAGTCCAATAACTGAAAAAGGTGTTTAAAAATAAAATAAATTTTGTTGCTTATTTTTCCTCATTTTTTCTAAAATTATGAATAAAAGGGGAGAAAGATTTTCTTTGAATTTTGTTATGAGATGAAGATATGTATTCTTGGAATACAAGATTATCTCATTAAATTCAAGAAATCTCCCACTTGGTTTTTTGTATGCAAATTTTCGAAAATTTTGAAATTAAAGGGAAAGAAAGATTTTCTTGAAAAGATATTATGGAAGATATGTATTTCTTGAAATACAAGTATATCTCATAAATTCAAGAAGATCCAAATCTTGGAATCTTGATCCTTGGTTTTTCGAAAATTGCCATAACAAGAGGAGTTGGGATTTTTGTGGAATATTTTAATTATGGAGAAAAGAATATATGAGATATATTCAAGATTTCTTTGAGATCAAGAAAAAGATTTTCCGATATTATTTTATCACAAGAATTCGATCAACACCCTCTATAAATAGGGGATGATTCTTTCATTCACAAGTACAATTCCATGTGCTGGAAAAATTAGTAAATCCACAAAGGTGGTGCAACAAATTTTATTTTCCCTTTTGTTAATTGTTCGCGAGTTTCCTTCCACCGGATTGTCGAGCAAGGACTAGGGAATACTTGGGAAGGTCTTTTGGTGTGTTTTCATCGACGAGACCATTGTCATTCCAAGAGGTAAGTTCACGTAAACTCGTAGTAATTCCGCATGCGTAGGATTTATATGAACCGTTTATATGCATGATTTGTTGTTGAATTATTATTTGAATTAATTTAGGATTAATTCATGCTAGTAATAATTGTTAGAATTAAATTTGTATTTAAATATTCATCCCGAATAGATCCGGGCAATTCATTCCCCAACATCGACGACATTGTGGTGAAAAGTGAGAAGAAGGAGGACCATCTGTGCCACCTCGCACGGACCTTTGACATCTTGAGAAAATACAACATGCGCCTGAATCCCAAGAAATGCGCTTTTGGGTTGGTTCGGAAAGTTCCCAGGCCATATCATCATCGAGAAGGGTATCGGGCTAACCCTACAAAGATCAAAGCCATCACGGACATGAAACCACCTCATAACGTGAAAGAAGTCCAAAGATTGACGGTTGTTGTCCAGCTCTCTCAACATTTGTATCGAGAATGGGGGATAAGTGCAAGCCTTTTTTTCGGCCATGAAAAAGGAAAGTTCTCATGGACCCCGTAATGCCAAGCCGCGTTTACGAAGCTCAAAGTGTACCTCTCCGGCCCCGTGTCTTGGCAAAACCCATACCGCGGAGAAGTTATTTACAGTACCTTGCGGCCTCGGGATCCGCTCTCAGCGCGGTGTTAGTGCGAGCAGAAGGTCAGTACCATTTGCCTATATACTTCGTCAGCCAGACTTTGAATGATGCCGAGCTCAAGTACTCACCGCTCGAGAAGCTCGCCTATGCCTTGATTATGAGCGTCCGGAAGCTTCGACAATATTTTTTCAATCACCAAATAGAAGTCCTAACTACCATGCCACTGAGGCAGGTTTTGCACCGACCTGATACAGCCGGAAGATTGTTGAAATGGTCTGTTGAGTTAGGAGAGTTCGGGATCACCTTCGCACCCCGAACTGCGATCAAGGCTCAGGTCCTCGCCGACTTTCTCACCGAGCTCACCTTTCCAGAAAAGACACCGGAGGTGGCCGACATCCCATGGACATTGCACGTCGACGGCTCTTCGACGAGCACCCGAGCAGGGGCTGGAGTGGTCCTAATCAGTCCCGAACAACAATCCTTCACCACGGCTGTAAGTTTTAATTTTCATGCCACCAACAACGAAGCAGAGTATGAGGCCTTGATAAATGGCCTGGAAATGGCGATGGTCACTTGGTGTCGAAAATTGAAAGTTTACAAATGATTCCCGATTGGTTGTATGCGGATGTCGAGAATACGAAGCACGGGGTGAACAAATGATGAAATACCAGCAGATAGCGAAGAGCCTAATAGAAAAGTTCGAGGAGGTGCAAATAGAGTTGATACCTCGAGTAGAAAACACACAGGCAGATGCACTAGTTCGCTTGGCCACGTCGGAAGGCGCCGCAGATATGGACAACATAGCGCATTAAACTCAACAATCCTCAAAGAAGTCGCCGAATCATCGACATAAAGGAAATAACTTGGACGAACCAAGCGAGTCCATCAAACATTCATAGGGAAGTCCTTCAGATCGCGACCCCGGAAAACAATTGGATGACCGAAGTCAGAGACTACATCGAGAAAGGGATACTGCCAGAGGATAAGGTCGCCGCCGCCGACATAACTAAGAGCAAATGAGGCACGCCATCATCGACGAACAACTTTATAAGCGAAGTTTTTTTTTCACTTTTGAAATGCGCCACCCCTAAGAAGGCCAAGTGATCCCGAAGGAAATCCACGGCGAGATTGTGGAAATCATATCGAGAGCCGCCTCTCGATACAAGACGATCAGACAAGGCTATTATTGTCTAACTTTAAGGAAAGATGCGATTGCATATGCAAAGAAGTGTCATCAATGCCAGTTTTTCACCCCGACGATTATGCGAGCTCCGGAGGAGCTCACATCAATCTACAGCCCATGGCCTTTCGCGAGGTGGGGAATCGACCTGATCGGTCCGTTCCCAAAAGCCCCAGGTAGTTCGAAGTTTGCAGTGGTCGCGGTAGAATATTTCACCAAATGGGCGAAAGCAGAACCTTTGGCGACCATTACCCAGGAGAAAATCATTTGATTTATATGGAAAAATATCATTTGTCGTTTTGGCTTACCACAAGCAATCGTCACAGATAATGGGAAGCAATTCGATGGTTTCGAGGTCGATGCTTTTTTCGCGAAATGGAAAATCGCAAAGCTGTTCTCCACCCCCTATCACCCCCAGTCCAATGGGCAGGTTGAAGCTATGAACAAAATAATCAAACACACCCTGAAAACTCAACTCATTGAGTCAAATGGATTGTGGGCTTTCAAGCTTCCGAGCATCCTATGGTCATAGGACCACTTGCCGAAATTCAATGGGTAAACAACTTTTGCTATGGCTTTTGGGATGGAGGCAAATATACCAAATTGAGGTCGTGGGTCGGCCATCGAACATTCTTGAGATAAATACAGAGGACAACGATCAAGCCATATCTCTCAGCCTCGACCTCCTCGAAGAAAAAAGATTGGAAGCCAACTTAAGAAACGCAAACTACAAACAAAAGTCGGAAAAATACTACAACTCAAAAGCAAAAATCCAAAGATTCAAGGTCAGCGACCTCGTCTTAAAAAGGATCCTCGACGTCCAGAAAGGAGTTTTCGGTCCAACTTGGGAGGGACCCATGAAGATTTCGAAATGCCTCCCAAATGGGGCTTACCAGCTCGAGGACTTGGAGGGCATTCCCGCGATGTATCCGTGGAATGCGACCTACCTGAAGAAGTTCTACCAATAACTATGAGTTGTAAAATCCAGATATGTGGTATATTTCTCCATGAATTACGACTTATAACACAGGCTTGCTCCATCTTTTTACATTTACGAACTTGGGGGACTGGTCCCCGACCTCTCACGAAGTTCGATCGATATAGATTCAAGAAATGGAAAAGTCTAAGCCAAGAACACATGAAGGCTAGTATGTTGCATACCCAGTCTGGTTTACCTCTATCCGTGATACCCGCCTAAGCTCTGGCTAAGCCAAGAACACATGAAGGCTAGTATGTCGATACCCAATAAGTCGGCTAAGCCAAGAACACGTGAAGGCTAGTATGTCGATACCAAGTCTGGCCCGACCTCGGTCAGATACCCGGCCTAAGTCGGTTGCTTAAGAACACGTGAAGGCTAGTATGTCGATACCCAGTTAAGTTTCGACCCTCGTCGCGATACCCATCTAAGTCGGCTAAGCCAAGAACACGTGAAGGCTAGTATGTCGCGATACCCAGTCTAAAGAATTCGGTCAGATACCCAAATCTAAGTTGGCTAAGGCTAAGAACACATGAAGGCTAGTATGTCGCGATACCTTATCTAAGTCGACATCGGTCGATATCCTATCTAAAGCCGGCATAATAAGTCGCTATCAATTAACAAATCATATCATTATGATTTTTTATCCGGATGTTCGAGAAGACAATCATGAGAAGACAAAATACACAAAATAAACAAGCATTCAAACCAAGAAGCGAAAAGATAGAAATGAAAAGGAACCGCGATTTCATTAATAAACGCCAAGGCGCTGAAGTCCTATGCCCCTTGGGCAAACACTTACACACCCCGGCGGGCAACCTAACTAGGCGATAAGAAAACCCCGGCGGCGACAAAAAAGGGTGCCCGAAGGCATTTGCATACCGCCGCGCAAAAAACCATCCTAGAATCAGCTCGGTGGAGCATCCGTGGTCCCCTCAACAGGGTTGGTCGTCGTGTTTTGCTTAACCTCGGGAATCTCGACGCCAAACTGATTCCCTTCACCATTTCCACCATCATCACCACAAACAACCTCCCTACCATCGCCATCCTGGCCATCATCTGTTTCTTCATTCAACAGCCCGAGCAACTCCTCGGATCATAAAGATTAACACACGGGGTAGGAAACCGAACTCCACACCAAAGGCATCAAGGTCTTTGATGGGAAGATCATCCCCCTCCCGAACAGGGTTGTTACGCATGTATCCGGCGAGCATCTCGGACATCGCTGACTTTGCTCCATCAAGGTCGCCAGCTCGATGACAAGCCCGAACAACGTTAGAAAATGAGTGGATATAGGCCAGGTTGGAGGCATGATGATGCTCCAATTTCACAGTGGTCGGAAAGTCATGGACCTCAGCTTCTAACCGGCGACACCGAGCCTCCACCTCAGCAGTCCTGTCCATGCTCTCTTTCACCTTTTGATCTCGGAGCTCGAGATCCTTCGCCATATGGGAGATTTTCTTCTCCAGCTCGTCCCACTCCCGGGTCACATTTCTCAATTTCTCCTCGGTCGTAGCTTTTGCATTAATAGCAGCCTCCCATTCTTTCGATGACCTGGCCAAGTCTACCTTCATCGACGAGCAATGCGCTTCAGCTTTCTGGGCCTGGATCTTTGCCCGGCCATATTGCTCCCGGCTCCATTCAAAGAAGGCCAAAGAACGACACATGTGAGCAATCCTCGAGGTCAGATTCTCGGAGAAGTGCTGTGTATGAGCTTCCTCGTGGAGATCCAGAGTCCAAGACCTCGGAGCATCTTTGGCTATCTGCCGGAGGTAGGAAGGGTGGGTATCATTGGCCACAGGAGCTCGCGACCACAAGTAGTTGCGGGCGACTCCCCCCAAAATACTCCATCATCCAGTTTGTATCTGCAAGGCAACCAGACATAAACATGGTACACTCAAAATAAAATATAGAAATGAAGTCATAAGTAAAACGAGGTATACCGTTGGTGGAAATCCGGGTTCCACCCAAGGAAAGTGCGATCATCGCGATCGCGAGCCCGATGTTGTGTGAGCTCGACAATCGTATCAGGGGTCCCCGAGGAACCTGAGACCAACACTTTCCCACTCGGGGAGTCCCGGAGCACATCCATGTCCACAGACGTCCGGATGTGTTTAGAGGAGCTCCCCTCATTTGCTCGCATTTCGGCAAGAGCCCTTTTCCGGCCTCAGTCGGGGGCGGCAATAGCTTTGGACCTTGGAGGTGGGGCCCCAATGGCCCCATCGACCGCGACATCCTTCTTCTGGCTCGCCCGCTGCCTGGACAGAGCCAAGGCGCGAGAAACCTTTTCGCGCATCTCCTCGGCGTTCAAGTTTTGCATCTCGTCGGTAACTTTGGAGGATGTGAAACAGATAGGCTCGATGAAGGAAACTGAAGACAAGAAGAAGATCAGGAAACGACCAGAGAATAACCAAAGAAGTCGAGTCAACGCGAATAAAATCCCTGAAAGCTTATAGGGAAGGTCGGCGTCCAGCGACGACCGAGGTGTAACAGTTAGGCCCGCAAATTCCAGACACTTCAACCGTTAGAGGATGATCAGCGACCTCTCATCCGGATCAATTAAGCACACCTGAACCAGCCGTACCAAGAAGGGAAGGGAGAGCTCGGATGCCTTGGATTTCTTGGGAGCTGCAATAGGGAGAAGAAGTTAAATCAGTATTATGGGAAAGGGAAAAGCAAAAAAGCTTACTTTTAAGAATCGCATAGTCGCGAGGAATCTCGCGATATCTGAGGGCTCTGAGGGCAAAAACGGGACTCTGCCAGGCTCCCCCTATCAACCACCACTTCTCTTTCCAGTCTTGGACCTTGCTAGGGAGGTCCTCAACTATTTTCATATGAGGACGGGCTTTCACATAGTAGTACCCGGGGTCTTTACCCCACTTCGCCAGCGAGATGAGAAGATTCATTTCCATGACAGAAGGGAACGCCCGAGGTTGGATGCGGCCGAACAGAGACAAGATCCTGAAGATGGTGCTCCATCCATTGGGAGTGATTTGTGTCGGAGCTAAGCCCCAAAACCACAACAGTGAAGTAATAATAGGATGAAGCGGAAAACGAAGCCCAACCTTCATTGTGTCATGGTTCATCGCCACCAACACCCATCGGGGACACAGCCGGATAATCGATCTTATAACCGGAACCCGTAAGGGACATCGCTGGGGACTTGAAATTGTTCTCTCCATAAAAAAGCTCGCCTCGGGTTTCGAGCTAGTTACCTCACCCGCAGCAAAAATATTGTCCTCATGAGTTCGGGTTGGTCGGGGGATCAACTCACGAGGATGAGACATACTCTCCTCTATATGCAGCCTGCGATCAACGTCGTCAATCTCATCGTCATCACTCGGCACGTCGGGTATGACCTCGTCCGACAAGAAGTCGAACTCAACTGGATCAATCGATCCCGAACTAGGATCATCTCCTTCCTCCCCCACCATCTCCAAAACCTGAGTTTCCGGCGCGACGGGGCCGAAGACCTCCCCAAGGAATCCCCCTCGGCCCGGCGAAGGCGGCGTTTTCTCGATGTGACCTCACCCCTAGCCGACACAGGAATTCCACTCACCGTCTCTCGAGGAGACTTCCAATACTGGTTTTCAGTTCCCGCCGTGGGCTACGCCGCCGACGAATCATCGCAATCGAGCGTAATCTCGGTCACGCGCCCCGAGTCCTCCCCAATTCGAGGCAGACATTGTTCACCAAATCACAGGAAACAAAGAGAAGAAAGAGATCTAGGGCTTACCTGAGGAAAAAACAAACACCGGAACCGCTCGCACAAGAATCGCCGGAGAAACTAGGCAGTTATCAAAAGTTTGAAGAAGTGAAAAGTGAAAAACGAGAGGGGAAGGGGGTATTTATAGAAGGGTTCTAGGGCATAAGTGATTGGACATGGGGCCAAGGCCCAACAAGCGTGAAAGCCACGTGCCATCATTGCCTACTCCGAGTAGGCGCGCGCATTTGAGGCGAACAACCGCCGGGCCAAATATTTCAAGACAACAACCACGCGTACGCAAGAAGCCACCGGACATCGCACCTCACGTTATTGACTAGAAGGATAGCTCATCCCCCTTGGAAAGCATAGGCAAATGAGCTAGGGGCTATTGTTGTGGGCATATGGCGCGAGGTCGGGCCCGACCTGGAAAGAAACAGAGGAGGACCAGACCACATTTTGCACAAGTATAACACCTCACGGAAAGGATGGAAACGAAGGCATGCCAAGCACCCAAGATGACACTGGACGCACCTCCGCGGTCACAAGACCGACACAAGTATGAAGCATTAATGGGGATGGGACCATGGCGGGCAAAGTAGCAATTTCAGGGACCTTACCTAAGAATGGCCTCAATCAGAGATGTGTCAGTAAAGGACGGTAATGATGAGTAGCTATGGAAATTTTATTGAGGCGCTTTTCTTTAATGGAAATTTGTCTCTTGTGTTTGTGTGTGTGAGATAAAAAGTTGGGAATTGTCTTTTCAGGGAAGCATGGGCTTCTCTTCCACTTGTTATCATGAAGAAAATATAAAAAGAGTTGAGAAGCAGATAACTTTTTTGTTGATAACTTACATGGCTTCAATTGGCATTACTGCCTCCATACATAGAGCTTGCACCTCTCATCATACCACCAAGAAACCGCCGTCTCAGGCAAGACCTACTCGATCCTTCATAGCAAATCAGGCGACCGATGTTGTGACCCTGAATTTTAAATTACCAGATAAGTCTCCTCTAGTTACTAGTGTTAATCCTAAGGAAAACAGGGATGAAACTGTAAATTCCAAGAATGCGGACAAGCAACCACGTAGATGGAAAAACGGGACGTGGGATCTCAACATGTTTTTGAAACAGGGGAGAATGGATTGGGACTCTGTGATTGTAGCAGGTAACACATTTCATGTCATTTTGTATTAATGCAACGTATATTAAGAAAAAATATTTTCCTACTATACCCTTAATTATTAACATCATTTAATTTGAATAGACGGGAGCATTAATTATCACATATTGCTACGTATCAAGATTTACGAACTCTTATAAATTAAAGATCTAAATAAAATATTTCGTGCAGAGGCAACAAGAAGAAAGCATCTCGAATTGCATCCAGAGGCCTCAACAAATGATGAACCAATCGAGTTCAGAAGCTCGATTATACTGTGGCGGGCGTGGATCCTTCACTCTCATCTCCCGGAGGCAGAGCTCCTAAATGGTTAATCTCGTCCCCGTTTTTCTTTTTCCTTTTTCTATTACTTCCTCCATCCCACAAAGATAGACTTACTTTTTATCTGTCCTATAAAAGATAAGACTTGTTTCTATATTTAAGATATCAATAAATTTTCATTTCCATCAGTTGTCTTGAAACCTAGTAGACAAAAACGGCAAAATTGAAAAAAAAAGTAAAAATTTAATGTTCTAACTATAATAACTTCTATTTCTTAAACTGTGAGAAAACCTGCAAGACTATCCACAGAAGACTATCTCCGTGGGGACGAAGGGATCGTATTTTTCAAACCCTCCCATTTTTTTCAATCAGCAGTTAGTTAACTAAGCATTCAAAGTTGTACTATAATTGGGCAGGGGCATGCGAACGCAAAGCCCCCTCTGTAACAAATTATGACGTAGACTCGATCACTTGGACCGATCTTAGGCGGGCACCCCTCCTGTGTGCAATGGAGGTCACCAACCTAGGCCATGGGTCTTATTGATCGCCCATTGACCCCGTCCAGGTAAGTATGTAACAATGTGTAATTCCTTGTCATTATATTCTCTAGTGGTGCCTCACAAGACATGCCCTCTTTCGATGTGGGATGCGATTAAATTGATGAGAAACTCCAAACTTGATACTTGGATCCTTATTAATCTGTTATTCATGTTTTAATTTGTATATATAATATATTACTATCATAATGAGCAAGGAAATCAAGGCTGCTCTGGTTTAGCAAAGACGCGAGCACCTTAATTATTTTGCAGAAATTTATTTCGGCCAGACAAATACTTGTGTGCACCCTTTGCACCAATTTAGAATTCTTGCAATTAGATTTTAGGGTTTTTTATAACTATATTTCAACTTTCGAACAAGACCCGGTCCCAACCCGAGCTCAATCTGGACCCGACCGACATGACCCAACCCGGACCCGGACCAAAATGGTTCATTGTTCAGGGTTCGGGTTCATGGTTCAGGGTTCATGGTTAAGGTTCGGATTTAGGGTTCATGGTTCGGGGATGAAAAAAGAAATGAAGGGTAAAATCATTAAGTTCTAGTGTGTAGTTAATCCAAATTAAAATTGAATCAAATTGTACCGTGTGTGATTAGTGCACACAAGTATCACTCTCTCGGCCTTACGTTTTTTCTTGAAACTTTTCTATAGCATGCCTTAAGTATGCTAAATTTTTTGCTTGTGATGACATATTGTGTATACTAGCCGTTATATGATAGTCTATTAAAATAAATTCTGAATAATATAAACAACAAAACAATTAACGTTAAACTTGATTTGATGGGGCTTTTCCGTAATGGAAAATACCCTCCAAAAAGTGGCGTATGCTGCTTGAAGTGCAATGGGCACACGGTATTCTTTAGTAAAAGGCGAAAGAATAGTTCGCTTTGTGCTCACTGCGCAGCTGCGTGAATGAACAAAGTGTTTTGGTTGTTGCTTTGTACCAGATAGTCTCAGTTATATTTGTATTGTTTTCCGATGTGGGAATATGCAACTGCCGCACCGTTCTTTATTGGTTGTGCTACTGCTACATTCCATCCAAAGCCCATAAGCAAAATTGCATTCGAAGTATAGAAATTGCTATAAAGCAGAATGTGGCAGAAGATAAGTTTGTGTATACAGGAAGCATGGGCTTCTCTGCCACTTATTATAATGAAGAAAAATAATAAGAGTTAAAAAAGCAGACAAAATTTTTGTTAGTAACCTCATTGGCATTACTACCTCCATAAATAGAACTATTTTTTTCTAGTACACCTCAAGTTGCTAACAATCTGATTGTGATGGTATTTTGTGTAAATTAACAATTATATGTTGGTGGATGAAGATTATCACAGGCATTTCATTAAAAAGTCAAAGAAGACAATTTTATTTGGGATTATATTTTTTGTAGTCCAATAAATTTTGCATCATTTTGAAATCGGTCACGATTGTTTTGTCGTTTTGATTTTGATCTTGTAAATTTTTTAGAAATTTTGAAATTTTTCAAAGGTTCTATTTTGACATCCTGAACAAAGCTCGCATAACTGATCCTCAGCAGATCAATGATGTTAAATGGAAGCTGTACCGAATTTTCAACATCCCTCAGGATCAACAAGAAATGCCAGAAGGATACAAGCCAAGAGACTGAAGAATCGGAAGACTACTTAGGATCAGCTGAATTTAAACTTAAACTTTTCTGATGTAATATGTAATCGATAAATTTGATGAATGAAAAGCTTATCTGTTTTCTGATCCTAAGACAAAATCTCATTGTCTTCTGATTATATGCTCTTTACTGTTCTATATTTATCAACTGTGCTGGTTTCTCAAGTGTTTTGGTTTCATCAAAAAGGGGGAAATTGTTGGGAAATTTAGAGTTTTGATGAAAGTTCTAAAACACATGTAATAGGACCAGTCATACCTGTTAGCTGACTGATGTTTTTATTACCAGTTATAAGATTGCCAGTTGATAATCATTGTATAGAACAACTGATGTATTAGATAGGTCACATATTGAGGGGGAATCTCAATATGTATAGGTCAGATCTAAAGTTCAAAAGAACAGCTGATATCCGACAGGCCAGAAGGCAAGAGAAGGATAGAAGACCAGATCGATCTAATAAAGTCAGATATCTGAGCTGAAGTCATGAAATTCAAATTCGAAAGACCAAGATCGATGACTTCCAAGATCGCACCGAAGACCTACATCACCGAAGTCTTAGTTGAGCTAAGACAACCGCACCGAAGACTTATCGAGTAGATCGATCGGTTGTAATCGATCGGTCACCAAGACCAGATGGAAACTGATGTTTCACCAAATCATACGTCGATGATCTGAACAAGAAGAATGTCAACCTTAGTTGGTAGAACAAAACACTAACAAGTGCTTCAGTTATCCAATAAGAACAAGACACGTATGATCGGAGCCCGCAATTACGGATTTGGTGCCGCTTCACAAACGGCGGCTATAAAAGACACTATTCACGCTTTTCATGCCGCTCCGTTCAAGACATCACATCAATCCCGCAAAAGCCTACCAAATATAGCCGAAATTCAAATTGCTCTCCAAATCCTCTTTGATTTCGAGGTCTATAAATATGGGATTACTCTTGAGTGAAGACACTAAACTATCAAGAAGCTCAAGCTATAATCAAATTTCCGCATCGAAGAACACAAACTTGAAGATTATTTTCTAAGTGTTCATCCCATAGTTCTTAGCACATAAATCTTTTCATCTAGCTGATAGGCTACTTAAAAACTAGGAAAGATTTCAAAGTTGGAACAAAAACAATCTTACCCAAAACCCAAAGTTAGGTTAAGTTGTTTAGCAAGATTTCGCATCAGGGTTCCTAGTCTTTGATTTATTCGATCGGTTTAGTGAGAACTCTTTAAATATCTGTTGGTGTAATTGTGTTGGACTAACACAATAATCTAAGTCCGATTGGTTCCCTTGTGATAGGGAAGAGTGGACGTGGGACCGGTTGTCCAACCACTATAAATCTTGTAAAGCATTTACCGCTTTGATTAACCTGCTTTTACACTATCGCACTCAACGTAATTAAAGCCGCATACATATTCTAAGTTAAGATCACTTGCACCAAGCTTCGATCCGACAGGTTTGACACTTTGGTCAACCGTTGAAAAACCGACTTTGAATCATTTGATAAACCGGGTTTTTCACACGGTAAAACTTAGCTTCCGACAATCGTTAAAACCGATAGTTACCGAATCGATCCGCCTTGAGCGATTAGTAAGTTGGTTATCGCCTAAATTGATTCACTTACACTCGACAAAGCTAACTGCAATCACACCTCGACCAAGACGAAAAAGTTTTCGGTCTATTCACCCTCCCTCTAGACTTCGCCCTCACGAAACCCGCTCGACCTACAAGTGGTATCGTCGAGCAATGATTCTCTGCACCAATCGGCTTTGAGTATCATCGATTCTTGAGGAAGAATCTTTGTGGTCATTTGAATGATCTTGAAAAACCGTTTTAAAACTCATCCGCTTCTTCAAAATCACTCAAAGATGGATAATACCTCCGATGTATCATGATTTACCCAAGTTTTCAATTGATGAGTATGCAGATTGGGCCATATATATATGCGCAACCATCTAGGATCGATAAGCGGCGAGAATGATGGAAGTCATCGAACGAGGACCCATCATCATATATCACGACAACCCAAAGAAGCTTGGAGGAGATCCGCACTTTTGCCACGGAAGTCTTGTGCGAAAAAGTCCAAATTTTGATGGATGCAGAGGAAAGAAAGTTGTATACTCTAGATACAATCGCTAGGAATATAATCATGAAGACGATGGATAAAGTCACCAAGGAGAAGATAAAATATCTAAAGACCGCGAAAGCAATGTGGGATACTCTAGCTGAGATATGCGAAGGAAATGATCAGATCAAAGACAACCGACTACAAGCCGAACTGGTGAAGTTCGAAAAACTAAAGATGCTACCCAACGAGACCATCAACGAGCTCGATGGAAGGATTACAATGTCAGTAAATAAGCTACGAGAACTTGGTAGAGAGATGTCAGACAAAGATATCAACTACAAGATCTTAAGATCTCTCACCAAGAAATGGGACATGAAAATCACGGTAATCAAGGATTGCCAAGACATTTAAAAAATGAAGCCGAGTAGCTTGTTCCTAAGCCTTAAAGCTCACGAGTTCGACTTAATCGAAAGAGGACAAGCAGATGAAGATGAGACGCCTGCTGAAGCCTCAACGCCTAAATCAGTTGTGTTTAAAGCAACCAGCAGCAGATCGAAGGCCACTGAACCTGTTGGAAACATAATAAGTCAGGCAGAACAGATCGCTCTGCTTACCAGGAAACTTGAAAAATCAAACGTCCAACTTGGTAAGTATCGCAGATTCTATAAAGATTATCAACATAGCAGAGGAAGAGATAGGAGACCAGCGGACAGATCTCCAGAAAGAACCAGATCTGATGATCGAAGAGATCACAGAGAAGAAAAGAAAAGAGATAATCTAACAGATGAGAGAAGAGATAACAGATCTGACAGAAGGAGTTCAGATTACTATCAGAAAGGGAAGTCACCTGAAAGACCCTACAGACGAAATGACTCACCTGGAAGAAGAAGTTCCGTGGATGGTGGAGCGTGCTTCAATTGTGAGAAACCAGGTCACTACAGCGCAGATTGCCCAGACCTGACGCCAAAAGAAAGAGAAGAGAAGCGGAACAGAAGAGAGCAACGTTACAGAGACAGGAAAGCTCTGGTCGCTGACACATCTGGAATTGATGATTCCTATCTGCCCTATGAGGATTCTGGGTACTCATCTGTAGAAGACTTCTGTCTAATAAGCAGTGCTGTTGACTTCCATGAGAATGAAGATATGATATTCTCTTCAGATGACGATGAAATCTGCCTGATGGCCAAGGAGGACCAATCTGAGGTAACCTCCAAACCTTCTGCTTTGTCTGCTTCCACACCTGCTATTATTAGCACACCTGCTGGAGAGATTGACCTACAGCTCTACTCTGAGCAATTGCTTGATGATCTCTCTAATGCAGTAGACACTTATACTATGGTGAAAGCTGAGAATGACAAGCTAAGGATCAGAAATAATCAGCTTGTTAAAGAGAACGCTCTCAGTAAAGCTACTGAACTGAAATCTGCTGAAACTGCTCAGAAGGTAACTGAGGAATTTAACATTCTGAAGTTAAATCTTCTGATCAGGAGAAGCAGATCAAAGATCAGCTAGCAATCAACAAACAGCAAGCTGATGATTTCAAAATCCTTCAAGCTAAATTTGATGAGCTATTCCGACTGCATGAGAGTCTAAAATCTTCTGAGGATAGTTTTCGCAAGAAAATAGAGGTTTTCACTAAGTCATCTAAAACCGTTCAAGATATGAACATCTATTTTCGAACAACGACTAACAAGAAGGGACTTGGGTATGAGAACCCTTCTACATCCTCAAAGGCCCCGTTTGATTCACTTCAAAAAGGTGTAATCAAACGAGTTTCTGACAAAGATACACTAAAAGCTAAACTTGTATCTGATAAGGGAAAAAGACTTGTTGAGCAAGTAAGGCAGGTGCCTAATCAGAAAGGGAACAGAAATGGACCCCAACTGGTAAAGCATCAGCCGAGGAATCAACATAAGAACCCAGTTCTTCTGAAGAAACCTCAACCTGATCAACAGATTAGGTATCAGAAAAGACAACCTGTAAAAGGGAAGTCTAATCTGAGATCCAATCAAGGTCAGCTGCCTAATAAGCAAGTTATAGGTAAACTGCAAAAACCACCTATGCCAAAAATATATGAATCTTTTGATGGTAGCAGTCGTACCTACCCTTACAACCAGAAACCTAGGGTTGCTGCACCTGAGCCCCACTGGGTTAAAAGAAGACAAAATATAAAGAAAAATCTCAAGTCTTCTAAGTCACCCAAGGTTCACACTAATAATCATACTAATCAGAAAGCATATAAAGAGACGTATGATTATGTTGATAGGTATGTGAGACAAATCAGGCCTTCTGATCTAACTGATCTCAATAGAAGTGCCCTGTTTGTATGGATCCCCAAAAACAACCCTAACCCCTCAGGACCCAATCCAAAAGGGGTACCTAAAGCCCGATTTGATTGCGTGTTCAAGTGGGTCCGCCAACAAAGGAGGTGTGTAAGCAACTATCCGGGTACATCGATAGTGGATGCTCAAGGCACATGATTTGAAGCAAACATCTCCTTAGCTCTTACATAGAACAAAAAAGGCCCGCGTGTACTCTTTCGGTGATGATAACTTTGGTTTTACCAGAGGATTCGAACCTTAGAGAATGATGATGTCTGAGTTATTGGAGTCTCAGATGTCGAAGGATTAAAGCATAATTTGCTATCGATTATCACAATTCTGCGACAACGGATTCAAAGGTTGAGTTCTCGATCGATCAATGCACTATCAAAAATCGAGCCACTCAATGTATCTTGCTAATCGATTCAAGGAAAGGGACGATCTACACAATGATTGGAACAATTGTCCAAGAAATGCATGCACGATTGTTAAGAGTTCCAAAAGTAGCGATTGGCTCTTCGCACAAAAAGAATGAGTCATCCGAACTTTAAAACTCTTAATAAGATAGCAAGGATGTCTTTAGTGGAGGGACTTCCTAATGAGGTATTCTTCTAAGGATCGATATGTGTCGATGTCGGAAGGGTAAAATGCAAAGTTAAAGCCTCATTCGAGGGAATTCTGACCAAAGATCCAAAGATGTATTGCAAAAATGCTCCATATGGATTTATTTGGACCGCCATACCGATGAAAGTCTCAATGGACGAAATATACTCTGTAATCGTGGATGATTATTCCAAGTTTACAGGTTGTATTCTTACATAAGAAGAATGAGACAACAACAAAGATACCCGAGCCGCTTCAAGAAACTACAAAATGAAAAGGGTGTCGGTGTAGTAAAAATCGACGATAAAGGTACGAGAATTTCAACTCTTTTATTACCGATTTTTGCACTAAGTTTGGTATACAAAGACATGACATCACCGCAAGAACGCCACAACCAGTAATGGAGTAGCGAACGGAGAAACAGAACACTCAAAGAAGCCGCCGCGACTATGTTAGTGAACATGCAATACCAAGCCGTTTCAAGAAGCCATCAATATCGCATGCCACACTCGTAATGATGTCTTCTAAAAACACCCTATGAACTCCTGGAAGGCGAAAAACCTCGTGTTTCTTACTTCCATGTTTTTGGGTGTAAGTGTTTCATACACAACAATGGGAAGAGTCGGCTTGAAGACTTTGAGGCCAAGTCGATGAGGGTATATTCTTAGGATATTCCTCATCTAGCAAGGCTTTTCGGGGTTTACAACAAAGTAACCCTAGTTGTGGAAGAAACACCCCATGTAGTCTTTGATGAAACACCGAAGTTCCCACTTTAATGTACATCGAAGACATGATGAGTCCAACATCACCGAGACTTGTTCTTATCAAGTGGATCATAACTCGCACCACTCCCAATCACTAGTAATGAACCACTATCGAAAATGGATGATGTTCTCCAAATCGACGCAAATCGTAATCGAAGGACTCGGATAACCACCATCCAACCGATCGATAATCGTGAACCCATCCGATAGGGTTAAAACTAGACATCGACAGGTGAAAGTGCCATGTATATTCTTTTTATTTGTCTTTGAAGGAACCGATCAAGTAGAAGAAGATTTACGTGATGCAAACCGGATTCTAGCCATGCAAGAAGAATCGAACAGCTTTGAAAGAAATCAAGTCCGAAAATCGGGTGGATGCATTCAACCCATCAAGATGTGATTGGCACAAAGTGGGTATTCAAGAACAAGAGAGATGAGAATAATGTCATAACCAGAAATAAGGCAAGACTTGTTGCTAAGGGTATTCACAATCGGAAGGAATTGATTATGATGAGACCTTTGCACCGGGCCGCCACTCGAAGCCATTCGGGTCAAGCTTTCGCATATGCTTTTACGAGGGTTCATTGTGTATCGATGGATGTAAAGAGTGTATTCTTAAACAGGGTACTAAATTTAGGAAGTTTATGTTGAACAACCTCCGTGCTTTGAAAAAGGCAACCAGTGTACTTTAAGAAAAGCTCTTTATGGTTCTAAACAAGCTCATCGAGCTTGGTATGATACACTCTCTCGCCTTGATCGACAAATGGGTTCACTAAAGGAATAGTGGATTGAACCTTATTCGCATAGAAGATGGAGAAGATATTCGATGGTTCGATTTATGTGGATCGACATCATATTCGGATCTCCCAACAAGAGTCTATGTGAGAAATTCAAAGAAGTCGATGCAAGGGAAGTTCAAGATGTCCATGATGGGTCGGGATGAGTTACTTTTCTGGTCTACAAGTTAAACAAAGTACGTATGGATATTCATCTCGCCAGCAAAGTATACTAGGAGTTTATTGGCTAAGTTTAGAGTTCAAAACCGTAGGGAAGCCGAATTCCTATGATGACCGGATTCAAGATGGATCCAGATGAGGATGGTCGAAAAACCAATCGTAAAGAATATAGGGCTCTCATTGGATCTTTACTATACCTAATCGCCAAAGACCGATATCATCACTTTTGGTAGGGGTGTATGTGCCATTTCGTGCAAATCCAATGCAAAGTCACCGGAAGCAAATAAAATGGATTCTTAAGTATCTGAAGGGACAAGAAACCTTGGTTTATTTTACCCATCGATGATAATCTAGAGCTTAGTGGGTATTCTCGATTCTCGACATGGAGGTTGCGAAATTAATGTAAAGTCAACCTCGGGAACATGTCGGTTTTTAGGAAGAAACCGATCTCGTGGGTTTTCAAAGAAGGTATATCGGTTCTATGATATCTACTACCGGGCGGAATATATGGTCATAGAAGTCGTTGTTCCCAACCCGCTTGCTCGATCAATGCCTAAGGGATTATAACATTGTAGCTAAGAATGTACCTATATTCTCGTGATGGATAATAAGCTATTGCAATCACTCGTAATCCCGTTTCTACATACAAGATGCAAGCATGTGGATGTCAGACACCATTTTATAAGAGATCATGTTGAAAAGAAGAATATCAGAATGGAAAAGATTCATACTGATATACAGAAAGCTGATATTCTAACCAAGCCACTAGCTGAGATCGATTCAGAGAATTATGCAATGAGCTGCTAGGCTTCGGATCTTGGAGAAAATGCACCAAAAATGTTTGATGGATGATCTCGAAACCACCGGTTAAGAGACTAACCAGTTAAGAAGAATCGTTGAGTTTGGTATCTCAATCGATCGTAAGATCATCAAGGAACCGATATGAGAAGGTCTTGATCGATTCTTTAATTATCGATTAAAGGAACCGATCGATTAAAGGAACTGATCAGATTAAAGGTTTATCAGATTAAAGGAACTGATAAGTTTAAAGAATTATCTGATTAAACCAGTTTGGTTATTTCATACTTTGTAAGTCGATTAAGCTGATATTCAACAAGCAAGATTCACAAGATTAAAGCTTACATCGCATAAGAAAACAGAAAATTTACACAACAATGGAATAATAAGAAATTTTCATTGATAAAGACCAAGGTCGATTTACATTACAAGTTACAAGTACAAAAGGACCCGGAGGTCAGTACATAAGCCATAAACCCTAAACCTTAAACCGAAAACCCTAAGCCTAACCCTAACCCTAGAAGGAGGGGGAGAGAGAGAGATTTTAAAATCTGATGCTCTCATTTTCCCCCACTTAACAAGGGTGTGAAGGCTTTGAAATAATCCTAAAGCCACCCTCAGAGCTTCGGAGTTAGGGGCGAGAGCGGCGTTGAAAGGATTTCTAAGCCAGGAGCCCTTGGACCTGAAATCAATGGGGTCTCCAGCTGTTAAATGGGACACAAGTGCCAAGAAAGTGATCCAAAGATCATATGGCCACATGTGTCGCATGAAAAAATTGAGTTTGATATACGAAGATCAGCTATTGTCTGATCTAGACCGTGTACTAAACTCATGTTTTATATCAGACTGAGTCTGTTGATGCTAATTTCGTCATCTCGATAGGCACACAAGGTGCATACGGTTAGGAGAAGTGTCTTCTCAGTTGCGATAGCAGATCCGCTACCTCGATGGTAGAGAAGCCTTGCAACAATTGTATGTGTAATCTTTGATGATGACGAAAGCAGTAATAAGGGACACACAAGGTTGATTTGAGAAGCTGAAATCATTGGAAAAAGGGTAAAGGTTTTTGCCGGAAGTTTCACCGGAAATAAGGGTTCACCAGAACACATGATTTACAAAGAAGATAAGTATGGTGAATGGGTTAAGTTGTGTAAACCATTGGTCCAATTTATAGAGACCAAGCAAGGGTGCAAATGCAAATTTGATTTCTCAAAGCCTCTTAGAGAAATTAGCACAGCAAGGACAGCGTGTAGGAAGCACGCGACTGATAATTGGATAAATTTACGGCGATTTGACATCTCGAAGTATTCAGACTATTATTACAAATGTCAAATCGTGCCGACTTAGGGAATCGAGACTACTATTCAAGACTAAGTTATGGCGGTAACACTTATCCCAAGAATTGATTTGGTCTGAGTAGAATCAGATTAGGTCAACTAAAATCTGATTAGATAAGAGATCGATCAGATGAGGAAGATCACCAGTATAATACCTCAACAAATCAGATAAATCAGTCAATAAGAAATCAGGAATAATAGTTGAAGGGGGAACTTCAACTGATAAGGAGGATCAAAAAAGGAAATATCAGACGAAAAATGAAGTGGATCAGTTGAAAAGGACAGTTGGGAAATTATAAGATTAAAGCGTAAAAATAAGATCAACAAGTGGAATCAAGATCAACAAGTGGTATTGATTGATTACAATATCAGTCAACCAGATACGCATTTCTGTTTCCTTGTTTACCGCTTACTTATCTGAAATTATCTGATAATATTTGCCTTTACTGTACACACTACTTTTGTGACGTATATCCTGCAAGGTATTTAATGCGGACGTGGGGTATATGTATTAAATGACACTAAATGTGTTTTTAAATCCAAAAGGCAATCGTGCGTGTATTTCCTGACCACACGATCAAAACCGCTCAATCTGGATCGTTTAATCTTTTCAACCGTTTGATCTTCTAATCTCGTTTTTTTCCCTCCTTCTTCTTATATGGTTCATCAAAACCCTAAAACAGAGTATTCTTTATTTCTCAAACTTCTTGCGATTCATTCTTTGAAAACTCAAAATTACCTTTCTTGCGATTCAAGTGTTTTCTTGCGATTCAAACTTTTTTCGAAAAACAGAATCTTGTAATTTCTAATTATTTGTTGAACTACGTTTCTTAAAATCCATTGATCATATAGATTATGTCAATCTATGGTATCCTGTGATATGCTTTATTATTTCTTGGTATCCGTATGTGTTCATTGATTACTAATCAATATATGATATCTTTATGATTATGCACAACTTTAATCGAGTCTATCTTATTGTAGATGGCCACTCACGGAATGGGAAAAATAATGTGCAACTATGCGGATCTAGCAACAAAATTTGTCGATGACAAATTTGTAAAGTTTGGTGTCACTCGGGATCCAGAATCCATGGAGGTTGAGCAAATTCTGAGGAAGGGAGGTCTTGAAAAATATTGTGCCGCTCACTGCAATCCAGTAATGTAGTATGAAGCACTATAATTCTTAAGGAATTTGAAGGTGGATACGGATAATCCTGGAGATGAACTGATTTCTTCAATAAATGGAGAGGAGATCAGACTTTCAAATGCTGATATCACTCGGCCCTGCTCAAAATTTCCCAAAGGAAAAATCTCTCGCCACACCTTCTGAGGAGGAGAATGAAGATGAGTCGATCGTAAATGAACTCTTCAGAGAGGCCGATAAACAAATGCATCGCGCAGTTTTGTCAAAGCCGATGTTGAAAAGGAAATATCGCTCGTTATTTGACATTCTCACAAAAACAATCATGGGTATTTCGTTCAAATTTTATATAGACTAACATCTCAGAAGATGTATAGCAGATGGTCGCCATAATCGATGAAGCCAAGAATATCAATTGGCATGGCTTCCTCAAGGCCATTCTCGCTCCAAGAACATGAAAAATTTGGAGTTAATGATCGTGGCGTGTCTATCTCAAGAAGAGAATCAAGAATCTCAACAAGGTTGCAGTCATTCTGAAGGATAAAATGCCAAATGCTGAATGGGATCAGAATGGACTGAAGTCCTACAAGGCCTTTCTCACGACCACATCAGCCATATATGGGCCACCTGATGATGATATGCGCCCAACCCCTCTAAAGACTAAGAAAGGAAAGAGCAAGGAGGCATTACGCCCGCAAATGATGCTCCCCTGTAAGAAGAAGAAAAACGGTAAAGGCTCGGGAGAAGAGGTCAAAGAAGGCAAAGAGCCCCCATGACTCTTTTTTTCGAAGAAGAGTCGATGACGGCGGAGTGCCTGATCAACTCGACAAGCGCCATATCAGATCGGGATGAGAAATCGATAAAGGAAGCTTCTCAAGTGGAGAGCTCGCCAACATTCTCGAGGGAAGAGTAAGAGACTTAACGATCTCCTTCACCTCAATCTCGAAATATTCACCACTCGGACTTCTACGAAAGCATATTTCTCCTTCTTCTTCACCGCCGCGAACCTAAAAGCCCATCACCACGAACCGTAAAGATTACCTATTGCGTAACCGCACGTAATTGTTTCTACAATGTAACCTCTCCGCAGGTCCAAATAATCGCATAACTTCCAAATTTACTCAGACACCACCAGAACCCTCTCCATCTCATCAACCGGAACCTGGTCGATCTGAACAGATGATTCCTGAGTCCAGATCATCCAAGACCATCACCGGGAGAATGATCAGAATGCGAATTGAACGCAAAATTGATGAGATGTATCCAGAGTTGGTAGCCCATCCTGTTATTCGAGAGGAAGTAATGGAGATCCTTACCTGGAAAGATCTCCGTTTGAAAAGCTTCTCAGATTTCATGATAATTATTGAACAGATGGGAGGTGCTGATGCATTTGCAAATTTTGATTTCGATATGAAGAAATCTGCTCAAGTAGGATCACCAGCTGAGCTGATAACTGCTGAATCAATCAAGGCTCTGATCCACAGAAAGCTGGGTATAATCGAACAAGTTGAATGCGAGGGGGTGATGAAGAAACTCCTAAGGAAGATGATCCTATGAAGGATGTGGGAGCTACCGATGATAGTGGAACCGTGTCGCGGCTCATGACCACCACCGAGGCGCAAAACAACCTAAAAATGATCAGGTGACACAAGATATTCCTACAACTCAAATCACCGCTGATCAACTTCAGGAGATCAGATCGTGCTTTAAAGATCTTCTGAAAGAAGAAGTTGAGGGAGTGTTGGCTAATCAACTTAGCAACACAATAGTCGATCGAGGCGATTGGCCTCAAAGAAATAACGAATCAACAGAATTGGCTATTTCCCGATTGAGGCAATCAAAGATCGGGCTTCTCAAAACCGTGACCAACCCGATCACTGAATTTAAAAAGACAGTTTGACGACAAGCTAGTCCAGGTTGAACAACATCAAGTTTCTCTTCTAATGGTCACTGAAAAGCTTGAAATGACTGAAGAGAAACTTGATAAACTCATTCTTACCCTCTCTACGGCCGTTGAATCTGTCAAGATCGAATCGATTTCAAGATTCAAAGTCTATCCGCTTTCAAGCTCAAGGTTTATCTGAAAGATCT
Source organism: Stenogyne calaminthoides (assembly GCA_037126765.1). NCBI lineage: Eukaryota > Viridiplantae > Streptophyta > Magnoliopsida > Lamiales > Lamiaceae > Stenogyne > Stenogyne calaminthoides. The sequence goes on from JBBCBC010000011.1 coordinate 16,074,258, forward strand.
CAACAAGGCCATATCGATCGACTTTTGATCTCTAACTTCCCACCTCAAAGCTCTTTTTGATCAAACCAAAAAGGAAGGCCGATTGAGAAACCAACCGACCCTATCGTAACAATGAAGACCCGATTCTGATAAATTGAATCTTATGGCGGAGAGACTGACCATCTCGATCTTTTTTGCTAACGAAATCTCCGAGAAGATGGAAAAGTCAAAGGCAAGAAAGTTAGTCTGTGGCCGACATCACAACTTGTACCACCACTCGTATCACTAAGAAAGTCACAAGAAGCACAACTACCAAATACAAGCCGATAAGAAATCGGCCGAGAAATCGCCCAACGAAAGCGATTGGGTCGGGTAAGCCCGAATAAGTGAAGAAGAAAGAAGGGCAGAAAAATTGGCAGAGGCAGAGGATCTGAAAAAGAAATTCAGATCGAGGGCAAAGAAAGGAAAAGTCGGAAAAATCGACCGTAACCTCACCGCCGCCGTAAGAATTGATGAGATAATTCCAAAAACTGTTGCACATACTGATAGGTTTGAGGAATGGAATAAGATCAGAAGTGAATGGCTTCTGGATGCTTTTGTTCTAGATCTTGTTCCACGAGAAGAATCTCCAGATGCTGAATTCCTCAACTGGTTGGAAAACAAGTATCCAGATTTTCTGAAATATCTGGAAAATGAGGCCAAGTTAATCAATGTAAAAATATCTCGCCAAGAGTATGACGTGATGGATTACTCGAAAATGGCAGATGGCTCATTTGACAGACTGGCATTTCAAAGGTTCTATTTTGACATCCTGAACAAAGCTCGCATAACTGATCCTCAGCAGATCAATGATGTTAAATGGAAGTCGCATCAATTTTCAACATCCTCGATCAACAAGAAATGCCGTATGATACAAGCCAAGAGATCAAGAATCGAAGACTACTTAGGATCAAATTTGAATTTAAACTTAAACTTTTCTGATGTAATATGTAATCGATAAATCTGATGAATGAAAAGCTTATCTGTTTTCTGATCCTAAGACAAAATCGCATTGTCTTCTGATTATATGCTCTTTATCGCTCTATATTTATCAATCAGGCTTTGGTTTCTCAAGTGTTTTGGTTTCATCAAAAGGGGGAAAATTGTTGGGAAATTTAGAGTTTTGATGAAAGTTCTAAAACACATGTAATAGACCAAATCGGACTCAAGTTAGTCGATCGATGTTTTTATTACCGCTTATAAGATTGCTACTTGATAATCATTGTATAGAACAACCCGATGTATTAGATAGGTCACATATTGAGGGGAATCTCAATATGTATAGGTCGATCTAAAGTTCAAAAGAACAAATGATATCCGATAGCCGAAGGCAAAGAGAAGGATAGAAGACCGGATCGATCTAATAAAGTCGATATCTCAAATTGAAGTCATGAAATTCAAATTCAAGACTCAAGATCGATGACTTCCGAAGATCGTACTGTGAAGACCTACATCAGCCGAAATCTGCTAGTTGAGCTAAGACAACCGACACGAAAGACTTATCGAGTTGATCGATTATGGCCAATCGATCAAAGTCACTTTCACTGTGGAAATCGATGTTTCACCAAATCATACGCCGATGATCCCCGGAACAAGAAGAATGTCAACCTTAGTTGGTAGAACAAAACACCGACAAGTGTTCGGTTATCCAATAAGAACAAGACACGATGACCGAGCCGGCAATTACGGATTTGGTGCCGCTTTGTCAAACGGCTATAAAAGACACTATTCACGCTTTTGGCCATGCCGCCTCAAGACATCACATCAATCCTCAAGCAGCCTACCAAATATAGCCAGAAAATTCAAATTGCTCTCCAACGGCTCTTTGATTTCGAGGTCTATAAATATGGGATTACTCTTCGAGTGAAGACACGGAAACTATCAAGAAGCTCAAGTTATAATCAAATTTCCGCACAAAGAACACAAACTTGAAGATTATTTTCTAAGTGTTCATCCCATAGTTCTTAGCACATAAATCTTTTCATCTAGGCCGATAGGCTACTTAAAAAACTAGGAAAGATTTCAAAGTTGAACAAAAACAATCTTACCCAAAACCCAAAGTTAGGTTAAGTTGTTTAGCAAGATTTCGTACTAGGGTTTCTAGTGCCGATTTTGGGATCGGTTGAAAGTGAGAACTCTTTAAATATCTGGCTGGTGTACCGTGTTGACTAACACAATAATCTAAGTCCAGGGGGTTTAGTTGGTTCCCTTGTGATAGGGAAGAGTGGACGTAGGACTGGTTGTCCGAACCACTATAAATCTTGTGTGCATTTACCGCTTTGATTAACCTGTTTTTACACTATCGCACTCAACGTAATTAAAGCTGCATACATATTCTAAGTTAAGACAGCTTGCACCAAGCTTCGATCCGATCGGGCTTGACACTTTGGTCAACTGGTTGAAAACCGACTTTGGAATCGATTTGATAAAACCGGGTTTTTCACACGGTAAAACTTAGCTTCCGCCAAGAATCGCTTAAACCGATAGTTACCGAATCGACCGGCCAGCGATTAGTAAGTTGGTTATGAGTCTAAACTGATTCACTTGCACTCTGATCAGGCTAACTGCAATCACACCTGATCTGCACGAAAAAGTTTTCAGAAGTCTATTCACCCCTCCCCTCTAGACTTCTGCCCTCACGAAACCCGTTCGGGACCTACATTAATTATTTTGCAGAAATTTATTTCGGCCAGACAAATACTTGTGTGGACCCTTTGCACCAATTTAGAATTCGTGCAATTGGATTTTAGGGTTTTTTATAACTATATTTCAACTTTCGAACAAGACCCGGTCCCAAAAAGGTTCATTGTTCAGGGTTCGGGTTCATGGTTCAGGGTTCATGGTTAAGGTTCGGATTTAGGGTTCATGGTTCGGGGATGAAAAAAGAAATGGAGGGTAAAATCATTAAGTTCTGGTGTGTGGTTAATCCAAATTAAAATTGAATCCAATTGTACCGTGTGTGATTAGTGCACACAAGTATCACTCTCTCGGCCTTACGTTTTTTCTTGAAACTTTTCTATAGCATGCCTTAAGTACGCTAAATTTTTTGCTTGTGATGACATATTGTGTATACTAGCAGTTATATGATAGTCTATTAAAATAAATTCTGAATAATATAAACAACAAAACAATTAACGTTAAACTTGATTTGATGGGGCTTTTCCGTAATGGAAAATACCCTCCAAAAAGTGGCGTATGCTGCTTGAAGTGCAATGGGCACACGGTATTCTTTAGTAAAAGGCGAAAGAATAGTTCGCTTTGTGCTCACTGCGCAGCTGCGTGAATGAACAAAGTGTTTTGGTTGTTGCTTTGTACCAGATAGTCTCAGTTATATTTGTATTGTTTTCCGATGTGGGAATATGCAACTGCCGCACCGTTCTTTATTGGTTGTGCTACTGGTACATTCCATCCAAAGCCCATAAGCAAAATTGCATTCTGTTGGTCCCGGTGGGAAAACCTATTTTGCGCGTGCGGAAGCAAGACGTTTTAACTTCGGTGCGTATAAAACAGGGGTGAGGGCAGAGTGCTCCAATTTTTTTTTTTAACTTTTGAGCTCGTGTGTGTGCTTTGCTTATAAACGAATGCGTATGACAAGTATAAACATAAAGCAAAGAAACAACACAAAGAATATATAGTGGTTCGACAACCAAATCCTACATCCACTCTCCTCTCTAGGAAATTCCTTCAAACGGGACTTATCACCTCCACGGGATTGCCAATAGATATTTACCGAGCTCACACTCGAACCCGGACTTATAACCCTCTCTCGGTTCGCCTCGGGACTTATCACCCTCCATGGGATCGCCTACGAGATGTTTAACGAGTTCACACTCCAACGGACTTATCACCCTCACTGGGTTTGCCTAACAACTACCTCACTTCACCACCACGGGTTTGGGTTTTGGTGTTGTCTCCAACTATGGTGAGATTTTCCCTTACAATGGTTTAGCCTCAATGCTAAGGTTGGGAAAATCTCTCTAAGCTTATGATACATCGTGGGTTGCTTAGATTGGGTTCTAGAACACTCTTTGAATATATTTGTATATCTATAGACTTGTGTTCTAGGGTGGGAATGCTTTGGCTATAACGCTTTTTGGCTCTCAGAGCATTGTTGCTATCTTTTTTCGCACTTCCACCATCGATAATGAAGGAAGAACTTGTATTTATAGTGTGGATTTGAATGTTACCGCTGGAGAGAGTTACATTCAAATCCATACTCTTCTTTGTAAGTTCTGCAGCTTTTCCAGGCTGGTTGTCTTCCTTTCGTTGGTCCACGTCAACTGGATTCCAACGGCTATATTCCTCAGCTTCAGTGCCTCGGAACATTCGGGATATATATCGAAAGCATTCAAGATGTTAATGAAGTCTTCGCACTTATCGTGCCTTCAAGATTTCTTCGAAGTCTTCGTGTTCTCAACCTTCGATTTCTCTCGAGCCTTCGGTTTCTCTGAGTCTTCGTGTTCTCGGTATCCCATCGAAGTCTTCAAAGATTCTCGCTTTCTCGAAGTCTTCGAAACTAACCTCGTTCTATATCTGCCGACTATACACGGCGCGATAATATCCCGAACACTCTAAAACCTAAATCTGATTCATCTATCAAGATTATCCTGAACATGTCATACTCGGGGGTTTGGGGATCTAATCAAAATCCTCTTTATTAAATTCATTTCCCAAATATTTCCCTTTTTTGATGCCAAAACCTATCTTGTTACAAACATATAACCTATACTCGTGTTTCAGTTTTTTTTCTATTACAAGAAAGGTAAATCTCCAATCAATTTAAAAACATTCAACAAATTTCTTTAGTAATGAATCTTTTTCTAAATAGATCATTACTAAATACTTAAGTAATTTTCTTATAAAGATCATATAGTTTCCCTTATATATGAGCATATAATCGATCGTAGACATTCAATCGTGCATATCAAAATAAAAGACATGTAAAAAGATAATGAGGTATTATCTTTGAGCATAAAGATAAAAAGTTTCATTGATTGTATGTTATCGATTCTGACATAAATGAACTTATCAAAGAAATAAAGACACAAACATAAAGAATTACAAGTCTTCAGTCTTGGTCTTCAGTCTTCTGTCTTCTGCTCGATTCCTCATTCCTCTTCTTCTACGGACCTTGTCTGATCAGGCATACTGATACTCATGCCGACCGAGTTCGCTTTTCCGATTTCGTATATCCCGACCCTCGTGTCTCTTTTTGTTTCTTCGACCCTCGTGTCATTTTGACCTATAATTGAGTCTCACCACTTTATTTAATCGAGCCTTCAAAGATTCCTTTTCACTCATGCTATCTGATTTCCTTTTTGCTTGATCTGATCAGTTCGACCGATTAGATGAACACTTTTAGATCAACATATCGTAATAAAGATCAGTCATCATATCGTGTTAGCATATCGGTTTATCATATCCGATCTCGATCACGCCCGATCTTGATCGCCTCTTTTCGCCATCTTCCGATTTGCAACCTTTTCTTCCGATTCTTCGGGCTTTAGCTTTTCTTCATTTCGATTCTCAAGATGTTTCATCGGGGCCACTCCGAACTCATCTAACTTATCCGATCTTGATCACCTTTGTTCCGCAACCTCGCCCGATCTCAATCATTTACTTTTGATTCCGTGAGTTCCCCTCAAGTTGAAGTTCCCTTTCAACCGATATAGACCGATATATCCGATTTGGTGAAGTTTTCAAGCTCAGCTGATTTTCTTCATTTGATCAGCTTTGTATGTAATCAGATTTTTGTTGACCTAATCTGATTCTTCTCGATTAAGACAATTCTTGAAAATGTTATCGCCAGAACTTAGTCTAGAGTAGTAGACTCTTCCCTAAGTTGGGCATATATATATAGGCGGGCCCGACCACGAAAGAAACAGAGGAGGACCGCACCACATTTTGCACAAGTATAACACCTCGCTGAAAGGATGGAAACGAAGGCATGCTAAGCACCGCAGATGACACAGGCGCGACTCGCAGTCGCAAGACCGACACAAGCACGAGCATTAATGGGGATGGGACCCGGTGGCGCGAAACCCGGGACCTTACCTAAGAATGGCCTCAATCAGAGATGTGTCAGTAAAGGACGGTAATGATGAGTAGCTATGAGTAGATAGACGGCTAAATCCCTGCAAATTCAGATTTGCCTCGGGCGACGTCCCAGAGAGGAGCGCGAGCTCTTGATCCCTCGAGCGACCTCCGACCTGGGTCACATCAATCATGTAGCATTTAATGTTTTGCAGAGCTATTTCCGGCTACTTTTCTTTGTAAATCGGGAGAGTGAGCTCCATTCTCCAAAACCTTATAAATAGGGGTCATTTATGACCAAGGAAAAAGGGAGAGAAATCAATACCTTACCAAACCTCTTGCAAATCTATTGCTCAAACTCTTACTCTCTCAAGCAATCATATAACATAAATACAATCCATCTTACACATTTATTGTTTGTGTCACTAAGATCATCAAGCCACATCTTAATCCACAATCCTCATATTTTAGTATACAACAACAATATTTTTTAAATAATCATTAAAATTATGGCTAGGTCTTGTATGCACCGTGCACTCATAGTGCATTTTTAAAAGCGTGCAACTTGTTATGCTGAAAAATGCGACTTATTTACACAGAAAAGTGCAACTATTAATATGAGAACATAGTTGCATGCTTCTATTTGAAATAGTTGCACGTTTCTAAAATGCACTATTAATGCACGGTGCACCCGGGTGCACATGAGACCCACTCTAAAATTATATATGAATAGGTATTAGTATATACTTAAATGAAATGAATTAGAATGGGCAAGGTCTAATATTCTCTAGTGGTGCCTCATAAGACATGCCCTCTTTCTACGTGGGATGTGATTAAATTGATGAGAAACTTCAAACTTGATACTTCATGTTTTGATTTGTTTATATATATTACTAGTCTAATGAGCAAGGAAATCAAGGTTTAGCAAAGACGCGAGCACCTTAATTAGTTTGCTGAAATTTATTGAGGCCCTACTTTTTTTCTTGAAACTTTTCTATATAATATATTTATTTATTTTTTATTTTTATTTTTTACAGGAAACAAAGTTGTGGTATTACTCAAATCGAACTAGACTATTACAATCAACAGGGACTTCACTTGTCCAGGTTCTCTCAAAATTAACAAAAGGGCCATGACGACTGATGAGCCAAGGCGTGTGCCACATTATATTTTTTGTATATACAATTTTATTGAGGCGCTTTTCTTTAATGGAAAATACAACAGTGTACTTTAATTAATTAATTTGTAAATTTGCTAATAGATCATCGTTGGTTAGTAAAAGAATTTCGTCTCATCTAAATGTCTGAACTTGATTATATTTGTTGTATATACAATTTTATTGAGGTGTTTTTCTTTAATGGAAAATACAACAGTGTACTTTAATTAATTAATTTGTAAATTTGCTAATTAGATCATCGTTGGTTAGTAAAAGAATTTCGTCTCATCTAAAAGTCCGAACTTGTAGAGAGGGTGGGAATTAATTCGTTTATTTAATTTTCCTTAACACTCTCTCTCACTCGTGGGCTGAATCATTGTCTCTGCCCTAGGAGGAGGCCCAACGAGTGGACAATTTTAAATGGGTGGAGTGCTTTCCACGGGAATCGAACCCAGGATCTGGGCGAGCCTAAGCTCTGATACCATAAAAGAATTTTGTCTCATCTAAAAGTCCGAACTTGTAGAGAGGATGATAATTAATTCGTTTATTTAATTTCCCACGACAATTAACATGCTAGTAATTTCTGCACTTAGATATACTATTATCCCTGCTAAAATTATGAAAGGTGTTACAATTTCATAAAATATGTCAAGGCCTTATCATGCAAAACTTCTTGATTTTATGCACATCGCGTAATGGAATAAATTTATACTCCTATATCATTGTGAATGTTATACAAAGGAGGAATATTTGTCATTTTTTGTTGCCAATTTCGCTACATATCAGTATTTGACACTGGATATTAAGCCTCCGGTTGCTAAATATCAAAACCATATGAAAAAATGTTCCTGGTTGCATAAAACTTAGCACCAACCAGAGTTTTGGAAGAAATTTGTCTCTTGTGTTTGTGTGTGTGAGATAAAAAGTTGGGAATTGTCTTTTCAGGGAAGCATGGGCTTCTCTTCCACTTGTTATCATGAAGAAAATATAAAAAAGAGTTGAGAAGCAGATAACTTTTTGTTGATAACTTACATGGCTTCAATTGGCATTACTGCCTCCATACATAGAGCTTGCACCTCTCATCATACCACCAAGAAACCGCCGTCTCCAGGCAAGACCTACTCGATCCTTCATAGCTAATCAGGCGACCGATGTTGTGACCCTGAATTTTAAATTACCAGATAAGTCTCCTCTAGTTACTAGTGTTAATCCTAAGGAAAACAGGGATGAAACTGTAAATTCCAAGAATGCGGACAAGCAACCACGTCCAAGATTTTCCGACGAGAGATGGAAAAACGGGACGAGGGATCTCAACATGTTTTTGAAACAGGGGAGAATGGATTGGGACTCTGTGATTGTAGCAGGTAACACATTTCATGTCATTTTGAATTAATGCAACATATATTAAGAAAAAAATATTTTCCTACTATACCCTTAATTATTAACATCATTTAATTTGAATAGACGGGAGCATTAATTATCACATATTGCTACGTATCAAGATTTACGAACTCTTATAAATTAAAGATCTAAATAAAATATTTCGTGCAGAGGCAACAAGAAGAAAGCATCTCGAATTGCATCCAGAGGCCTCAACAAATGATGAACCAGTCGAGTTCAGAAGCTCGATTATACCGTGGCGGGCGGGATCCTTCACTCTCATCTCCCGAGGCAGAGCTCCTAAATGGTTAATCTCGCCCCGTTTTTCTTTTTTCCTTTTTCTATTACTTCCTCCATCCCACAAAAATAGACTTACTTTTTATCTGTCCTATAAAAGATAAGACTTGTTTCTATATTTAAGATATCAATAAATTTTCATTTCCATCAGTTGTCTTGAAACCTAGTAGACAAAAACGGCAAAATTGAAAAAAAAAGTAAAAATTTAATGTTCTAACTATAATAACTTCTATTTCTTAAACTGTGAGAAAACCTGCAAGACTATCCACAGAAGACTATCTCCGTGGGGGACGAATGGATCGTATTTTTCTAACCCCTCCCATTTTTTCAATCAGCAGTTAGTTAACTAAGCATTCAAAGTTGTACTATAATTGGGCAGGGGCCGCGCGAACGCAGGCCCCCTCTGTAACAAATTATGACGTAGACTCGATCACTTTGACCGATCTTAGACGGGCACCCCTCCTGTGTGCAATGGAGGTCACCAACCTAGGCCATGGGTCTTATTGATCGCCCATTGACCCCGTCCAGGTAAGTATGTAACAATGTGTAATTCCTTGTCATTATATTCTCTAGTGGTGCCTCACAAGACATGCCCTCTTTCGATGTGGGATGCGATTAAATTGATGAGAAACTCCAAACTTGATACTTGGATCCTTATTAATCTGTTATTCATGTTTTAATTTGTATATATAATATATTACTATCATAATGAGCAAGGAAATCAAGGCTGCTCTGGTTTAGCAAAGACGCGAGCACCTTAATTATTTTGCAGAAATTTATTTCGCCGCATAAATACTTGTATAAGTGTCTTTTTCGCACCAATTTAGAATTCGTGCAATTGGATTTTATGGTTTTTTATAACTATATTTCAACTTTCGAACAAGACCCGGTCCCAACCCGAGATCAATCTGGACCCGACCGACATGACCCAACCCGGACCCGGACCAAAATGGTTCATTGTTCAGGGTTCATGGTTCAGTGTTCGGGTTCAGGGTTCATGGTTAAGGTTCGGATTTAGGGTTCATGATTCGGGGATGAAAAAAGAAATGAAGGGTAAAATCATTAAGTTCTAATGTGTGGTTAATCCAAATTAAAATTGAATCCAATTGTACCGTGTGTGATTAGTGCACACAAGTATCACTCTCTCGGCCTTACGTTTTTTCTTGAAACTTTTCTATAGCATGCCTTAAGTATGCTAAATTTTTTGCTTGTGATGACATATTGTGTATACTAGCAGTTATATGATAGTCTATTAAAATAAATTCTGAATAATATAAACAACAAAACAATTAACGTTAAACTTGATTTGATGGGGCTTTTCCGTAATGGAAAATACCCTCCAAAAAGTGGCGTATGCTGCTTGAAGTGCAATGGGCACACGGTATTCTTTAGTAAAAGGCGAAAGAATAGTTCGCTTTGTGCTCACTGCGCAGCTGCGTGAATGAACAAAGTGTTTTGGTTGTTGCTTTGTACCAGATAGTCTCAGTTATATTTGTATTGTTTTCCGATGTGGGAATATGCAACTGCCGCACCGTTCTTTATTGGTTGTGCTACTGCTACATTCCATCCAAAGCCCATAAGCAAAATTGCATTCGAAGTATAGAAATTGCTATAAAGCAGAATGTGGCAGAAGATAAGTTTGTGTATACAGGAAGCATGGGCTTCTCTGCCACTTATTATAATGAAGAAAAATAATAAGAGTTAAAAAAGCAGACAAAATTTTTGTTAGTAACCTCATTGGCATTACTACCTCCATAAATAGAACTATTTTTTTCTAGCACACCTCAAGTTGCTAACAATCTGATTGTGATGGTATTTTGTGTAGATTAACAATTATATGTTGGTGGATGAAGATTATCACAGGCATTTCATTAAAAAGTCAAAGAAGACAATTTTATTTGGGATTATATTTTTTGTAGTCCAATAAATTTTGCATCATTTTGCATCATTTTGAAATCGATCACGATTGTTTTGTCGTTTTGATTTTGATCTTGTAAGTTTTTTAGAAATTTTGAAATTGTTCCAGGAACCGGCTCCGGCAGGTTACCGAACCGTAACTTTGCCATGTGTTAAATTAATTTTTGGATTATATTTTTTAGTCCCAATAACTTTGCAACCGCTTTTGAAATTGATCCCGATTGTTTTGAATTTTTTTATTTTTGTCCTGTAAGTTCTCAAAACTTTTGAAATTGGTACAGGAACCGGCTCCAGCAGGTTACCAAACCTGTAACCTGACTTTTTTTCATTTATTTAATACGCCATCTGGCATTTTTTATCTAAAATATCTGAAGGTGGGTTCGGATCGGGTTTTAGCATGAATTTTAGATATAACAACTTATAAAATTGGGTGGGGTGGGGTTGGGTTAGACCAAAATCGACCAAAAATTCAATTTCCAGATCTCAATTGGGCGGGCTCGGCCGATGAATGAGGACAAACCCTCGGTGTCGCCACCAACTTCGTTTAAGAGGAAAAAGCGATCGCTACCTACATTCGTCGCCTAGGGACGTCGCACCGTTGTTGTTTTTTTCGATGACGTCGCCGAGATTTCGAGGTAATATTCGTGATTGAATTTTCGAAAATTGATTAATTGATGGGTCGCGGAACCTCATGGTGGAATCACGAGATTATCGTCGTTGATTGCTGGGAATTTTGAGATTTATGTTCGTTGTTGTCCAGAAGAGAAGAAGAGCACGCTGATTTAGGATTTTTGGATTTTAATTTGAATAAATGTGAGTTTGTGAGGAGGCGATCTATGTGTAGGTTTTTAATCGGGTCGGGCTTGAGAGGTATAGTGTTCTAGGCTTTATGTGAAATGGGGGAATTTTTCTGGTTTTTAGGGTCGGTCTTGGTCAAAAATTCGATCCCGATCCACATTCAGATATTTTAGATTAAAAAAGATGATATGAAAAAAATAAATGAAAAGAATACACACGTGGCAGGCTGCTGGAGCTGGTTCCTGGACCAATTTCAAAATTTCTGAAAACTTACAGGACTAAAATAAAAAAATTCAAAACAAGTGGAACAAATTTCAAAAACGATGCAAATTTATTGAACTAAAAAAATTATCCCTTTATTTATGTTAGCAAATGCCTTTGTCTTATGAGTGAGTTTCATGTGAACATGCAATCATAAATGTATTTTAGAACCAACTTTTGCACCGAATTGTGCAACTTGTTTCCCATATTAATAATAACACGATTCATTGTAAACAAGTTGCATATTTCATGCAATAAGTTACATGATTCTAAAATACATTATGGAAAGACATGGTACACCGATGCATACAAGACTTAGCCTTGTCTTAAAATCGATAAATTGATATATAATTTAGGAAAGTAAAATAAATTAAAATAAATATTTCATTAAAAAATTATTTATCTTAAAATATTTTAAAAAATGGTGTTTTCAATTATATTTTTTGAAAAAATTAAGAAACTAAATAAGAATTCTATAAAATTTAATCTTAAGAATGCACACAGAAGTTGATGTTTGATAAGATTTTTCACATATATTTTTAAATATTATTATTTAAAAATTAATAAAAATTACATTTTCAAAATTTGAGGAGCTCCCTTGGATGGAGAAGCCTCAATGGTTCCATATGTTTTTCTATAATAATGTGAACCTTTTATTTTTCATACGCTTTTGACGTGGATTCTACCCGCATCTATTTGACTTTTTTCGAACCTTTGGTTGTTGACCCGCTTGTGTAGGTATTGGGCTCGCCCCAATATATATATGGGCTTGTTGTTCTTGGTGGTTTTTGTGGTCCGTGATTTGTTGGTCTTGGGCTTTCCCCGCTATAGGTTAAGTTCGTTAGTTGGGCTTTTCGGGCTTTTTGATGGTTTGGTCTTTATTTGGGCTTTTTTACTCTTCTTTTTTCGCTCAAGACCCTTTTTTGTTCTTTTATATTGGATTTGATTTGTCTTGGTTTTGGAGGTTGGTCCTCTTTTTTCTGGTGTGATAATTATTGACATCTCTCCTTTATTCTCTTGTGATGTAGGAAGTCTAAACTGCTTTCCTTTACTCTTGATTTATGTTTGTTAAATTTTAGTTTCTGGATTTCTGTGTGTTAGATCTTGGTTTATGCACTTCCCTTAAATCTTGGTTCATGTGCTTCCCTTAACTCTTGGTTCATGTGTGTGCGAAAACGAAATTTAACTCTTGAGAGCTTTGACCCAAATATTTAGTATAATTAAAAGCCCATTCGACCAAATTTAATGGGCTGGTTTTTATTGAGAAAAACAAATATCTATTTTGTATTTTAATATACTTTTTCTATTTTTTCTTTTAAATATATTTTTACATTTTCTTTTTTATTAAGAGACCGGTGAGAGAAAATTGATAGTACTCAATTTTATCTTGCTTCCTGCGTGTGAAAATTAAATTTAACTCTGGAGAGTTATGACCCAAAAATTTTATTTTAATAATTAAAAGCCATTTGACCAAATCTAATGACCTGAGTTTTTATTGAAAAAAATAAATATTTATTTTATATTTTAATATATTCTTTCTTTTAAATATATTTTTACATTTTCTTTTTATTAAGTGAAATATATCAAGTTAGAGAAAATTAATAGTACTCAGTTTTATGTGTTCAATTTTTATGTTGTTGGTCATATAATTTTTATTTTCTCCTTTTCTATAATATTATGATAAGATTAATATATATATATATATATATATATTAATTAGTATAAATGAAATTCTTTTAATGAATTAGTTTAACAATTTTTTTTTTTTGAATTTCTTGCTAATGACTTATCTTCTAGGACTTATACTAATGCACTCCTTCAAATGATGTTGTAAATTTATTCTTTATCCAACTATTAACAAAAAATTTCTAAAACCCTCAATAGTTCTCTAATGTACGAAATTATTCTAAAACACTCTACATTTGCTATTCTAGAGCTACACAGTTTTATAGACAAACAAAATATTGTATCTTTAAATATATTATATATTATAAATATCTTTAAATGTAATCATTATCATTAAAATTATATATACAGTATTTTTTAAATAATCATTAAAATTATATATGAATAGGTATTAGTATATATTTAAATGAAATGAATTAGAATGGGCAGGTCTAATATTCTCTAGTGGTGCCTCATAAGACATGCCCTCTTTCGACATGGGATGTGATTAAATTGATGAGAAACTTCAACCTTGATACTTCATGTTTTGATTTGTATATGTATAATTACTAGTCTAATGAGCAAGGAAATCAAGTTTAGCAAAGACGCGAGCATCTTAATTAATTAGTTTGCTGAAATTTATTTCGGCCCTACTTTTTTTCTTGAAACTTTTATATAGCATGCCTTAAGTTTGCTAATTTTTTTTTGTTTGTGATGACAATTTGTGTATACTAACAGTTATATGAAGCAATTCTTTAAAAAAAAATCAACATAAATTCTGAATAATTTACAACAAAATCATTAACATTAAACTAAGGGCCTGTTTGGCACAACTTATAAGTTCTTTAAGAGCTTATAAGTTCCTTAATTTTATTTGGCAAAATAAGATGTTTAGCATCTTATAAGATCTCAAAAAAAGTTCTTTAAAGCTTATAAACTCTGAAAAAATAAGTTGGGATATCCCAACTTATATTACAAAAATAGTGATAAAGTGGATATTTCCATTTGAGAGAATGATCAGTTAAGAATGGGACGCCCAAAAGGGAAATAATGCAGTTAAGAATGAGGCGGAGGGAGTAATTTCAATCCGCATACATAATAGTGTAGCAACAAAGGATATCTATTTCTCCACCATCATGCATTATCCTATCTCAGCACATCCCGATCCAAACTGTGCTCAATTGTTTTAAAAAATTTATAAGTTGTATTAGCCAAACACTTTAACAACTTATAAACTACTTAAAAATTACATCTTATTAGCTCTTAAAATAACTTATAAGATGTTAAAATTTATGAGATGTTTAAAATAAGTTTAATCAAACGGGCCATTGATTTGTTGGGGCTTTTCCGTAATGGAAAATACAACAGTGTACTTTAATTAATTAATTTGTAAATTTGCTAATAGATCATCGTTGGTTAGCCTCCGGTATCTCCAAAGGATGTAACAATCCTGATGGTCGTTGATGCTCTGCTTTAACTTACTGACACGTTAAACACTTCCTTACGAAGTGAGCTATCGATCGTTCATGCCTTTCCACCAAAAGTTCTCTCTCTTAGTCCTCGGTACATCTTTGTCTCTCCAGGATGTATGGTGTAAGGTGAATTGTATGCCTCTTTTAGAATCTCGTTCCTTAAAGGCTCATTCCTTGGCACACAAATTCTATCTCCAAACATCAAGGTCCAATCAGCGTTCAGAATGAAACCTTCAATGGTCCCTTTTCCCATTCTTGCTTGTATTCCTTCGAGAAACTTGTCCCCTTTTTGTGCATCCTTGATCTGTTCTCTCAAGGTTGGTTGCACTGTGAGGGTAAAAACCATTGCGTTTGCACAACATGGTTTGATAAAAATCAAACTCATCCGAGAAAAGTCCTCAATGAGATACTTTTGCTCGGTTGGCATGACATTGAGGTTTGTATTTCCTTTCCTATTCAGTGCGTTGGCCACTACGTTGGCCTTTCCAGGGTGATAATGGATCGTGCAATCATAAATCCTTTACCATCTCTAGCCATCTTCTTTGACGCATGTTCAACTCCTTTTGCGTAAAGAAGTACTTTAAACTCTTGTGGTCCGTATAGATCTAACATTTTTCTCCATATAGGTAGTGACGACATATCTTTAATGCATGGACCACTACAGCTAATTCCAAATCATGAGTTGGATAATTTTGTTCATGAGGTTTTAATTGTCGGGACGAGTATGCAACGACCTTTCCGTGTTGCATAAGGACACATCCTAATCCTGATAAGGATACATCGGTGTAAATCACGTATCCCTCGGTTCCATCGGGAATGGTTAGCACTGGCGATGAGGTTAATCTCTTTTTCAATTCTTGAAAACTTTCCTCACATGTCGTTGTCCAGACAACTTCTCATTTTTTCTTCGTTAAATTAGTTAACGATTTTGCAATTCGTGAGAAATCTTCTATAAATCTCTGGTAATAACCTGCTAATCTAAGAAAACTTCGTATTTCATTGGCGTTAGTCAGGGTTTTCCAATCCATTATGGCATCCAGCTTCGCAGGATCCATCTCAATTCCTTTTGCCGAGATTATGTGTCCCAAAAATACAAATCGATCAATCTAAAACTCGCATTTACTGCATTTTGCGTACAATTTATCTCTCCACATTGTTTCCATGACGATTTTGAGGTGTCTCTCATGTTGTCCCTTATTCCTTGAATACACCAAAACATCATCGATGAACACAATGACAAACTGATCCGAGTATGGATGGAACACTCGGTTCATTAAGTTCATAAACACTGCGGGTGCGTTTGTCACTCCAAACGACATTACCGTGAACTCGTAGTGTCCATACCGTGTCCTAAAAGCCATCTTTGGAATATCACTTTCCTTGACTTTTAGTTGGTGATAGCCCGATCTCAAATCAATTTTTTTTTTTAGAACACACTTGCGTTCTTTAATTGATCGAATAAGTCCTTAATTCTTGGCAGAGGGTACTTATTCTTAATGGTTAGTTGATTCAGGCCTCGGTAATCGATACACATCCTGAGTGAACCGTCCTTCTTTTTCACAAATAGGACGGGTGTTCCCCACGGAGAAACGCTAGGCCTGATGAATTTCTTGTCTAGTAATTCTTGTAGTTGTTCTTTTAACTCCTGCAATTCTTTTAGCGCTATCCTGTATGGTGCCTTTGACACAAAGCGTAGTCTTTCGCATCAACTCAATGGCAAATTCTACTTGGGTATCCCAGATAGGTCTTTAGGAAAAACGTCGAGGAAGTCTCTTACAATTGACACTTATGTTGGTAAATCCTTATCTTTTGTTACCTTGGAAATGTTTATTAAGTATCCTTGACTTCTTCATTTCCCTAGTAACTTTACAGCTTTCATCGCAGAGATTACTCGTATTCCTGTTTTAGTCAGTCCCACTGAAAGTGAAATGTTGACCGTCCTTCTTTTCAAAGTCTATCTCGCGATCCGAACATCTTATGGTTGCCTTATTCATTGTCAACCAGTCTATTCCCAAAATGATGTCAAAGTCTTTCATCTTAAGAACATGAAGGTCAGTTCCTATCTGGTGTTCCTATCTTATGGTTGCCTTATTCCTTGGATGAAATTAAAGGAAGATTTTGAAGTTGGTGCTCGGTTAAATATCACTCTTTTTGTAATTTTCAGTTTTCGGAATGGTTAGAGAATCCTAGGAATATACTTGAGAGCTAAGGCTTTTCATAAATTGTACATCATTGTATAGTGATACTCTTTGTTCTCTGTTATTGTGGAATAAAGAACTTTTAGTTACAAAAAAAAAAGGGCCTGAAAAAGCTTAGCCCTAAACCTTGTTTTTTCCGATTTAAACGGGCTGGCCCTACCTCTCTAGAAACACCCTTAAGTCGGACTAAAATAACAATCTCACTGGTGATTCAATTTCTTCCTGGCCAATTCCCACCGATTCGGATGAGGCTATTATTTTCCATATACTCGTACACGAGTAGCAATTGAACGCCTTCTATACAGCAGCCATGCAGCTTCACAAGGTTCGGGTGTTGTACGCATGAAATCATGCCTATCTCAATTAGAAATTTGTTGTTTCCTTGCCACGATCTTGATGGCAGCTGCTTGACAGCAACTACCGTGTCGTCGGCTAGTACATCCTGCACCACTTTTTCTGTCAGAAATCTTGACTGCTATATAAATGTAACATGATATTAAAGATATCAAATATTTAGATATGTGATTATTCAATTTGGTATCACTCATGTTGAAATCTCATAGACATACATTTTACCATAAATTTAGGCACAAATATGAAATTATACTCCCTAGAAGATGTAAACTTTTTCTCGATTTGCTCCCAATATTAAAAAATGTCCAATTTTGGGGGACAAATGACAAGTCATACGGCCAGAATTGGACTAATTCAAATCACATGTATTATTGAAAAAATATTTCGAATTCGAATATTCGAATATCTTCACCAATACGATCAGGGGGAATTTTTAACCATTTACATAGTATCCTTGGTACGTGTTGACCCGACGTTGTCGTCCTCTACTGAGATCCCGCATAAATGGGTCCATTCTCAATGTGTTGATTATAACCATGTGACAGTTTTAGGTTAACTATATAATTGTAAACATATAATATGAATTCACTAATAAACGGTGGTTAGATAGCACTCACATAGTTTTGGAACCACTCTAAAAAATCACGAGTAATAGATTCACCTACTTGTGCATCTAAGATGTTTGGATGTATACGGTGTAGCTCTTCAGTATAGATCCTTATTGAAAGCAATATATATTATTAATCATATATTATATAATTATAATAAATATGCTATAATTAATTAAAAGTGTAAATGATACGCATATGAAATACTTACTGAATGTATGGTTGGACTTCATCACAATTGAATAACACATACTTATGTGCAACTTCAATCTCTTGTCAGTTTAACCATGGTCGTTCAATACTTTTTCTCAAACATTGACCTGGAAACTTAAACACGGACAAATTACCGTCAATATCATCAGCAACATTGTCTGTGCCTCTACCGTCATAATTACGAGGCTCGTTTCTCAACCTTGTTCTAACATGATTCTAGAAATAGTAAGAACAAAATGTTGTAACCTCCTCACACAAGTAGACATTAACAATTGATGCTTCAACTATTGTCTTTTGTTTAGCATTGAGCTTCAAGTTATGGAGATATATATAATAAAAAAATTGATAAGAGCTAAACATAAGTATATATATTTGTATAATTAGATTGTTCAATGAAGGTTTACCTCTCAAATGGATATATCCACCTGTATTGCACTGAACCAACAATTTTAGCTTCATATGCTAAGTGCACCGGTAAGTGCTCCATCGAATAAAATAAGTTGGGAGGGAAAATGCGCTCCAATTTGCATAAAATAACTGGAATGTCATTCTCCAAGCGGACCATGTCGTCCCACGTAATCATTGTAGACATTAAATCTTTGAAGAATAGACTCAATTCGCCTGACCCTCGAGATATTGTTCGGTAGGGAATTCCCGAATGTGAGGGGGCAACAATCGTTGCATAAACACGTGACAATCGTGA
This sequence comes from Stenogyne calaminthoides, assembly GCA_037126765.1. Taxonomy (NCBI): domain Eukaryota; kingdom Viridiplantae; phylum Streptophyta; class Magnoliopsida; order Lamiales; family Lamiaceae; genus Stenogyne; species Stenogyne calaminthoides. Next base: position 16,093,331 of record JBBCBC010000011.1, read on the forward strand.
CTTTTCATCCCAGACACCTTCCCGTTTGATGTGTTTACATAACAACTCAAATTGGAAACATAATCATCTGGAAATCTCAGCTCTTCTATCCAATTACACAAAGCTACTTTCTGTTTCTTATCAAGTGTGTAATTGGCTTGGGGATATCTTCATGTACCCTCATCCCTCTTCAAGCGATCACGTTTGCATATCTCGTTCAACTCATCACGCGACTTTGCAGTGTCTTTTATATTAGATTTGATTTGTTTTGATTTTGGAAGTTGGTCCTCTTTTTTTCTGGTGTGATAATTTCTGATATCTCTCCTTTATTCTCGTGTGATGTAGGAAGTCTAATTCAATCAGCACTCCAACCACTTTCTTTTACTCTTGATTTCTGTTTGTTAAATTTTGGTTTATGGATTTCTGTGCGGTAACTGGTAAATCTTGGTTTATGTGTTTCCCTTAACTCTCTGTATGCGAAAATGAAATTTAACGGGCTTGAAATTTAACTCTTGAAAGCTTGGATCCAAATATCCATCTATATACTAATAGAGAGTTTTTTTCATGATGTGTCAACTCCATGTTAATTTAACCCATGTGTCATTCAATGAGAAATTTGAGTACACATGTCATTTTTCTATTTGATTCATTTATAAAAGAATTCCATGTGTCATGAAACTTAAAGTTTTTGTGTACAATTAATTTCTAATAATGCAATTTTTAATTAGAAACCGCGTAACACGTGGGCACTAAACTAGTTTAGTATAATTAAAAGCCCATTCGACCAAATTTAATGGGCCGATTTTTATTAAAAAAGCAAATATCTATTTTATATTTTAATATACTTTTTCTATTTTTTCTTTTAAATATATTTTTACATTTTTTTTAGGTGAGAGATACTGGTCAGAGAAAATTGATACTAGTACTCAATTTTATCTTGGTTCGTGCGCATGAAAACTAAATATAACTCTGGAGAGACTCAATGAGAGAAAACTGATAGTACTCTACAGTGAGAGAAAATTGATAATACTCAGTTTTATGTCGGAGGTCATACAAGTGCTCAATTTTATGTCGTTGGTCATACAATTTTTATTTTCTCCTTTTAAATTATTTTATATTACTTATATCATGTGAAACATATATATTATTATGATAAGATTAATATATATATATAGTTAGTTAGTTTAAATAACCATCCTTTGGGGTGGTGGTCCCCCTTTTGTGGTGTGGTGGTCCCTTTGTTTGGTTATTAATTCGTTTGGGTTCAGAGTTGCAGTTTCGTGTGGTCCCTCTCTTGTGGTGATTGTGGTTCGGGTCTACAGCGAGATGAAATGATGTTGTTATGTCCCCGGTGGTAGAAGAAATTATTGTAATTGATTATGTTAGGAAACTATTGTAATTGATTGTCTTTAAAAAAAAAAATTAATTCTTTTAATGAACTAGTTTTACATTTTTTTTTTGAACTTCTTGAAAATGACTTATCTTCTACAATTTATACTAATGTCCTCCTTCAAATGTTGTAAATTTATTCTTTATCCAACGATTAACAAAAAATTTCTAAAACATTCAATAGTTCTCCATATGTAAAATTTTCTAAAACCCTCTATAGGTCTCTATATGTACGAAATTATTCTAAATTACTCTGTATTTGTTATTCTAGGGATAACTACATAGTTTTGTAGACAAACAAATGTTTAAATATATATTATAAATATCTTTAAATGTAATCATTATCATTAAAATTATATATACAATTGTTGTGGGCATATGGCACGAGGTCGGGCCCGACCTGGAAAGAAACAGAGGAGGACCAGACCACATTTTGCACAAGTATAACACCTCGCGGAAAGGATGGAAATGAAGGCATGTCAAGCAATAGACACGACACGGATGCACCTCCCGTCGTAAGACCTTGACACAAGTACGGAGCATTAATGGGGATGGAACCCGTGGCAGACGAGCAGCCCCAGGGACCTTACCTAAGAATGGCCTCAATCAGAGATGTGTCAGTAAAGGACGGTAATGATGAGTAGCTATGAGTAGATAGATTAAATCCCCGCAAATTGGATTTGCCTCGGCAACGCCCCAAATGAGGAGCCTTGAGCTCTTGATCCCTCGAGCGACCTCCCAGCGACCTCCGACCTGGGTCACATCAATCATGTAGCATTTAATATTTTGCAGAGTTATTTCCGGCTACTTGTCTTTGTAAATCGGGAGAGTGAGCTCCACTCTCCTAAACCTTATAAATAGGGGTCATTTATGACCAAGGAAAAAGGGGGAGAAATCAATACCTTACCAAACCTCTTGCAAATCTATTGCTCAAACTCTTACTCTCTCAAGCAATCATATAACATAAATACAATCCATCTTACACATTTATTGTTTGTGTCACTAAGATCATCAAGCCACATCTTAATCCATAATCCTCATATTTTAGTACACAACAATTGGCGCTAGAAGGAGGGTACTCTTTAAGAAATATCGAGCTAAGTTCTTAGTAGTGTTTTTCTCATTGAGTGTTCCTCACGAATCTTCTTTACAAACTCATCTCATATACCTAAATATCTCAAAAGAAAAATCACTCAACCATGTCTCAAGTAACTCTCATCACCAAGAGGAAAGCCTTTTTCGGGTTTTCATGTCGCTCCCATGAGCAGGGCTAATGTCTTAGGGTTATATCCAAAGGCCGGGGACCTACCACGGGATTGCTCAAAGAATCCAGACCGGAAGAAATCGATGAAGCCATCCCAGAAGTTACGCTCGAAAAGTAACTGCGCTAGATCCCGATGGCGACCCCACGCCACAACCGGAACCTTCAGGAATCCTCATCCGAGGAAAGCCTCACCAGAGAAATCGATTCGTGTGGGCCTTCCATGAGGGGATCTCGGGCCAGGAAAAGCTAAGAGGTCAACTCCCGTGGAACTAACCATTCTCCGATCTCTAAAATCCGAACAAGGGGTCAAATCCCATCCACGGCCCGTTCTCGAGGTTTCAATGACGGCCCCACACCGAGGTCGGAACCCGATGAGATCACCAGCCGACGTTTGAAGAAGAACTATCTTTGAACTCGAAAGTTCATGTTCGTGGATCGGTAGAGTCAAGGCTGACCCAGCACAACGAGTATCGGCGAAAGATCGGCTTTAACGAAGTCCTTCACCTCGCAGGTGGAAAGAACCCCTTCACCTTGAAGACGTCATCGAACCCCATCACCCCAAATACCGACAGAAAGAAATTCTCCACCTCATCATCATCTGGCGAGGTCGCCGGGCAAACGATCTCCGCAGATGGCGCCATCCTTCGTAACATCAAGGACCTCCAAGAGCAACATGGCGAGCAAAGGGGGTGCCTCTCACCACAAAAATACCCATTTCGCCATTATCACCCACTTCGTCATGCTCGCTCTCCCAGACAAATCAAGATCAATGTCAACTCCATCACCCAATACAACGCAAAAGACCGACCCGATAAATCACGTGAGCAAATACCCGTCCTACATGAACTCCATGGACGCGACTGATGCCACTCAATGCCGCCTTTTCCCGCTCACTCTAGGCGACCAAGCTTACATTCAACTCCTTACCCCCGACGTCCATAGAGTCTTTCCACCAGATGGCTCAATTGTTCCTCACTCACTTCGCCTCGCTGACCCTGCACAAGGGAACAAAGCAGCGTTTGACAAACATCTATCGGGCCTCGAGGAGAGTCGGACCGGCATATATTGATCGAATATACCAAATTCATTATGGAAGGTGAGCCATTGGCGGGGCGAAGGCCAAGGTATTGGGAATAGTGCATGGGTTGAAAAAGGGAACGAAACTCTGGAAAATGATGAACAAGGATTATCCATCGAGCTACGCCGATTTCCGATACCGGGCAGGGGTTATGATCACCAATGCCAAGATACTGGCATCAAGATTGGGCGAGCAACGACCAAGCGAGGTGAAGATAGAAGTCAAGAAGCCTGATCCAAAACCCAAGAAACCGTATAGGAGGCCCGGATCCACTCATTACCGACCTCCGGGGACTTTCAAACCAGTTGATAACCCTCTGGAGGTAAGACTCTGAAAATCGACCATGAATGCAAATTTCTCTCGGATCTATCAGCGATCGTAAGGCGACAGCCAGATTCCCCCCCAAAAATGTACCAGACACCTCCAAACTCAACCCAAGAAGTTTTGGACTACCACAACTCCATTGGGCATAACACCGAGCATTGTCGCGACCGCAAAGGAGCTTTGAGATTGTACGAGGAAGGAAGTTGGAAAGGTTTGTTAAGCCAAGGCAAAGAAAAAATCGGCGACCAAGACCACCGCCCGAAACCAAATTTCCCAACCAAGGAAAGCAAGATCCGCAGATCCCAAATGGAGCGGAGAAACAGGTCATCCATATGATTTGCCCTAACGGGGACCCTTGGGGATTCCTCAAATGACCTCCCCGTTTAACCGATGCCGGAAGGTCAGATGCGAAGCTCGACAATTTCAGGCCGAAGGCCTTCCGATCAACACCATCGCCCCAAGTCGAAGAACTCACTTTCACCAAGAGGACAAAGATGAAGCAACTAGAAAAACGTGTATTGTTGGAAGAGGATGCCATTTGGTCTGAAGAACGCAGGGGCAACCTACCAGCGTTTGGTAAATCGAATGTTCACCGACGAGATTGGAAAGACCATGGAGGTATAAATCGACTGTTGGGATTATACTGGAAAGTATGCTTTTACTTTGTATAATCAGACTGAATTTCGGAGTTATTTACTGAAATAAATTGTTTATCACTGATGCTTTAAATATCATCGAATGTTACATATATTTACTGCATAACTGTTCTATAAATAGTACGTGTTACATTGTAGTTAATTTAGTGATACCAGATCACAGAAGATTAAATTAACAGTTCCTTGTAACTAAAAGTACACCATTCACGACCTAGATGGAAATGAACAATCCATCGTGAAAGGTTGAAGTGTAAGGCTCAGGTTGGTTTGTCTTGACCAAGAGATTACACTAGTGCATGACTGATGCACTGGAGAGGACCTACAGGAGGATAAATTCTTCAGAACTGAACTAGGAAGAATTAGACCTCAGTGGTTTTCGTTATTTCTTAATCTTCGTCCCTTAAATAGGATTGCGTGTGGTTGGTAACTATTGCTTTGACTTATTACGGGTAGAGAATCAAGGAGATTCAATACTTTATATCTTGGGCAATATTATTGGTCACATGCGATTGCTAAGATTTAATACGGAGAATCGTATGCAAGTACGCTTGTTCGATTTGCCCCCTTGGGAGGTTCATAAGTTTTATCATACTAAATCTTGCAAGTGGAACTAGTTTCCGGTATGGATAATAATGTTGAACCGTTCCTTTACCAAGGATAAAAGATATTAATTAATGGAAAGCTATTTCAGTGGCTTGAATTAATTAATGAGCTAGATAATCTTAAACACGGGAAATATAACCAAGAGCCATATTAACTTGTAATATGGGTTAAGATGGATAGTGCAATATTAATTATGTAGTGGGATTAATTAATATTTATGGGCTTGAATAATATTGTGGCTCAATATTGATAATTCAAGGTCCATTGGAAGGTCCAATCTTAATTCTCCTAAAGGCCCCCCAAGTAGCCCAACATAAAGTCCAATAACTGAAAAAAATGTTAAAAAATAAAATAAATTTTGTTGCTTATTTTTCCTCATTTTTTCAAAAAATTATGAATAAAAAAAGGAGAAAGATTTCCTTTGAATTTTGTTATGGAATGAAGATATGTATTCTTGGAATACAAGATTATCTCATTAAATTCAAGAAATCTCCCACTTGGTTATTTGTATGCAAATTTTTGAAAATTTTGAAATAAAAGGGAAAGAAAGATTTTCTTGATTTCCTTGAAAAGATATTATAGAAGATATGTATTTCTTGAAATACAAGTATATCTCATAAATTCAAGAAGATCCAAATCTTGGAATCTTGATCCTTGGTTTTTCGAAAATTGCCATAACAAGAGGAGTTGAGATTTTTGTGGAATATTTTAATTATGGAGAAAAGAATATATGAGATATATTCAAGATTTCTTGAGATCAAGAAAAAAAGATTTTCCCATATTATTTTATCACAATAATTCGATCAACACCCTCTATAAATAGGGATGATTCTTTCATTCCCAAGTACAATTCCATGTCTTTGGAAAAATTAGTAAATCCACAAAGGTGGTGCAACAAATTTTATTTTCCCTTTTGTTAATTGTTCGCGAGTTTCCTTCCACCGGATTGTCGAGCAAGGACTAGGGAATACTTGGGAAGGTCTTTTGGTGTGTTTTCATCGACGAGACCATTGCCATTCCAAGAGGTAAGTTCACGAAAACTCAGTAGTAATTCGCGTCGTAGGATTTACGTGAACCGCTTATATGCATGATTTGTTGTTGAATTATTATTTGAATTAATTTAGGATTAATTCATGCTAGTAATAATTGTTAGAATTAAATTTGTATTTAAATATTCATCCCGAATAGATCCGGAAATTAATTCCCCAACAATCGTATCGAGCCTTGGTTTCGCTCAATTTTAAATTGTAATTTAATTCATTTTCATTAAATTTGAAATTGGATAGTAGAATTGCTAGATCTTTTTGCAGTATCCAATTGTCATGGAATTTAATGTGTTTATTTACGATGCATATAAATTTTGGTTTTTAATTCGATTCGTCGGATTCATTTTGGCTTTCGGAGAAAATTCAAGAGAGATTAGAATTTTGTTTGATTTGATCAATGTAATATACTAGTCTAGATCTAGGTTTATTTATTTTTGTAAATAAATTGTAACCTGATCGGAAAAACGGAGGCGAGACGAAGAATTAAAAGATGGGATTCGAACCGCTTAGGGCAAATACGCCGCCAAAACATGCCAAGGAGGCTCAAGACTGACGGACGGTCGCATTTGACGCCGGACGAGGGAGGGATTGGAGAATAGCGTGCACGGATCGATGCAGGACAGCCGAGAATGCCGCTACAGTAACGCGGGGCGATGCAGGCGACGCGAGCGGCGATGCCGAGGTGCGCCCGGCGACGCGGACGCTGCAAGTGGAGACACGGGCGATTACGAGATTTGGCACGGGCGACGTAGCGCCAGCGCCATGCCATTAAGACACGGACGCCACCGACACTCCGAGAGTTAGGCGGCACCAATCCATGAAATGTCGATGACGGCTGACGACAAGGCATTTTTTTAAACGGTCAAGAGGGAGCTTTTCGAGACGAACGATGAAGGCTATGAAGATGATTTCTCAAGATCAAGACATGACAAAAAATTAACCATGACAATTGGATAAATGTGCCCAATATGTTTAATTTTTTGTCTTGATGTTTACGCATTATTTTATGCTTATTTAAATTGTGTTTAAATTTGCGATGCATGAGAAAATATTTTGAAAAAATCTCACTTTCAAAATTACTAAGTATGCTTAAACAATTAATTGACAATTTTATTCCTATAATAAAATTGAATTAATTATTAGCCTCTATGATTTATTTATTTGTGAATTCTTTTGGAGAAATTCCTCTACCGGGACGGTCAAAAGATAGCTTTCACATGAATAAATTCCAATTGATGATTGTGGATTATTACTAGTGGCGGCGATGACCCTCCCCACGAGGCTCGATCAAAGCGAAATAATAATTTCAGATTTAATCATGGTTATTACTTAGGTATAAAATTGATATGTATATACTTCCCAAAGTCCCCTGTCAATTTTATATTGGTCGAAATAGAGCCAACTATTAATCTGGATATTAAAGGTTTGTAATCGTTCTTGTTTGTAACTCGTTGAATGTGTTTAAATAATGACCCACCCCACGTGGCTTATTTAAACTGTTTTGAGATGTTGGCTGATGCATGTTCATATTTTTTGGAGATTTTAATATGAAACATGTGATCGAATTTTGTGATATATTTGTGCTTATGCATATTATTATTTATTTCGATTCAACATGTCGCAACCTTTTAATCCATCATTATATACACTCAAAGAACACCAATTAACCGGAGATAACTATGTTGTTTGGAAACGGAATATGAGTTTTTCTACTGTGAAGAACATTATTGGGTTCTTGATGTACCCAAGCCCCGTATGCCTACTGATGGATCTGATGCGGAAAGGCACTTGTATAATATTTGGGAGCAGGCCAATGAACCCATGAAACATGTAATCTTGACTTCACTGTCTGATGATTTGAGACACATTCATGAAGGTGTTGAGTCTGGCTGCGAGAAATTATACAAAGTCTTGAAGAAATGTTTTAACAAAAGACAAAGATGATCAATCGGTTTAAAACCCATGACGTGGCTAGGCTAAAAATGGCTGAGGGAACACCCGTAGTGGGCAGCATGTTCTCAAAATAAAACGCCATTTTGATAAACTTGCTTATCTCTTGGTACTAAGTATTGTGATGAGGCTCAAATCGAATTTCTTTTCCTAACTCTTCCAAGGTGTTTTGATGAGTTTTATCAGTAGTTTTTTGATGAGCGATCACATGTTTACTATGGACACTCTACAAGAAGCCTTGGAGATAATGGAGAAGCATTTAGAAATAAAGACGAAGCATTGGTGACCAAAAGTATTTTCTCAAGATCTAGGCCAATGGAAGGCAAGACTCAAGAAAAGAAAAGTGGTCGAACCAAAGCATACTCATCACTAAGAAAAGTAAGAGAAAAGATGACTAGTTGGTTAGGTGTCAAGAAAGTACCAAAAGGAAAATGCTTCAAGTCAAGGTGAAAAGAGACATTGGAGGTCACTGCTCTAATCCCAAAAGGAATGAAAAGAAAGGTAATTCTCATTCATTAGTTGTTGAAACTTGCTTAGCGGCGTATGCCTCCCATTTATGGGTGGTGTATACGGGATTCACTGATCATGTTTGTTTCACTTTACAGGGGTTCAAGCGGACCCGACAACTTAGTGGGAGTGAGATCCTCATCACACTTTTGGGCGATCTTCAGAGTGGCAAATTGAAGCGATGGGAGAAGCGCACCGCCTTTTGAAGACAGAGTTTTAATTTTAAGAGATGTACTTTACGTTCCGAATTTTAGAAAGAATTTAATTTCGGTTTCTAAGCTTTACCTTGATGGATATTCGGTTACTTTTGATAAGTTGTTACCATTTCTCTTTATGATAAATTTATCTGTCATGGAACGTTGTCAAGTAATCTCTATACAATTAATTGTGCACACCACTCACGAAATGCATCCTATAACACATCAACTATTTCCGATAAAAGAAAACGTTCATCAGACGTGAATGAAACACTTCTATGGCATCTAAGATTGGGACATATTAATCCAAAGAGGATCCAAAGGTTGGTGAAAGATGGTTCACTAGAGTTTCTCCAAGTTGAACCAATTCCAACCTGCGAATCATGTTTGGAGGGTAAAATTACCAAGAGGGCATTCGGAGCCAAGGGGAATAGAGCCAAAGAAGTGTTAGAAATCGTTCACATAGACGTATGTGGTCCAATGTCAACCAAAGCAAGAGGAGGTTACGAGTATTTTGTCACTTTTATTGATGACTACTCGAGGTACGGTTATATTTTCCTTATGAAGCATAAATCTGAGACCTTTGAGAAATTCAAAGAATTTAAGGCTCAAGCAGAGAATCATAGGGAAAAATGTATCAAGTCTCTACGATCCGATCGTGGAGGCGAGTACCTCAGCGATGAGGTTTTGAACTATTTGTCAGATGAAGGGATTGTATCCCAGCTTACTGCACCCGGAACCCCTCAACAAAATGGGGTTGCAGAGCGAAGAAACAGAACTCTTTTAGAAATGGTTAGATCAATGATGTGTTATGCGGATCTTCCCAAGTCGCTAAAGGGTCATGCCTTGGAAACAAATGGCTTACATTCAAACTTGGTGCCATCCAAATCGGTTCCCAAAACTCCCAAAGAATTGTGGACCGGTGCAAGCCCCGGTTTGAGACACATGAGAATTTGGGGTGTCCGCCCACGTGTTGGATAAGGAAGCCAGAAATGGATCCTCGATCGTAATTAAGGTTGTTTATAGGATACCCCGAGGGAACAAAAGGGTGTATGTTCTATGGTCCCAAAGATCAAAAGGTAGTAATAAACACCCATTTTAGATTTTTGGAGGAAGATTATATGAACGAAAGAAGACCCAGAAGTGAGATTACCTTAAGTGAGCTAAGGGGGCTAACCTCATTTAACCGTATAAAGATGATATACCAAATCGACACACTTTCACAATCGAACCTCGTCAGAAGTGGGAGGGTTGTTAGACGTTCCGAGAGATTCATGGGGATAGGAGAGTCCTCGGACTTGATTCCCGGACAAGATGAATCTAGACCCATGGACATATGATGAGGCAATCCAAGACAAGGATGCAATTTCTTGGCAAAAGGCAATGAAAGCAGAAATGGGTTCTATGGATCATAACAGAGTGTGGGAGCTAGTCGAAACTACAAAAAGCGTGTCGGAACTACATTGGTATTCTTAGTACTATACGTAGACGGCATTCTACTCATCGGGAATGATGTAAAGGTGTTATCAGACGTAAGGGCATGGCTTTCAAAACAGTTTGATATGAAGGACTTAGGGGAAGCCGGGCACATCCTTGGGATCAAGATCACTCGAGATAGCAAGAAAAGGACGATAGGATTATCGCAAGCTTCATACATAGACATTGTCTTGAAACGATTCAGCATGCAGGATTCCAAGAAAGGCTTCGTACCTTTCAGGCATGGAATCCATCTATCCAAGAAAATGTGCCCTAAGACACAAAAAGGAGATAGATGACACGAAAGGCATTCCTTATGCTTCGGTGGCCTAAGCCTTATGTATGCAATGTTTGTGCGAGACCGGTATCTGCTTTTGCCGTTGGCATGGTGGCAAGATATCAAAGTAACCCGGAAGGAACATTGGAGAGCGATTAAAAACATTCAAGTATCCAAAAGAACTCGAGATAGAATGTTGGTTTATCAGTCAGATAGTCTAATCCCCATCGGCTACACGGACTCGGTTTCCAATCGGACTTAGATTCCAGAAAAATCTACCTCCCAGAGTGTGTTTTGCATGGGGGGAGGAGCCATGACGTGGAGAAGCGTTAAGCAGAAATGTATCGCAGATTCTACCATGGAAGCCGAATATGTAGCTGCTTGCGAGGCAACGAAAGAAGCGGTTTGGCTCAAGAACTTCATAGTGGACTTGGATGTAGTTCCGAATTTGCCCAGCACAATCACTGTTTATTGTGACAATGCCAGAGCAGTTGCAAATTCAAGGGAACCAAGAGCCCACAAGGCCATCAAACACATTGAAAGGAAATACCATCTTATACGAGAAATCGTTAAGAGAGGAGATATAGAGGTGGCAAAGATCGCGTCGGAAGACAACCTAGCTAATCCATTCACAAAGGGTCTGCCTCAGAATCGATTCGAGAGACATGTGAAAGGAATGGGTGTAAAGACCGTTGCCAATCTGCTTTGAGTATAAGTGAGAGACATTATTAGGTTCGTGTAGGTGACATTAGTTGTCACGTACTACACGAGACATGTTGTAGTATACTTAAAAGCAGACTTTGAGTATAAGTGGGAGATTGTTGGGATTATACTGGAAAGTATGCTTTTACTTTGTATAATCAGACTGAATTTCAGACTTATTTACTGAAATAAATTGTTTATCACTAATGCTTTAAATATCATCGAATGTTACATATATTTACTGCATAACTGTTCAATAAATAGTATGTGTTACATTGTAGTTAATTTAGTGATACCATATCACAGAAGATTAAATTAACAGTTCCTTGTAACTAAAAGTACACAATTCACGACCTAGATGGAAATGAACAATCCATCATGAAAGGTTGTAGTGTAAGGCTCAGGTTGGTTTGTCTTGACCAAGAGATTACACTAGTGCATGACTGATGCACTGGAGAGGACCTACAGGAGGATAAATTCTTCAGAACTGAACTAGGAAGAATTAGACCTCAGTGGTTTGTTATTTCTTAATCTTCGTCCCTTAAATAGGATTGCGTGTGGTTGGTAACTATTGCTTTGACTTATTACGGGTAGAGAATCAAGGAGATTCAATACTTTATATCTTGGGCAATATTATTGGTCACATGCGATTGCTAAGATTTAATACGGAGAATCGTGTGCAAGTACGCTTGTTCGATTTGCCCCCTTGGGAGGTTCATAAGTTTTATCATACCAAATCTTACAAGTGGAACTAGTTTCCGGTATGGATAATAATGTTGAACCGTTCCTTTACCAAGGATAAAAGATATTAATTAATGGAAAGCTATTTCAGTGGCTAGAATTAATTAATGGGCTAGATAATCTTAAACACGGGAAATAATAACTGGGAGCCATATTAACTGCAATATGGGTTAAGATGGATAGTGCAATATTAATTATGTAGTGGGATTAATTAATATTTATGGGCTTTAATAATATTGTGGCTCAATATTGATAATTCAAGGTCCATTGGAAGGTCCAATCTTAATTCTCCTAAAGGCCCCCCAAGTAGCCCAACATAAAGTCCAATAACTGAAAAAGGTGTTTAAAAATAAAATAAATTTTGTTGCTTATTTTTCCTCATTTTTTCGAAAATTATGAATAAAAGGGGAGAAAGATTTTCTTTGAATTTTGTTATGGGATGAAGATATGTATTCTTGGAATACAAGATTATCTCATTAAATTCAAGAAATCTCCCACTTGGTTATTTGTATGCAAATTTTCGAAATTTTTGAAATTAAAGGGAAAGAAAGATTTTCTTGATTTTCTTGAAAAGATATTATGGAAGATATGTATTTCTTGAAATACAAGTATATCTCATAAATTCAAGAAGATCCAAATCTTGGAATCTTGATCCTTGGTTTTTCGAAAATTGCCATAACAAGAGGAGTTGGGATTTTTGTGGAATATTTTAATTATGGAGAAAAGAATATATGAGATATATTCAAGATTTCTTGGAGATCAAGAAAAAGATTTTCCCATATTATTTTATCACAAGAATTCGATCAACACCCTCTATAAATAGGGGATGATTCTTTCATTCACAAGTACAATTCCATGTGCTGGAAAAATTAGTAAATCCACAAAGGTGGTGCAACAAATTTTATTTTCCCTTTTGTTAATTGTTCGCGAGTTTCCTTCCACCGGATTGTCGAGCAAGGACTAGGGAATACTTGGGAAGGTCTTTTGGTGTGTTTTCATCGACGAGACCATTGCCATTCCAAGAGGTAAGTTCACGTAAACTCGTAGTAATTCCGCATGCGTAGGATTTACATGACCGGTTTATATGCATGATTTGTTGTTGAATTATTATTTGAATTAATTTAGGATTAATTCATGCTAGTAATAATTGTTAGAATTAAATTTGTATTTAAATATTCATCCCGAATAGATCCGGGCAATTAATTCCCCAACATCGACGACATTGTGGTGAAAAGTGAGAAGAAGGAGGACCATCTGTGCCACCTCGCCCGGACCTTTGACATCTTGAGAAAATACAACATGCTTTGAATCCAAAGAAATGCGGTTTGGGGTTTGGTTCGGAAAGTTCTGGGCCATATCATCGATCGGAGGGGTATCGGCTAACCCTACAAAGATCAAAAGCCGTCATGGACATGAAACCACCTCGCCAACGTGAAAGAAGTCCAAAGATTGACCGGTTGTCTCGCGACTCTCCGCAGTTCATTATCGAGAATGGGGATAAGTGCAAGCCTTTTTGAAGCCATGAAAAAAGGAAAGTTCTCATGGACCCGTAATGCCAAGCCCGTTTAAAGCTCAAAGTGTACCTCTCCGACCCCGGTCTTGTAAAACCCATACCAAAGTAGAAGTTATTTATGTACCTCACGGCCTCGGGATCCGCTCTCGGTAGCGGTGTTAGTCTTGAAAGGGTAATCGATACCATTTGCTATATATATTGCGTCGGCCGGACTTTGAATGATGCCGAGCTCAAGTACTCACCGCCGAGAAGCTTCGCCTATGCCTTGATTATGAAGGTCCGGAAGCTTCAACAATATTTTTCAATCACCAAATAAAGTCCCCAACTACCATGCCATCGAGGCGGGGTTTTGCACCGACGATACAACCTAAGATTGTTGAAATGGTGCATTGAGTTAGGAGAGTTGAATCACCTTTTGCACCCGAATCTGCGATCAAGGCTCGGTCCTCGCCGACTTTCTCCGAGCTCACCTTTCGGAAAAGACACCGAGGTGCTTGACATCCATGGACATTGCCCGCCGGCTCTTCGACGAGCAGGAGCAGGGTCGGAGTGGTCCTAATCGATCCCTACAACAATCCTTCACCATGGTCAGAAGTTTTAATTTTCATGCCACCAACAACGGCGCGAGAGTATGAGGCCTTGATAAATGGCACGAAATGGCGATGGCGTCGGTTGTCTTGAAATTGAAAGTTCTGGCCGATTCCCGTTGGTTGTATGCGGATGTCGAGAGAATACTGAAGCACCAAAGTGAACAAATGATGAAATACCAGCGGATAGCGAAGAGCCTAATCGAAAAAGTTCGAGGAGGTGCAAATAGAGTTGATACCTCGGCGAAAACACACAGGCGGATGCACTAGCTCGCTGCCACGCCCGGAAGGCGCGCAGAGATGGACAACATAGCGATTTACTAAACTTCGACACTCCTCGCCGGTGGTCGCATAATCATCGACATAAAGGAAATAACTTGACGAACCAAGCGAGTCCATCAAACATTCATAGGGAAGTCCTTCAGATCGCGACCCCGGAAAAACAATTAGATGACCAAAGTCGAGACTACATTGAGAAAGGGATACTGCCAGAGGATAAGGTCGCCGCCCGCCAATTACAACTAAGAGCAAATGAGGTACGCCATCATCGATTTAACAACTTTATAAGCAAAGTTTCTCTTTGCCACTTTTGAAATGCGTCACCCCGGAAGAAGGCCAAGTGATCCTGAAGAAAATCCACGAAGGAGATTGGGGAAATCATACCGCAGGCCAATCTCTCGTATACAAGACGATCAGGCAAGGCTATTATTGGTTAACTTTAAGGAAAGATGCGATTGCATATGCAAAGAAGTGCCAGCAATGCCAGTTTTTCACCCAGACGATTAAGCGAGCTCCGGAGGAGCTCACATCAATCTACCCACCATAGCTTTCGGGTGGGGAATCGACCTGATCGGTCCGTTCCCAAAAGCCCCAGATAGTTAGAAGTTTGCAGTGGTCGCGGTAGAATATTTCACCAAATGGGCGAAAGCAGAACCTTTGGCGACCATTACCCAGGAGAAAATCATTCGATTTATATGGAAAAATATCATTTTTCATTTTGGCTTACCATAAGAAATCGTCACAGATAATGGGAAGCAATTCGATGGTTTCGAGGTCGATGCTTTTTTCGCGAAATGGAAAATCGCAAAGCTGTTCTCCACCCCCTATCACCCCCAGTCCAATGGGCAGGTTGAAGTTGTGAACAAAATAATCAAACACACCCCTAAAAAACTCAACTCATTGAGTCAAAGGGATTGTGGGCTTTTTCAAGCTTTCCGAGCATCCTATGGTCATAGGACCACTTTCATGCAAATTCAATGGGCGAAACAACTTTTTGCTATGGCTTTTGGGACGGAGGCAAATATACCGGCCGGTCGAGTCGGGCCATCGAACATCGCAGACAGTCACAGAGGACAACGATCAAGCCATATCTCTCAGCCTCGACCTCCTCGAAGAAAAAAGATTGGAAGCCAACTTAAGAAACGCAAACTACAAACAAAAGTTGGAAAAATACTACAACTCAAAAGCAAAAATCCGAAGATTCAAGGTCGGCGACCTCGTCTTAAAAAATGATCCTCGGCGTCCGTAAGAAGTTTTTTTCGTCCAACTTGGGAGGGACCCATGAAGATTTCGAAATGCCTCCCAAATTGGGCTTACCAGCTCGAGGACTTGGAGGGCATTCCCGCGATGTATCCGTGGAATGCGACCTACCTGAAGAAGTTCTACCAATAACTATGAGTTGTAAAATCCAGATCGGTGGTATATTTCTCCATGAATTACGACTTATAACACAAAGCTTGTTCCATCTTTTTACATTTACTTAACTTGGGGATCGGTCCCCGACCTCTCACGATTCGATCCCGATATAGATTCGCAAATGAAAATGTCTAAGCCAAGAACACATGAAGGCTAGTATGTCGCATACCCAATCTAAGCCGACCTCGATTGGCATTACCCAGTCTAAGTTCCAATTTGGCAAGAACAACATGAAGCTAGTATGTCGATACCCAGTCTAAGTTTCGGCTAAGCCAAGAACACGTGAAGGCTAGTATGTCGTGATACCCGGGCTTGCCGAATTCGGTCGTATACCCGGGGCCTAAGTCGGCTAAGCCAAGAACACGGAAGGCTAGTAAATCGTGATACCCAATCTAAGTTTAACCTCTGGTCAGATACCCAATTAAGTCGGTAAGCCAAGAACACGTGAAGGCTAAGATGTCGCAAAACCTCGCTTGCCGACCGATTCGATACCTAGTCTAAGTCGGCTAAGCCAAGAACACATGAAGGCTAGTATGTCGCATACCCTATCTAAGTCGACATTGGTCGCATATCCTATCTAAGCCGACAGTCAAGTCGCTATCAATTAACAAATCATTATCATTATGACTTTTTATCCGTATGTTCGAGAAGAAAATCATTAAGACAAAATACACAAAATAAACAAGCATTCAAACCAAGAAGCGAGAAAGATAGAAATGAAAAGGAATCGATTTCATTAATAAACGCCAAGCGCGCCGAAGTCCTACGCCTTTGGCAAACACTTACACACCCCGGGGGCGACATAAAGGGTGCCCGGAAGGCATTTCGCATAATGCCGCAGAAAAACCGCCCTAGAATCAGCTTCGGCGAGCATCCGAGGTCCCCAAACAGGGTTGGTCGTCGTGTTTTGCTCAACCTCGGGAATCTCGACGCCAAAGTGATTCCCTTCACCATTTCCACCATCATCACCACAAACAACCTCCCTACCATCGCCATCCTGGCCATCATTTGTTTCTTCATTCAACAGCCCGAGCAACTCCTCAGATCATAAAGATTAGCACACTGGGGTAGGAAAACTAACTCACACCAAAGGCATCAAGGTATTTGATGGGAAGATCATCCCCCTCCCCGTGGTTGTTACGCATGTATCCCATGAAGATCTCGGGACATCGACTTTGCTCCATCAAGGTCGCCACTTCGATGACAAGCCCGAACAACGTTAGAAAATGAGTGGATATAGGCCAGGTTGGAGGCATGATGACGCTCCAATTTCACGGTGGTCGGAAAAGTCATGGACCTCTACGCCCGTTCTTTTCGATGACCTGGCCAAGTCTACCTTCATCGACGAGCAATGCGCTTCAGCTTTCTGGGCCTGGATCTTTGCCCGGCCATACTGCTCCCGGCTCCGCTCAAAGAAGGCCAAAGAATGACACATGTGAGCAATCCCCGAGGTCAGATTCTCGGAGAAGTGTTGTGTATGAGCTTCGCCGTGGAGATCCGTGAGTCCAAGACTTTGAGCATCTTTGGCTATCTAATGGAGGTAGGAAGGGTGTCATTGTCGCGAGGAGCTTCGCGACCACAAGTAGTTGCGGGTCGACTCCCCCCGAAATACTCCATCATCCAGTTTGTATCTGCAAGGTAAACTGACATAAACATGTTACACTCAAAATAAAATATAGAAATGAAGTCATAAGTAAAACGAGGTATACCGTTGGCGGAAATCCGGGTTCCACCCAAGGAAAGTACGATCATCGGGATCGCGAGCCCGATGTTGTGTGAGCACGACAATCGTATCAGAGGTCCCCGCGGAACCTGAGACCAACACTTTCCCACTCGGGGAGTCCCGGAGCACATCCATGTCCACGGACGTCCGGATGTGTTTAGAGGAGCTCCCTTCATTTGCTCGCATTTTGGCAAGAGCCCTTTTCCGGCCTCGGTCGGGGGCGGCGATAGCTTTGGCCCTCGGAGGTGGGGCCCCAATGGCCCCATCGACCGCGACATCCTTCTTCTGCTCGCCTCGACGAGAGCCAAGGCGCCGAGAAACCTTTTTCGCGATCTCCTAAGGCTTCAAGTTTTGCATCTCGTCGGTAACTTTGGAGGATGTGAAATGATAGGCTCGATGAAGGAAACCGAAGACAAAAAGAAGATCAGGAAATGACCAGAGAATAACCAAAAGAAGTCGAGTCAACGGGAATAAAATCCTCAAAGCTTATCGGGAAGGTCGGCGTCCAAATGACGGCGAGGGAACAGATTAGGCCATAAATTCCGGACACTTCAATTAGAGGATGATCAACGACCTCTTTGTCCGGATCAATTAAGACACCCGAACCAAAGGTACCAAGAAGGGAAGGGAGAGCTCGGATGCCTTGGATTTCTTGGGAGCTGCAATAGGGAGAAGAAGTTAAATCAGTAATATGGGAAAGGGAAAAGCAAAAAAACTTATTTTAAGAATCGCCATAGTCGCGAGGAATCTCGCTATATCCGAGGGCTCTGAGGGCAAAAATGGGACTATGCCAGGCTCCCCCTATCAACCACCACTTCTCTTTCTAGTCTTAGACCTTGCTAGGGAGGTCTTCAACTATTTTCATATGAGGACGGGCTTTCACATAGTAGTACCCGGTCTTTACCCCCACTTCGCCAGATGAAGATTCATTTCCATGATGTAAGGAACGCCCGAGGTTGGATCTTGTCGAAACAGAGACAAGATCCTGAAGATGGTGCTCCACCCATTGGGAGTGATTTGTGTCGGAGCTAGGCCCCAAAACCACAACAGTGAAGTAATAATAGGATGAAGCGGAAAACGAAGCCCAACCTTCATTGTGTCATAGTTCATCGCCACACACCCATCAGGGACCTGGTCGGCATAATCGATCTTATAACCGGGAACCCAGAAGTGGACATCGCTGGGGACTTGAAATTGTTCTCTCCATAAAAAAAGCTCGGCCTCGGTTACCGAGCTTGTTACCTCACCCGCAGCAAAAATATTGTCCGCACGAGTTCGGGTAGGTCGGGGGATCAATTCGCGAGGATGAGACATACTCTCCTCTATCCTGCATCTGCGATCAACGTCGTCGATCTAATCTCGTCACTCACGGCATGTCGGGTATGACCTCGTCCGACAAAAAGAAGTCGAACTCGACCGGATCAATCAATCCCGAACTAGGCTCATCTCCTTCCACCATCTCCAAAACCTCGAAGTTTCCGTGACGGGGACGGTACCTCTCCAGGAGTCCCCATCGCCCCAGTGAAGGCGGCATTTTCTCGATGTGACCTCACCCTAGCCGAACCACGGAATTCCACTCACTTGTCTCCGGCGAGACTTCAATACCGAAGTTTCGGCCCGCCGTATACGCCGCCGATAAAATCGTTGTCAATCGAAAAACTCCTAACTTTGCGCCTCCCGAGTCCTCCCCAATTCGAGGCGTACATTGTTCACCAAATCACAGAAACAAAGAGAAGAAAGAGATCTGGGGCTTACCTCGAGAAAAACTAACACCTAATCGCGCACAAGAATCGCCGGAGAAACTAGGGGCAGCTTATCGAAAGTTTAAAGAATTGAAAAGTGAAAAACGCAGAGGGAGGGTATTTATAGAAGGGTTCTAGGGCATAAAGTGATTGGACCGCGGGCTTTTTCGGCCAGTAGCGTGAAAGCCACATGCCATCATTACTACTCACAGTAGGCGCCCGAGCAAGCTTAATAAAGTAAGTTTCGGCGATTTCAAGACAACAACCACAGCGTCGTAAAAGCCACCGGACATCGCACCTCACGTTATTGGTAGAAGGATAGCTCATCCCCCTTGGAAAGCATAGGCAAATGAAAAATTAGGGCTATTGTTGTGGGCATATGGCGCGAGGTCGGGACCCACAGGAAAGAAACAGAGGAGGACCAGACCACATTTTGCACAAGTATAACACCTCGCGGAAAGGATGGAAACGAAAGCATGCCAAGCACCGGTGCAGCGACACGGGCCCGACTCACAGTCGCATGTTCGACACCGTCTGGCATTAATGGGGATGGGACGTGGCGAAGCAGCGACCCGGGGACCTTACCTAAGAATGGCCTCAATCAGAGATGTGTCAGTAAAGGACGGTAATGATGAGTAGCTATGAGTAGATAGACGGCTAAATCCCTGCAAATCCGGATTTTCCTCGGGCGACGTCCCAGCGAGGAGCGCAAGCTCTTGATCCCTCGAGCGACCTCCCAGCGACCTCCGACCTAGGTCACATCAATCATGTAGCATTTAATGTTTTGCAAAGCTATTTCCGGCTACTTGTCTTTGTAAATAGGGAGAGTGAGCTCCACTCTCCCAAACCTTATAAATAGGGGTCATTTATGACCAAGGAAAAAGGGAGAGAAATCAATATCTTACCAAACCTCTTGCAAATCTATTGCTCAAACTCTTACTCTCTCAAGCAATCATATAACATAAATACAATCCATCTTACACATTTATTGTTTGTGTCACTAAGATCATCAAGCCACATCTTAATCCATAATCCTCATATTTTAGTATACAACAACAATATTTTTTAAATAATCATTAAAATTATGGCTAGGTCTTGTATGCACCGTGCACTCATAGTGCATTTTTAAAAGCGTGCAACTTGTTATGCTGAAAAATGCGACTTATTTACACCGAAAAGTGCAACTATTAATATGAGAACATAGTTGCATGCTTCTATTTGAAATAGTTGCACGTTTCTAAAATGCACTATTAATGCACGGTGCACCCGGGTGCACATGAGACCCACTCTAAAATTATATATGAATAGGTATTAGTATATACTTAAATGAAATGAATTAGAATGGGCAAGGTCTAATATTCTCTAGTGGTGCCTCATAAGACATGCCCTCTTTCGACGTGGGATGTGATTAAATTGATGAGAAACTTCAAACTTGATACTTCATGTTTTGATTTGTTTATATATATTACTAGTCTAATGAGCAAGGAAATCAAGGTTTAGCAAAGACGCGAGCACCTTAATTAGTTTGCTGAAATTTATTGAGGCCCTACTTTTTTTCTTGAAACTTTTCTATATAATATATTTATTTATTTTTTATTTTTATTTTTTACAGGAAACAAAGTTGTGGTATTACTCAAATCGAACTAGACTATTACAATCAACAGGGACTTCACTTGTCCAGGTTCTCTCAAAATTAACAAAAGGGCCATGACGACTGATGAGCCAAGGCGTGTGCCACATTATATTTTTTGTATATACAATTTTATTGAGGCGCTTTTCTTTAATGGAAAATACAACAGTGTACTTTAATTAATTAATTTGTAAATTTGCTAATAGATCATCGTTGGTTAGTAAAAGAATTTCGTCTCATCTAAATGTCTGAACTTGATTATATTTGTTGTATATACAATTTTATTGAGGTGCTTTTCTTTAATGGAAAATACAACAGTGTACTTTAATTAATTAATTTGTAAATTTGCTAATTAGATCATTGTTGGTTAGTAAAAGAATTTAAATCTCATCTAAAAAGTCCTAAACTTGTAGAGGGTGGGAATTAATTCGTTTATTTAATTTTCTTAACACTCCCCTCACTTCACAAATTTGAATCATTGTCTCTCTGCCCTTTAGGAGGCCCAACGAAAGTGGACAATTTTAAATGGGTGGAGTGCTTTCCGGAAATCGAACCAGGATCTGGTAGCCTAAGCTCTGATACCATAAAAGAATTATGTCTCATCTAAAAGTCCGAACTTGTAGAGAGGATGAGAATTAATTCGTTTATTTAATTTCCCACGACAATTAACATGCTAGTAATTTCTGCACTTAGATATACTATTATCCCTGCTAAAATTATGAAAGGTGTTACAATTTCATAAAATATGTCAAGGCCTTATCATGCAAAACTTCTTGATTTTATGCACATCGCGTAATGGAATAAATTTATACTCCTATATCATTGTGAATGTTATACAAAGGAGGAATATTTGTCATTTTTTGTTGCCAATTTCGCTACATATCAGTATTTGACACTGGATATTAAGCCTCCGGTTGCTAAATATCAAAACCATATGAAAAAATGTTCCTGGTTGCATAAAACTTAGCACCAACCAGAGTTTTGGAAGAAATTTGTCTCTTGTGTTTGTGTGTGTGAGATAAAAAGTTGGGAATTGTCTTTTCAGGGAAGCATGGGCTTCTCTTCCACTTGTTATCATGAAGAAAATATAAAAAGAGTTGAGAAGCAGATAACTTTTTTGTTGATAACTTACATGGCTTCAATTGGCATTACTGCCTCCATACATAGAGCTTGCACCTCTCATCATACCACCAAGAAACCGCCGTCTCAGGCAAGACCTACTCGATCCTTCATAGCGAATCAGGCGACCGATGTTGTGACCCTGAATTTTAAATTACCAGATAAGTCTCCTCTAGTTACTAGTGTTAATCCTAAGGAAAACAGGGATGAAACTGTAAATTCCAAGAATGCGGACAAGCAACCACGTCCAAGATTTTCCGACGAGAGATGGAAAAACGGGACGTGGGATCTCAACATGTTTTTGAAACAGGGGAGAATGGATTGGGACTCTGTGATTGTAGCAGGTAACACATTTCATGTCATTTTGAATTAATGCAACATATATTAAGAAAAAATATTTTCCTACTATACCCTTAATTATTAACATCATTTAATTTGAATAGACGGGAGCATTAATTATCACATATTGCTACGTATCAAGATTTACGAACTCTTATAAATTAAAGATCTAAATAAAATATTTCGTGCAGAGGCAACAAGAAGAAAGCATCTCGAATTGCATCCAGAGGCCTCAACAAATGATGAACCAGTCGAGTTCAGAAGCTCGATTATACCGTGGCGGGCGTGGATCCTTCACTCTCATCTCCCGGAGGCAGAGCTCCTAAATGGTTAATCTCGTCCCCGTTTTTCTTTTTCCTTTTTCTATTACTTCTTCCATCCCACAAAAATAGACTTACTTTTTATCTGTCCTATAAAAGATAAGACTTGTTTCTATATTTAAGATATCAATAAATTTTCATTTCCATCAGTTGTCTTGAAACCTAGTAGACAAAAAAAAAAAACGGCAAAATTGAAAAAAAAAGTAAAAATTTAATGTTCTAACTATAATAACTTCTATTTCTTAAACTGTGAGAAAACCTGCAAGACTATCCACAGAAGACTATCTCCGTGGGGACGAATGGATCGTATTTTTCTAACCCCTCCCATTTTTTCAATCAGCAGTTAGTTAACTAAGCATTCAAAGTTGTACTATAATTGGGCAGGGGCGCGCTGACGCAGGCCCCTCTGTAACAAATTATGACGTAGACTCGATCACTTGGACCGATCTTAGGCGGGCACCCTCCTGTGTGCAATGGAGGTCACCAACCTAGGCCATGGGTCTTATTGATCGCCCATTGACCCCGTCCAGGTAAGTATGCAACAATGTGTAATTCCTTGTCATTATATTCTCTAGTGGTGCCTCACAAGACATGCCCTCTTTCGATGTGGGATGCGATTAAATTATTGAGAAACTCCAAACTTGATACTTGGATCCTTATTAATCTGTTATTCATGTTTTAATTTGTATATATAATATATTACTATCATAATGAGCAAGGAAATCAAGGCTTCTCTGGTTTAGCAAAGACGCGAGCACCTTAATTATTTTGCAGAAATTTATTTCGGCCAGACAAATCTTGTAAGTCTTACCTTTTTCGCACCAATTTAATTCGTGCAATTGGATTTTAGGGTTTTTTATAACTATATTTCAACTTTCGAACAAGACCCGGTCCCAACCCGAGCTCAATCTGGACCCGACCGACATGACCCAACCCGGACCCGGACCAAAATGGTTCATTGTTCAGGGTTCAGTGTTCGGGTTCAGGGTTCATGGTTAAGGTTCGGATTTAGGGTTCATGGTTCGGGGATGAAAAAAGAAATGAAGGGTAAAATCATTAAGTTCTAATGTGTGGTTAATCCAAATAAAAATTGAATCCAATTGTACAGACATGTGTGATTAGTGCACACAAGTATCACTCTCTCGGCCTTACGTTTTTTCTTGAAACTTTTCTATAGCATGCCTTAAGTATGCTAAATTTTTTGCCTGTGATGACATATTGTGTATACTAGCCGTTATATGATAGTCTATTAAAATAAATTCTGAATAATATAAACAACAAAACAATTAACGTTAAACTTGATTTGATGGGGCTTTTCCGTAATGGAAAATACCCTCCAAAAAGTGGCGTATGCTGCTTGAAGTGCAATGGGCACACGGTATTCTTTAGTAAAAGGCGAAAGAATAGTTCGCTTTGTGCTCACTGCGCAGCTGCGTGAATGAACAAAGTGTTTTGGTTGTTGCTTTGTACCAGATAGTCTCAGTTATATTTGTATTGTTTTCCGATGTGGGAATATGCAACTGCCGCACCGTTCTTTATTGGTTGTGCTACTGCTACATTCCATCCAAAGCCCATAAGCAAAATTGCATTCGAAGTATAGAAATTGCTATAAAGCAGAATGTGGCAGAAGATAAGTTTGTGTATACAGGAAGCATGGGCTTCTCTGCCACTTATTATAATGAAGAAAAATAATAAGAGTTAAAAAAAAAGCAGACAAAATTTTTGTTAGTAACCTCATTGGCATTACTACCTCCATAAATAGAACTATTTTTTTCTAGCACACCTCAAGTTGCTAACAATCTGATTGTGATGGTATTTTGTGTAGATTAACAATTATATGTTGGTGGATGAAGATTATCACAGGCATTTCATTAAAAAGTCAAAGAAGACAATTTTATTTGGGATTATATTTTTTGTAGTCCAATAAATTTTGCATCATTTTGCATCATTTTGAAATCGATCACGATTGTTTTGTCGTTTTGATTTTGATCTTGTAAGTTTTTTAGAAATTTTGAAATTGTTCCAGGAACCGGCTCCGGCAGGTTACCGAACCGGTAACCTGCCATGTGTAAAATTAATTTTTTGGATTATATTTTTTTAGTCCCAATAACTTTGCACCGTTTTGAAATTGATCCCGATTGTTTTGAATTTTTTTATTTTTGTCCTGTAAGTTCTCAAAACTTTTGAAATTGGTACAGAATCAAACTCCAAAGCCCAGTTACCAAACCTCAGAATCTGACTTTTTTTCATTTATTTAATACGCCATCTGGCTTTTTTTTATCTAAAATATCTGAAGGTGGGTTCGGATCGGGTTTTAGGATGAATTTTAGATATAACAACTTATAAAATTGGGTGGGGTGGGGTTGGGTTAGACCAAAATCGACCAAAAAATTCAATTTCCAGATCTCAATTGGGCCAGGCTCGAAGCCGATGAATGAGGACAAACCCTCGGTGTCGCCACCAACTTCGCTTCAAGAGGAAAAACAATCGCTACCTACATTCGCCGCGCCTAGGGACGCCGCACCGTTGTTGTTTTTTCCGATGACGTCGCCGAGATTTCGAGGTAATATTCGTGATTGAATTTTCGAAAATTGATTAATTGATGGGTCGCGGAACCTCATGGTGGAATCACGAGATTATCGTCGTTGATTGCTGGGAATTTTGAGATTTATGTTCGTTGTTGTCCAGAAGAGAAGAAGAGCACTGCCGATTTAGGATTTTGGATTTTAATTTGAATAAATGTGAGTTTGTGAGGAGGCGATCTATGTGTAGGTTTTTAATCGGGTTGGGCTTGAGAGGTATAGTGTTCTAGGCTTTATGTGAAATGGGGGCATTTTTCTGGTTTTTAGGGTCGGTCTTGGTCAAAAATTCGATCCCGATCCACATTCAGATATTTTAGATTAAAAAAGATGATATGAAAAAAATAAATGAAAAGAATACACACGTGGCAGGCTGCTGGAGCTGGTTCCTGGACCAATTTCAAAATTTCTGAAAACTTACAGGACTAAAATAAAAAAATTCAAAACAAGTGGAACAAATTTCAAAACGATGCAAATTTATTGAACTAAAAAAATTATCCCTTTTATTTATGTTAGCAAATGCCTTTGTCTTATGAGTGAGTTTCATGTGCAACATGCAATCATAGTGTATTTTAGAACCAACTTTTTGCACTGAATTGTGCAACTTGTTTCCCATATTAATAATAACACGATTCATTGTAAACAAGTTGCATATTTCATGCAATAAGTTACATGATTCTAAAATACATTATGGAGTACATGGTACACCTGATGCATACAAGACTTAGCCTTGTCTTAAATCGATAAATTGATATATAATTTAGGAAAGTAAAATAAATTAAAATAAATATTTCATTAAAAAATTATTTATCTTAAAATATTTTAAAAAATGGTGTTTTCAATTATATTTTTTGAAAAAGTTAAGAAACTAAATAAGAATTCTATAAAATTTAATCTTAAGAATGCACACAGAAGTTGATGTTTGATATGATTTTTCACATATATTTTTAAATATTATTATTTAAAAATTAATAAAAATTACATTTTCAAAATTTGAGGAGCTCCCTTGGATGGAGAAGCCTCAATGGTTCCATATGTTTTTCTATAATAATGTGAACCTTTTATTTTTCATAATGCTTTTGGACGTGGATTCTACCGCATCTATTTGACTTTTTCGGAACCTTTGGTTGTTGACCCGTTTGTGTAGGTATTGGGCTCCGCCCCTTGGGCCGATATATGGGCTTGTTGTTCTTGGTGGTTTTTGTGGTCTGCATTTGTTGGTCTTGGGCTTTCCCCGCTATAGGTTAAGTTCGTTAGTTGGGCTTTCTGGGCTTTGATGGTTTGGTCTTTATTTGGGCTTTTTACTCTTCTTTTCGTCTCAAGACCTTTTTTTTTTTTTTTATATATGGATTTGATTTGTCTTGGTTTTGGAGGTTGGTCCTCTTTTTTTCTCAGTGTGATAATTATTGACATCTCTCCTTTATTCTCGTGTGATGTAGGAAGTCTAAACTGCTTTCCTTTACTCTTGATTTATGTTTGTTAAATTTTAGTTTCTGGATTTCTGTGTGTTAGATCTTGGTTTATGCACTTCCCTTAAATCTTGGTTCATGTGCTTCCCTTAACTCTTGGTTCCTCGTGTATTGTGAAAACGAAATTTAACTCTTGAGAGCTTTGACCCAAATATTTAGTATAATTAAAAGCCCATTCGACCAAATTTAATGGGCTGGTTTTTATTGAAAAAAACAAATATCTATTTTGTATTTTAATATACTTTTTCTATTTTTTCTTTTAAATATATTTTTACATTTTCTTTTTCATTGAGAGAGACCGGTGAGAGAATTGATAGTACTCAATTTTATCTTGCTTCCTGCGTGTGAAAATTAAATTTAACTCTGGAGAGTTATGACCCAAAAATTTTATTTTAATAATTAAAAGCCATTTGACCAAATCTAATGACCTGAGTTTTTATTGAAAAAAATAAATATTTATTTTATATTTTAATATATTCTTTCTTTTAAATATATTCTTACATTTTCTTTTTATTAAGTGAAATAGATCAAGTTAGAGAAAATTAATAGTTCTCAGTTTTATATGTTCAATTTTTATGTTGTTGGTCATATAATTTTTATTTTCTCCTTTTCTATAATATTATGATAAGATTAATATATATATATATATATATATATATTAATTAGTATAAATGAAATTCTTTTAATGAATTAGTTTAACAATTTTTTTTTTGAATTTCTTGCTAATGACTTATCTTCTAGGACTTATACTAATGCACTCCTTCAAATGATGTTGTAAATTTATTCTTTATCCAACTATTAACAAAAAATTTCTAAAACCCTCAATAGTTCTTGTTGGGAAATTTATAGTTTTGATGAAAGTTCCAAAAACACATGTAATAGGACCAGTCAGACCTGTTAGCTGACTGATGTTTACATTACTGCTATAAGAGACCAGTTGATAATGATTGTATAGAAAAACTGATGTAATAGATAGGTCACATATTGAGGGGGAACTCAATATGTAAAGGTCGAATCTGAATCGAGAAGAAAGTTCGATATCCGACCGAAGCGTAACGCTAAACGAATCGGAAGATCGGTCGAATCGATCTAGTCGATAACTCAAATTCGGAAGTCATGAAGCTCAAACCTCTATACTAGAAGATCGGATGACTTCGAGAAGATAAGACCCGGAAGACCTACATCGGTAGAGTCGGCCAACTGAAGCTAAGTCAACAGCGCCGAAGACTCCATCGATTGGATCGATTGTCGATTCGGATCGATCGATCAAATTTCATAAGATGAAAACCCGATGTTTCATCTTATCATACGTCTGCGATCCGAACAAGATGAATACCAACCTTAGTTGGAGGAACAACACGCAAAAGCAAGGCTTCCATCCAATAAGGAAGAAACACGATATGAACAGAGCCGACATCATGGATTCGATGTTTGCTCTCTCAAACGGCTATAAAATACACATTCACGCTTTTCACCATGCCGCTTCTCAAGCACGCCACATCAAGCTTCAATTCTACCTAAAATAGCCCGAGATTCAAATTGCTCTCCAACGGCTCTTTGATCTCAAGGTCTATAAATATGGGATCACACTTCAGTGAAACACGGAAATGCTTGGACAAACAACATAATCACGGCTCAAACTATAGTCGATTTCATACGAAGAACACAACAACAAGCTTATTTTATATTGTGTTCATCCCATAAGTTCTTAGCAAGAAATCTTTTCATCTAGCTATCGTCGCTTATACTGTGAAAAAAGATTTCATAGTTGGAACCTCAACAATCTTACCCAAACCCCAAGTTAGGATAAGTTGTTTAGCAAAGATTCGATCCTAGGGTTTCTAGTCTTGATTTAATCTCGGTTGAGTGGAGAACTCTTAAAACATCTGTTGGTGTCTTGTGTTGGACTAACACACTAAACTAAGTCCAAATCGGTTAAGTCGGTTAAGTTGGTGCCCTTTGAAAAGGAAGAGGGGCGTAGGGATCGGTTTGTCCCAACCACTATAAATCTTATTGTGCCTTTCTTTGCTTTGATTAACCGCTCTCACATCGCACAATCTTAAAGCGCATACATATTCTAAGTTAAGATCGATACAGACCAAGCTTCGATCCGATCGGGCCTCGAATTTACGTCATCGATTAAAAAGATAAAACTTGGAATCTAATTTATACTGGCCGGTTTTCACGGGTAAAACTTAAGCTTTCCGCGACACATCGTTAATCGATAGTTACCGAATCGATCTGCTTCCGGCGTTCGAAGTTGGTTATCGAGACCAAAACCGATTCACTCGCGCTCTGATCAAAGCTATCCGCTCTCACACGACCGCACGAAAAGTTTTTTCAAGTCTATTCACCCCCCTCTAGACTTACGCCCTCACTTAACCCGTTTGGGACCTACAAGTGGTATCGAGGCGGTTGGTTCTTCCGACCCATCGACTCGTGTCATTGTCAACCGAATCGATCTTAAAAAAAAAAAAACGTTTTAAAACTCATTCATTTTCCAAAATCACTTTCGGCATGGATAACACGTCCGGTATGTATCATGATCTGCCGGTTCTCAATTGATGAGTATGCGAGATTGGGCCATATATATGTCCAACCATCTAGGCTCGATCGATTGGCGGAATGATGGAAGTCATCGAGAAGGACCCATCATCATTTACTACGACAATCCTGCGATCCGGAGGAGATCCGCACTTTCCCACAGAAGTCTTGTGCGAAAAAAAGCCCAAATGGATGGACACGTAAGAAAGAAAAAACGCATACTCTGGACACCATTGCAAGACATATCATCATGAAGACAATGGATAAGGTCACCAAAGAGAAGATTAAGTATCTCAAATCTGCAAAAGCAATGTGGGATACTCTGGCTGAGATCTGCGAGGGAAATGAATGATAAAAAACAAATAGTCTTCAAGCCGAACCGGTGAAGTTCGAGAAATCAAGATCTTTGCCAACGAAAACCATCAACGAACTTCGATGGAAGAATTACAATGTCTATAAACAAGCTTTCGAGAACTTGGTAGAGATGACCGATAAAGATATCAACTATAAGATCCTAAGGTCTCACCAAGAAGTGGGACATGAAGGTCACGGTAATCAAAGATTGCCAGGACATTTCAAGAATGAAACCTAGTAGCTTGTTCTTGAGTCTTAAAGCTCACGAGTTCGACCTGATTGAAAGAGGTCAAGCTGATGAAGACGAGGTCCCTCAACAAACCTCGACTTCAAAATCGGTTGCTTTCAAGGCAACCAAGATGGCGAAACAAAGGCCAATGAACCCATTGGAAATATATTAAGTCAAAGTAATAGATCGCGTTGCTTACCGTGGAAGCTTGAGAAGTCGAGATATACAACTTGGTAAGTATCGAAGATTCTATAAGGACTATCAACATAGCCGAGGACGAGATAGGAGATCAGACAACAGATCTCCAGAAAGAACCAGATCTGATGATCGGAGGGATCACAGAGATGAAAGGGAAAGAGATAGTCGACGGCGGAAGGTAGAGATAACCAATCGATAGAAGAAACTCCCACTACTATCGAAGGAAATCACCGATAGGTCATACGCATGAGTGATTCACCGAAGGAAAGGAACGGTGGATCCAGGAGCGGCTTTAATCGTGAGAAGCCGTGTCACTATAGCACAGACGCCTGCACTGGACCCGAGAGAGGGGAAGAAAAGAGGAACAAAAGAGAGCAAATCCAGTATAGAGATGAAAGAGCCATGGTTCTTGATACGCCGAATCGGACGATTCTATCGCCTCCCGAGGACTCGGATACTCCTCTCAGAGAAGACTTCGCCGGGACAAGAACAGCGGGCTGGCCGACTTCTATGAAAGTGAAGATCTGATATTCTCGCCGACGATAATGAACTCCTCGCTGATGGCCGGGGAGGACCAAATCGAGGTAACCTCCAAACCCCTTCGTTCGACTTTACACCGCTATCATTAGCACACCTGCTGAGATTGACACAGCAGTACTACTCGGAAGCAATTGCTTGAAGATCTCTCCAATGCAGAGAAACTTATGCTATTGTGAAGTTTGAGAATGATAAGTCGAGGATCGAAAATAATCAACTGTCAAGAAAATGATCTCGAAAAAACCTCAAACTTAGATCACCAAATCGCTCATAAGGTAAATCGAGAATTTAAAATTCTCGGTTAAAGCTTCGATCGAAAAGCAGATCAAAGAACAGATGGAAATTAACAGACAAAGAAGTTGATGACTTCAAAATCTTGCAAGCAAAAATTCGATGAGCTATTCCAATGCATGAAAGTCAAAATCCTCTCGAGGATAATCTGCGTAGAAAATAGATGTTTTTCAAAATCATCTCAAAACCGTTAAAGACATAAACGCCTATTTTCGAAAGTAAAGATTGATAAGGAGGGACTTGGCTATGAGAAACCCTCCACATCCTCAAAAAGCCCCGACCGATTCATCTCGGAAAGGTGTAATCGGACAATTTAAAAAAAAGATACACCAAAAGCTAAACTTGTATCTAATAGGGGTAAGAGACCGTTGAGCGGTGTAAAGCAAGTGCCTAACCGAAAGGAAACCAAATGGACCCCAACTGGTAAAGCATCGGTAGAATCAACGAAAAGAACCCGGTTCTTGAAGAAACCTCAACTGATCAACGGATCGGGAATCGAGAAAAGACAACCTACAAAAGGAAGTCTAATCGAGACCCGTCACCAAGGTCACCGCTTAATAAGCATGCTTGTGTAAAACTAACGAAAACCATCTATCACGAAAAGGATATGAATCTTTTGATGGCAAAGAAAATACCTACCCCTATAGTCGAAATTTAGGGATCTTTTGAACCACAATCGGATAAAAAAGAAGACAAACCGAAAAGATAAATCACAAGTCTTCTAAGTCATCCAAGGTTCACACAAGTAATCATACAAATCGAAAGCATATGAGGATAAGTATGATTATGTTGATGTATGGGAGACAAATCAGGCTCTTCGATCCGACCGATCACAATAGAAGTGCTCGCTTTGTATGGATCCCCAAATCCAAACCTAACCCCTCGGGACCCAATCCGAAAGGGGTACCTAAAACCGATCCGATTGGGTTCGTGGGTCGGGCCAACAAAGGAGGTGTGCAAGCAACTATCTCGGGTACATCGATAGTGGATGCTCAAGGCACATGATTTGAAGCAAACATCTCCTCGGTTCCTACATAGAAACGTAAAGGCCAGCGTGTACTCTTCGGTGATGATAACTTTGGTTATACCAAAGGGTTGAACCTTAGAGAATGATGATGTACAAATAATTTGAGTCTCGTTTGTAAGGTCCGAAGCACAACCTATTATCGGTTTCACAATTCTGCGACAACGGATTCAAGTGTTGAGTTCTCGATCGATCAATGCACTATCAAGAATCGAAATCACTCAACAGATATTGCTAATCGTTCAAGAAAAGGGACGATCTACCGCGGTGATTGAGAATAGTTGTCCAAGAAATGCATGCCCGATTGTTAAGAGTTCCAAAAGTAGCGGTTGGCTCGCACAAAAGAATGAGCCATCCGAACTTTAAAACTCTTAATAAGATAACTAGGATGTCTCTAGTGGAAGGACTTCCGAATGAAGTGTTCTCAAAGGATCGGATATGTCTTTGTGTCGGAAGGAAAACAGTCAAAAGCTTTTCAAAGGAATTCCGGACCAAAGATCCAAATGAGTATTGCACCGCTTCATATGGATCTGTTTGGACCCGGTTACACCGGTCAGTCTCAACGACGAAATACACTCGGTAATCGTGGATGACTATTCCAAGTTTACAGGTTATATTCTTACATAAGAAGAATGAGACGACAACCAAGATACCCGAGCTACTAAGAAGATTACAAAATGAGAAGGGTGTCACAGTAGTAAAAATCGAGATCGAGATAAAGGTACGAAATTTTTGAACTCTTTTATAAACCGATTTTTGCTCTAAGTTTGGTATCTGACATGAAACATCAGTGCGAGGACGCCACAACAGAATGGAGTAAGGTGAACGGAGAAACAGAACTCTCAAAGAAGTTCGCTCGAACAATGTTAGGCGAACATGCGATACCAAACCGTTTCAAGCGAAATCAATCAACTTTTGCATGCCATACGCGGTAATGTATGTCTCTCGACTAAGGCTCACTACAAAACACCCTATGAATCGTGGAAGGCGGCGAAAAACCTCGTGTTTCTTTACTTCCATGTTTTTTTGGGTGCAAGTGTTCATACACAACAATGGGAAAAGTCGGTTGAAGACTTTTGAGGCTAAGTCGATGAGGGTATATTTCTAGGGTATTCCTCATCTAGCAAAGCCTTCGGGTCTACAACAAACGAACCCTTGTTGTGGAAGAAACACCATGTAACCTTTTGATGAAGCATCTTACGATCAAGAGAAATCGCCTCGTAACAAGAAGTACCCGATCTACGAGAACGATATTCGGAAAATGGATCGCCTAACGATCAAGGATAAAGGATCGAAATCAGATCAATTTACATTCCAGATCTAGGCGATTCACCGGATCAATCGGATCTAAGGTACGAACAACTGTCGATGAAAAAGTCGATTCACCGAGAAGAAAAGAATCGAACCATCCGGCCGGGGAACTCTGAAGTTCTCACGAACGACATCGAAACATGATGATTCCAACATCACCGAGACTTGTTCTTATCAAGTGGACCATAACCTGCACCACTCCCAATCACTAGTAATAAGATTTTATCGTAAAGCGGACGATGTTCTCAAAACCGACGCCGTCATCGTAAATGAAGGACTGGATAACCACCATCCAACCGATCGATAATTGGAGACCCGTCTCGATAAAATTAAAACTAGACATCGATTGGTGAAAGTGCCATGTATTGTTTGTTATCTGCCTATGAAGGAACCAACTACAATCGAGGAAGCATTACAAGACGAAAATGGATTCTAGCCATGCGAGGAGGAGCTGAACGGGTTCGAGAGAAATGAAGTTTGGGAACTAGTAGATGCACCCGGTCATCAAGACGTAATTGGCACGAAATGGATCTTCAAGAACAAGAGATGAGAAAAATGTCATCACCACGAAATAAAAGCAAGACTTGTTTGCTAAGGGGTATTCACAATCGAAGGAATTGATTACGATGAGACCTTTTGCACCCGCCGCTTTGAAGCCATTCGGCTGTTTAAACTTATGCTTCCCACAGGGTTCATCATGGTATCGGATGGACGAAAGAGTGCTTTCTTAAACGGGGTACTAGCGGAGGAAGTTTATGTCGAACAACCTCCGTGCT
The DNA here is from genome assembly GCA_037126765.1 of Stenogyne calaminthoides. Lineage (NCBI taxonomy): Eukaryota > Viridiplantae > Streptophyta > Magnoliopsida > Lamiales > Lamiaceae > Stenogyne > Stenogyne calaminthoides. The sequence goes on from JBBCBC010000011.1 coordinate 16,127,500, forward strand.
TTGAAAAGGGCAACCAAGTGTATCGTTTAAGAAAAGCTCTTTATGGTTCAAACAGTTCATGAGCTGCGGTATGATACACTCTCGGTTCTTGATCGAAAGTGGGTTCACTAAAGGCGATTGGGGATGAACCTTATTCGAGAATAGAAGATGGAGAAGATATTCTCGATGGTTCAGATTTACGTGGGCGACATCATCTTGGATCTCCTAACAAGAGCCTATGTGAAAGATTCAAAAACCGATGCAAGGGAAATTCGAGATGTCCATGATGGGTCGATGAATTACTTTCTAGGTCTCCAAGTTAAACAAAGTTCGGAAGGATATTCATCTCCAAGCAAAAGTACACTAGGAATCTTTTGGCTAAGTTTGGAATTCAAAATAGTAAGGAAGCGAAAATTCCTATGATGACCGGATTCAAGATGGATCCAGATAAGAAGGCGGTCGAAAAACAAATCGGAAGAATATAGGGCTCTCATTGGATCTTTATTATACCCGACCGCCAAATTGAGACCCGATATCACTTTCGCGGTAGGTGTATGTGCGATTTCGAGCAAATCCAATGATCACCACCTAGAAGAAAATAAAAAGCGGATTTTAAGTATCTGAAGGAACAATAAACCTTGGTTTATTCTACCCATCGATGATAATCTAGAGCTTAGTGGGTATTCTCGATTCCGATTATGGAGGTTGCAAGATCGACGAAAAATCAACCTCGAAACATGTCGGTTCTTAGGAAGTAAACCGATCTCGTGGTTTTCAAAAAAGCAAAACATCGATTCGCGACATCAACAACTCAAGGCATATATATGGTCAAGTAGGAAGTCGTTGTTCCCAATCGCCTCGCTCGGTCGGCGGTGAGGATTACAACATTGAAGCTAAGAACGTACCTATATTCGTAGATTGAATAGTCTTTATGCAATCACTCGTAATCCCAAGTTCTACATACAAGATGCAAGCATGTGGATGTCGACACCACTTCATAAGAGATCACGTTGAAAAGAAGAATATCGAGAATGGAAAAGATTCATACCGATATACGTAAGGTCGATATTCTAACCAAGCCACTACCGAGATCGATTCGAGAGAGTTATGCAATGAGCTAGGACTTCTAGATCTTGGAGAAATGTCACCGAAAATGTTTGATGGAATGCTCTCGAAACTAGTCGGTTAAGAGACTAACCAGATCGAGAGAAATCAGTTGAGTTTGGTATCTTAACCGATCTCAAGAGATCGATAAGCAAAAATCGATCGACATACCGCTTTACCCGATCCAAAAGAATCGATCGATTTTAGTTTATCGATTTAAAGTCTATCGGTTTAAAGGAACCGATCGATTCAAGGTTTATCGATTGAAGGAAAATGCTTTCGTTTAAAGGATTATCTCGATTAAATCAATTTGGTTATAGTATTTCTTTGTGATTCGTTTTAGGCGATATTCAACAAGCAAGATTCAGAGATTAAGAAGCTATCAATCGCATAAGAAAGCGTGAATTTACACAACGATGAAATAATGAACTTTTCATTGATAAAAACCCAAGGTGAGGTTACATTACGAAGTTACAAGTACAAGAAGACCGAGGTCAAGACATAAATGTTAACCAAAAATCCTAAACCTAGAACCCTAAACTCGCATCCAAACCCAAACCCGAACTCATTAGTTAAGTGTTGATGAGGGAAGAGAGAGAGATTTTATGAAATCGACGCCTCATTTTTCCCCACTTAACGGTGGGGGGAGGCTTGAAAGGTAATCCCATGTCAAGAACCGATGGACTCTCCAAGTGAAGTGAGAGCGGCGACAGATTACTAAGCCGTGAGCCCTAAAAGGAGGAGTAGTAGGGCTCTCCAAATTGTTGAATGGAGCACGTGTGCCAAAGAGTTGGTCATCGATCTCATGGGCACATGTGTTTGATATTTTATACTCAGACTAAGTCCGATGGTTCTCGTTACGTCATCCGATAGACACACAAGGTGCATACTTGCAGGAGAAGTGTCTTCTTAGTTGCAACAGCCAGATCCGCCATACTGGTGGTAGAGAAGCTTTGCAAAGAATCGTATGTGAAATCAAGATGATGAAGAAAACAACAATAAAGGGATGCAAAGGGTTGATTTGAGAAGATGAAACCATATAAAAAGGGTGTAAAAGTGTTTTTAGGAAGTCTCACCGGAAACAAGGGTTCACCAAGATACATGATTCTTACAAAGAAGATAAGTATGGTGAATGGGTGATGTTGTGTAAAACATTGGTCCAATTTATAGAGGCCAAACAAGGATCTGCAAATGCAATTTCCATTTCAAGAAGCCTATCCAGAAATTTGCATCAAAAGACGACATGTAGAAATCACGATCGATAATTGATAAATTTACGGTTGATTGACATATCGAGAGATTCGGGCGATATTTACGCATGTCAATCACGCCTACTTAGGGAATAGAAGCTACTACTCTAGACTAAGTTTTGGCGGTAACACTTATCCCAAGAATTGGCTTAATCAAAAGAATCGGGATGAGGTCAACCAAAATCGATTATTTACGAAGCATGATCGGATGAGAGAGATCTGGCGAGCTTGAAACTCAATAAATTAGATATATCGGTCTATAAAGAAATATCGGTTGAAGGGGAACTTCAACCCATCAAGGAGGATCAAAAAGGGAAATCGACGCCTTTTCGAGGAAAGATCACTTAAGCTGAAAGTTTCAACAAATCGGATCTGACTAGAAAGATCAGTTAAAAGGATCAGTTGGGAAATTTCTTAAGGCTTAGGCAGAATGATTAAGATCAACAAGTGGAATCAACATTGACAAGTAATATTGACTGATAACAACATCAGTCAACCAGATACGCATCTCTCTTCTCTTGTTCTTTACTTATTTATCGGATCGTATCTGATATTATTTGCCTTACTGTACCCACTACCCTTGTGACGTGTACTCTGCAAATCATTTAATGCGGACGTGGGGTACATGTATTAACTGCTACTTGATCGTGCTTTTAAATCCAAAAGTTTTGTGTACGTGCGTTTTCCTGACCCTACGATCAAAACCGCTAAATCTGGAGCGTACAATCTTTTCAAAACGATTGATCTTCAAAATCTTGTCTTATTGTACCCTCCGCCTCTATATAAGATTCATCAAACCTTACCAGAGTTTTTCTGCTTCACAAACTTGCATTACTTTCACTGAAAAACTTCAAATTTTCTCTACGTTTCAAAACGATTTCTTAGAGTTCAAAATCTTCTCTGAAAATTTGAATCGCAATATTTTCTTTTAAAGCAATGATGAATCTTTCTTTCCGTTAAAAACATTGTTTTCAAAAAGTTGTTTTTCGGAATTTATGCTTCATTGCCTTTTGTTTTCCGCGGAAAGATATTGATTATTGTTATGGCAAAATTTAAATAGGCTATTTCACCTGTAGATGGCCACTCATGGACTTGGAAAGATCATGTGCAATTATGCGGAACTGGCAACGAAGATCTTTGAGGATAAGTTCGTTCAGTTTGGAACCACTGAGGATTCTGAATCCATGGAGGTGGAACAAATTCTGAAGAAGGCTGGACTGGAAACATATTGCTCTGCTCACTGCAATCCAGTGATGCAGTATGAAGCACTTCAATTCTTGCAGAATTTGAGTGTGGATCTGAAAAAAAACCGGAGATTTAACCGATGTCGTCGGTCAATCGGAGAAGAAATCGATCGACAAACGCACGGACATCACTGCGTCTGTTCAAATTGCCAAAAAGGCGAATCTCTCCTGCGACACTCTGAGGAGAATGAGGATGAAGAAATCGAGGGAGCTCTTAGAGAGGCGGACAAACATCGACAAAATGGGATTCATCGGGCCAATGCTCAAAAGAAAGTACAGATCATTGTTTTTGACATTCTCACGAGAACGATCATGGGAATCTCATTTAGCCCGGATGCTCTCACATCGGTCAAAATGTACAAAGATGGCGGCAATAATTGATGGGGCTCGGAACATCAATCGCACGGCTTCGAAAGCCATCTTGCTCCAAGAACACGAAAAAATTTGGAGTCAATGAATCCAGTGGTGTCTTTACAAAAAGAGAGTCAAGAATCTCAACAAGGTTGCGCTATATTGAAAGACAAACCGCTAAGCCCGAATGGAATCGAGAATGGATCAAGTCCTACAATGCCTTCCTTCATCAACTTCAGCTTATATACGCCACTGAGACGATGACAAGGAGCCCACTCCAACAAAAATCAAGAAAGGAAAGAGCAAAGAAGTCGCCTCATCCACACCCGCCTCCACGAAAAGAAACGAAATCGTGAAGGCCTGCGAGAAGAGGCCAAAGAAAGCAAAGAACCTACCCTCTAGACACTAAAGATGAGATGAGTCGAAGAAGAAAAGCGCCAGTAATCTGTTTATTACAACAAAGAAAGAATCGAGACAGTAAGCTTCTCAACCTCGAGGGCTCGCCAGAAACGATCCGAGGTAGAAGCACAAGCCGATAAATCCATTTCTCTCAACCTCAAGTCGATTCACCGCCAGACTAAAGGTCACCCGAGCATGTCTCTTCTTCTAGTTCACACCGCCATGAACTCAACCAGATATAACCGCCACTTCTGGCAAAGAACCCATCGCAGTCGGTAACCAATCGCATAACTTCCCACCGACTCAAGCACAACCAGTATTCCACATCTCATCCAATGAATCGACGATAATAATTCAGATCCGTGATCAACAAAGACCATCACCGGAAAAATGGTCGACTAAGAATTGAACGAGAGATTGATGAGACGATCCACAACCGGGTCGCCCATCCCGCTATCGAGAGAAGAAGTCATGGAGATCCTCACCGAGAGATCTCAGATTAAAAGCTTCTCGATCTTATCTTACTTGTTGAACAGATGGGTGGTGCGGATGAGTTCGCAGATTTTGACTTCGATATGAGGAAGTCTCGCCAAAGTGGGATCACCAAATTGAGCTCATATCTCGATAAATCTGCGGAAAGCTCGATCCACGGAAGTTGGAATTGCTTAAGAAGAGAAGTCGGAGATCGCCAAGAAGCTCCGTAAAAGACGCCGAAATGGTGAATGCCGGAGTCGCCGATGAAAGTGGAACTGGTGTGCAGTTCACGACCAACCACTTTGGAGGCACAAACAATCGAACTCGATCAAGTGATGGATCCAATTCCTACATCTCAAATCACCATCGATCAACTTCCCGAGAGATCGATCTTGTCTCAAAGATCTCCCGAAAGAAGAGATTGAGGAGTGCTAATCGATCGAGAGACAAATCGATCTCAAACAAATCGAAGCAATCGAGATCGCCTCCCAATCCATGACCACCATATCTGGCTGAGCTTACAAAATCGATTGATGACAAGTCAAACAGTGGATCAAAATCAATCTTCTTTTCGACGCCATCGAGAAAAAGGCTCGAGTTATCGGAGAGAAATTTGATAAAATGATTTGGACACTCTCTGCTACAATGGAAATCGCCAAGAAAGAATCGATTATAACCGTTCGAAATCGTACTCAAACTTCGAGTTTATCTCGCTAATGATCAAATCGGGCATTGTCGATCAACTTTGGGTCTCGACTTCCCACCTCAATGCGCTTTTTTGATCAAACCAAAAAGGGGAAGGATCTCGAGAAACCAACGACACATCGAAAGACAAGGCCCATGGACAAAGCTCAATTGCAAGAAAAGGCTGCTGCGTGTCTTTGAACATCAAAATCGGGACCCGATTACTCGGACCGGGGAAAGTCACGAAAGACAAATTAGTCGATCTGGTGATAAGGAGCTAGGCAGAAAATTGTCCAAAGAGCGATGGTCAAGAAGAAAGAAGGACGTAAAAACGGGCACAAGCGGAAGGGTTGAAACGAAGTTCAAATCAAGGGCTAAGAAAGGATTAGTGGAAAATCTGCACGTAACCTCGGTTACCCGCAAGAGTCGGCGAGATCATACCAAAAAAAAAATGCTTGCACACACGCTAAGAGGTTTGAGGAATGGAATAAGATCGAAGTGAATGGCTTCTTGATGCCTTTGTCCTTGATCTTGTTCCAAAAGAAGAATCACCCGGATGATGAGTTCTCAACCGTTCGAGAATAAATATCCACTTTTCAAGTATCTGGAAAATGAAGCCAAAGCTTATAAATGTAAAGATATCTCGCCAAGAGTATGATCTGTTAATATACTCAAAAAGAAGGCGGATGGCTCATTTGACAGACGGGCATTTGAGAGATTCTACTTTGACATCTTGAGCAAATCACGGATAACGATCAAGTCTGGGACAACCCGATGTCAAATGGAAACTCTATCGAGTTTTCAACATTCCACAAGACCAAAGAGAAATGCCGAGATGATACAAGCCCGAGGAGAAAGATTCGTAAGACGCGTCAGGGATCGCGGTTTTTAAATTCAAAACTTTTCTGATGTAACATGTAATCATCATATCTAATGAAAAGTTTATTTTTCTGATCCCAAGACAAAATCTCTTTGTCTTCTGATTACTTGCTCTTTAACTATTCTATACTTATCAACTGTTTGGTTTCTCAAGTGTTTTGGTTTCATCAAAAAGGGGGAAATTGTTGGGAAATTTATAGTTTTGATGAAAGTTCCAAAAACACATGTAATAGGACCAAATCCCGGACACTGTTAGGTACCGATGTTTACATTACTGCTATAGGAGACCAGTTGATAATGATTGTATAGAAAAACTGATGTAATAGATAGGTCACATATTGAGGGGGAACTCAATATGTAAAGGTCAGATCTGAAGAATCAGAAGAAAGCTGATATCCGACAGAGCAGAACGCTAAACCAGAACGGAAGATCAGATCGAACTGATCTAGTCAGATAACTCAGCGGAAGTCATGAAGCTCAAACCTCTATACTAGAAGATCGATGACTTCGGAAGATAAGACCGGAAGACCTACATCGGTAGAGTCGGCCGGTTGAAGTAAGTCAGCGCCAAGAGACTCCATCGTGGATCGATGGGTCAGATTCGATCGACAAATCACCATAAGATGAAAATCGATGTTTCATCTTATCATACGTCTAGCGATCCGAACAAGATGAATACCAACCTTAGTTGGAGGAACAACACCGCAAGCAAGGCTTCCATCCAATAAGGAAGAAACACGTATGAACAGAGCCGATACTGCGGATTCGATGTTGCTCTCAAACGGCTATAAAATACACATTCACGCTTTTCGGCCATGCCGCCGCTGAAGCACGCCACATCAAGCCTGCAAGTTCATTAAAATAGCCTCGAGATTCAAATTGCTCTCCAACGGCTCTTTGATCTCAAGGTCTATAAATATGGGATCACACTTCAGAGTGAAACACGGAAATGCTTGGACAAACAACATAATCACGAAGCTCAAACTATAGTCGATTTCATACGAAGAACACAACAACAAGCTTATTTTATATTGTGTTCATCCCATAAGTTCTTAGCAAGAAATCTTTTCATCTAGCTATCGAGCCGCTTATACGCAAGAAAAGATTTCATAGTTGGAACCTCAACAATCTTACCCAAACCCCAAGTTAGGATAAGTTGTTTAGCAAGATTTCGATCTAGGGTTTCTAATCTTGATTTTACGGGATCGGTTGAGTGAGAACTCTTAAAACATCTGTTGGTGTCTTGTGTTGGACTAACACACTAAACTAAGTCCATCGGTTAAGTCGGTTAAGTTGGTGCCCTTGTGAAAGGGAAGAGTGGACGTGGGGACCGGTTTGTCCGAACCACTATAAATCTTGTGTGCCTTCTTTGCTTTGATTAATTTGCTCTCACATCGCACAATCTTAAAGCGCATACATATTCTAAGTTAAGATCGAATGACACCAAGCTTCGATCCGATCGGGCTGAAATTTACGTCATCGATTAAAAGATAAAACTTGGAATCTGATTTATACAAACCCGTTTTTCACGGGTAAAACTTAAGCTTCCGCACACATCGATTAATCGATAGTTCTGAACTGATCTGCGCTTTCGGCGTTCGATAAGTTGGTTATCGACTAAATCGATTCACTCGCTTTTCTGATCGGGCTATCTGCTCTCACACTGATCGCCGCGAAAAGTTTTTTAGAAGTCTATTCACCCCTCCCCTCTAGACTTCTGCCCTCACTTAACCCGTTCGGGACCTACAGTTCTCTAATGTACGAAATTATTCTAAAACACTCTACATTTGCTATTCTAGAGCTACACAGTTTTATAGACAAACAAAATATTGTATCTTTAAATATATTATATATTATAAATATCTTTAAATGTAATCATTATCATTAAAATTATATATACAGTATTTTTTAAATAATCATTAAAATTATATATGAATAGGTATTAGTATATATTTAAATGAAATGAATTAGAATGGGCAGGTCTAATATTCTCTAGTGGTGCCTCATAAGACATGCCCTCTTTCGACATGGGATGTGATTAAATTGATGAGAAACTTCAACCTTGATACTTCATGTTTTGATTTGTATATGTATAATTACTAGTCTAATGAGCAAGGAAATCAAGTTTAGCAAAGACGCGAGCATCTTAATTAATTAGTTTGCTGAAATTTATTTCGGCCCTACTTTTTTTCTTGAAACTTTTATATAGCATGCCTTAAGTTTGCTAAATTTTTTTGTTTGTGATGACAATTTGTGTATACTAACAGTTATATGAAGCAATTCTTTAAAAAAAAAATCAACATAAATTCTGAATAATTTACAACAAAATCATTAACATTAAACTAAGGGCCTGTTTGGCACAACTTATAAGCTCTTTAAAACAACTTATAAGTTCTTTAAGAGTCCGCATAGATCTAACATTTTTCTCCATATAGGTAGTGACGCCATATCTTTAATGCATGGACCACTACAGATAATTCCAAATCATGAGTTGGATAATTTTGTTCATGAGGTTTTAATTGTCGGGACGAGTATGCAACGACCTTTCCGTGTTGCATAAGGACACATCCTAATCCTGATAAGGATACATCGGTGTAAATCACGTATCCCTCAGTTCCATCGGGAATGGTTATCATTGGTGATGAGGTTAATCTCTTTTTCAATTCTTGAAAACTTTCCTCACATGTCGTTGTCCTGACAACTTCTCATTTTTTCTTCGTTAAATTAGTTAACGATTTTGCGATTCGTGAGAAATCTTCTATAAATCTCTGGTAATAACCTGCTAATCTAAGAAAACTTCGTATTTCATTGGCGTTAGTCGGGGTTTTCCAATCCATTATGGCATCCAAACCGCAGATCCATCTCAATTCCTTTCTTAGAGATTATGTGTCCCAAAAATACAAATCGATCAATCTAAAACTCGCACTTTTCGCATTTTTTATGCACAATTTCTATCTCCTCATTGTTTCCATGATGATTTTGAGGTATCTCTCATGTTGTCCCTTATTCCTTGAATACACCAAAACATCATCGATGAACACAATGACAAACTGATCCGAGTATGGATGGAACACTCGGTTCATTAAGTTCATAAACACTCATGGTGCGTTTGTCACTCCAAACGACATTATCGTGAACTCGTAGTGTCCATACCGTGTCCTAAAAGCCATCTTTGGAATATCACTTCCCTTGACTTTTAGTTGGTGATAGCCCGATCTCAAATCAAATTTTTTTTGAGAACACACTTGCGTTCTTTAATTGATCGAATAAGTCCTTAATTCTTGGCAGAGGGTACTTATTCTTAATGGTTAGTTGATTCAGGTCTCGGTAATCGATACACATCCTGAGTGAACCGTCCTACTTTTTTTTCAAATAGGGCCGGGTGCTCCCCACGGAGAAACGCTAGGCCTGATGAATTTCTTGTCTAGTAATTCTTGCAGTTGTTCTTTTAACTCCTGCAATTCTTTTAGCGCCATCCGGTATGGTGCCTTTGACACAGGCGTAGCTCCGGGTATAAACTCAATGGCAAATTCTACTTGGCGATCTGGGGGTATCCCAGATAGGTCTTCAGGAAAAACGTCGAGGAAGTCTCTTACAATTGACACTTCTGTTGGTAAATCCTTATCTTTTGTTACCTTGGAAATGTTGATTAAGTATCCTTGACTTCTTCATTTCCCTAGTAACTTTACAGCTTTCATCGCAGAGATTACTCGTATTCCTGTTTTAGTCAGTCCAACTGAAAGTGAAATGTTGACCGCCCTTCTTTTCAAAGTCTATCTCGCGATCCGAACATCTTATGGTTGCCTTATTCCTTGTCAACCAGTCTATTCCCAAAATGATGTCAAAGTCTTTCATCTTAAGAACATGAAGGTCAGTTCCTATCTGGTGTTCCTATCTTATGGTTGCCTTATTCCTTGGATGAAATTAAAGGAAGATTTTGAAGTTGGTGCTCGGTTAAATATCCCTCTTTTTGTAATTTTCAATTTTTGAAATGGTTAGAGAATCCTAGGAATATACTTGAGAGCTAAGGCTTTTCATAAATTGTACATCATTGTATAGTGATACTCTTTGTTCTCTGTTATTGTGGAATAAAGAACTTTTAGTTACAAAAAAAAAAGGGCCTGAAAAAGCTTAGCCCTAAACCTTGATTTTTCCGATATAAACGGGCCGGCCCTACCTCTCTAGAAACACCCTTAAGTCGGACTAAAATAACAATCTCACTGGTGATTCAATTTCTTCCAGGCCAATTCCCACCGATTCGGATGAGGTTGTTGTTTTCCATATACTCGTACACGAGTAGCAATTGATCTCCTTCTATACAGCAGCCATGCAGCTTCGCAATTGACCCGACGTAGTGGTCCTCTACTGAGATCCCGCATAAATGGGTTCTCAATGTGTTGATTATAACCCTGTGACAGTTTTAGGTTAAATATATAATTGTAAACATATAATATGAATTCACTAATAAACGGTGGTTAGATAGCACTCACATAGTTTTGGAACCACTCTGAAAAATCACGAGTAATAGATTCACCTACTTGTGCATCTAAGATGTTTGGATGTATACGGTGTAGCTCTTCTGTATAGATCCTTATTGAAAGCAATATATATTATTAATCATATATTATATAATTATAATAAATATGCTATAATTAATTAAAAGTGTAAATGATACGCAATATGAAATACTTACTGAATGTATGGTTGGACTTCATCACAATTGAATAACACATACTTATGTGCAACTTCAATCTCTTGTCGGTTTAACCATGGTCGTTCAGTACTTTTTCTCAAACATTGACCTGGAAACTTAAACACGGACAAATTACCCTCAATATCATCAGCAACATTGTCTGTGCCTCTACCGTCATAATTATGAGGCTCGTTTCTCAACCTTGTTCTAACATGATTCTAGAAATAGTAAGAACAAAATGTTGTAACCTCCTCACACAAGTAGACATTAACAATTGATGCTTCAACTTTTGCCTTTTGTTTAGCATTGAGCTTCAAGTTATGGAGATATATGTAATAAAAAAATTGATAAGAGCTAAACATAAGTATATATATTTGTATAAATAGATTGTTCATTGAAGGTTTACCTCTCAAATGGATACATCCACCTGTATTGCACTGGACCAACTATTTTAGCTTCATATGCTAAGTGCACCGGTATGTGCTCCATCGAATCAAAGAAGCTGGGAGGGAAAATGCGCTCCAATTTGCATAAAATAACTGGAATGTCTTTCTCCAAGCGGACCATGTCGTCCCACGTAATCATTGTAGACATTAAATCTTTGAAGAATAGACTCAATTCAGTTACAGCCCTCCAGATACTGTTCGGTAGGAATTTCCGGAATGTGAGGGGCAACAATCGTTGCATAAACACGTGGCAATCGTGACTTTTCATCCCAGACACCTTCCCGTTTGATGTGTTTACATAACAACTCAAATTGGAAACATAGTCATCTGGAAATCTCAGCTCTTCTATCCAATTACACAAAGCTACTTTCTGTTTCTTATCAAGTGTGTAATTGGCTTGGGGATATCTTCCTGTACCCTCATCCCTCTTCAAGTGATCACGTTTGCATATCTCGTTCAACTCATCACGCGACTTTGCAGTGTCTTTTATATTAGATTTGATTTGTTTTGGTTTTGGAAGTTGGTCCTCTTTTTTTCTGGTGTGATAATTTCTGATATCTCTCCTTTATTCTCGTGTGATGTAGGAAGTCTAATTCAATCAGCACTCCAACCACTTTCTTGTACTCTTGATTTCTGTTTGTTAAATTTTGGTTTATGGATTTCTGTGTGGTAACTGGTAAATCTTGGTTTATGTGTTTCCCTTAACTCTCTGTATGCGAAAATGAAATTTAACGGGCTTGAAATTTAACTCTTGAGGGATTGGATCCAAATATCCATCTATATACTAATAGAGAGTTTTTTTTCATGATGTGTCAACTCCATGTTAATTTAACCTATGTGTCATTCAATGAGAAATTTGAGTACACATGTCATTTTTCTATTTGATTCTTTTATAAAAGAATTCCATGTGTCATGAAACTTAAAGTTTTTGTGTACAAATAATTTCTAATTATTTAGGTATTTAAAATATGTGTGAATGTTATTACTTTATGTTTTATTTAACTATATAATATTATTCATTTATATTTATTTTGGTAATTTTTGTTTGAATTAATCTAAGATAAATAAAATATTCATTCTAAATATATTTTATCTTAGTGTGAATTATATTCCATTATTAATATTTTAATAAATAATTTTATTTTATAATTGTTCTTATGTATATCTTAACATATTTTATGTGGCAAAAGTATTTTATATTATAATTCATTCACTTTTAACTTTTTTTTATTATTACATATTAGTCGATTTATTTTGTTTTGATCTGTAGGTTTCAATTTCATATTAAAATGGATAAATAATATTTGACACAATAATTTTATTCCAAGGTTTAAGAAAATTTACTAATATACATCTTAAACAATTATTAATTCATATTTATGTATATATTTATATTTTTAATTATTAAATATAATATTTACTAAAAATAATGCAATTTTTAATTAGAAACCGCGTAACACGTGGGCACTAAACTAGTTTAGTATAATTAAAAGCCCATTCGACCAAATTTAATGGGCCGATTTTTATTAAAAAAAGCAAATATCTATTTTATATTTTAATATACTTTTTCTATTTTTTCTTTTAAATATATTTTTATATTTTTTTTTTTTTTTAGAGATATCTTGTCGAGAAAAATTGATACTAGTACTCAATTTTATCTTTGTTCGTGCGCATGAAAACTAAATATAACTCTGGAGAGACTCAATGAGAGAAAATTGATAGTACTTTCTACAAAGAGAGAAAAAATTGATAATACTCAGTTTTATGTCGGAGGTCATACAAGTGCTCAATTTTATGTCGTTGGTCATACAATTTTTATTTTCTCCTTTTAAATTATTTTATATTACTTATATCATGTGAAACATATATATTATTATGATAAGATTAATATATATATATATATAGTTAGTTAGTTAGTTTAAATAACCATCTTTTGGGGTGGTGGTCCCCCTTTTGTTGTGTGGTAGTCCCCCTTTTGTTGGGTTGCGATTCTGATTGCGGTTCGAGTTGCGATTTAAATGTGGTCCTCTCTCTTGTGGTGATTGTGGTTCGGGTCTACAGCGAGATGAAATGATGTTGTTATGTCCCCGGTGGTAGAAGAAATTATTGTAATTGATTATGTTAGGAAACTATTGTAATTGATTATCTTTAAAAAAAAAAATCTTTTAATGAACTAGTTTTACATTTTTTTTTTGAATTTCTTGAAAATGACTCATCTTCTACAATTTATACTAATGTCCTCCTTCAAATGTTGTAAATTTATTCTTTATCCAACGATTAACAAAAATTTCTAAAACATTCAATAGTTCTCCATATGTAAAATTTTCTAAAACCCTCTATAGGTCTCTATATGTACGAAATTATTCTAAATTACTCTGCATTTGTTATTCTAGGGATAACTACATAGTTTTGTAGACAAACAAATGTTTAAATATATATTATATGTTGGTCCCGGTGCAAACGAGTCTTACACGTGTATGGGGGGAATACACGTGTTCAGTGTTTTTAAAACTTTTTCTTACTGAGGTCAGCTTGGGTCAGATAATCCTGAAGATTAGGTTCTGAGAAGCACAGATAAGGAAAGCAATAAAGAACACAACAATTATAGTGGTTCAGAGACTCAAGCTCCTACGTCCACTCTCTCCGACTCTTCAGAGAAATTCACTATCAACAATGAGCTTTCCGACTACCTCGTAGTTTACTTACTCAACTCAAATTTCGAAGTTTTCGACTACTCCACGTAGTTTACTTACTCAACCCGACCTTGAGCTTTACGACTACCTCCGTAGTTTACTTTACTCAATCACACACAAGCTTTCGGACTACCCTCAGTAGCTTACTAACTTCTCCTCTAGAGTTTTTACGACTACTCACAGTGGTTTACTAACTCTTTACAACACTTCTCACCAACAAACACACTCCAACTACCTTCACAAGGGTTTGGGGTTTCTTGGTTGGTTTCCAACTAGGATGAGATATCCTTTACAATGAAGCACAATGCAAAGGGTTAGGATATCTCGACTAAGCTTTGGATAATTCTTATCAAGCTAGTCTTAGTATAGTGAGCTCTCTTCAATATTGAAGCACTTGGGAAATTCTAAGTTTTTTCGAGTTCTTTTAACTTTTTACAAGAATAGGCTTGAGCTCTTAAGTTATGTATAAATTTCCCGTAACCTTACAATGTAGAGGGTCACCAAGATTTATAGGCATACACCAAGGTCACTCTTGAAAACTATCCGTTGGAGAGACAACTTCGTGAGTTTCCTCTTGGGTGTGTGAAACGACTATATTTAGGGTTTGAAACTCCCTAACACTTTCTAGCAATAGCCTTCCATGTAGCCGGTCTTCACTTTTTTGCGATGCGGAACTTTTGTACATCCGACATCCTTTTCCGGAGACACATCCTTTGTCGGTGTCGGATGGGTACGATGTTGTCTTTCTCTTTTTGACTTTTGTCTCCGATTAAAGGTAGACACCTTCAACGGCTCTTTTGGTTACAAACTCGAGTTTGATATAACCTTAACAACACTTCGACTTAGTTCCTTTTATGCGCATTTGAATGTCTTGGCGGATATCTATCTTTCTAAGAATCGCGATCTTCTCGATTGCATCCTTCGATAGATATATTCAAAGGCTCCTCGGAACATTCGAGTTCATCTCGAGCATTCATGCATTCATCGATTCTTCATAATTCATCGTGCCTTCAGTATTCTTGATCTTTAGTTTCTCAGTCTTCAGTCTTTGTGTCTTCAGAGTCTTCTGAGTCTTGAGGGGTCTTCTCGAGTCTTGAGGTCTTCAAATCTTTGTAGTTTATCTTGGACCGATGTCTTTGAGTCTTCTCATTTGAGTCTTGATTACTCAAGAGCCTCACCGAGTCTTGATAATTATCCTGAACTATATCTGCTGACTATACATTCTGCAGATAACATCCTGAATATTCTAAAACTGAATCCTGACTCAACTTATCAAGATCATTCTGAACATGTCATACTCAGGGGTTTTGGGATCTAATCAAAATCATAAATCTTTATTAAAATTCATCTCCCAACAATTTCCCCCTTTTTGATGATGCCAAAACCTATCTTGTTACAAACAAATAACCTATACTCAGGTTTCAGTTTATCCTATTACAAGATTGGTTGTCTCCCAACAATTTCTTAAATCAGAGAATCTCTCAAAAAATTTCAGAGTTTCTCAATAGTTTAATCATTCAGCAATTTCTTCAGTAATGAATTTCTTTAACTAGTTCATTACCAAATACTTAAACAATTTCTCCCTTATCAATCATACAATCAGTTCAGAGACATTCATTCAGGCATATCAAAATAAAATACATGTAAATAAGATAATGAGATATTATCTTTTGAGCATAATGATAAATCTTCATTGATGATTGGTATCCCGTTACATATTACAATGAGTTTATCAACAAAATCAAAAAGACAAAATATAAAGATTACAAAATCTTCTGAGTCTTCAGTCTTCAGTCTTCTGATTTTGGCTCTTCAGTCTTCTGCTCTTCAGTTTGCTTCATTCTCAACTTCATCAGCGGGCACCTCCAGGTCAAACATTCCGAAAAATCTCTTCTTCAGCTCATTTCTTTCCTTGATGATGTCCGGACTGTTTCCTGTTAAACCCAACTGACCAGCATACTGAGCAATCTCTTGAGTAATGGCCTTCTCATTCACCAAGCCATTATCAAGTTTTGGAGGTGGATAGGAATATGGACCAGGGGCTACTATCTGTACCTCTCTTCATCCGCAAAAGTTAATCCAAATCATGTAGATACTTTGGATAGAAGATAAGAAGGTATTCAATGAAAGCTTCATTCTGATCTGAGCATTCCCCTCTCCATTCCCTGAGAACATCATAATTGAACCAGAAGGTCCTCTTGACTTCTTCCCACATATCATTGAGTTTGATAGGCATCCAGTTATCAACGTGGGGCCATTTTAGTGCTTTTGATGTTCCTTTCCTCTTGCTCGCAAACTTCCTGAAATCACTCCTTCGCTTCTGCTCTTCGTCTATCTTCTTTTCGATCCGGACGTTCTCGAGACCGGCGGCGCAAAACTTTCTTAGCTTGTTCTTCTTGGATTGTCTTGAGCATTTCTCGTGTTGAAGACTTTCTTCCGAGGTTGAGACTTCGATTCCATTGGTTGTTTGTTTCTTCATCATCCGTAATCGGTTTTCTCGGATTGACTTAGAAGCCTTTGCACGCTTTGCTTCGGTTGAACAACGCCCAAGGCTTTCCTCTTCATAAGCGATTCGGCGGCGGCTGGCTTGTTCCAACCTTTGCTCTAGCACTTAGTTTCTCTCTTGCAACATCAAGCATAGCTTGCTCGAAACTTCGAGTGTAGATAGGCTTTTCTACCGAGCGAACTTCAACTTCTCGAAGAGTCTCCGACTTCTTTAAAGGCTTTTGCTAGATTATACATTTCAAGATCTTTTCGAGCCTTCTTCTCCAAAGTACGTGCCATGAACTTTACGAGATCTTGAACTTTTTTCCCTTCTTGGCACCGTAACTTGGAAGAAGCACGGAGAGTCCTGTGTCCATGTGATATTGCTCTTTGCTTACATAAATAACTTCTCCTTTCTATCGATCTTGTTCGTCTTCCAAATTCTTAGATGGTTCTTAGCCCGCGAAAAATTCTTGAGATAAGTGGGCAAACCGGCGAGAGAGTGCTTCTTTGAACATCTCTGTCATCTTGGTCATGAGCATTGAGCTCATTTCCTCAACAAAGACTTGATTAGCACCTCATTCTTTTACGCGGTTTCACCTCTAGGAAATCGAAACTTTCTGGTGTTTACGCTTCAGTTCATCACTTAACTTCGGCCTTGACTCCCTCCGAACTTCTCATTTAGCTTTCCTTCCATGGAGGTCATCCGGGTGGTTAGAGTGTTTTGAATTTGCACCGATTTAAGAAGAGTGACTAAGACCGAATCCCATCTTTTGAGCTTGATTGGCCAACATTTCTTCCATCCGAGCAATCTTGATCATCATTGGCTCAACCTTCTCAAGTTTCTCTATCGGAGGGAGTGAGATCAATCTCGGGAATCTTCAGTACCTCCATGTTTGTCGATCATCTTGAGCTCCACTTCATTCGAGCTCCGGTCTCCAACAAGGCCTCGGTCTGAAGAGTACTATCAACATTCTCGATGTTGACTAGATCCGAGTTGATCGAAGAACGAAGTCTCTTTTTTTCAATATGAGGCTCTTCTCAACATCTCCCCGTTGGTCCCCATCTCCATCTTGAGATTTGTCTCCGGCTGCTTGGGGCACCAACCTCGGTTGCTCTCCTCTCACCAACTTCCTCTGAACCGACTCATCAAAATCGAGTTTTTCATCCTCGAGCTTTGTCCTTCAACCACGAGAAGTCGGTCGAAGGGTCGTCTCCTCATTCCACCATCTTCCCTCTAAAAGAAGCAATATCAAGCATCTCGGGAAGAGTCGATTGAGGATAAATCTGATTGTCCTTAATCTAAAGAAAATATCTTGCAGATCAGGATATGAGCTGAGCTCAGAGTATCGGTCAAGTATGAACCGTTCCCCCTTGCTCCTCCACTCGCCTTCTTCAGCCTCGCCTTTCTTCCATCTCGGGCTCTCTGGTTCATTTGAAGTTTTACGCTAAGGGATCAAGAAGTAGATCACTTCGAGCTCATCAAGACTATTCGCTCCCCGAGTCTCGGAAAGATCCCCGAAGTTTGTGCGGTCAAGTTCTCAGTTTGTATCCGTGTGGGTTCTGAGGCCTGAACTGGTATATCCTCAGTTTGAGTCTGAGTTGGCTCGTCAGTCTGAGCTTGCACATCTTCAGATCGACTCGAGCTGTCTCTTCCGTCGAGCTGCGACACCGAGGTAGGCATCTCTCGAGGTCTGAGCTCCTTTGAAAATTTCTGAGAAATTTTATATCATCTTTGGCGATGTCTCGAGCACCTCGAAAAAAGACACGCTCCTCGGTCGATCCGTGTCACCGGAGATAACCTGAGCCAACACTTGTAATGGTGAACTCTGAGCAGTTTGGCCCTCAGGTTGAATCTCTTCAGAATCACTTCCATCTTCATCGGTGAGAACCACCAATCTTCTGCGTTTTGGAGCAAGATTTTTCTGTTTCATCATTTTTGCTCCCTGCTCCATCTTTGCCTCCAACAACATCTTCCCCTAGTTTGTTGGGTTTCTTTTTCAGAGAACTGCAGAAGGTGATTCTACCTTCTTTTCTCTCTTCCCCGATAACCTTCTTCCTTTGCAGCAATGGGTTTAAGGAGAATTTTGGATTTAGGAAATGGGGTCGAATTGGCGAAGATATCCTCCTCCTCTCTTCGCACATCTCCAAAATGTAAGCAATTTTGGTGGCATGGTGGATCTTGCCTTTGATTGAGATCGCCCATCAATCTTCCTCAAAACTTTGGTCCGCTTCACTCACCGTCGGATCGAAATTTCAGCCAGTTGAAATCTGTGGTGGGTGAAGCTTCTATCGCCGCCATCAATCTGAGTTTTGGGGTACTTATCTGCTCAAAACTCCCCGCAAGACTCATGATGCACTTGCTCACAATATCCATCAACACACGATATTGTGGCTTCAGTGCCTTTTTATGCGATTAATCGCCTCAAACTTAACAGATTCTCGGCAATCCTATCTAAGTACTCTCTGCTCTCTTCCCCGACATATACATCGTAGATCCTCTCCTCTATCACGCAGAGCTCAAAAATATCATTCAGATTTTTCGGAACAATATACAGATCCCTCTCAAAATCGACGTATTTGGATGACTGCTCTAAGTGTGATACAGTTAACTTAGAATGCATACAGCCCTCTTCATCTTTCACAAAGCATAAGTTCTTGGAGAACTCAACATTGAAACCCTTATCACAGAATTGGCTAATTGACAGCAAGTTATGCTTCAATCCAGATACATATGAAACACCATGGATATGAACTGAGTCGACTTCCAAAGTTCCATATCCTTCAGTTTGTCCCTTGGAGTTATCTCCAAAAGTGATCTGTGGGCCTCTTTGTTCAACATAGTCACTAAGCATCTTCTTGAATCCTGTCATATGTCTTGAGCATCCGCTGTCAAGATACCATACATCAGGAGCTTTTTCATCTCTGCTCATCAGTGCCATGTGATCTTTCATCAGCTTAGTGCCCTGGTTTTCCTCCTGAAAAATAGATCAATTCTTAGGTACCCATTTTGTGTAGGGTCCTACGAGGTTAGCTATACCATTCGGAATCCAAATCTGCCTGACAACTCTAATCACTTTAGAGTGGCTAATTTGTCTTCCATAAACATCAACATATACATCCACTACTCTGGGTGCCTTAGCGGTTTTACAGATATGTGTGCTAGCTTTAGCATGAACATGTGCCTTAGAGTTCTTCTTTGGTTCAGGCCTTACATTCGGATGCTTAGGCTTTTGTGTCTGACGGTCTAAATCTTTGATGACTTCGGGTTCGGATAACCTTTACCCTTAAGCAAGTGAGGTTCGGGTTATCTCAGACTTGAAATCTGGTCTTTCGATATCTTGAGGACTTGGTCTCTTCATTGAGAATGTCTCTGTTTGAGTGTTTCTCATCGAGGATTCCTCGATGGTTCGATGTGGAGCCTTTTCGTGTTTGCATTCTTAGCCCGAGGCTTTGAAGTACTTGCTGAAACTTTCCAAATCGACCGATTTCGGTTTTCTTGCCTTCACCGAGGTTTGGGCTTTCTAACCCGATCATTCAGTTTTTTCGAGACCATAGGTTCTTTTCCCTTGTCTACAACCTTGGGCATTTCTTGATTTTGAAGTGTAGGTGCCCTTTGGTTTTTACAAAGATAGTCTTCTTGCTACTTGACGCAAAGATTTAGATGACCTTGTGAGGTTCCCCATGGAATATATCCCAATCTAGATTTTATAGTCACAGATCTCTAGTAACTCTGAATTTCATCTATTACATTAGATGCTTTATTCAATAGAGTTAACTTCTTCAGTGCACTATCCTCACAGTTCTGTAGAGTTTTATGCTTCTCGGAGAGGTCATTGAACTTCGATTACGATTAGTTTGAATCTCTTCAATGGATTCTCTAGCTTTTTCGCTAGGGACACTATCAACTTCTCTTTCTCTGAGAGTTGTACTTTCAGAACATCCAGTTCATCAGTAGCTCCCATTAATTGAGAAGTGACTTCGATATTGCTAGAGTTTTTCCATTTTAGATTTTCAGCTTTCAGTTCCTTATTCTGTTCTTGAGTTTGATTTAGCGATCCTTGCAAAACAAAGATAGTCCTTCATCGATTCTCGAAAAGAATCCATCGAGTCAAAATGATTGTTTTTAGTGGAACTTGAAAACTCTTGTGCTAGTGTAGGAGCAACAATAGAGAGAAAGAAGAGTTTACCTCCTCAATGGCCATCGACCGATGGATGTCATCACTTTCAATTGTCCGAGAATATCTCATCCGAAGAACTAGATCCTCCTCGAGTGTTCTTCTTCTTCTGCAATCATGGCCTTTTTGCTTGAGAACTTCTGGTCTCTTATAGCTTGCCTTTCTCTTCTCTCCTTAGCACTCAAATCTGGACAATCATACTGGAAGTGACCTTTCTTCTGGCAGTTATAGCATCTGTTGGCATCATCATCCTGATCATTTTCTTCTTTGGACTTGAAGTCCTTTCTTTTGGATGAAGATCCTTCAGCTTTCAGGTCTTTCTTCTTCTCAGTTGATCTGTCCTCAGGTTTCTTCTGGTACCTGTGGTTCCTGTAATAGTTTTTGTATTTTCCAAATCTACTATTGAGTCTATCAAACCTTCTTGCCATCAGTGCTAGCTTTTCCTCAAGCTCATCCTGATTTTTGGCATGGGGGTTCTCAGACTCTCTAGTTTTACAGGTTTTATCTTTGGCTTTTAAGGCCACATTCTTACTCGATGAAGAATCATCTTTGCTGTCAGCCTTTTTGGATTTCTTATCAATTACAAATTCATAGGCTTTCAGCTCAGAGAAGACTTGTTGGTAAGGCATTGAGTTAATATTCTTGGTGTTTTCAATCACCACTGCATGAATATCCCATTTCTTAGATAGACCTCTAAGAATTTTCAATGCAACTTCTCTCTGTGGGTATTTCTTTCCAAGTGCATTTAGATCATTCATGATGCTAGTGAATCTGACTTCCAGTTTGTCTATTGATTCACCATCATCCATTTCAAAACTGTCAAACTTTCCAATTGCCACTGAAAGTTTGTTTTCTTTTATATGATCTGTGCCTTGGCACATAACAACTAGTGTATCCCAAATCTCTTTAGCAGTATTACAGTGAGAGATCATTCCCATCACACCATCATCAATTGTGCTGTATAGTGTGTCTTTTGCAATGTAGTCTAGATTGACTAACTTTCTCTCCTCAGGAGTCAGTTGGTCATCAGACTTAGGAAATTCTGCTCTAGGATCAATTCTCTCATCTTCATTCCTCTCCGATTCACTATGGAACCGGAATGGTCCTTGAGAGACCACTCTCCACATACGCTCATGTTTGGAATCTGATGAGCCTGCATTCTCGATCTCCATAGGTCATAGTTCTCCACTGAGAACATGGGAAGTTTTTAGAAGACATTTTTCTGATCTCTTGAAAAATAAAAGGTTTCAAAGAATAAGATCGATTCAGATAGACCACAAGTATTTTTGAAAATAAAACTTTGGTCAACACAAATAGTGGTCAAGTTGAACCACCGCCTCGATACCACTTGTTGGTCCCGATCTGCAACGAGTCTTACACGTGTATGGGGGAATACACGTGTTCAATGTTTTTAAAACTTTTTCTTCGAGGTCACTTGGGTCGATAATCCGAAGATTAGGTTACGAGAAGCAAAGATAAAGGAAAGCAATAAAGAACACATCAATTATAGTGGTTCGAGACTCAAGCTCCTCGTCCACTCTCTCCCGACTCTTGGAGAAATTCACTATCAACAATGAGCTTTACGACTACCTCGTAGTTTACTTACTCAACTCAAATTTCGAGTTTTTCGACTACTCCACGAGTTTACTTACTCAACCCGACCTTGAGCTTTCGACTCACACTCAATCACACACAAGCTTTCGACTACCCCCAGTAGCTTACTAACTTCTCCTCTAGAGTTTTCGACTACTCCACAGAGTTTACTAACTCTTTATAACACTTCTCACCAACAAACACACTCCAACTACCTTCACAAGGGTTTGGGGTTTCTTGGTTGGTTTCCAACTAGGATGAGATATCCTTTACAATGAAGCACAATGCAAAGGGTTAGGATATCTCGA
Organism: Stenogyne calaminthoides; assembly: GCA_037126765.1. Lineage (NCBI taxonomy): Eukaryota > Viridiplantae > Streptophyta > Magnoliopsida > Lamiales > Lamiaceae > Stenogyne > Stenogyne calaminthoides. The sequence continues at coordinate 16,150,259 of JBBCBC010000011.1, forward strand.
CTAAGCTTTGGATAATTCTTATCAAGCTAGGCTTAGTATAGTGAGCTCTCTTCAATATTGAAGCACTTGGGAAATTCTAAGTTTTTCGAGTGCTTTTAACTTTTACAAGAATAGGCTTGAGCTCTTAAGTTGCGTATAAATTTCCCGTAACCTTACAATGTAGAGGGTCACCAGTATTTATAGGCATACACCAAGGTCACTCTTGAAAACTATCCGTTGGAGAGACAACTTCGTGAGTTTCCTCTTGTGGTGTGTGAAACAGCTATATTTAGGGTTTGAAACTCCCTAACACTTTCTAGGCAATAGCCTTCCATGTAGCCGGTCTTCACTTTTTGCGATCGAACTTTTGTACATCGACATCCTTTTCGAGAGACCATCCTTTATCGAAGGTCGGTATGGTACAAAGTTGTCTTTTCTTTTTTGACTTTTGTCTCCAATAAAAGGTAGACACCTTTCAACGGCTCTTTTTGGTTACAAACTCGAGTTTGATATAACCTTAACAACACTTGACTTAGTTCCTTTTATCCGCATTTGAATGTCTTGGCGAGATATCTATCTTTCTAAGGAATCGCGATCTTCTCCGATTGCATCCTTCGATAGATATATTCAAAGGCTCGGAACATTCGGGTTCATCTCGAGCATTCAAGACATTACCGATTCTTCATGAATTATTCGCGCCTTCAATATTCTTGATCTTTAGTTTCTCGATCTTGATCTTTGTGTCTTGAGTCTTCCGAGTCTTGAGGTCTTCGAGTCTTCGTGGTCTTCGAATCTTTGTAGTTTATCTTGGTTGATGTCTTTGAGTCTTCTCATTGAGTCTTGATTTACTCAAGAGCCCTCACCGAGTCTTCATAATTATCCCAACTATATCTGCTGACTATACATTCTGCAGATAACATCCTGAATATTCTAAAACTGAATCCTGACTCAACTTATCAAGATCATTCTGAACATGTCATACTCAGGGGTTTTGGGATCTAATCAAAATCATAAATCTTTATTAAAATTCATCTCCCAACATTATAAATATCTTTAAATGTAATCATTATCATTAAAATTATATATACAATTGTTGTGGGCATATGGCACGAGGTCGGGCCCGACCTGGAAAGAAACAGAGGAAGACCAGACCACATTTTGCACAAGTATAACACCTCGCAGAAAGGATGGAAATGAAGGCATGCCAAGCACCGGTACGCGACCTAGACGCACCTCGCAGGTCGCCCACTGACACAAGTACGGAGCATTAATGGGGATGGGACCCGTGGCAGGCGAGCAGCCCCAGGGACCTTACCTAAGAATGGCCTCAATCAGAGATGTGTCAGTAAAGGACGGTAATGATGAGTAGCTATGAGTAGATAGATTCGCTAAATCCTCAAAACCGGATTTGCCTCGGGCGACGCCCCAAATCGGCGAGGAGCACAGCTCTTGATCCTCTAGCGACCTCCCCAACCTCCGGCACTGGTCACATCAATCATGTAGCATTTAATATTTTGCAGAGCTATTTCCGGCTACTTGTCTTTGTAAATCGGGAGAGTGGGCTCCACTCTCCCAAACCTTATAAATAGGGGTCATTTATGACCAAGGAAAAAGGGAGAGAAATCAATACCTTACCAAACCTCTTGCAAATCTATTGCTCAAACTCTTACTCTCTCAAGCAATCATATAACATAAATATAATCCATCTTACACATTTACTGTTTGTGTCACTGAGATCATCAAGCCACATCTTAATCCATAATCCTCATATTTTAGTACACAACAATTGGCGCTAGAAATATGGTACTCTTTAAGAAATATCGAGCTAAGTTCTTAGTAGTGTTTTCTCATTGGAGTGTTCCTCATGAATCTTCGGTACAAACTCATCTCATATACCCAAATATCTCAAAAGAAAAATCACTCAACCATGTCTCAAGTAACTCTCATCACCAAGAGGAAAGCCTTTTCAGTTTCATGTCGCTCCGGCGGAGCAGGGGCTAGCGGCCCGGCCGTTAGCAACTGCAAGGCTGGGGGACCCACCACGGGGATTGCTCAAAAGCTCGAGCATATCCGTACTCCAAAAGAAATCGTTAAAGCCATCGCAGAGTTACGCCGAAAGCAGGCCGAAGTGCAGATCCCAGATGGCGACCTACGCCACAACCTGAACCGGAAGGCCCAAAGCAAGGGCAAGGGCCAAAGGCGCGAGGAATCCCGCCGCGAGGAGCCTCACCAGGAGAAATCTGATTGCAGGGGGCCTCGCCACGAGGAGCCTCGCCATGAGGGATCTCGCCGCGAGGAAAGCCAAGAGGTCAACTCCCGCGGAACCCAACATACTCCAGTCTATCGGCGTAATCCGAACGAGGGGCCAAATCCCATCCATAGGCGTCTGTTCTCAGAGGGTTTCAATGACGGCCCACACCAAGGTCGCGGACCCTAGCGAGATCAGCCCAGGCCGACGCAACGCAACTATGCCTAACTCGAAAGTTTGTGTTCAGGATCGGTAGCCCAAGGCTGACCCAGACAACGAGTATTGGCAAAAGATCGGCTCGAACGAAGTCCTTCACCTCGCAGGGTGGAAAGAACCCCTTCACCTTGAAGACGTCATCGAACCACATCACCCCGCCGACAGGAAAGAAATTCTCCACCTCGCCGTAATCCTGGCGAGGTCACCGGACAGAACGACTCTCCGCAGATGGCCGCCATCCTTTAGAACATGAAGGACCTCCAAGAGCAGCTAGCGAGCAAAGGGGGAGTGCCTCTCACCACAAAAATACCCATTTCGCCATTATCACCCACGGTCATGCTCGCTCCTGTACAAATCAAGATCAATGTCAACTCCATCACCCAATACAACGGTAGCACCGACCCGATAAATCACGTGAGCAAATACGCGTCCTACATGAACTCCATGGGTGCGACTGATGCCACTCAATGCCGCCTTTTTTCGCTCACTCTAGGCGACCAAGCTTACCGATGGTTCAACTCCTTACACCCGATGTCCATAGAGTCTTTCCACCAGATGGCTCAATTGTTCCTTACTCACTTCGCCTCGCTGACCCCGCACAAGGGAACAAAGCAGCGTTTGGAAAACATCTATCAGTTCGAGGAGGAGTCGGACCGGGCATATATTGATCGAATAGACCAGCTCATTGTGGAAGTTGAGCCCCTGGGCGACGAAGCCAAGGTATTGGGAATAGTGCATGGGTTGAAAAGGGGAACGAAACTCTGGAAAATGATGAACAAGGATTATCCATCGAGCTAAGCTGATTTCTGATACCGGACAGGGGTTATGATCACCAGTGCCAAGATACTGGCATCAAGATTGGTCGAGCAGCGACCAAGCGAGGTGAAGATCGAAGTCAAGAAGCCTGATCCAAAACTTGAGAAACCGTACAGAAGGCCCGGATCCACGCACTACCGACCTCCGGGGACTTTCAAGCCAGTTGATAACCCTCTGGAGGTAAGACTCCTGGAAAAACTGACCATGAATGCAGCTCAGATCTATCAGGCGATCAGGGGCAAACAGCAGATTCCCCCGACCCAGGAAATGTACCAGGACACCTCCAAACTCAACCCGAAGAAGTTTTGTGACTACCACAACTCCATTGGGCATAACACTGAGCATTGTCGCGACCTACAAAGGGAGCTTTGGAGATTGTACAAGGAAGGGAAGTTGGAAAGGTTTGTTAAGCCAAGGCAACAGCAAAATCAACGACCCGCGCCACCGCCAGGAAACCAGCCCGACCAAGGAAAGCAAGATCCGCAGATCCCAGCGGGAGAGGAGAACAGGGTCATCCATATGATTTGCCCTACCGGGGGGACCCTTGGGGGATTCCTCCCAGTGACCTCCCTGTCTAACCGACGCCAGAAGGCCGAGATGCGAGCTCTTGACAATGATGTGCTGAGTTGCCTTCCGATCAACACCATCGCCCCAAGTCAGAAGCAACTCACTTTCACCGAAGAGGACAAAGATGGGGTGGTGTTCCCAAACTGGGACCCACTCGTGATCTCGGTCAGAATAATGGGGGCTCTAGTTCATCGCGTCATGATCGATAATGGGGCTTTCTGCAACATCCTTTTCAAAAAGACTCTGGACCTGCTCGGCGATTTCCACCCCTACGTCGAGCCTTGGGAGGTCGGAATTCGGGGTTTCGGGAACCAGCCTGTTAAGGCCTATGGGATGATCCGCCTATCTGTCGAGATCACATCAACCTTGGACGTTAAAGTGAAGGCAACGAGGCAGCTGGACTTTGTAATCATCAATGCTCCATCAAATTTCAATGCTTTCTTCGGCAGGCCTTTCGAACATGAGTTCGGGGCCGCCTCCTCGTCCTACTTTTATTGTATTAAGTTTCTCGGACTTGACGGGAAGATTGGCACCATCAAGGGTGACCAGATTGCGGCAAGAAAATGTTTAACTTACACTTGCGTCGATTTAAATTCTGCTTTTTATTTTGGTAGAAAATCCGAGGTGGGGCTAAGTTGTACGAGCCGAACTCCACCTCGGAAAGAGAAAGAAAGTAATGAAATGAAGATAGATAGTGTAGTAGAAACAAATCTAACACCTATGGAAGTTGACGTCACAGCTAGAGAGAAGCCTTCACGAGATTTACCAGATTTGGAACCTCGCCTAGGTTTCGAACCAATGGAAGTCGACTCCGAACAATGAGAATTCAACCTCGATCCTAGAACGGGGAGAAATGATCAACGAGCAACACCGATTGAAGAGATCGAAACAATCCCAGTCGACCTTGATCGGCCAGAACTAAGTGTGACCATCGGAACACAAATTCCCAGCGACCTGCGAGAACAACTGATAGATTTCCTCAAGCAGAATCTAGACGTATTCGCATGGTCACATGAGGACATGGTCGGCATCGACCCCGAGGTCGCATGCCACAAACTGAACATCGATCCGACAAAGAGGCCAGTGTCCCAGAAAAGAAGGAAGTTCGGTCCGGAAAAGTACGCAGCTCTGGCCGAGGAAGTAAAGAAACTGCTAGATAACAAGTTGATCGAGCAAGCAGATCAGCCGCAGTGGGTGGCCAATGCAGTGCTAGTAAAAAAATAAACAACTCTTGGCGACTATGCATCGACTTCACCAACCTCAATGAGGCCTACCCGAAGGGTTACTTTCCAATGCCGCACATCGATCACCTCGTAGATAGCACCGCTGGGCACAAGATGATGACGTTCATGGATGCGTTCGCCGGGTATCACCATATCGCCATGGACAAAAATGATCAGCAACACACATCTTTTCTGACAGAGAAAAACGTGTATTGTTGGAAGAGGATGCCATTTGGTCTGAAGAACGCAGGGGCAACCTACCAGCGTTTTGTAAATCGAATGTTCGCCGACGAGATTGGAAAGACCATGGAGGTATACATCGATGACATTGTGGTGAAAAGTGAGAAGAAGGAGGACCATCTGTGCCACCTCTCCCGGACCTTTGACATCTTGAGAAAATACAACATGCGCCTGAATCCCAAGAAATGCAGTTTTGGGGTTGGTTCGGGAAAGTTCCTGGGCCATATCATCAGTCAGAGGGGTATCAAAGTTAACCCTACAAAGATCAAAATCATCATGGACATGAAACGACCTCGCAACGTGAAAGAAGTCCAAAGATTGACCGGTTGTCTCGCAGCTCTCAACAGATTCGTATCCAGAATGGGGGATAAGTGCAAGCCTTTTTTTTCGCCATGAAAAAGGAAAGTTCTCATGGACCCCGCAATTCCAAGCCACGTTTAAAAGCTCAAAGTGTACCTCTCCGACCCCCGGTGTCTTGGCAAAACCCATACCAAAGAGAAGTTATTTATGTACCTCGCGGCCTCGGGATCCTCTCTCAGCGTGGTGTTAGTGCGAGCAGAAGGTCAGTACCATTTGCCTATATACTTTGTCAGCCAGACTTTGAATGATGCCGAGCTCAAGTACTCGCCCCTCGAGAAGCTCGCCTATGCCTTGATTATGAGCGTCCGGAAGCTTCGACAGTATTTTTTTAATCACCAAATAGAAGTCCTAACTACCATGCCACTGAGGCAGGTTTTGCACCGACCTGATACAGCCGGAAGATTGTTGAAATGGACAGTTGAGTTAGGACAGTTCGGGATCACCTTCGCACCCCGAACTGAGATCAAGGCTCAGGTCCTCGCCGACTTTCTCACCGAGCTCACCTTTCCGGAAATGACACCGGAGGCGGCTGACATCCCATGGACATTGCACGTTGAAGGCTCTTCGACGAGCACCCGAGCAGGGGCTGGAGTGGTCCTAATCAGTCCCGAACAATAATCCTTCACCACGGCTGTAAGTTTTGATTTTCATGCCACCAACAACGAAGCAGAGTTTGAGGCCTTGATAAATGGCCTGGAAATGGCGATGGCCGTCGGTGTGCGAAAATTGAAAGTTCTGGCGATTCCCGGTTGGTCGTATGCGGATGTCGAGAATATATGAAGCACGGGGTGAACAAATGATGAAATACCAGCAGATAGCGAAGAGCCTCATCGAAAAGTTCGAGGAGGTGCAAATAGAGTTGATACCTCGAGCAGAAAACACACAGGCAGATGCACTAACTCGCTTGTCCACGTCGGAAGACGCAGCAGATATGGACAACATAGCAATTACTAAACTTAACACTCCCTCAGCAGGTCGCGTAATCATCGACATAAAGGAAATAACTTGGACGGACCAAGCGAGTCCATCAAACATTCATAGGGAAGTCCTTCAGATCGCGACCCCGGAAAATAATTGGATGACCAAAGTCATAGACTACATCAAGAAAGGGATACTGCCAGAGGATAAGGTCGCTGCTCGCCGATTACAACTAAGAGCAGCGAGGTACTCCATCATTGACGAACAACTTTATAAGCGAAGTTTCTCTTTGCCACTTTTGAAATGTGTCACCCCGGAAGAAGGCCAAGTGATCCTGAAGGAAATCCAAGAACGAAATTATGGAAATCATACCGCAGGCCAGTCTCTCGTCTACAAGACGATAAGACAAGGTTATTATTGGCTAACTTTAAGGAAAGATGTGATTGCATATGCAAAGAAGTGCCAGCAATGCCAGTTTTTTGCCCCGATGATTAAGCGAGATCCGGAGGAGCATACATCAATCTACAGCCCATGGCCTTTCGCTAGGTGGGGAATCGACCTGATCGGTCCGTTCCCAAAATCCCCAGGTAGTTCGAAGTTTGCAGTGGTCGCGGTAGACTATTTCACCAAATGGGCGGAAGCAGAACCTTTGGCGACCATTACCCAGGAGAAAATCATTCGATTTATATGGAAAAATATCATTTGTCGTTTTGGCTTACCACAAGCAATCGTCACAGATAATGGGAAGTAATTTGATGGTTTCGAGGTCGATGCCTTTTTCGCGAAATGGAAGCTGTTCTCCACCCCCTATCACCCCCAGTCAAATGGGCAGGTTAAACTGTGAACAAAATAATCAAACACACCCTGAAAACTCAACTCATTGAGTCAAAGGAATTGTGGGCTTTCAAGATTCCGAGCATCCTATGGTCATATAGGACCACTTGCCGAAATTCAACGGGCGAAACACCTTTTGCTATGGCTTTCGGAACGGAGGCAGTCATACCAGCTGAGGTCGTGGTAAGAAGCCATCGAACATCGTAGACAGTCACAGAGGACAACGATCAAGCCATATCTCTCAGCCTCGACCTCCTCGAAGAAAAAACATTGGAAGCCAACTTAAGAAACGCAAACTATAAACAAAAGTCAGAAAAATACTACAACTCAAAAGCAAAAATCCAAAGATTCAAGGTCGGCGACCTCGTCTTAAAAAGGATCCTCGGCATCCAGAAAGGAGTTTTCGATCCAACTTGGGAGGGACCCATGAAGATTTCGAAATGCCTCCCAAATGGGGCTTACCAGCTTGAGGACTTGGAGGGATTCCCGCGATGTATCCGTGGAATGCGACCTACCTGAAGAAGTTCTACCAATAACTATGAGTTGTAAAATCCAGATCGGTGGTATATTTCTCCATGAATTACGACTTATAACACAGGCTTGCTCCATCTTTTCACATTTACGAACTTGGGGGACTGGTCCCCGACCTCTCACGAGTTCGATTAGAAATAGATTCGCAAATAAAAGTCTAAGTCGGCTAAGCCAAGAACACATGAAGGCTAGTATGTCGCATACCCAGTCTAAGCCAACCTCAGTCGCATACCCAGTCTAAGTCGGCTAAGCCAAGAACACATGAAGGCTAGTATGTCGCATATCCAGTCTAAGTCGGCTAAGCCAAGAACACGTGAAGGCTAGTATGTCGATACCCGTCTCTAAGTTGACCTCGATCGATACCCGATCTAAGTCGGCTAAGCCAAGAACACGTGAAGGCTAGTATGTCGCGATACCCAGGTCTAAAGCCCGATCGATACCCGATCCGTCGACTAAGCGAGAACACGTGAAGGCTGGTATGTCGATACCCATCTAAAAAGACCTGGTCGCATACCCGATCTAAATCGGTCGGGCTAAACCAAGAACACGTGAAGGCTAGTATGTCGCATACCCAGTCTAAGTCGGCTAAGCCAAGAACACGTGAAGGCTAGTATGTCGTATACCCAGCCTAAGCCGACCTCGATCGCATACCCAGTCTAAGTCGGCTAAGCCAAGCACACGTGAAGGCTAGTATGTCGCATACCCAGTCTAAGCCGACCTCGGTTGCATACCCAGTCTAAGTCGGCTATGCCAAGAACACATGAAGGCTAGTATGTTGCATACCCTATCTAAGTCGACATCGGTCGCATATCCTATCTAAGCCGACAGTCAAGTCGCTATCAATTAACAAATCTGTTATCATTATGATTTTTTATCCAGATGTTCGAGAAGACAATCTGCGAGAAGACAAAATACACAAAATAAACAAACATTCAAACCAGGAAGCGAGAAAGATAGAAATGAAAAGGAACTGCGATTTCATTAATAAACGCCCGAAGGCAGCGAAGTCCTATGACCCTTGGGCAAACACTTACACACCCCAAAGGGCAACATAACTAGCTGATAAGAAAACCCCGAAGGGCGATTACAAAGGGTGCCCGAAGGCATTTGGCATACTGCCGCAGAAAAACCGTCCTAGGAATCAGCTCGGCGGAGCATCCGAGGTCCCCTCAACAAGGTTGGTCATCGTGTTTTGCTCAACCTCGGGAATCTCGACGCCAAACGGATTCCCTTCACCATTACCACCATCATCACCACCAACAACCTCCCTACCATCGCCATCCTGGCCATCATCTGTTTCTTCATTCAACAGCCCGAGCAACTCCTCGGGATCATAAAGATTAGCACCTGGGGGTAGGAAACTGAATTCCACACCAAAGGCAGCAAGGTCTTTGATGGGATCATCCCCCTCCCGAACAGGGTTGTTACGCATGTATTCGGTGAGCATCTCGGATCCATCAAGGTCGCCAGCTCGATGACAAGCCCGAACAACGTTAGAAAATGAGTGGATATAGGCCAGGTTGGAGGCATGATGGTGCTCCAATTTCACAGTGGTCGGAAAGTCATGGACCTCAGCTTCTAACCGGCGACACCGAGCCTCCACCTCAGCAGTCCTATCCATGCTCTCTTTCACCTTTTGATCTCGGAGCTAAAGATCCTTCGCCATCTGGGAGATTTTCTTCTCCAGCTCGTCCCGCTCCCGGGTCACATTTCTCAATTTCTCCTCGGCCGCAGCTTTTGCATTGATAGCAGCCTCCCGCTCTTTCGATGACCTGGCCAAGTCTACCTTCATCGACGAGCAATGCGCTTCATCTTTCTAGGCCTGGATCTTTGCCCGACCATACTGCTCCCGGCTCCGTTCAAAGAAGGCCAAAGAACGACACATGTGAGCAATCCCCGAGGTTAGATTCTCGGAGAAGTGCTGTGTACGAGCTTCCTCGTGGAGATCCTGAGTCCAAGACCTCGGAGCATCTTCGGCTATCTACCGGAGGTAGGAAGGGTGTGTGTCATTGGCCGCAGGAGCTCGCGACCACACATAGTTGCGGGTCGACTCCCCCCGAAATACTCCATCATCCAGTTTGTATCTGCAAGGAAACCGGACATAAACATGGTACACTCGAAATAAAATATAGAAATGAAGTCATAAGTAAAACGAGGTATACCGTTGGCGAAAATCTGGGTTCCACCCAAGGAAAGTGCGATCATCAGGATGCGAGCCCGACGTTGTGTGAGCTCGACAATCGTATCAGGGGTCCCTGCGGAACCCGAGACCAACACTTTCCCACTCGGGGAGTCCCAAAGCACATCCATGTCCACGGACGTCTGGATGTGTTTAGAGGAGCTCCCCTCGGTTGCTCGCATTTCGGCAAGAGCCCTTTTCCGGCCTCGGTCGGGGGCGGCGATAGCTTTGGCCCTCGGAGATGGGGCCCCAATGGCCCCATCGACCGCGACATCCTTCTTCTGGCTCGCCCGCTGCCTGGACAGAGCCAAGGCGCGAGAAACCTTTTCACGCATCTCCTCTGCGTTTAAGTTTTGCATCTCATCGGTAACTTTGGAGGATGTGAAACATATAGGCTCGATGAAGGAAACTGAAGACAAGAAGAAGATCAGGAAACGACCAGAGAATAACCAAAGAAGTCGAGTCAACGCGAGTAAAATCCCTGAAAGCTTACCGGGAAGGTCGGCGTCCAGCGACGACCGAGGTGGAACAGTTAGGCCCGCAAATTCCAGACACTTCAACCGTTGGAGGATGATCAGCGACCTCTCGTCCGGATCAATTAAGCACACCTGAACCAGCCGGACCAAGAAGGGAAGGGAGAGCTCGGATGCCTTGGATTTCTTGGGAGCTGCTATAGGGAGAAGAAGTTAAATCAGTATTATGGGAAAGGGAAAAGCAAAAAAGCTTACTTTTAAGAATAGCATAGTCGAGAGGAATCTCGGAATATTTGAGGGCTCCGAGGGCAAAAACGGGACTCTGCCAAGCTCCCCCTACCAACCACCACTTCTCTTTCCAGTCTTGGACCTTGCTAGGGAGGTCCTCAACTATTTTCATATGAGGACGGGCTTTCACATAGTAGTACCCGGGGTCTTTACCCCACTTCGCCAGCGAGATGAGAAGATTCATTTCCATGACAGAAGGGAACGCCCGAGGTTGGATGCGGCCGAACAGAGACAAGATCCCGAAGATGGTGCTCCACCCATTGGGAGTGATTTGTGTCGGAGCTAGGCCCCAAAACCACAGCAGCTAAGTAATAATAGGATGAAAGGAAAACGAAGCCCAACCTTCATTGTGTCATAGTTCATCGCCACACACCCATCAGGGACCTGGTCGGCATAATCGATCTTATAACCGAAACCGTAAGTGGACGTCATTTGGGGACTTGAAATTGTTCTCTCCATAGAAAAATCTCAGCCTCGGTTACCGAGCTAGTTACCTCACCCGCAGCAAAAATATTGTCCGCACGAGTTCGGGTTGGTCGGGGGATCAATTCGCGAGGATGAGACATACTCTCCTCTATCTGCAGCCTGCGATCAATGTCGTCAATCTTGTCGTCATCACTCGGCACGTCGGGTATGACCTCGTCCGACAAGAAGTCAAACTCGGCTGGATCAATCGATCCCGAACTAGGCTCATCTCCTTCCTCCCCCACCATCTCCAAAACCGAGTTTCAAGGTGGACGGGGGCCGAAGACCTCCCCAAGGAGTCCCCCTCGGCAAGGGCGGCCCCTCGATGTGACCTCACCCTAGCCGACCACGAAATTCCTCCACCGTCTGAGACTTCACCCAAAGTTTCAGCCCACCGTGGCCCGTCGTCGTCGTAATTGTCTTGAATCGAATTCATAACTTCTCACCGCCTCCCCGAGTCCTCCCCTTCATTGTTCACCAAATCGAAAACGAAGAGAAGAAAGAGATCTAGGGCTTACCTAAGGAAAAAAATGAACACCGAAACACCGGCCCGGAGAAACTAGTCATCGAAAGTTTGAAGGAAGTGAAAAGTGAAAAACGAGAGGGGAAAGGGGTATTTATAGAAGGGTTCTAGGGCATAAGTGATTGGACCGCGGCTTTTTTCCGGTAGCTCCCGAAAGCCTCCCATCATTGCCTACTCGAGTAAGGAGCATTGTTCACAAAGACAACAACCACGAAACAAAGAGACATCGAAAGATTGATCTAGAAGGATAGCTCATCCCCCGAGACAAAAATGAACACCGGAACCGGAAATTTTGCAAAGTATAAAACCTCGCGAAAGGATGGAAGAATGCCAGCACGGAGAAACTACACGGGCGCTTATCGAAAGTTTGATGGGACCCGAAGTGACCTTAAAGAATGGCCTCAATCGAGATGGAAAGGGGCGATATCTATAGATAGGGTTCAATCCACGCAAATCCAGTTGCCTCGGGCGACTTCCCAAATAGATCCTCTTGATCCCTCGAGCGTCCTCCGACCTGGGTCACATCAATCATGTAGCATTTAATGTTTTACAGAGCTATTTCCGGCTACTTGTCTTTGTAAATCGGGAGAGTGAGCTCCACTCTCCCAAACCTTATAAATAGGGGTCATTTATGACCAAGGAAAAAGGGAGAGAAATCAATACCTTACCAAACCTCTTGCAAATCTATTGCTCAAACTCTTATTCTCTCAAGCAATCATATAACATAAATACAATCCATCTTACACATTTATTGTTTGTGTCACTAAGATCATCAAGCCACATCTTAATCCATAATCCTCATATTTTAGTACACAACAACAATATTTTTTAAATAATCGTTAAAATTATGGCTAGGTCTTGTATGCACCAGGGTGCACCGTGCACTCATAGTGCTTTTTAAAAGTGTGCAACTTGTTATGCTGAAAAATGCGACTTATTTACACAGAAAAATGCAACTATTAATATGAGAACATAGTTGCATGCTTCTATTTAAAATAGTTGCACGTTTCTAAAATGCACTATTAATGCACGGTGCACCCGGGTGCACATGAGACCCACTCTAAAATTATATATGAATAGGTATTAGTATATACTTAAATGAAATGAATTAGAATGGGCAAGGTCTAATATTCTCTAGTGGTGCCTCATAAGACATGCCCTCTTTCGACGTGGGATGTGATTAAATTGATGAGAAACTTCAAACTTGATGCTTCATGTTTTGATTTGTTTATATATATTACTAGTCTAATGAGCAAGGAAATCAAGGTTTAGCAAAGACGCGAGCACCTTAATTAGTTTGCTGAAATTTATTGAGGCTCTACTTTTTTTCTTGAAACTTTTCTATATAATATATTTATTTATTTTTTATTTTTATTTTTTACAGGAAACAAAGTTGTTGTATTACTCAAATCGAACTAGACTATTACAATCAACAGGGACTTCACTTGTCCAGGTTCTCTCAAAATTAACAAAAGGGCCATGACGACTGATGAGCCAAGGCGTGTGCCACATTATATTTTTTGTATATACAATTTTATTGAGGCGCTTTTCTTTAATGGAAAATACAACAGTGTACTTTAATTAATTAATTTGTAAATTTGCTAATAGATCATCGTTGCTTAGTAAAAGAATTTCGTCTCATCTAAATATCTGAACTTGATTATATTTGTTGTATATACAATTTTATTGAGGTGCTTTTCTTTAATGGAAAATACAACAGTGTACTTTAATTAATTAATTTGTAAATTTGCTAATTAGATCATCGTTGGTTAGTAAAAGAATTTCGTCTCATCTAAAAGTCCGAACTTGTAGAGAGGGTGGGAATTAATTCGTTTATTTAATTTTCCTTAACACTCCCCTCAAACAAAATTTGAATCATTGTCTCTACTTTAGGAGGCCCAACGAGTGGACAATTTTAAATGGGTGGAGTGCTTTCCACGAATCGAACCGAGATCTGCAGGCGAGCCTAAGCTCTGATACCATAAAAGAATTCTGTCTCATCTAAAAGTCCGAACTTGTAGAGAGGATGAGAATTAATTTGTTTATTTAATTTCCCACGACAATTAACATGCTAGTAATTTCTGCACTTAGATATACTATTATCCCTGCTAAAATTATGAAAGGTGTTACAATTTCATAAAATATGTCAAGGCCTTATCATGCAAAACTTCTTGATTTTATGCACATCGCGTAATGGAATAAATTTATACTCCTATATCATTGTGAATGTTATACAAAGGAGGAATATTTGTCATTTTTTGTTGCCAATTTCGCTACATATCAGTATTTGACACTGGATATTAAGCCTCCGGTTGCTAAATATCAAAACCATATGAAAAAATGTTCCTGGTTGCATAAAACTTAGCACCAACCAGAGTTTTGGAAGAAATTTGTCTCTTGTGTTTGTGTGTGTGAGATAAAAAGTTGGGAATTGTCTTTTCAGGGAAGCATGGGCTTCTCTTCCACTTGTTATCATGAAGAAAATATAAAAAGAGTTGAGAAGCAGATAACTTTTTTGTTGATAACTTACATGGCTTCAATTGGCATTACTGCCTCCATACATAGAGCTTGCACCTCTCATCATACCACCAAGAAACCGCCGTCTCAGGCAAGACCTACTCGATCCTTCATAGCGAATCAGGCGACCGATGTTGTGACCCTGAATTTTAAATTACCAGATAAGTCTCCTCTAGTTACTAGTGTTAATCCTAAGGAAAACAGGGATGAAACTGTAAATTCCAAGAATGCGGACAAGCAACCACGTCCAAGATTTTCCGACGAGAGATGGAAAAACGGGACGTGGGATCTCAACATGTTTTTTGAAAACAGGGAGAATGGATTGGGACTCTGTGATTGTAGCAGGTAACACATTTCATGTCATTTTGAATTAATGCAACATATATTAAGAAAAAATATTTTCCTACTATACCCTTAATTATTAACATCATTTAATTTGAATAGACGGGAGCATTAATTATCACATATTGCTACGTATCAAGATTTACGAACTCTTATAAATTAAAGATCTAAATAAAATATTTCGTGCAGAGGCAACAAGAAGAAAGCATCTCGAATTGCATCCAGAGGCCTCAACAAATGATGAACCAGTCGAGTTCAGAAGCTCGATTATACCGTGGCGGGCGTGGATCCTTCACTCTCATCTCCCGGAGGCAGAGCTCCTAAATGGTTAATCTCGTCCCCGTTTTTCTTTTTCCTTTTTCTATTACTTCCTCCATCCCACAAAGATAGACTTACTTTTTATCTGTCCTATAAAAGATAAGACTTGTTTCTATATTTAAGATATCAATAAATTTTCATTTCCATCAGTTGTCTTGAAACCTAGTAGACAAAAACGGCAAAATTGAAAAAAAAAATAAAAATTTAATGTTCTAACTATAATAACTTCTATTTCTTAAACTGTGAGAAAACCTGCAAGACTATCCACAGAAGACTATCTCCGTGGGGACGAAGGGATCGTATTTTTCTAACCCCTCCCATTTTTTCAATCAGCAGTTAGTTAACTAAGCATTCAAAGTTGTACTATAATTGGGCAGGGGCCGCGCGAACGCAGGCCCCCTCTGTAACAAATTATGACGTAGACTCGATCACTTGGACCGATCTTAGGCAGGCACCCCTCCTGTGTGCAATGGAGGTCACCAACCTAGGCCATGGGTCTTATTGATCGCCCATTGACCCCGTCCAGGTAAGTATGTAACAATGTGTAATTCCTTGTCATTATATTCTCTAGTGGTGCCTCACAAGACATGCCCTCTTTCGATGTGGGATGCGATTAAATTGATGAGAAACTCCAAACTTGATACTTGGATCCTTATTAATCTGTTATTCATGTTTTAATTTGTATATATAATATATTACTATCATAATGAGCAAGGAAATCAAGGCTTCTCTGGTTTAGCAAAGACGCGAGCACCTTAATTATTTTGCAGAAATTTATTTCGGCCAGACAAATACTTGTGTGCACCCTTTGCACCAATTTAGAATTCGTGCAATTGGATTTTAGGGTTTTTTATAACTATATTTCAACTTTCGAACAAGACCCGGTCCCAACCCGAGCTCAATCTGGACCCGACCGACATGACCCAACCCGGACCAAAATGGTTCATTGTTCAGGGTTCATGGTTCAGTGTTCGGGTTCAGGGTTCATGGTTAAGGTTCGGATTTAGGGTTCATGGTTCGGGGATGAAAAAAGAAATGAAGGGTAAAATCATTAAGTTCTAATGTGTGGTTAATCCAAATAAAAATTGAATCCAATTGTACCGTGTGTGATTAGTGCACACAAGTATCACTCTCTCGGCCTTACATTTTTTCTTGAAACTTTTCTATAGCATGCCTTAAGTATGCTAAATTTTTTGCTTGTGATGACATATTGTGTATACTAGCAGTTATATGATAGTCTATTAAAATAAATTCTGAATAATATAAACAACAAAACAATTAACGTTAAACTTGATTTGATGGGGCTTTTCCGTAATGGAAAATACCCTCCAAAAAGTGGCGTATGCTGCTTGAAGTGCAATGGGCACACGGTATTCTTTAGTAAAAGGCGAAAGAATAGTTCGCTTTGTGCTCACTGCGCAGCTGCGTGAATGAACAAAGTGTTTTGGTTGTTGCTTTGTACCAGATAGTCTCAGTTATATTTGTATTGTTTTCCGATGTGGGAATATGCAACTGCCGCACCGTTCTTTATTGGTTGTGCTACTGCTACATTCCATCCAAAGCCCATAAGCAAAATTGCATTCGAAGTATAGAAATTGCTATAAAGCAGAATGTGGCAGAAGATAAGTTTGTGTATACAGGAAGCATGGGCTTCTCTGCCACTTATTATAATGAAGAAAAATAATAAGAGTTAAAAAAGCAGACAAAATTTTTGTTAGTAACCTCATTGGCATTACTACCTCCATAAATAGAACTATTTTTTTCTAGCACACCTCAAGTTGCTAACAATCTGATTGTGATGGTATTTTGTGTAAATTAACAATTATATGTTGGTGGATGAAGATTATCACAGGCATTTCATTAAAAAGTCAAAGAAGACAATTTTATTTGGGATTATATTTTTTGTAGTCCAATAAATTTTGCATCATTTTGAAATCGATCACGATTGTTTTGTCGTTTTGATTTTGATCTTGTAAGTTTTTTAGAAATTTTGAAATTGTTCCAGGAACCGGCTCCGGCAGGTTACCGAACCGGTAACCTGCCATGTGTAAAATTAATTTTTTGGATTATATTTTTTTAGTCCCAATAACTTTGCACCGTTTTGAAATTGATCCCGATTGTTTTGAATTTTTTTATTTTTGTCCTGTAAGTTCTCAAAACTTTTGAAATTGGTACAGGAACCGGCTCCAGCAGGTTACCAAACCTGTAACCTGACTTTTTTTTTCATTTATTTAATACGCCATCTGGCTTTTTTTTATCTAAAATATCTGAAGGTGGGTTCGGATCGGGTTTTAGGATGAATTTTAGATATAACAACTTATAAAATTGGGTGGGGTGGGGTGGGGTGGGGTTGGGTTAGACCAAAATCGACCAAAAAATTCAATTTCCAGATCTCAATTGGGCCAGGCTCGAAGCCGATGAATGAGGACAAACCCTCGGTGTCGCCACCAACTTCGTCGGAAGAGGAAAAACAGTCGCTACCTACATTCGTCGCCTAGGGACGTCGCACCGTTGTTGTTTTTTCCGATGACGTCGCCGAGATTTCGAGGTAATATTCGTGATTGAATTTTCAAAAATTGATTAATTGATGGGTCGCGGAACCTCATGGTGGAATCACGAGATTATCGTCGTTGATTGCTGGGAATTTTGAGATTTATGTTCGCTGTTGTCCAGAAGAGAAGAAGAGCACGCTGATTTAGGATTTTTGGATTTTAATTTGAATAAATGTGCGTTTGTGAGGAGGCGATCTATGTGTAGGTTTTTAATCGGGTCGGGCTTGAGAGGTATAGTGTTCTAGGCTTTATGTGAAATGGGGGAATTTTTCTGGTTTTTAGGGTCGGTCTTGGTAAAAAAATTCGATCCCGATCCACATTCAGATATTTTAGATTAAAAAAGATGATATGAAAAAAATAAATGAAAAGAATACACACGTGGCAGGCTGCTGGAGCTGGTTCCTGGACCAATTTCAAAATTTCTGAAAACTTACAGGACTAAAATAAAAAAATTCAAAACAAGTGGAACAAATTTCAAAACGATGCAAATTTATTGAACTAAAAAAATTATCCCTTTTATTTATGTTAGCAAATGCCTTTGTCTTATGAGTGAGTTTCATGTGCAACATGCAATCATAGTGTATTTTAGAACCAACTTTTTGCACTGAATTGTGCAACTTGTTTCCCATATTAATAATAACACGATTCATTGTAAACAAGTTGCATATTTCATGCAATAAGTTACATGATTCTAAAATACATTATGGAGTACATGGTACACCTGATCCATACAAGACTTAGCCTTGTCTTAAATCGATAAATTGATATATAATTTAGGAAGGTAAAATAAATTAAAATAAATATTTCATTAAAAAATTATTTATCTTAAAATATTTTAAAAAATGGTGTTTTCAATTATATTTTTTGAAAAAGTTAAGAAACTAAATAAGAATTCTATAAAATTTAATCTTAAGAATGCATGATGTTTGATAAGATTTTTCACATATATTTTTAAATATTATTATTTAAAAATTAATAAAAATTACATTTTCAAAATTTGAGGAGCTCCCTTGGATGGAGAAGCCTCAATGGTTCCATATGTTTTTCTATAATAATGTGAACCTTTTATTTTTCATACGTTTTGACGTGGGATTCTACCTGGCATCTATTTGACTTTTTCGGAACCTTTGGTTGTTGACCCGTTTGTGTAGGTATTGGGCTCCGCCCCTTGGGCCGATATATGGGCTTGTTGTTCTTGGTGGTTTTTGTGGTCTGCATTTGTTGGTCTTGGGCTTTCCCCGCTATAGATTAAGTTCGTTAGTTGGGCTTTCTGGGCTTTTGATGGTTTGGTCTTTATTTGGGCTTTTTACTCTTCTTTTCGTCTCAAGACCCTTTTTTGTTCTTTTATATTGGATTTGATTTGTCTTGGTTTTGGAGGTTGGTCCTCTTTTTTCTGGTGTGATAATTATTGACATCTCTCCTTTATTCTCGTGTGATGTAGGAAGTCTAAACTGCTTTCCTTTACTCTTGATTTATGTTTGTTAAATTTTAGTTTCTAGATTTCTGTGTGTTAGATCTTGGTTTATGCACTTCCCTTAAATCTTGGTTCATGTGCTTCCCTTAACTCTTGGTTCCCGTGGTAAAGTAAAAACGAAATTTAACTCTTGAGAGCTTTGACCCAAATATTTAGTATAATTAAAAGCCCATTCGACCAAATTTAATGGGCTGGTTTTTATTGAAAAAACAAATATCTATTTTGTATTTTAATATACTTTTTCTATTTTTTCTTTTAAATATATTTTTACATTTTCTTTTTCATTGAGAGAGACCGGTGAGAGAATTGATGGTACTCAATTTTATCTTGCTTCCTGCGTGTGAAAATTAAATTTAACTTTGGAGAGTTATGACCCAAAAATTTTATTTTAATAATTAAAAGCCATTTGACCAAATCTAATGACCTGAGTTTTTATTGAAAAAAATAAATATTTATTTTATATTTTAATATATTCTTTCTTTTAAATATATTTTTACATTTTCTTTTTATTAAGTGAAATAGATCAAGTTAGAGAAAATTAATAGTACTCAGTTTTATGTGTTCAATTTTTATGTTGTTGGTCATATAATTTTTATTTTCTCCTTTTCTATAATATTATGATAAGATTAATATATATATATATATATATATATTAATTAGTATAAATGAAATTCTTTTAATGAATTAGTTTAACAATTTTTTTTTTTGAATTTCTTGCTAATGACTTATCTTCTACGACTTATACTAATGCACTCCTTCAAATGATGTTGTAAATTTATTCTTTATCCAACTATTAACAAAAAATTTCTAAAACCCTCAATAGTTCTCTAATGTACGAAATTATTCTAAAACACTCTACATTTGCTATTCTAGAGCTACACAGTTTTATAGACAAACAAAATATTGTATCTTTAAATATATTATATATTATAAATATCTTTAAATGTAATCATTATCATTAAAATTATATATACAGTATTTTTTAAATAATCATTAAAATTATATATGAATAGGTATTAGTATATATTTAAATGAAATGAATTAGAATGGGCAGGTCTAATATTCTCTAGTGGTGCCTCATAAGACATGCCCTCTTTCGACATGGGATGTGATTAAATTGATGAGAAACTTCAAACTTGATACTTCATGTTTTGATTTGTATATGTATAATTACTAGTCTAATGAGCAAGGAAATCAAGTTTAGCAAAGACGCGAGCATCTTAATTAATTAGTTTGCTGAAATTTATTTCGGCCCTACTTTTTTTCTTGAAACTTTTATATAGCATGCCTTAAGTTTGCTAATTTTTTTTGTTTGTGATGACAATTTGTGTATACTAACAGTTATATGAAGCAATTCTTTAAAAAAAAATCAACATAAATTCTGAATAATTTACAACAAAATCATTAACATTAAACTAAGGGCCTGTTTGGCACAACTTATAAGCTCTTTAAAACAACTTATAAGTTCTTTTAGAGTCCGCATAGATCTAACATTTTTCTCCATATAGGTAGTGACGCCATATCTGTAATGCATGGACCACTACAGCTAATTCCAAATCATGAGTTGGATAATTTTGTTCATGAGGTTTTAATTGTCGGGACGAGTATGCAACGACCTTTCCGTGTTGCATAAGGACACATCCTAATCCTGATAAGGATACATCGGTGTAAATAACGTATCCCTCAGTTCCATCGGGAATGGTTATCATTGGTGATGAGGTTAATCTCTTTTTCAATTCTTGAAAACTTTCCTCACATGTCGTTGTCCTGACAACTTCTCATTTTTTCTTCGTTAAATTAGTTAACGATTTTGCGATTCGTGAGAAATCTTCTATAAATCTCTGGTAATAACCTGCTAATCTAAGAAAACTTTGTATTTCATTGGCGTTAGTCAGGGTTTTCCAATCCATTATGGCATCCAGCTTCGCAGGATCCATCTCAATTCCTTTTGCCGAGATTATGTGTCCCAAAAATACAAATCGATCAATCTAAAACTCGCACTTACTGCATTTTGCGTACAATTTCTATCTCCTCATTGTTTCCATGACGATTTTGAGGTATCTCTCATGTTGTCCCTTATTCCTTGAATACACCAAAACATCATCGATGAACACAATGACAAACTGATCCGAGTATGGATGGAACACTCGGTTCATTAAGTTCATAAACACTGCGGGTGCGTTTGTCACTCCAAACGACATTACCGTGAACTCGTAGTGTCCATACCGTGTCCTAAAAGCCATCTTTGGAATATCACTTCCCTTGACTTTTAGTTGGTGATAGCCCGATCTCAAATCAAATTTTTTTTTTTGAGAACACACTTGCGTTCTTTAATTGATCGAATAAGTCCTTAATTCTTGGCAGAGGGTACTAATTCTTAATGGTTAGTTGATTCAGGTCTCGGTAATCGATACACATCCTGAGTGAACCGTCCTACTTTTTCACAAATAGGACGGGTGCTCCCCACGGAGAAACGCTAGGCCTGATGAATTTCTTGTCTAGTAATTCTTGCAGTTGTTCTTTTAACTCCTGCAATTCTTTTAGCGCCATCCGGTATGGTGCCTTTGACACAGGCGTAGCTCCGGGTATAAACTCAATGGCAAATTCTACTTGGCGATCTGGGGGTATCCTAGATAGGTCTTCAGGAAAAACGTCGAGGAAGTCTCTTACAATTGACACTTCTGTTGGTAAATCCTTATCTTTTGTTACCTTGGAAATGTTGATTAAGTATCCTTGACTTCTTCATTTCCCTAGTAACTTTACAGCTTTCATCGCAGAGATTACTCGTATTCCTGTTTTAGTCAGTCCAACTGAAAGTGAAATGTTGACCGCCATTCTTTTCAAAGTCTATCTCGCGATCCGAACATCTTATGGTTGCCTTATTCCTTGTCAACCAGTCTATTCCCAAAATGATGTCAAAGTCTTTCATCTTAAGAACATGAAGGTCAGTTCCTATCTGGTGTTCCTATCTTATGGTTGCCTTATTCCTTGGATGAAATTAAAGGAAGATTTTGAAGTTGCTGCTCGGTTAAATATCCCTCTTTTTGTAATTTTCAATTTTTGAAATGGTTAGAGAATCCTAGGAATATACTTGAGAGCTAAGGCTTTTCATAAATTGTACATCATTGTATAGTGATACTCTTTTTTCTCTGTTATTGTGGAATAAAGAACTTTTAGTTACAAAAAAAAAAAGGCCCGAAAAAGCTTAGCCCTAAACTTTGATTTTTTCGATTTAAACGGGTCGGCCCTACCTCTCTAGAAACACCCTTAAGTCGGACTAAAATAACAATCTCACTGGTGATTTAATTTCTTCCAGGCCAATTCCCACCGATTCGGATGAGGCTATTGTTTTCCATATACTCGTACACGAGTAGCAATTGATCTCCTTCTATACAGCAGCCATGCAGCTTCGCAATTGACCCGACGTAGTGGTCCTCTACTGAGATCTCGCATAAATGGGTTCTCAATGTGTTGATTATAACCCTGTGACAGTTTTAGGTTAAATATATAATTGTAAACATATAATATGAATTCACTAATAAACGGTGGTTAGATAGCACTCACATAGTTTTGGAACCACTCTAAAAAATCACGAGTAATAGATTCACCTACTTGTGCATCTAAGATGTTTGGATGTATACGGTGTAGCTCTTCTGTATAGATCCTTATTGAAAGCAATATATATTATTAATCATATATTATATAATTATAATAAATATGCTATAATTAATTAAAAGTGTAAATGATACACAATATGAAATACTTACTGAATGTATGGTTGGACTTCATCACAATTGAATAACACATACTTATGTGCAACTTCAATCTCTTGTCGGTTTAACCATGGTCGTTCAATACTTTTTCTCAAACATTGACCTGGAAACTTAAACACGGACAAATTACCCTCAATATCATCAGCAACATTGTCTGTGCCTCTACCGTCATAATTACGAGGCTCGTTTCTCAACCTTGTTCTAACATGATTCTAGAAATAGTAAGAACAAAATGTTGTAACCTCCTCACACAAGTAGACATTAACAATTGATGCTTCAACTTTTGCCTTTTGTTTAGCATTGAGCTTCAAGTTATGGAGATATATGTAATAAAAAAATTGATAAGAGCTAAACATAAGTATATATATTTGTATAAATAGATTGTTCATTGAAGGTTTACCTCTCAAATGGATACATCCACCTGTATTGCACTGGACCAACTATTTTAGCTTCATATGCTAAGTGCACCGGTAAGTGCTCCATCGAATCAAAGAAGCTGGGAGGGAAAATGGGCTCCAATTTGCATAAAATAACTGGAATGTCTTTCTCCAAGCGGACCATGTCGTCCCACGTAATCATTGTAGACATTAAATCTTTGAAGAATAGACTCAATTCAGTTACAGCCCTCCAGATACTGTTCGGTAGGAATTTCCGGAATGTGAGGGGCAACAATCGTTGCATAAACACGTAGCAATCGTGACTTTTCATCCCAGACACCTTCCCGATTGATGTGTTTACATAACAACTCAAATTGGAAACATAGTCATCTGGAAATCTCAGCTCTTCTATCCAATTACACAAAGCTACTTTATGTTTCTTATCAAGTGTGTAATTGGCTTGGGGATATCTTCCTGTACCCTCATCCCTCTTCAAGTGATCACGTTTGCATATCTCGTTCAACTCATCACGCGACTTTGCAGTGTCTTTTATATTAGATTTGATTTGTTTTGGTTTTGGAAGTTGGTCCTCTTTTTTTCTAGTGTGATAATTTCTGATATCTCTCCTTTATTCTCGTGTGATGTAGGAAGTCTAATTCAATCAGCACTCCAACCACTTTCTTGTACTCTTGATTTCTGTTTGTTAAATTTTGGTTTATGGATTTCTGTGTGGTAACTGGTAAATCTTGGTTTGTGTGTTTCCCTTAACTCTCTGTATGCGAAAATGAAATTTAACGGGCTTGAAATTTAACTCTTGAGGGCTTGGATCCAAATATCCCTCTATATACTAATAGAGAGTTTTTTTCATGATGTGTCAACTCCATGTTAATTTAATCTATGTGTCATTCAATGAGAAATTTGAGTACACGTGTCATTTTTCTATTTGATTCTTTTTATACAAGAATTCTATGTGTCATGAAACTTAAAGTTTTTGTGTACAATTAATTTATAATTATTTAGGTATTTAAAATATGTGTGAATGTTATTACTTTATGTTTTATTTAACTATATAATATTATTCATTTATATTTATTTTGGTAATTTTTGTTTGAATTAATCTAAGATAAATAAAATATTAATTCTAATTATATTTTACCTTAGTGTGAATTATATTCCACTGTTAATATTTTAATAAATAATTTTATTTTATAATTGTTCTTATGTATATCTTAACATATTTTATGTGGCAAAAGTATTTTATATTATAATTCATTCACTTTTAACTTTTTTTTATTATTACATATTAATTAATTAGTCTTTTCTTAGTCGATTTATTTTGTTTTGATCTGTAGGTTTCAATTTCATATTAAAATGGATAAATGATATTTGACACAATAATTTTATTCCAAGGTTTAAGAAAATTTACTAATATACATCTTAAACAATTATTAATTCATATTTATGTATATATTTATATTTTTAATTATTAAATATAATATTTATTAAAAATAATGCAATTTTTAATTAGAAACCGCGTAACACGTGGGCACTAAACTAGTTTAGTATAATTAAAAGCCCATTCGACCAAATTTAATGGGCCGATTTTTATTAAAAAAAGCAAATATCTATTTTATATTTTAATATACTTTTTCTATTTTTTCTTTTAAATATATTTTTATTTTTTTTTTTAGGTGAGAGATACTGGTCAGAGAAAATTGATACTAGTACTCAATTTTATCTTTGTTCGTGCGCATGAAAACTAAATATAACTCTGGAGAGACTCAATCAGAGAAAATTGATAGTACTCTACAGTGAGAGAAAATTGATAATACTCAGTTTTATGTCGGAGGTCATACAAGTGCTCAATTTATGTCGTTGGTCATACAATTTTTATTTTCTCCTTTTAAATTATTTTATATTACTTATATCATGTGAAACATATATATTATTATGATAAGATTAATATATATATATATATAGTTAGTTAGTTAGTTTAAATAACCATCTTTTGGGGTGGTGGTCCCCCTTTTGTTGTGTGGTGGTCCCCCTTTTGTTGGGTTGCGATTCTGATTGCGATTCAGAGTTGCAGTTTCGTGTGGTTCCTCTCTTGTGGTGATTGTGGTTCGGGTCTACAGCGAGATGAAATGATGTTGTTATGTCCCCGGTGGTAGAAGAAATTATTGTAATTGATTATGTTAGGAAACTATTGTAATTGATTGTCTTTAAAAAAAAAAAATTCTTTTAATGAACTAGTTTTACATTTTTTTTTTTTTGAATTTCTTGAAAATGACTCATCTTCTACAATTTATACTAATGTCCTCCTTCAAATGTTGTAAATTTATTCTTTATCCAACGATTAACAAAAAATTTCTAAAACATTCAATAGTTCTCCATATGTAAAATTTTCTAAAACCCTCTATAGGTCTCTATATGTACGAAATTATTCTAAATTACTCTGCATTTGTTATTCTAGGGATAACTACATAGTTTTGTAGACAAACAAATGTTTAAATATATATTATGAATATCTTTAAATGTAATCATTATCATTAAAATTATATATACAATTGTTGTGGGCATATGGCGCGAGGTCGGGCCCAACCTGGAAAGAAACAGAGGAAGACCAGACCACATTTTGCACAAGTATAACACCTCGCAGAAAGAATGGAAATGAAGGCATTCCAAGCACCGGTACGCGACCTAGACGCACCTCGCAGGTCGCCCACTGACACAAGTACGGAGCATTAATGGGGATGGGACCCGTGGCAGGCGAGCAGCCCCAGGGACCTTACCTAAGAATGGCCTCAATCAGAGATGTGTCGGTAAAGGACGGTAATGATGAGTAGCTATGAGTAGATAGACGGCTAAATCCCTGCAAATCCGGATTTGCCTCCGGGCGACGCCCCAAATAGGAGCAGATCTTGATCCTCTAGCGACCTCCCCAATGACCTCCCAGGCACAGGTCACATCAATCATGTAGCATTTAATATTTTGCAGAGCTATTTCCGGCTACTTGTCTTTGTAAATCGGGAGAGTGGGCTCCACTCTCCCAAACCTTATAAATAGGGGTCATTTATGACCAAGGAAAAAGGGAGAGAAATCAATACCTTACCAAACCTCTTGCAAATCTATTGCTCAAACTCTTACTCTCTCAAGCAATCATATAACATAAATATAATCCATCTTACACATTTACTGTTTGTGTCACTGAGATCATCAAGCCACATCTTAATCCATAATCCTCATATTTTAGTACACAACAATTGGCGCTAGAAGGAGGGTACTCTTTAAGAAATATCGAGCAAAGTTCTTAGTAGTGTTTTCTCATTGGAGTGTTCCTCATGAATCTTCGGTACAAACTCATCTCATATACCCAAATATCTCAAAAGAAAAATCACTCAACCATGTCTCAAGTAACTCTCATCACCAAGAGGAAAGCCTTTTCAGTTTCATGTCGCTCCGGTGGAGGCGAGGCTACGTCTGCCAAGTAGCAACTCGCAAGGTCAGACCCCACCACGGGATTGCTCAAAAGCTCGAGCCGATCCAGATCAAAGAAAATCGATAAAGCCATCCCGGAAAGAATTACAAGAAAGCGAAGTCACCGCAGATCCCGGATGGCGACCTCGCCACAACTCGAACCTAAGGCCCAAAGCAAGGGCAAGGGGCCAAAGCGCGAGGAATCCCACCGCCGGCGAGCTCACCCCACCAGAGAAATTGACGCAGGGCTCGCCACGATGAGCTCTCCATGAGGGATCTCACGCGAGGAAAGCCAAGAGGTCAACTCCGAAACCAACCATTCTCCATCTATCGGCGAATCCGAACGAGGGGCCAATCCCATCCACAGTGTCGTCAGACCGCAGGGTTTCAACGACGCCCACACCGAGGTCGCGAACCCCGGATGACTATTCAAAGCCACGCAAATAACTATGCTGAACTCGAAAGTTCATGTTCAGGATCGGTAGCCCAAGGCTGACCCAGACAACGAGTATCCGCGAAAGATCGGCTCGAACGAAGTCCTTCACCTCGCAGGGTGGAAAGAACCCCTTCACCTTGAAGACGTCATCTAACCCCATCACCCCGCCGACAGGAAAGAAATTCTCCACCTCACTGTCATCCTGGCGAGGTCGTTAGACAGAACGACTCTCCGCAGATGGCCGCCATCCTTCAGAACATGAAGGACCTCCAAGAGCAGCTGGCGAGCAAAGGGGGAGTGCCTCTCACCACAAAAATACCCATTTCTCCATTATCACCCACGGTCATGCTCGCTCCTGTACAAATCAAGATCAATGTCAACTCCATCACCCAATACAACGGTAGCACCGACCCGATAAATCACGTGAGCAAATACGCGTCCTACATGAACTCCATGGGTGCGACTGATGCCACTCAATGCCGCATTTTTTCGCTCACTCTAGGCGACCAAGCTTACCGATGGTTCAACTCCTTACACCCGATGTCCATAGAGTCTTTCCACCAGATGGCTCAATTGTTCCTTACTCACCGCCTACTGACGACCCGCTGAAGGGAACAAAGCAAATTGGAAAACATCTATCGATTCGAGGAGGAGTCGGACCGGGCATATATTGATCGAATAGACCAAATTTCATTGTGGAAGTTGAGCCCCTGGGCGACGAAGCCAAGGTATTGGGAATAGTGCATGGGTTGAAAAAGGGAACGAAACTCTGGAAAATGATGAACAAGGATTATCCATCGAGCTAAGCTGATTTCTTATACCGGACAGGGGTTATGATCACCAAATGCAAGATATCGCATCAAGATTGGTCGAAAGCAAATGACCAAGCGAGGTGAAGATCGAAGTCAAGAAGCCTGATCCAAAACCCGAGAAACCGTACAGTAGGCCCGGATCCACGCACTACCGACCTCCGGGGACTTTCAAGCCAGTTGATAACCCTCTGGAGGTAAGACTCGAAAAACTGACCATGAATGCAAAATCGAGATCTATCAAAGCGATCAAAAGGCATGCAGATTCCCCGACCCAGGAAATGTACCAGGACACCTCCAAACTCAACCCGAAGAAGTTTTGTGACTACCACAACTCCATTGGGCATAACACTAAGCATTGTCGCGACCTCCAAAGGGAGCTTTGGAGATTGTACGAGGAAGGGAAGTTGGAAAGGTTTGTTAAGCCAAGGCAACAGCAAAATCAGCGACCAAGGAAAGCAAGATCCACAGATCCCAGCGGGAGCAGAGAACAGGGTCATCTATATGATTTGCCCTACCGGGGGGACACTTGGGGGATTCCTCCTAGTGACCTCCCTGTCTAACCGACGCCAGAAGGCCAAGATGCGAGCTCTTGACAATGATGTGCTGAGTTGCCTTCCGATCAACACCATCGCCCCAAGTCAGAAGCAGCTCACTTTCACCGAAGAGGACAAAGATGGGGCGGTGTTCCCAAACTGGGACCCACTCGTGATCTCGGTCAGAATAATGGGGGCTCTAGTTCATCGCGTCATGATCGATAATGGGGCTTTCTGCAACATCCTTTTCAAAAAGACTCTGGACCTGCTCGGCGATTTCCACCCCTACGTCGAGCCTTGGGAGGTCGGAATTCGGTGTTTCGGGAACCAGCCTGTTAAGGCCTATGGGATGATCCGCCTATCTGTCGAGATCACATCAACCTTGGACGTTAAAGTGAAGGCAACGAGGCAGCTGGACTTTGTAATCATCGATGCTCCATCAAATTTCAATGCTTTCTTCGGCAGGCCTTTCGAACATGAGTTCGGGGCCGCCTCCTCGTCCTACTTTTATTGTATTAAGTTTCTCGGACCTGACGGGAAGATTGGCACCATCAAGGGTGACAGTGGACGACAAGAAAATGTTTAACTTACACTTGCGTCGATTTAAATTCGCTTTTTATTTTGGTAGAAAAATCCGAGGTGGGGCTAAGTTGTGCAGAAATTAACTCCACCTCGGAAAGAGAAAGAAAGTAATGAAATGAAGATAGATAGTGTATTAGAAACAAATCTAACACCTATGGAAGTTGACGTCACGGTAGAGAGAAGCCCTCACGAGATTTACGGTTGGAACCTAACTTTAGGTTTGAACCAATGGAAGTCGACTCCGAACAATGAGAATTCAACCTCAATCCTAGAACGGGGAGAAATGATCAACGAGCAACACCGATTGAAGAGATCGAAACAATCGCAGTCGACCTTGATCGGCCAGAACTAAGTGTGACCATCGGAACACAAATTCCCAAATGACCAAAGAACAACCGGATAGATTTCCTCAACCCTAGACGTATTCGCATGGTCACATGAGACATGGGTCGGCATCGACCCCGAGGTCGCATGCCACAAAAACCGAACATCGATCCGGCAAAGAGGCCAGTGTCCCAGAAAAAGAAGGAAGTTTGGTCCGGAAATGTACGCAGCTCTGGCCGAGGAAGTAAAGAAACTGCTAGATAACAAGTTGATCAAGCAAGCGGATCGTGCAGATGGTGGCCAATGCAAAGGCTAGTAAAAATAAACAACTCTTGGCGACTATGCATCGACTTCACCGACCTCAATGAGGCCTACCCGAAGGATTACTTTTCAATGCCGCACATCGATCACCTCGTAGATAGCACCACTGGGCACAAGATGATGACGTTCATGGATGCGTTACGTATCACCATATCGCCATGGACAAAATGATCAGCAACACACATCTTTTTCCGAGAGAAAAAACGGTATTGTTGGAAGAGGATGACATTTGGTCTGAAGAACGCAGGGGCAACCTACCAGCGTTTGGTAAATCGAATGTTCGCCGATGAGATTGGAAAGACCATGGAGGTATACATTGATGACATTGTGGTGAAAAGTGAGAAGAAGGAGGACCATCTGTGCCACCTCTCCCGGACCTTTGACATCTTGAGAAAATACAACATGCTACCAATCCCAAGAAATGCAGGTTTTGGGGTTGGTTCGGGAAAGTTCTGGGCCATATCATCGAATGGAGGGCATCGAAGTTAACCCTACAAAGATCAAAATCATCATGGACATGAAACTACCTCGCAACGTGAAAGAAGTCCAAAGATTAACCGGTTGTCTCGCAGCTCTCAACAGATTCGTATCCAGAATGGGGGATAAGTGCAAGCCTTTTTTCGAAGCCATGAAAAAAAGGAAAGTTCTCATGGACCCCGCAATGCCAAGCCACACGCTCGAAGCTCAAAGTGTACCTCTCCAACCCCCAGTGTCTTGGCAAAACCCATACCAAAGTACGAGATTATTTACAAAACCTCGGGATCCAGCTCTTTCAATGGTGTTAGATCTGCGGCGGTCGATTACCGTTTACGTACCTTTGTCGGGCCTTTGAATGATCTTGGAAACTCAGTACTCGCCCTCGGCTTCGCCTATGCCGTGGTGATTATATGGCGTTTTTGATCACCAAATAGAAGTCCTAACTTTTGCCAGCACCATTTGCAGGCTTGTCTGGAAGGGTGTTGAAATGGGCCCGGTTGAGTTAGGGCGGATTCGGGATCACGCTTCGCGCCCCAGTGCGATCAAGAGTTGGGTCATCCCGACTTTCTCACCGAAAGCTCACCTTTCCCTAAATGACACCGAGGCGGGTGACATCCCATGGACATTGCACGTTGAAGGCTCTTTCGACGAAAGCACCCGAAAAGTGGTCCTAATCAGTCCCGAACAATAATCCTTCACCACGGCTGTAAGTTTTGATTTTCATGCCATCAACAACGAAGCAGAGTATGAGGCCTTGATAAATGGCCTGGAAATGGCGATGGCCGTCGGTGTGCGAAAATTGAAAGTTCTGGCGATTCCCAGGTTGGTCGTGATGCGGATGTCGAGAATACGAAGCACTCGGTGAACAAATGATGAAATACCCGGCGAGATAGCGAAGAGCCTCATCGAAAAGTTCGAGGAGGTGCAAATAGAGTTGATACCTCGAGCAGAAAACACACAGGCAGATGCACTAACTCGCTTGTCCACATCGGAAGACGCAGCAGATATGGACAACATAGCAATTACTAAACTCAACACTCCCTCAGCAGGTCGCGTAATCATCGACATAAAGGAAATAACTTGGACGGACCAAGCAAGTCCATCAAACATTCATAGGGAAGTCCTTCAGATCGCGACCCCGGAAAATAATTGGATGACCGAAGTCATAGACTACATCGAAAAGGATCTTGCCGGAGGATAAGGTCGGCTGCTGCTACCGATTAACTAAGAGCAGCGAGGTACTCCATCATTAACGAACAACTTTATAAGCGAAGTTTCTCTTTGCCACTTTTGAAATGCGTCACCCCGGAAGAAGGCCAAGTGATCCTGAAGGAAATCCACGAACGAAATTATGGAAATCATACCGCAGGCCAGTCTCTCGTCTACAAGACGATAAGACAAGGTTATTATTAGCTAACTTTAAGGAAAGATGCGATTGCATATGCAAAGAAGTGCCAGCAATGCCAGTTTTTTGCCCCGATGATTAAGCGAGCTCCGGAGGAAAAATACATCAATCTACGTTCCATGGCCTTTAAGCTAGGTGGGGAATCGACCGATCGGTCCGTTCCCAAAATCCCTAGGTAGTTCGAAGTTTGCAGTGGTCGCGGTAGACTATTTCACCAAATGGGCGGAAGCAGAACCTTTGGCGACCATTACCCAGGAGAAAATCATTCGATTTATATGGAAAAATATCATTTGTCGTTTTGGCTTACCACAAGCAATCGTCACAGATAATGAGAAGTAATTCGATGGTTTCGAGGTCGATGCCTTTTTCGTGAAATGGAAAATCGCAAAGCTGTTCTCCACCCCCTATCACCCCCAATCCAATGGGCAGGTTGAAGCTGTGAACAAAATAATCAAACACACCCTGAAAACTCAACTCATTGAGTCAAAGGAATTGTGGGCTTTCAAGATTCCGAGCATCCTATGGTCATATAGGACCACTTGCTGTCAAATTCAACGCGAAAACACCTTTTGCTTTATGGCTTTTTCGAACGGAGGCGATCATACCACCGAGGTCGTGGTAAAAGCCATCGAACATCGTGAGACAAATACAGAGGACAACGATCAAGCCATATCTCTCCGGCCTCGACCTCCTCAAGAAAAAAAAATTTGAAGCCAACTTAAGAAACGCAAACTATAAACAAAAAGTCGAAAAATACTACAACTCAAAAGCAAAAATCCAAAGATTCAAGGTCGACCCATAAAAAGGATCCCTCGGCGTCGTAAAGGAGTTTTTTCGTCCAACTTGGGAGGACCCATGAAGATTTCAAATGCCTCCCAAATGGGGCTTACCACTTGAGGACTTGGAGGGATTCCCATGTATCCGTGAATGCGACCTACCAAGAAGTTCTACCAATAACTATGAGTTGTAAAATCCAGGATCGGTGGTATATTTCTCCATGAATTACGACTTATAACACACAGCTTGCTCCATCTTTTCACATTTACGAACTTGGGGGATCGGTCCCCGACCTCTCACGATAGTTCGATTAGAATAGATTCGCAAATAAAAGTCTCTCGGCTAAGCCAAGAACACATGAAGGCTAGTATGTAGTATGTCGATACCAGTCTAGTTTACCTCAACCGATACCCAATCTTAAGCCAAGAACACACGAAGGCTAAGCCAAGAACACACGAAGGCTAGTATGTCACATATCCAATAAGTCAAGTTGAAGAACACGTGAAGGCTAATATGTCGATACCGATCTAAGCTTCCCTCGAAGATGTCGCTACCTGATACCTAAGCTAAGAACACGTTTTAATTCTTATTTCGATGTGTCAAGCGGCGAGTTTGTCTTTGCTCCATCAGTCTCCGGCTCGATGTGGCAGATAATTGAGTGGATATTCAAGGAGGCATGATGGCCTCCAATTTAGAATGGTGGAATGTTGGGAAGGCTAGTATGTCGTTTAAATACAAATTGAATTCGAAATTTTACTAGCATGATTAATCTATGTGGTCAAATAATAATTTACAACAACATATCATGCATATTATAACCACGAAAACTCACATACGTCTACCTGTGTCAAGGATGGCGGTGGCTTTGGTGAACACGAAAGAAGGCCATAGCCCTTGCTTGTCGAGGACACTCGTCGAACAATTAACAAAGGTAAACTTTATTTTTTCACGGATTTGCTAATATTTCCCACATGGAGATTATGCTTTGGGATGAACTAATCATCCCACTATTTATAGGCTTTTAGTGATATTTTCAATGTAAGAAAGACTTTTCTTGGTCACCAAGAAATCTTGAATATATCCCTTATATTCTTTTTCCCTGTAGTAAAATATTCCACAAAAATCCACCTACATCAATATATGATTTTCGAAAATTTGGGTTGCATTTCAAGATTTGGAATCTTAAGTGAGATATTAGCATTATTTGAAAATACATACTCTTTCACAAAATCTTTTGCCTCTTTATTTTCAAAATTTAAATATCCTGAATAATAAGTGGGAGATTTCTTGAATTTAATGAGATAACCTTGTATTCCAAGAATACATATCTTGGTCTCCACACAAAATTCAAAATCGTTCTCTTTTTATCCGCGTAAATTTGATTTAGAGGAAATATATATTTATTTTATTTTAATCCTTTTTGATTTATTAAGTATATGTTGAACTCGGGGCCTTTAGGAGAATTAAGATTGGACCTTCTAATGGATATTGAATTGCATACCCTATCTAAGTCGACATCGATTAATCCCATATCATCCTATCTAGCCCCATAAGCAAGTCGTTTATCAATTAACAAATCATTATCATTATGATTTTTTATCCAGATGTTCGAGAAGACAATCTGCGAGAAGACAAAATACACAAAATAAACAAACATTCAAACCAGGAAGCGAGAAAGATAGAAATGAAAAGGAACTCTGATTTCATTAATAAACGCTTCAAAAGCGTGAAGTCCTATGACCCTTGGGCAAACACTTACACACCTCAAGGGCAACATAACTAGATAAGAAAACCCCCCGGCGATTACAAAAGGGTGCCCGAAGGCATTTGGCATACTGCCGCAGAAAAATCGTCCTAGGAATCAGCTCGGCGGAGCATCCGAGGTCCCCTCAACAAGGTTGGTCATCGTGTTTTGCTCAACCTCGGGAATCTCGACGCCAAACGGATTCCCTTCACCATTTCCACCATCATCACCACCAACAACATCCCTACCATCGCCATCCTGGCCATCATCCGTTTCTTCATTCAACAGCCCGAGCAACTCCTCGGGATCATAAAGATTAGCACACAGGGGTAGGCCGAATTCCACACCAAAGGCAGCAAGGTCTTTGATGGGATCATCCCCCTCCCGAACAGGGTTGTTACGCATGTATCCGGTGAGCATCTCGGACATCGCTGACTTTGATCCATCAAGGTCGCCAGCTCGATGACAAGCCCAAACAACGTTAGAAAATGAGTGGATATAGGCCAGGTTGGAGGCATGATGGTGCTCCAATTTCATAGTGGTCGGAAAGTCATGGACCTCAGCTTCTAACCGGCGACACCGAGCCTCCACCTCAGCAGTCCTGTCCATGCTCTCTTTCACCTTTTGATCTCGGAGCTAAAGATCCTTCGCCATCTGGGAGATTTTCTTCTCCAGCTCGTCCCGCTCCCGGGTCACATTTCTCAATTTCTCCTCGGCCGCAGCTTTTGCATTGATAGCAGCCTCCCGCTCTTTCGATGACCTGGCCAAGTCTACCTTCATCGATGAGCAATGCGCTTCATCTTTCTAGGCCTGGATCTTTGCCCGGCCATACTGCTCCCGGCTCCGTTCAAAGAAGGCCAAAGAACGACACATGTGAGCAATCCCCGAGGTTAGATTCTCGGAGAAGTGCTGTGTACGAGCTTCCTCGTGGAGATCCAGAGTCCAAGACCTCAGAGCATCTTCGGCTATCTACCGGAGGTAGGAAGGGTGTGTGTCATTGGCCGCAGGAGCTCGCGACCACACGTAGTTGCGGGTCGACTCCCCCCGAAATACTCCATCATCCAGTTTGTATCTGCAAGGCAACCGGACATAAACATGGTACACTCAAAATAAAATATAGAAATGAAGTCATAAGTAAAACGAGGTATACCATTGGCAAAAATCCGGGTTCCACCCAAGGAAAGTGTGATCATCGGGATGCGAGCCCGATGTTGTGTGAGCTTGACAATCGTATCAGGGGTCCCAGCGGAACCCGAGACCAACACTTTCCCACTCGGGGAGTCCCGGAGCACATCCATGTCCACGGACGTCTGGATGTGTTTAGAGGAGCTCCCCTCGGTTGCTCGCATTTCGGCAAGAGCCCTTTTCCGGCCTCGGTCGGGGGTGGCGATAGCTTTGGCCCTCGGAGATAGGGCCCCAATGGCCCCATCGATCGCGACATCCTTCTTCTGGCTCGCCCGCTGCCTGGACAGAGCCAAGGCGCGAGAAACCTTTTCACGCATCTCCTCTGCGTTTAAGTTTTGCATCTCGTCGGTAACTTTGGAGGATGTGAAACATATAGGCTCGATGAAGGAAACTGAAGACAAGAAGAAGATCAGGAAACGACCAGAGAATAACCAAAGAAGTCGAGTCAACGCGAGTAAAATCCCTGAAAGCTTACAGGGAAGGTCGGCGTCCAGCGACGACCGAGGTGGAACAATTAGGCCCGCAAATTCCAGACACTTCAACCGTTGGAGGATGATCAGCGACCTCTCGTCCGGATCAATTAAGCACACCTGAACCAGCCGGACCAAGAAGGGAAGGGAGAGCTCGGATGCCTTGGATTTCTTGGGAGCTGCTATAGGGAGAAGAAGTTAAATCAGTATTATGGGAAAGGGAAAAGCAAAAAAGCTTACTTTTAAGAATAGCATAGTCGAGAGGAATCTCGCGATATCTGAGGGCTCCGAGGGCAAAAACGGGACTCTGCCAAGCTCCCCCTACCAACCACCACTTCTCTTTCCAGTCTTGGACCTTGCTAGGGAGGTCCTCAACTATTTTCATATGAGAACGGGCTTTCACATAGTAGTACCCGGGGTCTTTACCCCACTTCGCCAGCGAGATGAGAAGATTCATTTCCATGACAGTAGGGAACGCCCGAGGTTGGATGCGGCCGAACAGAGACAAGATCCCGAAGATGGTGCTCCACCCATTGGGAGTGATTTGTGTCGGAGCTAGGCCCCAAAACCACAGCAGCGAAGTAATAATAGGATGAAGCGGAAAACGAAGCCCAACCTTCATTGTGTCATAGTTCATCGCCACACACCCATCAGGGACCTGGTCGGCATAATCGATCTTATAACCGGGAACCCAGAAGTGGACGTCGTTGGGGACTTGAAATTGTTCTCTCCATAGAAAAATCTCAGCCTCGGTTACCGAGCTAGTTACCTCACCCGCAGCAAAAATATTGTCCGCACGAGTTCGGGTTGGTCGGGGGATCAATTCGCGAGGATGAGACATACTCTCCTCTATCTGCAGCCTGCGATCAACATCGTCAATCTCGTCGTCATCACTCGGCACGTCGGGTACGACCTCGTCCGACAAGAAGTCGAACTCAGTTGGATCAATCGATCCCGAACTAGGCTCATCTCCTTCCTCCCCCACCATCTCCAAAACCTAAGTTTCCGGCGCGACGGGGGCCGAAGACCTCCCCAAGGAGTCCCCCTCGGCCCAGCGAAGTCGGCGTTTTCTCGATGTGACCTCACCCCTAGCCGACACAGGAATTCCACTCACCGTCTTTGAGGAGACTTCCAATACCAAAGTTTCAGGCCCACCGTGGCCACGTCGTCGGCGAATAGTCGCAATCAGAGCATAACTCTCGGCCGCACTCCCCGAGTCCTCCCCGATTCGAGGCAGGCATTGTTCACCAAATCACAGGAAACGAAGAGAAGAAAGATATCTAGGGCTTACCTAAGGAAAAAATGAACACCGGAACCGCTCGCACAAGAATCGCCGGAGAAACTAGGCAGTTATCGAAAGTTTGAAGAAGTGAAAAGTGAAAAACGAGAGGGGAAAGGGGTATTTATAGAAGGGTTCTAGGGTATAAGTGATTGGACCATGGCTTTTTTCCCGGTAAGGTGGAAAGCCACGCTACCATCATTGCCTACTACTCCGTAGGCGCGCCAGAAAAGAACGAATACCGCTCAAAGATTTCCAAGACAACAACCACGCGTAAGCAAGAAGCCACCGGACATCGCACCTCACGTTATTGACTAGAAGGATAGCTCATCCCCCTTGGCAAGCATAGGCAAATGAGCTAGGGGCTATTGTTGTGGGTTATGGCGCAAGGTCGGGCCCGACCTGAAAAGAAACAGAGGAGGACCAGACCACATTTTGCACAAGTATAAAACCTCGCGGAAAGGATGGAAACGAAGGCATGCCAAGCACCGCAGACGTCTGACCGACACGGGCCTTACGCTCGCGGTCGACCGACACAAGTACGAACATTAATGGGGATGGGACCCGTGGCGAAAGGCCCGGGGGACCTTACCTAAGAATGGCCTCAATCAGAGATGTGTCGAAAGGGCGGTAATGATGAGTAGATGAGTAGATAGATTGGCGGCTAAATCCCTGCAAATCCAGATTTGCCTCGGGCGACGTCCCAGCGAGGAGCGCTAGCTCTTGATCCCTCGAGCGTCCTCCGACCTGGATCACATCAATCATGTAGCATTTAATATTTTACAGAGCTATTTCCGGATACTTGTCTTTGTAAATCGGGAGAGTGACCTCCACTCTCCCAAACCTTATAAATAGGGGTCATTTATGACCAAGGAAAAAGGGAGAGAAATCAATACCTTACCAAACCTCTTGCAAATCTATTGCTCAAACTCTTATTCTCTCAAGCAATCATATAACATAAATACAATTCATCTTACACATTTATTGTTTGTGTCACTAAGATCATCAAGCCACATCTTAATCCATAATCCTCATATTTTAGTACACAACAACAATATTTTTTAAATAATCGTTAAAATTATGGCTAGGTCTTGTATGCACCAGGGTGCACCGTGCACTCATAGTGCTTTTTAAAAGTGTGCAACTTGTTATGCTGAAAAATGCGACTTATTTACACAGAAAAATGCAACTATTAATATGAGAACATAGTTGCATGCTTCTATTTAAAATAGTTGCACGTTTCTAAAATGCACTATTAATGCACGGTGCACCCGGGTGCACATGAGACCCACTCTAAAATTATATATGAATAGGTATTAGTATATACTTAAATGAAATGAATTAGAATGGGCAAGGTCTAATATTCTCTAGTGGTGCCTCATAAGACATGCCCTCTTTCGACGTGGGATGTGATTAAATTGATGAGAAACTTCAAACTTGATGCTTCATGTTTTGATTTGTTTATATATATTACTAGTCTAATGAGCAAGGAAATCAAGGTTTAGCAAAGACGCGAGCACCTTAATTAGTTTGCTGAAATTTATTGAGGCCCTACTTTTTTTCTTGAAACTTTTCTATATAATATATTTATTTATTTATTATTTTTATTTTTTACAGGAAACAAAGTTGTGGTATTACTCAAATCGAACTAGACTATTACAATCAACAGGGACTTACTTGTCCAGGTTCTCTCAAAATTAACAAAAGGGCCATGACGACTGATGAGCCAAGGCGTGTGCCACATTATATTTTTTGTATATACAATTTTATTGAGGCGCTTTTCTTTAATGGAAAATACAACAGTGTACTTTAATTAATTAATTTGTAAATTTGCTAATAGATCATCGTTGGTTAGTAAAAGAATTTCGTCTCATCTAAATATCCGAACTTGATTATATTTGTTGTATATACAATTTTATTGAGGTGCTTTTCTTTAATGGAAAATACAACAGTGTACTTTAATTAATTAATTTGTAAATTTGCTAATTAGATCATCGTTGGTTAGTAAAAAAATTTAAATCATCTAAAAAGTCCGAACTTGTAGAGAGGGTGGGAATTAATTCGTTTATTTAATTTTCCTTAACACTCCCCCTCACTCGTGGGCTGAATCATTGTCTCTGCCCTGGGAGGAGGCCCAACGAGTGGACAATTTTAAATGGGTGGAGTGCTTTCCACGGGAATCGAACCCAGGATCTGGGCGAGACTAAGCTCGATACCATAAAAAAAATTATGTCTCATCTAAAAAGTCCAAACTTGTAGAGGGAGGATGAGAATTAATTTTTATTTAATTTCCCTCAACAGTTAACATGCTAGTAATTTCTGCACTTAGATATACTATTATCCCTGCTAAAATTATGAAAGGTGTTACAATTTCATAAAATATGTCAAGGCCTTATCATGCAAAACTTCTTGATTTTATGCACATCGCGTAATGGAATAAATTTATACTCCTATATCATTGTGAATGTTATACAAAGGAGGAATATTTGTCATTTTTTGTTGCCAATTTCGCTACATATCAGTATTTGACACTGGATATTAAGCCTCCGGTTGCTAAATATCAAAACCATATGAAAAAATGTTCCTGGTTGCATAAAACTTAGCACCAACCAGAGTTTTGGAAGAAATTTGTCTCTTGTGTTTGTGTGTGTGAGATAAAAAGTTGGGAATTGTCTTTTCAGGGAAGCATGGGCTTCTCTTCCACTTGTTATCATGAAGAAAATATAAAAAGAGTTGAGAAGCAGATAACTTTTTTGTTGATAACTTACATGGCTTCAATTGGCATTACTGCCTCCATACATAGAGCTTGCACCTCTCATCATACCACCAAGAAACCGCCGTCTCAGGCAAGACCTACTCGATCCTTCATAGCGAATCAGGCGACCGATGTTGTGACCCTGAATTTTAAATTACCAGATAAGTCTCCTCTAGTTACTAGTGTTAATCCTAAGGAAAACAGGGATGAAACTGTAAATTCCAAGAATGCGGACAAGCAACCACGTCCAAGATTTTCCGACGAGAGATGGAAAAACGGGACGTGGGATCTCAACATGTTTTTGAAACAGGGGGAATGGATTGGGACTCTGTGATTGTAGCAGGTAACACATTTCATGTCATTTTGAATTAATGCAACATATATTAAGAAAAAATATTTTCCTACTATACCCTTAATTATTAACATCATTTAATTTGAATAGACGGGAGCATTAATTATCACATATTGCTACGTATCAAGATTTACGAACTCTTATAAATTAAAGATCTAAATAAAATATTTCGTGCAGAGGCAACAAGAAGAAAGCATCTCGAATTGCATCCAGAGGCCTCAACAAATGATGAACCAGTCGAGTTCAGAAGCTCGATTATACCGTGGCGGGCGTGGATCCTTCACTCTCATCTCCCGGAGGCAGAGCTCCTAAATGGTTAATCTCGTCCCCGTTTTTCTTTTTCCTTTTTCTATTACTTCCTCCATCCCACAAAAATAGACTTACTTTTTATCTGTCCTATAAAAGATAAGACTTGTTTCTATATTTAAGATATCAATAAATTTTCATTTCCATCAGTTGTCTTGAAACCTAGTAGACAAAAACGGCAAAATTGAAAAAAAAAGTAAAAATTTAATGTTCTAACTATAATAACTTCTATTTCTTAAACTGTGAGAAAACCTGCAAGACTATCCACAGAAGACTATCTCCGTGGGGACGAATGGATCGTATTTTTCTAACCCCTCCCATTTTTTCAATCAGCAGTTAGTTAACTAAGCATTCAAAGTTGTACTATAATTGGGCAGGGGCCGCGCGAACGCAGGCCCCCTCTGTAACAAATTATGACGTAGACTCGATCACTTGGACCGATCTTAGGCGGGCACCCCTCCTGTGTGCAATGGAGGTCACCAACCTAGGCCATGGGTCTTATTGATCGCCCATTGACCCCGTCCAGGTAAGTATGCAACAATGTGTAATTCCTTGTCATTATATTCTCTAGTGGTGCCTCACAAGACATGCCCTCTTTCGATGTGGGATGCGATTAAATTGATGAGAAACTCCAAACTTGATACTTGGATCCTTATTAATCTGTTATTCATGTTTTAATTTGTATATATAATATATTACTATCATAATGAGCAAGGAGTATAATATATTTCTAGTAGTCTAATGAGCAAGGATGCTGAAATTTATTTAGGCGGTCGATTAAAATAATTGGAAGCATTTCTTTAAATACAAAATTGAACATAAATTCTGAAAATTTTACAACAAAACAATCAACGTTAAACTTGATTTGTTGGCTCTTCCATAGTAGAAAAATACCCTCCAAAAAATGGCGTATACTGCTTGAATT
Organism: Stenogyne calaminthoides; assembly: GCA_037126765.1. Lineage (NCBI taxonomy): Eukaryota > Viridiplantae > Streptophyta > Magnoliopsida > Lamiales > Lamiaceae > Stenogyne > Stenogyne calaminthoides. The sequence continues at coordinate 16,191,632 of JBBCBC010000011.1, forward strand.
GCAATGGGCACACGGTATTCTTTAGTAAAAGGCGAAAGAATAGTTCGCTTTGTACTCACTGAGCAGTTGCGTGGTTTGAGAAAATGTTTTGGCTGTTGCTTTGTACTAGAGACCCTCAATTACATTTGTGTTGTTTTTCCGATGTGGGAATTTGCACTTTAATTAATTGATTTGTAATTTGGTTAGCAGGTTAGTAATTTCTGCCCTTAGATATATTATTATCCTTTGCTAAATTTATGAAATGTGTTGTGATTTCTAAAACTATGTTGAGACCTTATCATGCAAAACTTCTTGTTTTTATGAACATCGCGTATTCCAATAAATTTATGGCTAGGTCTTGTATACACCCGGGTGCACCGTGCACTCATAGTGCATTTTAGAAGCGTGCAACTTGTTATGTTGAAAGGTGCGACTTATTTACACAAAAAAGTGCAACTGTTAATATGGGAACATAGCTACATGCTTCTGTTTGGAATAGTCGCACGTTTCTATTTTGTATAGTTGCACGCTTTTAAAATACATTATGAGTGCACGGTGCACCCTGGTTCTCATGAGACTCACTCTAAATTTATTTATCATTGTGAATTTCAGATTTTTTTTTATTAGAAAAAGGGAATTTTCATTTATTAAGAATGGAAATGAGAAAATATCCATTGAGTACAATGAAGTGGGTATATGAGATACCCCAGAATTCGAGTCTAGTAGAGAAAAAATTACAACGTTCATACTGCTTTCTACAAACAATTCAACATAAGATGTCTCTAGGACTCGAGCACCACTCACTAAATGAAATCTTATGTCTCCAGATTTCTCTCGCGTTTATCCAGCTCCAAGTTCTTCTTGATGAATGTGGTCATTATTGTAATCAATGTGCTAACATCTTACTTAGGAAAAAAACCTAAACTTTAATGCAACTCTAAGTGATGATTTTGATGATGATAAAAATGAGTTAAGTGATATGTCTACTAGGATAGTGTAAGTTGATACATTTGATGATGATCTTGATGATTATTATTCTGATGTTGAATCAAATATGGTATAACATCTGAAACAACATTGTGTGATATTTTTCCTAATATAAACTGTTTTATTAGAACTATTCTCATACTGCTGAATGCAACTCTGAATGTCGGAAACTTAAATCAGATCTGGAAACTCAAAATAAGATTTTGAAATTATTATCTTTAGAAAATTATGATTTAAGAGATTCACTAACTAAACTTGAAGTTATATTAACTAGAAAAGATGTGGAAATTTTTGTTTTAAAAAAAGAACTAAAAGGTTTTACTTTAAGTTTTAAAAAGTTTTCAAACATCACTGCTGAGTTAAATGATGCTTTAATGATTGGAAGATCAAGTAATGCTAGTCTTGGTTATGATAAAATTTCAACTGATTTTTCAAATTCAAATGAGTTCTCAACTTCAAATAAACAAATCACCTTTGTGAAAGCAGGAAATATTCCCTCAAAATCTGTTTCTCTTAAACGAAGATCTCCTGTTAATAAGGTTTATGACTATATTTGTTATTACTATTCTGGAGTTGGTCATATTCCTCCATATTGCTCAAAACTAAAAAGGAATTTGAAAGCTGGTATTATATTTCTTGATAAAATAGAACATCGTGTACATCACTTTAACAACTATAAAAAATTGATTCATAGTAATTTGTCATGTAAAGTTGTATATACTTCATTAAAAGCATGTGTTCCTGGTTCATGGTACTTTGATAGTGGTTGTTCAAGACACATGACTGGACAACTTGATTGCTTGACTGATTATACAACTTATGATGGTGGTCATGTTACTTATGGTGGTGGGTCAAAAGGTAAAGTGATTGGTAAAGGAACATTGAACGTTTCTGATTTTTCAAAATAAACAAATGTGTTACATGTAAATAATTTACTTGCTAATGTGATTAGTATTAATCAATTATGTGATGACAATCTTCATGTAAAATTTGATAAAAATTCTTCCTATGTGTTGAACAAAAATAATGATTGTTTAATGACCGAAAATAAGTATGTTGACAATTGTTATTTAATTGGTCCAAATAAAACTTGTAAATGTGCTAAAACATATGACATTATTTTATGGCATCAAAAACTTGGTTATGCTAATTACAAAAGTATTCAGAAATTACATAGACTAGGTGCAGCTATTGGATAGCTGATCTTAATTATGGGAATGGCAAAATCTGTGGACCATGTCAGAAATGTAAGCAAGTAAGATCTACTCATAAAATGTTGTCAGAATGTACAACAACACGTTGTGAATTGATTCATATGGATCTTATGGGTCCAATGGAGACAGAAAGTCTTGTTGGTAAGAGGTATTCATATGTACTTGATGATTACTTTAGATATACTTGAGTGGTTTTTCTTAAAAAATATCTGAAGTCTTCTCAGAATTCAAAATTCTTTATAGAAGATTTAAAATTGTGTTCAACTTAAAGGTCAGTAGAATTATTTCAGACCACATTGTGAGGGTCGATGCTATTGATTTATATTGGTTGAATGTATTTCAACATTCCTATCAGTATTGTATTTGTCTAAGTAACGTGTATGTTAGGTTGAACAAGATCGCTAGTCATACATGTGAAAAGATTATTTTGGGAAGTGTGTTTGTACACTATACCTTTTTGGGTCTTGTAAAAGGTCCTTGTTTGTATCACTACTTGTTATAGTAAAGTTTTTAGCCATGAGGCTCGTGTAGTCTGAATTAAGACTATACACAATTTTGAAATCCTTTGCAAAACGATTTTTAAGACTTTCGTAGTTTATATGTTGTTGTTTATGTTGCATAACATTTTTAACAACACTTTGAAAATCACGCGCACACACTTTTAGAGGACAAACTCTCGGTGCTGCCGCCAACTTCTTCGGAAGAGGAAAAAACAATCGCTACATACATTTGTCACCAAGGGACGCTGCACCGCAACTATTGCCATTTTTTCCAATGACTCGCCGAGATTTTTGGGGTATTCTTCATGAAGAAATTGAATTTTAAAAAATTGATATATGGGTCGCGAAACCTCATGGTTAAATCATGAGATTTATCGTCGTCGATTGCTGGGAGTTTTGAGATTTATGGTTTTCGCCATTGTCCAGAAGAGAAGAAGGGCACATCGATTTAGGATTTTTGGGTTTTGATTTGCTTAAGTGTGAGTTTATGAGAAAGCGATGTACGTGTAGGTTTTTAGTCGGGTGGGCTTGAGAGGTATAGTGTTTTAGGCTTTATGTGAATTGGGGGTATTTTTTGGGTTTTCAGGGTCGGTTTTGATTTGATGCGACACGCCCTGATTTTATAAGTTGCTATATTCGAAATCCATCCTAAAACTCGATCCGGACTCGCATTCAGATATTTTAGATTAATAAAATGTCAGATGACGAATTAAAAGTAAATGAAAAAAAGACACATGTGGTAGGTTGCTGGAGCCGGTTCCTGGACCAATTTCAATTTTTTTGAAAACTTATAGGACTAAAATCAAAAAGTCAAAACAATCGGAACCAATTTCAAAATGATGCAAAGTTATTGGACTACAAAAAATATAATCCATTTTATTTATGTTAGCAAATGCCTTTCTCTTAGGAGTGAGTCTCATGTACACTAGGTGCACCGTGCAATCCATAGTGTATTTTAGAACCGTGCAACTTGTTGCACTGAAATATGCAACTTTTTGCACTGAATCGTGCAACTGGTTTCCCATATTAATAGTAACACGGTTCATTGTAAACAAGTTGCATATTTCATGCAACAAGTTACATGGTTCTAAAATATATTATGAAGTGCATGGTGCACCTAATGCATACAAGATTTAGCCTTGTCTTAAATCGAGGAATTGATATATAATTTAGGAAGGTAAAATAAATTAAAATAAATATTTAATTAAAAAATTAGTTGTCTTAAAATATTTGTAAAAATGGATATTTTTTTTAAAAGTTAAGAAATTAAATTAGAATTCTATCAAATTTAATCTTATATATAAAGGGAAATTCTTTTCTTTTAACAACATGAGGTAAAGGGCAGTGATGCAAAAGTCGGTTTAGGCGGCGCCTAAGCACTAGGCGATCATCGACCGATCTGATTTTGCCTAGGCGCCGCCTAAGCGGCCAAATCGGGAGCTAGACGGGATGCTTAATTTTTTTTATTTTTTCCCCAAGAGAAGACATCATTTCAATAATTAATTTATGAGTAACATTCATGTGAACCAGGTCAATACATGAACTCTATTACTGTTACGTGCAAAAACTATAACTATTATGCACAAAAACTTTCACTATTTAAAAATATAAAACATTTTTAAACAGTGATAGGTTTTGTGCATAATAGTGATAGTACATGACAATGGTAGTTTTTGTACATAACAGTGATACTAAAAAAATCGAGTTCACGGTGAACTCGACTTCACACAAGTTTTTATCTTAATTAAAAAAAATACGACTAACATAAACAAAATCCGTCCAAATTCAAATTGAGAGAATTGCTCGCCTTAATCATCGTCATTTGCTCATTGTCCGCCAGACCAGGTGCCCAACACTAAGGTATTATTTGATAATGAGAGACTTTGTTCTTAAAAATTATTGATGATAAGACAAAGATCGATAATTTTCACTACACTAAAAGTACATACTTATTTAGTTTTTTTATGTTGAATTAATTTTCTTGTACTTTTTATCTTGATTTCGGCGGTTGTATAATGTATTTGTTAATTAATTTTGAAGTGCATTTTTGTTATAAGATATCGATAAGTAGTAAATAAAACTCATTTAGATGAAAAAAAACGAACCGACTAGTTCTTGACTAGGCGGCCTAGGTGCTAGGCGGTCCAAATCCATCCGACTATCGATTTTCGACTTCTGCACCCTTGGTAAAGGGTGGTGGAAAATAAGATAGGCATCACACATTACTTGAAGTTTGAGAAGATTTTTCATATATATTTTTAGATATTATTATTTAAAAATTAATACTCATTCCATCCCGATCTTGTTTACACTATTTTCATTTTGGGCGTCCCAATCTTGTTTACACATTTTCTTAAATGGAAATACCCATTTTATCATTTTATCACATAAAATACTAATAAACAACTCTTTCTACCCCCAACACTTTATCACATAAAAAAATACTAATAAATAATTCTTTCTACCCCCAACACTTAGCACATAAAATACTAATAAATATTTTTTTCTTAAACTCCGAGCACACAGTAATTGTGTAAACAAGATCGGGACGGAGGGAGTATAAATTACATTTTCAAAATTTGAGGAGCTTCTCCAAGATAGTTCCATATGTCTTCTTTAATAATGTGAACCTTTTATTAACCATACGTTTCGACGCCGGATTCTACTTTGCGTCTATTTGACTTTTTCGAAATCTTTGGGTTGTTGACCTCGTTTGAGTTGTGATTTTTGGGCCTGACTTTGGGGCCGTTTTTGTCGTTTCTACTTTGTTGATTACTGATGGGCTTCGACCTTCTTCTTGGTATTGGGCTCCGCCCCTTGGGCCGATATATGAGCCTGTTGTTCTTGGTGGTTTTTGTGGTCTGCATTTGTTGATTTTGGGCTTTCCTCGCTATAGGTTAAGTTTGTTAGTTGGACTTTTTGGGCTTTTGGTAGTTTCGCCTGGCTCTTGATCTCTTTTTTCGCTTCGGATCGGGCTTGTGACCCCGCTATAGGTTAAGTTCGTTAGTTGGACTTTTTGGGCTTTTGGTGGTTTCGCCTGGCTCTTGATCTCTTTTTTTGCTTAGGGTCGGGCTTGTGACCCCTCTTTTGTTATTTTATATTCGATTTGATTTGTCTTGGTTTTAGAAGGTTGTCCTCTTTTTTTTTTCTTTTTTTTTTACTGGTGAGATAATTGTTGATACCTCTTCTGATATATGAAGTCTAATTCCAACAACGGTCCAACCGCTTTCCTTAACTCTTGATTTCTGTGTGTTAAATCTTGGTTTATGTGCTTCACTTAACTATTGGTTCCCTGTGTGCGAAAATAAAATTCAACTCTTGAGTAAAAGTGAAGGGTGTGACTTATATTATAGGCTTATAGCAGAAGGTATTGTAGTGATAACTGAAGGGTGTGACTTATATTATTAAAGAGCATGCCTGTTAAAAATAAAAAAACAAATTTCACAGTGAACAAATTTTACAGCATACCAACTCTTCTTTTTATTAAGTGAGAGAGACTCGATGAGAGAAAATTGATAGTACTCAGATTTATCTTGGTTCCTCCGAGTGAAAACTAAATTTAACTCTAGAGACTTTTGACACATATTTAGCAATTAAAAGCCCATTCCACCAAATCTATTGGCTTGGGATTTTATTGAAGAAAAGCAAATATTTATTTTATATTATTATATATTTTTTCCTTTAAATATATTTTTACATTTTTTATTAAAATTAAGTGAGATAGAACCAGTGAGAGAAAATTGATAGTACTCAGTTTTATGTCGATCGTCATACAATTTTTATTGAGTAACACTCATCGTCATACAATTTTTATTGAGTAACACTCATGTGAATCAGGTCTATGCATGAACTATATCACTCTTATGGGTAAAAATTATCACCGTTATGCATAAAAATTTTCAATGTTTAAAAATATAAAACATTTTCTAAACAATGATTATTTTTTGTGCATAATAGTGATAATTTTTATGAATTTATTTTTATTTATTTTCACATTTTCTTTTTATTAAGTGAGAGAGACCTGTGAGAGTGAGAGGGATCCGGAAAATTGATATTGCTCAGTCTTCTTGGTCATAGAATTTTTATTTTCTCCTTTTCTTTTTTCTCGTGAAATTATTTTATATTACTTATATCATGTGAAATATATATATTATTATAATAAATATATATATATATAGTTAGTTTAGTTTTATATATATTATTTGAATTTTATCTTCTACAATTTATACTAATGCACTCCTTGAAATGATGTTGTAAACTTAATTTTTATCCAACGGTTAACAATTTTTTTCTAAAAGCCTCAATAGTACATAATTTCTAAAAGCCTCAATAGTTCTCTAAATGTACGAAATTATCCTAAAACACTCTACATTTACTATTTTAGAGATAACTACATAGCTTTGTGGACAAACAAAATATTGTATCTTTAAATATATTATATAAAATAAATAAAATCTTTAATGAATTGAATTAGAATGGGCAAGGTCTTATATTCTCTATAGGTGCCCATAAGAAATGCCCTCTTTCGATGTGGGATGTGATTAAATTGATGAGAAACTTCAAACTTGATACTTGGATCCATATTCTGTTATTCATGTTTTAATTTGTATATATATAATATATTACTCCCTCCATCCCGAAATCGTTGGCACAATCACTGTTTACGCGTAGTTTAATATGAGAATTGTTTATTAGTATAAATTGTTTTTTAGTGGGTTAAATGGTAAAGTAATGACATTTGATGTAAATAAATGATAATAATATTGATTTTAGTGAGGGGAAAGTAATGACATTGTGTATAATTTTTTAGATGTTTTGTGGATAGAGTTTAAAGTGATGTAGTTTTTTTATTTTCTTTTTTAGAAATGTGCAAACGAATTTGGGATGGACCTTTTTTAGCAAATGTGTCAACTATTTCGGGACGGAGGGAGTACTAGTCTAATGAGCAAGGAAATCAAGGTTGCTCTGGTTTAGGAAAGATACCAGCAGCTTAATTAGTTTGCTGAAATTTATTGAGGCCTATCTTTTTTCTTAAAACTTAGCATTTCATTAAGAATCCATTAAAAAAAATATCCAACATAAATTCTGAATAATATACAACAAAACCATTAACGTTAAACTTGATTTGTTGGGGGCTTTTCTTTAATGAAAAATACAACGGTGTACTTTAATTAATTGATTTGTAAATTGGTTAGCAGGCTAGTATAATTTCTGCACTTAGATATACTATTATCCTCTACTAAATTTATGAAATGTGTTACAATTTCATAAACTATGTCAGAGACCTTATCATGCAAAACTTCTTGATTTTATGCGTATCGCGTAATGGAATAAATTTATATATCATTGTGAATTTCGTGGAATAATTTCACATTTTTGGCTGTACAAAGGAGGAATATTTGTCAATTTTTGTTGCTAATTTCGCTACGTATCAGTATTTGACACTGGATATTGGTTGCTAAATATCAAAACCATATGAATAAATGTTCCTGGTTGCATAAAAACTTGGGACCAACCAGAGTTATGGAAGAAATTTGTCTCTTGTGTTTGTGCGTGTGATATGAAAAGTTGGGAATTGTCTCTTCAGGAATTATCTAAAATAAAAGATTCTTAATGAATTATTCGAGTTCAAGAGCTCTGACACTTTTTTTTTTTAATCAGACAAGAAAGATTTTATTATCAATACTCGCAGAGCTCCGAAACTGTTAAGCCTCGTCCCAAATTACACTAATCGTATTACTTCAATCACCAGACTGGTAATTTTGTTTGTGAGGCAGGCCTTCTTTTTAGGACAAGCAATATCCAGCATCCGGGCAAAATCTATGATTCTGTGGAAGAGTTGAAAATATCACAATGACTCAATACAATGAGTCATTGTGGCCCCCCTATTAGAGATAAAGAATAGACATTAGTCTTTATCCAATGTATTTATATATTTTATATTCTTTCCATGTAAATCTCCTTGTATCTTGGGAAAGTTGTTCTATTCCTGTAATCGGTCTATTAATAATAGATTTCTCCAATCACCAATTTAACGGTGATATTCTAATCATCTTGACACCCCCTCTAATACAAATTATGACATAGGCTCGATCACTTGGAACGACCTTAGGCAGACACCCCTCCTGTGTGCAATGGAGGTCACCAACCTAAGCCATGAGTCTTTTGATCACCCATTGACCCTGTCCAGATAAGTATGTACATGGTGTACTTCCTTCTCTTTATATTCTTTGGTGGTACTTGTTAAGAACATGTTTTCTTTCGACGTGGGACATTGTCAAATCCATGTGAACATAAAGAAATTAGAAACTTCACACCTGATTTCTGGGTCCTCGTTCATGAAAATTTGCATATATATTACTAGCTAATCAACAAACAGGGGCAAACAACCATAAAATTGTGGGAAATCAAGATTGCTTGGAAAGATGGCTCTTTCTAGCCATGGTAGGAAATAGCACAGAAGCAGAGGCTAACTATCTGATTGTGATGGTATTTTGTGTAAATTAACAATTATATGTTGGTGGATGAAGATTATCACACGCATTTCATTAAAAAGGCAAAGCGGACAATTTTATTTGGGGGTTATAACTTTTTGTAGTCCAATAATTTGCATCGTTTTGAAATTGGTCACGATTGTTTTGACGTTTTGATTTTGGTCTTGTATGTTTTTCGAAAATTTTAAAGGAGAAAAACATTCTACTACAAAGTCACCCAAAACATTACAACCAGGTACAAAGTGCAGAAAATTTCTGCACTTTAGTTCAAATTTGAACTATAGTACGACGTACTTTAGTTCAAATTTCTGCACTTTGTACCTGGTTATAATGGTTTACTCAATCTATTATCTAGTTGTAATTTTTTTAAATTTTAATATTGGTACATGAAATGGCTCCAGCAGGTTATCGAACTGGTAACCTGACGTGTAGAATTGTTTTTTGAGATTATATTTTTTGTAGTTATTAACTTCGCATCGTTTTGAAATTGGTCCCTATTGTTTTGACTTTTAAATTTTTGGTCTTGTAAGTTCTCAATTTTTTTGAAATTGGTCCTGGAACCGGCTTCAGTAGGTTACGGAACCTTTAGCCTAACTTTTTTTTTCATTTATTTTTAATGCGCCATCTGGCATTTTTGAGTAGGATCTTGTGAAATATTGCACATTAATAGTGATATGTGCAATACACCACAACTAAGGCAAAATAAAAAAAAATTGTGGCTCGACAATGGGTCGGGCGTGGGCGGGCAAGGGCTGTGAGGTTCAGTTGGGCGAGCGGATATATATTTATAGAATGATATGTTTATCAAATATGTGTTGTAGTCTAGTGGTTCAAGTCTGTTGTTAATGTATTTGGTTGTAGATTTGATTCTTATTGAGCACATAATTTTTACTCCCTCCATCCCTTGATTACTGCAACATTTGTCTTATTTGGACGTCCCAACATTACTTCAACACTCTCAAAATACCCACTAAAAGTCAACATCTCCACCTTTAATTACTTACAATACTCCTTCTTTATTACACTCAAACCCACTTTTCACCTTTTTCCTTGGTTTGTGGTCCAATTTTAGTGTGGCAGTCTTTCCGGGATGGACGGAGTAATTTTTTTTTTATCAAGTTTTTGTGTGTTACTACATCTATGTGTAAGTATTACTACATTGTTATATTGAAATAACTTTATATCTTACGTAACACATATTAAAACATAACGTAACACATTGTTGTTCATATGGTAACACATAAGTATTCACATGGTATTACGACATGTATATAGTGTTATATATTACTAAAAAACAAGTGTTACTACATGAACGAAAAAGTGTTACCCTATGAAGAAAAACGTGTTTCGACATGAACAAAACCAGTACAATCGCGAAAAGAAATCCTCAGTCCAAAATTACAGATTTAAAGAACAACTTGATGTGTTACTACATGAACAAAGAGTGTTACGCTATGAACAACCGAGTGTTACTATATGAACAAAAACCAGTACAATCGCGAAAAGAAATCCTTAGTCCAAAATTACAGATTTAAAGAACAGCTTGATGTGTTACTACATGAACAAAAGAGTGCTATGCTATAAACAAATGAGTGTTACTATATGAACAAAAAACAGTACAATCGCGAAAAAAAAATCCTCTTCATGATTACATATTTAAAGAACAGCGTGAGAAGAGTGCAGAATGACCTACAAATTTGTGAGTAGAGAAAACTGAAGAAATTGAGAAGAATATGGAAGAGAAAAAAAGAAAAAGAAGAACAAGATAAGAGAATGAAAAACCTGAAGAAGCAGAGCCGTGAAAACCAAAACTGAGATCTAAATCACATTGCAAGACGAGGAAGAAGAAGAAATCTGGAGGCTGTGCGACTTGAGGAAGAAGAAGCCCTGCCCGACCCGGCGTTGCAGACCAGCGAAAAAAAAAAAAAAAGTCCAATTAACTTGTAATTGCACATATGACTTGTATGCAATATTACATACAATTTTTTGCATTTTTCAATCGTTTTTGCGTTTTTTAATCTAAAATATTTGAAGCGGATACGAATCTTATTTTACGATAAAATTTTGATATAGCAACTTATAAAATTGGATGGGGTTTGGTCAGACCAAAATCAACCTAAAAAAATAATTTTCAAATTTCAATCGAGTCGTCTCGAAGCCCTCAATTTTATCTCACAAATTCAATCGGTAACATACCACTTTTATTCAAGTGGACACCACCGCTTCAAATAGGTGGTGCAAATGCTCACTGGATCCTCCGATTACGCCAAACTGGCCTCCAGCCTACCCTGGCCAAAAGCACCAGATAGAAAAACAGGGTTTAAGCTCTACGAAAGGAGAAATAGCATGAAGAACGACCCCATGATTAATACCTTCATACCAATCGCATTTCGATTAATACCTTCATACCAATCGCATCTCGATTAATACCTTCATACCAACCGAATTTCCTCAGAATTTCGCTGCAGAAGTCGAGATCTCGTTGCCAAGCATTCTTGTTGAAGTTTGAGAAGGTTTTTCATATATATTTTAAGATATTGTTATTTAAAAATTAATATAAATTACATTTTCAAAATTTGAGAGCCCTTTAAGCCTATGGTTCCATATGTTTTTCTTTACTCTTTGATTCTGAAAGTTGGTCCTCCTTTTTTCTTCCAAGTGAGATATTGCGAAAAGGGAAAATGAACTTTTGAGGACTTGGACCTAAAACATTTAGTAATCAAAAGTGCCTGAGTTTTTATAGAAAAAAGAAAATGTTTATTTTATATTTTAATATATTTTTTCAAATTTTCCTTTTAAATATATTTTTACTTTTTTTTTTGTTTTTATAAGTGGGAGAGACATGTGAGAGAAAATTAATAGTCTTTTCTCCTTTTCTTTTTTCCAGTGAAATCATTTTATATTACGCATGTGATGTGAAACATGTTTACAAATATATACTATTAAGATATATATATATATATATATATTTTAAATGAATTTTTTTAATAAATTAGTTGTACATTTTGTTTTTTTAATTTCTTGCAAATGACTCAATTTTATGCTGATGCACTCCTTCAATTGATGATATAAATTTATTTTTATCCAACGATTGACAAAAAATTTCTAGAACCTTCAGTTGTTTCTATATATACTAAATTATCTTAAAATACTCTACCTTACTATTCTAGAGATAACTACATTGTTTTATGGACAAATAAAATATTTTATCTTTAAATATATTACTACTTATGTCCCAAATTAATTTTCACAGTTACTTTTTGCACGTGTTTTAACGAGTAAGATTTGTATTAATATATTACTACTTCTGTCCCATATATAGTTCGCTTTGTGCTCGCTGCGCAGCTGCGTGGTTTGAGCAAAGGCTTTGGTTGTTGCTTTGTATGAGAGACTTTCAATTACATTTGTATTGTGTTTGCGACGTGGGAAGAATATGCACTTGCGGACACTTTTCTATTGAGTTTAGGGGTGAGCATTATCCGGTAAGAATCAAAAATTGAACCACATCGAATTGAAATATAAATTATATTTGGTTTTGGTTTTCAATTTTAAATTTTTTAATTTTCGGTTTCGATTTCAGTTTTTAAGATAAAATTACCGAAAAATCGAAATCGGACCAAAATAATACATTATATACATATAATCCTATATTAAGTTTATTTACTTGTTTTCTGACCGAAATAATACGATATATATACACAATATATGTTGATTATTAAATTGTGCAGTAGAGTAATACTAGGGACTTTTTGTTGTGTTATTTAATTTTTTGAATTATTGTTGTAAAAAATGGGTAAGTGCCATTAAAAATAGTTTAATTAAAAATAAAAAATAAAAAATTCGATTTTTACTGAAATTCGGTTCAATTTAGGTTGGTTTTGTAGCCAAACGGTTCGATTTTGATTTATTACGGTAAATATTTTGATTATTCTGATTTTTATTTCGATTCGATTCGGTAATCGAATAACTAAATGCTCGCCCCTTAGTGTGGTTGTGCTACGTCTAGTGTACATTGTACTTTAATTAATTGATTTGTAATTTGCTAATATATCATCGTTGGTTAGTAATTTCTGCACTTAAATATATTATGAGTATGAATCACAAATGGTCTATAATTTTGGCTTCAAATAAATTTAATTTCATAAGATTTTTTTGTCGTCGATTTAGTCTCAATAACTTTGATAATGTTCAAAAATTTTTTTCAGTCAATTTAGGTTGGTTTTGTAGCCAAACGGTTCGAATCGATTTTTATTTCATTCGATTCGAAATAACGCTCGCCCCTTAGTGTGGTTGTTACAATTTTAGTAATTTCTGCACTTAAATATATTATGAGTATGAATCACAAATGGTCTATAATTTTGGCTTCAAATAAATTTAATTTCATAAGATTTTTTTGTCGTCGATTTAGTCTCAATAACTTTGATAATGTTCAATTTTAGTCACAAATCGATCGTGCATTTTTTCTTTTTTAATAGCTGGAGTTTCAAACATATAATTAAAATTTATTTAAAAAAACATAAAATGAAAATAGGATTGACTGCAATAATTAGTCAAATACACTTAAAAATCCACGTGGTTGTCCAGTTATAACATCCGCCGGAAAATCCCAAATTGAAACGCCAAAACAAAGTTGTTCTGACCAATTCGGGATTAAAAATGGACTTTATCAAAGTTATTGAAACTAAATTGACGACAAAACACTTATAAAATTAAATCTATTTGAGGTCAAAGTTATGGAACATTTGTGATTCAAACTAGATATATTATTATCCTCTGCTAAAATTATGAAATGTGTTATTGCTCATTAAATTTCTTATTACTTAGGTAACTGAGAAGTTGATTTGAGTTTTACTGTTAACAAATATTTAGCGGATGTATTTAGCAATTTCTCGTATTATTATCAAAAGTATTAAAGTGATCACGTCCTAATTTCTATACACACACAAAATGCGATCAGGATCTCCTGTTACACAATGATGTTACATCTCTTGTTACATCCTTTAGATTTACGTCATGTGTCAATTTCAGAATATCTACAAATATATGAATAATATCCTAACATAACCATTTTTCTATTTAGGAAATTATATTTATTTTTAGCAAAAAATTAATTACTTTCAAATCTCATTCCAAAAAATCTTATCAACATATTTATAATTAATTAGTTTAAACTGTATATATATAAATTAATCTATAATTAATTTTTAATTATGTAATTAAAGTGAGTATATTATAATCTTAATCTATCATATAAATTTAAAATTCAATTAAAAAAAAGAAAACTTCTTAGAATAAAAACACTGGCAACATATGTAATAAAAAATAAAATTTTAATATTAAAAAGTATTATAATTTTTTTAAAAGCAAACTCAAAAATTAATATGTATAAAATTTCTACGTATTAATATAAAATTTATATGTACTTATAAATAAAGTTGATGTAATTAATATAATATTTATATGTAAATAATAACGGTTGTTTTTTTGTCTAAGAGTAGAGTGGGAGGTTAAATTTTTAAAAGACTTAAATTTCGGTCAGGATCTCCTGTTACACAATGATGTTACATCTCCTGTAACATCATTTAGATTTGCGCCATGTGTCAATCTCATAATCTCTACAAATATAAGAATAACATCCTAACATAATCCCCTTTTTTATTTAGGAAATTATATTTATTTTTAGCAAAAAAATAATTTCTTCCAAATTGTATTCTAAAAAATCTTATAAACATATTTATAATTAATTATTTTAAATTATATATATATATATATTAACCAATAATTAAATTTTTTTTTATTATTTAATTGAAGTGCGTATATTATAATCTTAATTTATCATATAAATTTAAAATTCAATAAGAAAATGGTAACTTATTAGAAGAAAAAACTGACAACATATGTTATAATAAAATAAAATTTAAATATTTAAAAATACTATAAAACTTTACAAGTAAACTCAATAATTAATATATGTAAAATTTCTACGTATGAATATAAAATTTGTATGTACTTATAAAAAAATTTAATGTAATTAATATAATATTTATATATAATTAATAACGGTTAAAAGTTATACAACATATAAAATACTATATTTTTACAAATTTTATAAAATCTTATAATTTTTTATGATTATTAGTTACATATAAATATTTTATTAAATGTAAGTACTATAAATGTGATTGTCGTGATTGATGTCATTTTACTATTTTTTTTCTCCAAGTTATAAAAATTATATTAAAAATTGTTTGAGATTTAAGTCTTTTAAAAATTTAACCTCCCACCCTACTCTTAGACCAAAAACAACCGTTATTATTTACATATAAATATTATATTAATTACATCAACTTTATTTATAAGTACATATAAATTTTATATTAATACGTAGAAATTTTTATATATTAATTTTTGAGTTTGCTTTTAAAAAATTTATAATACTTTTAAATATTAAAATTTTATTTTTTATTACATATGTTGCCAGCGTTTTTCTTCAAAGAAGTTTCCTTTTTTTTATTGAATTTTAAATTTATATGATAGATTAAGATTATAATATACTCACTTTAATTACATAATTAAAAAATTAATTATTGATTAATTATATATATACAGTTTAAACTAATTAATTATAAATATGTTGATAAGATTTTTTGGAATGAGATTTGAAAGTAATAAATTTTTTGCTAAAAATAAATATAATTTTCTAAATAGAAAAATGGTTATGTTAGGATGTTATTCATATATTTGTAGATATTCTGAAATTGACACATGACGAATCTAATGAATTTTCGAACTCTAATGATATACAAATACTTATAAAACATTATCAACTTCATAAATATCATCAAATGAAAGGGAACGAGAGAACAAATTGAGATCCCTTTGAGGACCGATTTAAGTTGTAGTCAAGCCTTACTGTATAAGGATGTAATTTATTTTCGTTGGAAATTTCGTAGGCATATTGGAAAATTTCGTAGGCAATGCACTATTTTTTTGTAGTGCATTTAATTTCAATGATCATTTTCTCAACTCTAAGGATATACAACTAATACACATCAGTCTCTGATTCATTTTTAATTTCTCAAGTGTAGCATATTTAGATGAGTCTTTTCTCTAGTGCTGCCTTCAAACTGGCTATATTTGTGAAGTTTGCTGCCAAGGAAATAAATTAATCTATCAATTTGGAGTATATTTATCAACTTATTCCAGCACTTCCTCTCAATTCAGACAACTTGATTTATCATTGTGAATTTCAAGTATGGAATATCACATTTTTGGTTGTATAAAGGAGGGATATTTGTCAATCATGTTGCCAATTTCACTACATCTTGACATCTGACATTGGATATTAGGCCTCTTGTTGCTAAATATCAAAACCATATTAATAAATGAGAAGTGAATGAGAATGGACCCATATAGGATGAGGGTGTCAAGCTTTTCCTTCTTGCGGTGTCACGTGGTGGTCCTTGATTGGCGGGCTTATTTGATTGACCAAATAATGCAAATCTGTTAATTTTGATTGATTTGTTATTAATTCCCTTCTATTTATGGTAAAATGTCAGTTAATGTCTTTGTGTGTGAGAGAGAATCAAGAATGGCATGCCAATGCTATAAAACAGAATGTGGCAGAAGATGAGCCTTTATACATTTAGAAAGCATGGGCTTGCACCAAGAAAACGTCGACTCAGACTAAACCTCGTCAATTCTTCATAATATGAGCCTGTATACATTTAGGAAGCATGGGCTAGCACCAAGAAAACGTCGACTCAGACTAAACCTCGTCAATTCTTCATAATAAATCAAGCAACCAATGTTGCGACCCTGAATTTTAAACTAAGATTTGCACACTCTTATGATTTTAGCTTTTTTTTTTGATCGGTAAAAGAAAAATATTATGAAAGTGTAGAGTACATGGGGTACTCAATGGGTTCACCAAAACAGATTCAGGTTACTGTACATAATTTCTCCAATCTAGCTAATGGATTTCGGATCCATTCTACAACAGGGATTTCTTTCAGTCTTTCCTCTCTTGCAGAAATCCACGACCATGTCCTGATTTTGATCTCGTCACCTATCTTGTTAGCATTCGGGACTTGAATTATCAAAGAGAAGATCGTTTCTTGCATTCCAAATTGCCCACACGGCCCCAACCCATAAACTTATAATTGTTTTGTTACCTTTAGAATCACTGAGTAAGGTGCAATGTTGTAATAAGTTCATGGCTGGTTTCGAGTGAGGTACTATCACAAAATTCAACCACCGATGCAATTGGGACAAGATTTTCGATGCAAACTTACAGTTGAAAAAGAGGTGCTAAGCATTTTCCTCTTCTTCTCCACATAAGATGCATTTTAAATTTTTATTGCCCAGTGGAACTCCCCTTTTCACTAAGTTGTCATTTGTTGCCATTCTTTCTCTTATCACTTTCCATGCTATCGTTTGAATTCTTTTTGGTGCATAATTACTCCAGATTTTCTCGAAAGCCTCCTCGCCTTGCTGGTTTCCATCGTTCTGATCATGCCTTTTATGCAGAATTTTGTACTGCCTTGTTTACTAAGTAGATGCCATGCTATGATTTTTGATAGGTTTGTGTTTTCGGTTGATAAAGTTGTTGACGAACATAAAGCTAGACTTTGGAGTTGCATTTTGTGTTAAAAACTCTATTCGGAATTGCTTCTCTTTTAATGATTGTGTTGCCAATCTTAGATTTGTGTTAGACTTCTAGCTCCAGTACATTGTAATTCTTTGTGGGCATTCCTTATACCCACGTTGAGTAATAATATTTTCCTTTACCCGATCAAAAAAAAAACTAAGTATAGATGTCATTTGGGGTATGCTTCCTGATGCAGCACGGAAGACGTGATACTGGACAATTTTTTCAATCTCCGTTGATTCCCAAAGGAATATCGGCAAAGAGGAAATAAGAGAAAACTCTCTCAACAATATTTTAATTTCATCAAAAGTTGTTTTACAATGTTCCTTAAGACTCCTATTTATAATAGAAAACTAGGGTTTTAGGTGTGTAAGCCCTAAAAGCCCGACCCAATAACAATTACTTAAAACATCAATAAAACCCTAAACTGTAAAATATAACAATACAATATTATCTCCATCATTCTCTCCCTCTTTGAAAAGATTCGTCCTCGAATCTGCAACAATATTATCTCCAGCAGTATAATAGAGGCGAAAACACGCTCATCGCCAAGGAGAGCAAAATTAATTAACTCCTCACGATCTTTGACTTCAAACACACCAGCGGTGCGTATTTGACCCAAAGTCTTGAGACGGTAAGCACATGGAGTTTCCAAAGAAGTACCAAAATAATTATCATTTTTTATAAAAAAATTATAGTTATTAATTTCACTAAAAATAGGAGGCCCAATTGCCTCATCATGACCAAAATTCCCAAAAGAATTCGTAGGCCCAAATGTCCCACGATGAAAAAGAAAAGGCCCAACATCATCAAAATATTTAAATGACATTGCTGGCCCAATTTTTCCAATACTCAAAGAAAAAGGCCCAACAAAATTATGCTTGGCTATATTCAGCAAATCCACATGAAATGACGGCCCATTTGAGTGCAGGGCATCAGATCATGTATAGAGCGGTTGCACGAGATGTGGACGATGGTAGCCAGTGGTTGGTGGGTTGGACGCAATGGCGGATCCAGAATTTAAACTTTGGGTGGACGAGAGTACATTAAACTCGTGTTATAAGTATAACTAATATGTATCAATACTTAAATATTGATGTAACTATACTTATGTATAAATTTAAATCCAAATATGAAACAAAAATACACATATTAATATAACTATATACATGTGGACATATATATATATATACATAGTACTCAAAAATCTAGGGGGGGCAGCAGCCCCCACTTGCCCCCCTAGATCCGCCGTTGGTTGGACGGTTGTCTGTGGCTGTACGGGAGAGAGAAAGTGCGTTGTGGCGACCGGATCTACAAACTCGACGGTGCCCTGGGGGGTTTCTTTGTGGTATGGACTGGTACGCTGGCATGATTCTATGTGGATATGGTGGTGATGCGGCGGTTGCAGTGGGGAGGCGAGATCGACACGACGAAGGTGGAAGTTGGATGATGGTGGAAACAAAGTGGCGAGGAAGGGTGATTGATCTCGATCCGGCGGCGACACGTTAAGGCGGGCAAGAATCGTGGTCGCTAAATATCGAGATGGTGGCGGCAACGGTGCCAACAAATCCAGTGTGTGTTCGTCCCATTGGCAGTAGCAATCAAATACACTACAAGAAAAAAGGCCTAGTACTATATTAATTTTAATACACTATAAAAAAAATGTAGTGAAAACTAATCTAATAATACACTGAATTCCCATAACCTAAAACCACACTACTCTTTAACCTATTAATACACCATTAACTAAATGTCACAATACAATACAAATCTATTAATACACTATTTAACTAAATGTCATAATACAATACACTCTATTAACACACTTTTAACTAAATGTCACAATATAGTACAATTCTCAATTAGGACATTTTGAATAGTGTATTATAAGCCTTATTTAGAAAAATTAATAATTTCATGCTAAATATATAATTTATTTTAATTCTCAAACCCGAAATAATTTCAAAAAACCATTTAAAGTTCAAAGCAATAATTTTATACCTATTCTTACATGTCCTCTTTTTTTTTAATACTCGAATATAGGTTGTCCTTCTTAATATCCTTATTTTTTATATCTACTATTCTTAAAAAATATAGTAATACTAATATAATGGGATAATTGATAGGCACGCTTTTGCATAACAAAAAAGGCTAAATATTTTTTTATGTAAAATTCTTAACTTATGATGTCATAATTATTATCTTAATTAAATAATTTGATCAGCACCCAAAATTTACTATCTCTAATCTAGCGCCCAAGTTTTATTTTTTGATAGGCTTCTTCTAGCGCCCAAATTGAAAGAATACTAGCGGGAGGATTTACCACCAGCGCCCAAATTTCAATTGTTTTGAACTGTTCCCAAATCAATTTGAAAGAAAACCGACGGAAGAAAACCATGGATCGTGGGCTAGGGCTTCTTCCAATTTGAGCCCTCTTCACAAATTGAAGGTAATGAGCACATCAAAACCTCTTAATTTCTCTTCAAAGCATTGTCCTTTCTCGCTATCGCCATTGACGAAACCTCGGTTGATTACTCTTCTTTAACTGCTCAGATGTATCAAATTGTAGACTGAATAGTTCAATTTTGAGGGATGATGGTTGTGCCCGGCTAAATTTTCACGTTAAATCTCTTTCTTTGAATTAATTGATATATATAATTTTAATTTCAGGGGCAAATTTTGGATTTACAGATTGTAGAGTTACAAATAATTGATGAGGTATTCATTTATTTCCTCTTCTGTTTCAGTGTCATTTATTTATTTGATTAAAGGTTGCACTCCTATGGATTTTTACGAACTCCAATAGCTTATGAGGCATGTGTTCCTACTTCCTAGTTGCTCTAATATATGTTTAGTTTTTTAATAGTTGGTTCTTGATTTATTAGAGTCTGAATCATAACGCTTTAGGATTGCAGAATGAAAGTATGCACGTTCATATGGATTAATAGTTGCGAGGTTACATGCTCATATATATGGAGTTTCATGATATATAATTAACTTGCTGATTTTTTTCTCTTTGAATTGGTAGTAATAAAAATCTCTCTGAATTGCTAGTATTTACACGATTCAAATCAGCGAGTAACAAAGTTATTTCAAGCTTCAGAGTAGTGCGTAACAAAGTCTTATTGTCATAGGTGTGTGGGTATATCATAATCTTGTTGCAGCTTTGCACTTATTTCTTTGTGGATTGGCTCATCTCTCTATTATTAAAGTTTGGATTGTGGTTGTTGTTTTACCTAGTACCTTCTCCTTGTTTTGTTAGTATACTTTATTATGGTTTGCAAGTCCAATATTTCTGTTTTGTTCAGGTAATATATTTTTCTTATATTTCTTATTTAGGTTGATTAAGGAATTCCATTGTAGTATGTAGTCGTGATTAAAATAAATAATATAGTGGTAAGCAATCATGACAAAGGAATTCCATTGTAGTACTTAATATGCATTTTTGTTTAATTTGTATATAATTGCCTATTTGTTGAGTACGATTTTGGCTTTTGATTTTTGTAAGTGATTCCTTGAAGGTGTTTAAATTATGAAATCATTCTTGCCGTGGAACAATAGTTAACTTTATAGGTGTTTAGTTGGTACAATACTTATGATCATCCCTCTGTTGTTCAAGACTTCAAGTATAGGTGTTTAGTTGGTACACTAATGCACTATTCGTCCAATGGCCTCAGCTTAAATTCATTTAAAGGGACCACAAATATTACCTCGTCTGGCTACACTATGGTCAAATGGAAAAAAGACCAACGGAAAAGTAAGAAAGCATATAGCAATTCAATACACTTATATCATATAAGTTGGAGAAAAGGTTATCACAGGAGTCAACATCACAGGAGAAAAGGTTACACTGAAGAGTTACCTTGTCAGTGCCTGAACTCATATACATTTCAGTTCAGTCCTGCTTAGTGAGGATTTCTCGCTTTATTCCACTGACTTTCTGGTTCATCTGTCTTGCGTTGTCTCTTATACATGCTATAGGTATAAGAATATAAATTAACTTCACAAAGATGCAATACAACTGTATATTTTATGGTTTAGTATATATGTGTAGGATGAGGATCCATTGGTGGAAGCTACAAAGTACTTGAAGCTAAGAAAAAGTAAGCCGTCTCTTGCTTATGAGAAAGAAAGAGATCTTACTAACATTGCAGGTGATTTCTTATGCGATTGAATCCTGAATAAGTGTCATTTTTCCTCAATTTAGCTTGAAGTTATAGTAGTTGTCTAACTGAACATTTTCTAAAATTTAGCAATGAATCTAACTGCACAGGAGTCAATAAAATCCTGAATAAATTGTCTAACTGATTCCTTAAGAGACCCAGCTTGTGAAATACAATACAAGTATTCGGTATTCCATGCCAGGTGATTGGTTGGATTTCCATCAATGAGTATATTAAGATTTCAGGGTTTTGGAATTGCTAATAAATACTGAATTAGTGTTTTCATCTATAAGAATGTGCCATATAAAAAAGACTTGGAGCAGAGCAATATCAGATGATGAAGTGATACTTAAGACCAGAAACTCTTACTATGATGCTAAGGAATGGTTAATCCGTAATCCATGAAATGTTTTAAGAATTGTTGATGTGTATTGAATGACGTTACAGACCAATAGAAAAACACATTTTTGTCCATACTACTATGTTTATACCGTCATTGTCCTCTTTGGATAGTGTATTTACCAAAAGAAATGTTATGTTTCATTTTGTGAGAGGAATTTTACTCAACATAATTCCTCAACCTAGCGAGTACTGAAACCCCCAAGCTCTGTATTACCACTTATATATATCTCTCTGGTTTCCTGGCCTGCACAGAGGAGATGTTCTATTCAGAATTTTATATATGCATTTTACCTCTAAGTATGAGTTTGGTTGGTTTTCTTGTGCTATAATTTCAATAGGTGACTGAAGAAGATGTTGGCTGCTTATAACTTATTAGTAGCTGTTGTTTACACACACGCCACCAATGGATGCAAGACCAGCTTTATCTATTCAAAGATCAGACCCAGAACATTGCCTGCATTTCTATCTGTGTTTCCTGCTCTTCCAACTATTATGGAAGACGAGATGCTAAAAATTATAATCCCAAAATGTTTCTTTGCTGTTTCACCAAAAGTTAGTCCTTTTTTGTGTATTTGTATTTGTATTATTGTATATAAGAGAGTTAGAAATGTCAAATGAGGATGTGTTTAGTCATTTTGTTTGAAAATTTATATGTTGTATTTTCAGGGGATGTTATGAAATGTATAGCATGTCGCAAGGCGTTTAAGTCAATATTACTCTTGATTTGGACATTCTTTCCATTTTATTATTATTGTTGTTTTTATTTTTAGTATTATTATGAATTCTCGACATTTACTAGTGTATGACAGTAATTAAAAGCAGTATTAAAAAGGGTCTATCTTGACACTTAATATTGCACTATTAATTAATAAATTTAGAAATCATAATAATTGAAACGATTTTAATATTAACCTATCATGACACATAACAATGTATTATTAGTTAACGTTGAGAAAATATATAGTTAATTAAGTGTAGTATAAACTACATTTTCATGACATTAAAAAATGTCATAACAGGTCAATACCTATTGTTACATTAAATTAGACTACATTTTAAGAAAATGCCATAATAAGTTAAATGTATTATTAACTAACATATTAATACACTTACTAATGTCATGAAAGGATGTTTTTCTTGTAGTGATATTCTATCGATTGCAACAGTCAATTGAGACCAGAGGAAATCAAATTCCTCTTTCGTATTGTAGTCTAGTGTCAAAATTGTTAGGACTCTGATTACCAACTGATGCAGCATGGAAGACGTGATACTGGACAATCTTTTCAATCTCCGTTGATTCCCACAGGAATACCAACAAAGAGGAAATAAGAGAAAACTCTTTCAACAATATTTTAATTTCATCAAAAGTTGTTTTATAATGTTCCTTAAGACTTCTATTTATAATAGAATACTAGGGTTTTAGGTGTGTAAGCCCTAAAAGCCCGACCCAATAACAATTACTTAAAACATCAATAAAACCCTAAACTATAAAATATAACAATACAATATTATCTCCATCACTTCCAATTCTAGATGTCTTCATTGCCTTGCTTTTCCTTTCAACAAGTGTTAGTAGCTCATTAAGTAAGTTCGTCTCCCTCTCCCGTAACTCACTCCCCCCATTTCCATTCCCACATCCAACCCCCATCCTCCCATTTCCCCATCTCACTAACTCTAGTATTATTTTGTAGACTCAAATGGTAAAGTCTAGAGAATTTATCTTTCAAACATTCTCCCTCAGTCCACCCATCCCACCAAAAGCTAGTGTGCTCCCCATTCCCTAAGACCCTCACAAAATCAGATTTGAACCCCTCACCTCCTCCCCCCTCATACAGTTTTTTCAAGTCACTCCACCACCCTGACCCTCGTCCTCTACATCTTCCTCTAATTATCATTCCCCTATCTCCCTCAAACCCCACATATTTCGAGACTAGTGTTGTAGAAGGCGGCCTAGGTGGCCGCCCCGACTACCGCAAAATCGGACCTCCTACGCGTTTTTGATGTTAGGCACCACCTAGGCGCCGCCTAGGCGGCTGAGCGGATTACAAATCAGACCTTCTAGAAGTTCGGAGTGCCGCTGCTAGATATAGAGAACTCCGCCGCCCGAAGCCCGTCGCGCTGACCGCGGCTAGCCCTCGCGCAGACCGCGTTCGCGCCGCCCCCCTCTTTACCTTCTTCCTTTGTTTGCGTTTTGGTGTACAGGTAATTAGTATATAAGTATATATCAAATGGATTTTGGGGATTTGCAATAGATATGTGGGTTTTTATGCTATCAATTTAGTTTGACGATTGAAATCTTAGATTTGCATCTTCGGTGATAAGAATCTGGGTTTTGTATTCTTTCAATTCTGGTTTGGAGTCACTAAATTAAAAAATAAAATAAAATAGGATAACCTAGGCGTTAGGCGGTCATAATCCGCCCGCCTGGCGTTTTCCGCCTTCTGCACCCTTGTTGAAGCCTTTATTTAAAAAGTTAATTAGACCTAATTTTTTTTGAAAAATAAGTGCTTTTAAGGGTGCAATAATCTTTCACAACACCCCTTATATATAAACAACACAATAACTAAATAAAGTCAAAATTCACACTAGAATTGGGTGGGAGCCGCGCGAACGCAGTCCCCCTCTGCCACAAATTATGACATAGGCTCGATCACTTGGACCGACCTTAGGCGATCCCTCCTGTGTGCAATGGAGGTCACCAACCTAGACCATGGGTCTTATTGATCGCCCATTGACCCCGTCCAGGTAAGTAAATAACAAGGTGTACTTCCTTCCCATTATATTCTCTGCTGGTGCTAGTTAAAGAATATGTATTCTTTCGACGTGGGATATTTCCAAATCCAAAATGCTGAAAATTAAGAGATGAGAAACTTTACACCTCTAATGCACGGATTCTTCAAAAATTAACAAAGATGCGATTGGATTAAATGCAAAAGCGATTTGGGTGGGATTGGTCCGATTTTAGACCCGATTCGCCACATGGCTAATCCCAATTTTTTTTTTTTTTATTATCTGATCTGCTTAATTTCGCTTCGAGGATACGCCGTGTCGGATACGATCGATTTTTTTTGTAAAATTTATTAAATTTTGGGGTTTTTTTTTTGTAAAAAATTAAAACTTACTAATAATTTGAAGGACACACTCTAAAACTTATTAACTATTAAAATTTATTAATCTTTTATTATGATTTATGACTTATATAGGTTAATGATATTTGATTTAATTGTTGTTTTGTTACTTATGAGATGAATTCCTTGATATTAGTACTTGTGTTTTAAATACTCTTGATATTATTACATGTGTTATATATAATTGTTGTAATTTTTTTAATATTATTACAGGTGATATATATAATTAAATAAAAAAAATTAACGTATCCTGGCCGTATCGTATCTTAAAAATTTGAAAATCTACGAATCCCCACACCAATCAGATCAGATCTCGCACCCTCAAGACCAAGACTAACCTGAAACATGCAAACTTTACTTTGTATGTAGCTCATCGTTGCAAGATTTAATTTGTACGTATATACATTAATTACTAGTTAGTGTTTTTTTTAAAGCAATCAATTACAATAATTTCTTAAGATAATTAATTACAATAGTTCATTCTATCACCTGGTATGTGACAACATCATTTCGTCTCGCTGTAAACCAGAACCATAACTACTACAAGAGGGGGACCAATTCAAATCAGACCTCGAACCAAGAATCACCAAGAATTACCACAAGATGGAGAACACCACCCCACCACAAGGAGAATCACTACAAGAGAGAATAAATTCAACTATTTAGAAAAGCGTTGGTTTTCAAGCTTCATGCTACCATTTGTGAAAAAAATTGATCAAGCTTCATTCGTGTGTAACGGATTTTTAGTCAAACTAATATTACAAACTAATCAGAGAGAGAGAGAAAGATTTAACCGACTTATTAATTACTTAATTATATTCAAAATGTATGTCATTTTAGTTATTCACTTTATTTGCTATTTAAACATCGATTTGCATTTTTCAATATTAATTAATTATTATATATTTTCTTAATTTACCTTTAAACTCATAAAATAAATAGTTAGATAATAATAGGTTTCAAAGTTTATTAGAATTCCAAAGCTTAGGTGGTCAATAATTTTCCTAATGTGTTGGTTTAGAATGACATACACTTGGAATAGTAGGTAGTAGTAATTAAGATATGGGAACGTCACATTCATCACTTAGTAAGATATTACTTACCAAACCTTTCAGCTAATGGAGTATAGAGTTTGAACTTTGAAATTGATGAATTTCGTTGCAAACTTATTAGATAAAGAAAATTCATATTTAATTTATAAACCCGACTGATACCATTACACTTATAAATTAATACAAGAGTTACATTATACTTAGGCCCCGTTTGGTTCACGAGATTGATCGCTTTGTGCTCACTGCGCAGCTGCATGATGAAACTTGCGTTTTGGTTATTGTTTTGTATGAAAGACTCCCAATTCCATTTGTATTGTTTTTCCGATGTGGGAATATGCGCTTGTAGCCACCACTATAGTGGTACTTTAATAATTGATTTGTAATGTGCTATATATATCATCATTGGTTAGTAATTTCTGCATTTACATTATTATCCTCTGCTAAATTTATAATGAAATGGGTTCTTGCTCATTAGACGACTTCAAAAATTAAGTTGAGAAGCAAAACTTCTCGATTTTATTTATACGCTTATTGACAAATAATACTATTAAGGTGAGTGAAATTTGTGTTTCTTAAATAGGCTAATGAGAAGTTGATTTGAATTTTAATTGTACCTAGACAATTTTGCGATGTATTTAGCAATTTCTTGGGTTATTATCAAAAGTCACGTCCTAATTTCTATGTACAATTTCTTGGAGTATATCATTGTACTGGAATAATTTCACAATATTTCTGGTTGTATAAAGGAGGAATATTTGTCAATATTCTGTTACCAGTTTCACTGCATCTAAATATTTAACATTGTATATATATTAGGCCTCTCTGGTTGCTGAATGTCAAAACCATATGAATAAATTGTTGTTTACGCAAGACGGAAGAAGCCGAGTGGGCCTTAGCCCTGCTCCTATTAATTATTTCCTATATTACTTATTTTCTAATGTTGTTGTTTTAATTATTGAAGTTATTTCATTTTCTATTAGAGTCAGCCTATTTTGATTATTAAAGTTATTTCCTTTTCTGTTAAGAGTCAGCCCGTGGGCCTAGTAGTGGTTATTTATAAGTTGTTTTGACTGGAGTTTTTATCGAATTCATTATTTGAAGTTTGTTGACCGTGTGGCTTGGACGGGAATTGTTAGCGGAGTGTTATTTACCTTATTTGTGTTACTGCACTGTTAATTCTCAACAATTTGGTCCGACCCCAGCAGGTGTGTTTACAAGGGGTTCCGGGCCTTGCTTGTAAGCAGATTTCAGCAGCCACGTCGTTGAAATTCTCGCAGATTGAATCTGCTTGGATGGTATGGCCTGTAGATATACAAATGGCCGAGGTCAGTTCTGGGGCAGCTGTGAATCCGGATATTCAGCAATTATTGGATGAGTTTTCCACAGGTGTTGTCACCTCTTCCCGGCCTTCCACCATATCCCATTACAGGCGGGTTCATCGCCTGTTTAAGTTCGTCCCTATCTTTACAGTGTTGCCCAGAAGGATGAGATAGAGCGATTGGTGGCTGATCGAGATGCTTTCCACGGGTTTGATTGAACTGAGTTCGGGTCCTTATTCGAGCCCGATTCTACTGGTTCATAAGAAGGATGGGAGTTGGCGTTTCAGTGTGGACTACAGGGAGATAAACAAGCGTACTATGCCGGACAAGTATCTAATTTCTACTATTCAGGAGCTTTTGAATGAGTTGCATGGAGCGCTTTGGTTTACTCACCTTGATCTGAGAGCGGGGTTTCATCATAGTAGGATTGCTCCGGAAGACATCTCTAACTCCAGGTTTCGTACCCACTCTGGTTATTATGAGTTTGTGGCTATGCCTTTTGGGTTGCAGAATGTCTGATAGAGATGAGATCGCAATGAAGATCTTAATTGATTATAATCATGAGTTAATTCGAAAATTAGTCTTTAATGTAATTAATTTTATTTATTAGCATTTATTATGTTTTCGTAATTAGAGTTATGGTTTTCATATTTAAAGAGTTCAGTTGTAAACATTTTGATAAGTTATTTATGAATCAAGAAATTAAAGTTTCTCAATAGAGTTTCTCATGTTGCCAGTATTCCTATGGAAATCAACGGAGATTGGGAAGATTGTTCGTATAATTCACGCTCCTCCCTGCATCAGAGTCAGTGCAACGCTCCTTTCAACGTCGCCTCACCATCAACCATATGTTGATGCCAAAGCCATGGAAGATTTGAGAGAGCAAATTACGGCTCTTACCCAATATGTAGAGTTGATGTGAGTACAACAAGCAACAATGTTCGGCGCGGTTGCGGCTCAACCTCGAACCCGCCGTCACCATCAACCCCCACCAATGGCCGACCGTCGTGGACAATCCCGAGATCGAGCTCCGTTTAACGTGTTTTCTGCAGATTTGGAATGCGATGACATTGTTTCTATGGAAAATTAGTTTGTTTAAACCCATTGGAAATCCCATAGTTTCAACACCGCCACTAATAGTGGTTCCCCTACCGCGCCCCACCAATCGTCAAACCAGTATGCACCACCGCCGCGATCGATGCTACCACCACCAACCGCTGCTTCTCCAAATCGGTTCGCCGAAAAACGACCACCACACCACCACACCACTCCATAACTCAACCACACAGATACATCACAACTGCAGTCCACCTCTCCACTTGCGACGGATCATGCCACCTGATTTCGCCATCCGCCACAGCGAAGACGAAACGCGACATGATGCACCGCGTTGTACCTTCACCTGCATTTGACGATAGAGATGAATTGGGAACTAAACTTGTCCCTGCCGCTGCCAAAAACGATGATAATTTGGCAATATGGGGCGCTGTTGATGCCCTATACCAGTTTGGGCCTTTTCCTGTTCATGCGCATATTGGACAAAACTTGTGTAGACCTGGTTCATACCATGAACTCGGGTCAAACCTGACCCATACACACAAAACAGGTCAGATATAAACAATGCAAGCCATTTCAGTCCATTTCTTTCCACGCTAATTTCCCTTTTTCCTCTCTCCCACCCCACGGCCGTGCGAAACCATTCCACATAACTGCTCTGCGATTCTTCACACGATGCCGACTCCTCAGCGACGGCGACTCCTCTGCTACACAACGATGACTCCGCTACTGAACTCGATGGTTTTTTATCGATCTAAGGCGGGGCGTGGTGTTTCAGCGGTAGAGAAACCGTGGTTGATGTGGATTGTAAGTACGGTGGTTGGCCGCGACGTTGGCGGTTGTGAAGTTGCGTAAGGGTGACGAAGTGGTGTGGTGATGGGTGGCGTTGGAGACTAAAAATGTGAAGAGGAAAAAGATGGTGAAGAATTAATTGCTTTCTGAATAACAATGAGAGTTTTTTAATAAGGGTGAACGTTTTATAGAATAACAGTAATAGTTTAATAACATGATAGTGAGAGTTTTATAGAGTAATATTTTTATAGCGTAACAATGAGAGTTTTATAGAATAACAGTGAGAATTTTTCTGAATAACAATGAGAGTTTTATAGAATAACAGTGATAGTTTAATAAGATGATATTGAGAGTTTTATAGAGTGATATTTTATAGAGTAACAGTGAGAGTTTTATAGAATAACAATGAAAGTTTTATAAAGTGATAGTTTTATAGCGTAACAATGAGATTTTTTTGAATAACAGTGATAATTTTTTGGAATAATAGTGAGAGATTTATAGTGATAATTTTATAACCTAACAGTGAGTTTTTCTGAGTAAAAGTGAGTTTTTCACAATTGCGCTATTGTCACTTACATCTTCATCTTCATTGCTCTTCATTGCGTGGATTGGTGAGCGCACGATGGCACGAAACAAGAGATATGATTGAGAGTGTGACGCGCGTGCGAGAGAGATGAGATGATTGAGTGCGCGACGATGCGAGAGAGATGAGATGATTGAGTGTGCGACGATGCGAGAGAGATGATTGAGCGCGCGAGATAGATCGACGTGAAAGACTCGAATCAGACTGAGCGTGTGCAATGCAAATTCTGGTCAACCCACTTGAAATGAGTCATATTGTCGATTGCTCTTTGAAACCTCCATTTGCTTATCGCCTCAAAGTTTTGAGCCACACTCGAAAGTCCGACGTTCTTGAGCTTATCTGCTTGGTGGCTTTCTTTTATCCATCTGGAGATGAGATCGATGCCGATTCGAGGACGCATCGTTCACTACAAAAAAAATGGGGTTTAACGACGGTTTTAGTGACGGTTAAAATCATCGCTAAACAGTACCGTCGCTAATTAGCGACGACTTACTACCGTCGCCAATTAGCAACGGTTTTGGCGACGGGCATCTGGGTCCGGACCCGGGTCAGAATAACCGTCACTACACCGTCGACAATATAGTGACTGTTTAGCGACGACTGACTTCCATCGCTATTAGCGACCGTTATTGTTCGTCGCTATATTCATCACTATATCGTGAATTTTCGAAAAAAAGGCTCACGGTGGTTCAAACTCGGGCCCAGGGGGCGCCCGTGTGGGCACCGAACCACCCGAGCCACGGACAATCTCAACCACAACCACTAAGCATCTCATATATAAGCCACAAAGCCTCCCAATTAAATGAAACAATTATTTGCTCCCATGGGAGACCGAACACGGGACCTTGGGCGCCTGAGCGGGGATCAATTCCGCTCGGACACTTACATTCTTGCGTTTACTTAATGAAATTAATTCTATATGTCCTGAAAATCATTTTTTTTACAATTTTTTTTTTTAAATTCTTAATTTCAATTATTTTATTTATTAATTCAATCACATTTTTATATAATAATTTTTTTGATATAAATTAAAATTAAAATTAAATTATATTATATTAAAATTATATTTTTTACTTGTTTTTTAAAAAAAAGTACTAAATAAGTAATACTTTTCTATCTAAATAAGTAATACTTTTCTTTAAACAAGTTATACTTTTCTAACTAAATAAGTTGTACTTTTCTAACTACACAAGTAATATTTTTCTATCTAAACAAGATACTTTTGTATCTAAATAACTAGTACTTTTCTAACTAAACAAGTTGTACTTTTCTAACTAAACAAGTTGTACTTTTCCATCTAAACAAGTAATACTTTTCTATTTAAACTAGTAATACTTTTCTAACTAAACAAGTAATACTTTTCTAACTAAACAAGTAATACTTTTCTAACTAAAAAAAGTAATACTTTTCTTTAAACAAGTAATATTTTTCTATCTAAACAAGTAATACTTTTTCTAACTAAACAAGTAATACTTTTCTAACTAAACAAGTAATACTTTTCTTTAAGCAAGTAATATTTTTCTATCTAAACAAGTAATACTTTTTCTAACTAAACAAGTAATACTTTTCTAACTAAACAAGTAATACTTTTCTTTAAACAAGTAATACTTTTCTATCTAAACAAGTAATACTTTTCTAACTAAACAAGTAATACTTTTCTTTAAACAAGTAATACTTTTCTAACTAAATTTCGACAGAGTTTCGATTGTATTATTATAAACTCATCCTAGTCAACCATCAATCTAACAATTCTAACCATTCTAACATATATATATTGACAGTGTGTGTGCGTATATTTTCAGAGTGTTGTTGAAAATGTTATGCAACATGTAGAACAACATATGATAGCAGAAGTATAAAAACGCAGTGCAAAGGATTTCAAAATTTTGTATAGTCTGTAATCCAGACTATACGAATCTCATGGTTAAAAACATCACTATAACAAGTAGTGAGATACACAAGAACCTCTTACAAGATCCTAAAAGGTGTAGTGAAAACCCACACACCACAAATCAATCTATTCAATCAAGTAACTAGTGATCTTATTCAACCTAAAACTTGATCTAATAAGATAAAATCAATATTGATGGGAGAGATTGTATTCCCTCGACCAGTACAAATAGAATAACAACGATCCTCACACTCCTACTGGATACAAACACTCTAGGTTGTACTTTCAATTGTGTCTCGGATGTTACTTTCTAAAGTTTGGAGTAGAGCAAATGGTATTTCACTTTTCCTCAAACTTGAATGTCGACCAATGCAGTGTATTTATAGACTTGGAGATCAACTGCATTGTCCTATCCACTTGGCTTGGATAGCCTTGAACATCTCCTCTACTATCTCCATGATCTTGGTGTAACCACCCATGATCTTTCTATTCTCACTCCACCACAATGCAACTGCTTGACAATATTCGAATTTGTCTTCAACCTGCAATGTAGGAAACATAGAAAAACACATCTATTAAAATGGAGTCAGTGTTAGGAGAAATGGTAAATTTATGATGTTGTGCAGAATGTTGTCCAACATATGGAACAACATCCGTGCAACATCAACAAACTCCCCCAATTTGGCCTTTCTACTATAACACACCTGATGTTAAAAACAACATCTGAACTTGTGTCAGGAAAGAAACAAATAATAGCCATTTAGAGAACAACGACTATTCAACCAAATCATAATTTAAAAACAAACAGACAACCACAAGCACTAAGTACATCAGAAGTGTACTCAGGCCAACAAAGTATCCAAAATAAGGTAAATGACAGAAATATAAACCTATCATCTAGTTTTCCATTAACAGAGTTTATAAAGTAAAGGGTAGTAAATAAAAGATTACAACACAGAAATGAATTTCTATAGTGAAATAAAGGGAAGGACTGGGCCATTGGAATGGCTGCATCTCCTTAATTTGCAAATGCTCCCCCTGTTTTGAATCTGATCACCAGTTATCAGCACCATATAGCTGATCAATGATAGCAACACTCTCTGGAGACATGTTCTCCCTGGTAGGTGTCTTCAACAACTCATCATCAGTGTCATCAGGGCTATCATCATCAACTAGTTCAGCTTCATCAGGTACCATTTGATCAGCAACATCAGTTTTTAGTGCATCTTCAACAACTTCCTCTACATCATCATTAACAACATTTTGGACAACATCATCAACCTCCTTGTCATCAGCAGCATTCTGATCATCTTGTGCAGCAACACCATCAACATCCTCAGTATCATCATCAACATTATCAGCAACATCTGGTTGATCATCTTTCTCACCTGCATGGCCAGATGGACCAACTCCATCATCTTCTCCAGAAGGTTTGCTATTTAACTAGAGCATCTATACTGTGCTGGATGGATTGAATTTGATCAGTAATGAAAGAATTTGAAAAAGTGACAAAAGGGATACCAGCTTGTCCCTTGACTGTGTAGGGAATGTTGCCAAAAGAATGAACAACATTTTTTATTTGCTGTGCAGGATCTTTCAATGGCAGGTCAACTGTGTGGTTTCCAGCCTTCAAGATATGTGAGATTCCAAAACTTGAAACAAAGCCACTGATCTTCTCACCTCTGTGTCTCTCAAACTCCAGTTTATCCAAGAATTGACAAATCAGACTTGGATATGGAAGAATAGTTCCATCAGAGTGCTTACTAGCAAAGGACACCATATTGTCAAATATAATTTGACCCATATTGAACTTGTTCAGATGTACAATCTTGTACATCAAGAATGTTTGTTCCTCTGTCAGCACAGTGGAGTTCTTGGAAGGTAACCAGTTAGAAACTAGCAACTTATGCATCACAGAGTATAAGGAGGTCAATTTAGCAGCAGAAAATTGCAAAGTCCATTCAAGATACTTACCACCAGTAATGACAGACATTACTTCCCCAATATCCAATTCAACAACATCATCCTCCATTTGTCTAGGTCCCAGGAAGATATTAATAAGCCTAGGGGTAATGGTAACAACATTGTATCTGAATCTAACTTTCCCATAATTTGAAGACTGCCTATTCCCACGACTTTTCTTCAAATTTGCATAAAACTCAGCAATCCAACCAACAAAGTAAGGTTTTGCATATTGAAGAGCATGCAACAAAGATCTACTCTCTAAGAAACCAATCACGTTATTAACTTCAAAGTCAGGCATTTTTATGATCCTTTCATCAACTATAAACCTCTTAAGCATGGTTTTAACAACAACATACTTTCTATCATGCTCAACCTTATCATCAGGGTCAGAGTCAAACATAAGTACCTCATCAAAATCATATGAAAGATCATCTCCAGAATCAGCTTCATCATCATCTTTCTTAGGCTCATCTTCTTCCTCAGGATCCTCTGCTTCAAAGTTCTCTTCCTCAGAATCATTTGTCTCAACTTCTTCTTTTTCAGAGTCCTTTTTCTCAGAATCCTTAGATGGTTATGCATCATCAGAAGCAACATTAACAGATGGTTCATTTCTCCTTTTGGTTCGTTTATCTTTCTTTGCCATCAATTCTTCCATTGTCAGATCATCATCAGAGTCCTTTGGTTCAGCAACAGGGACTTCTGGAATCTCCATTTCCTCATCTGAGTCCTCTACAGTGATAGGATCATCAGCACCACCATCTGTCCTTTTTGGACGCTTCCCTGTGTAGTCCACCTTCTTACCAAGGTTTCTCTGAGACATTCTCCTCTTTCCCCATCTACCAACACCTCTTTTGGGAGATAACTGCTTCTTTCTCAGCCGAATATTCTTCAATTTCTCCCCCATTCCTTCTGAATTAGAGGAATCAGCATCATGCATCTCAACATCGATGGGTTGAGTAGTATTTTCAGCGGGTTTAGGAGTAGGTTCAACAGGGATTTCTGTGGCTAAGGGTTTTGCAGAGAGATCAACATAATCTGACACATTTATCAGTTTGGAACCAAAATAGATATCAGGTAAAACAATCGGGTTTTGTTCTACGGCTTGTTTTACAAGAAGATCAACAAGAGATTTTGGAGCACTATCAGGGATATGAAGTGCGGGAGGATTAGGAAGAGATGAAGATGATGATCCACCAACATTCGTGGAATCATTTTCTGGATTTTGTGCGGCCATTTCTGCGAGTAAGTTCAAAGGGTTCGAGTTCGATGAAGATGAGGGTTTTGCGTGAGAAGGGTTTGAGTGAGTTTGTGAATGATCAGGAGAGAAGGTCGAAGGATTTTGTTTATCAGGCATCTCTCCACCTGAATGTCCAATCCAATAATACACAAGCATTAAAATAATGTTATATGAAATATAGAAGGGAAAAGTAAAGCATATGACCGATATTAATGAAATAACACAAGCGTAAATCAAACAAACCTTGAATCCTATGTGCAACAACAAAGATTTCAGCTTTGGGTATCAAACAACACAAACAATTCGACCTTAAGTAGAAATTAAAGCAGGGAGGTTATTACACAAACCCACAAAAAAACCGAATAATGAGTGGAATAGGGTAACCACCCACTATGTTGAAGTTATGTGATCGTGTGATGTGTAAGAGACCGCTAAAAAATATTTTCAAAACCAGGAACCATATCCAAAATTAAATAGACACAAAAACAGTTCAAATAATTCGTTCAATCCACAAAATCGACTTACCAAGAACATTAAATAAATCATGTATGATAGATAAAGTTTGAATCACTTAAGGTTTCACAAAATGTCGACACACATATATCTCAAAACTCAATTTTGCATGAAATTTATCATCAAAGTGTTCCATATTTAGAATTTTTCTTTTGACCCATGTTCACATTGATCCATCTTTTCAAGAGAGTGCATCGTAGTAGCGAGCTCCGTGCCCCATAGTTACTCAATGGATTGTGAACAAACATGGATGTATATTTAATCACCTTTTGAAAAGAGAACATCGTAGTAGCGAGCTCCGTGTCCCATAGTTACTCAGTGATTACACATCTAAGTTGTGCTTTATTTTTAATGCATTTAAAAGATATATGTCCAGGACTCTGTATCTAAACCATGATTCAAACAATAAGATCAAAACACTATCATTTAAAATTCAAAATAAGCAAATACAGTAGACAAACTCATTATCAGAACCACAATGTTGCATCAAATGTTGGAAACATTTGTCACAACATCTAGTGTATATTTTCAGATATAGCAAAGACTAAGAGATTTTCTAAGTATCAAGGGCTTTTGTGAAAATATCAGCAAGTTGTTTTTCAGTAGAAATGTACTCTAACTTTACAACTTCTTTCTCTACAAGATCTCTTATAAAGTGATGTCTTATACTTATATGCTTAGTCAAAGAATGTTGCACATGATTCTTGGAAATATTGATAGCACTAGTATTATCACAATAAACAGTCAAAATACCACTTTCCAACCCATAATCATCAAACATCTTTTTAAGCCATAGCAGTTGAGTGCAGCAACTTCCAGCAACAACATATTCAGACTCAGCTGTTGATTGTGAAACACAGCTCTTCTTACTATGCCAGGAGATAATGTTGTTTCCCATGTAGAAACATCCTCCACTAGTACTTTTCTATCATCACAATCACCTGCCCAATCTGCATCACTATACCCAACTAAAGAGCAATTAGTATCCTTTGAGTACCAAATACCTAGATCACATGTTCCAGACACATATCTTATAATTCTTTTTACAGAATTGAGATGTGATTCCTTAGGATTAGCTTGATATCTAGCACAAAGACAGACATTATACATAATATCAGGCCTACTAGAAGTTAAGTATAAAAGACTACCAATCATTGATCTATACAAAGTAGGATCAACATCTTTTCCAATCAAGTCTTTACTCAACTTTTGAGTTGAACCCATAGGGGTTTTCATAGTTTTAGCACTTTTCAGACCAAACCTCTTTACCAAATTCTTAGCATATTTGTTTTGACAAAAGAAAATATCATCTTTCATTTGTTTGATTTGAAGACCTAAAAAGAAATTTAGTTCTCCAACCATGGACATTTCAAAAGTACAGGTCATTTCTTTAACAAAACTTTCAAGCATATCATTACTAGTTGAACCAAATACAATATCATCAATATATATTTGAGTAACTATGATATCACTCTTAGAATTTTTAATGAACAAGGTTCTATCGACCTCACCTCTCAAAAAAATCCAAATTCAAGTAAGAAATCAATAAGTCTACCATATCAAGCTTTCTAGGTGCTTGTTTAAGACCATACAAAAGCTTTTTTTAACTTGTAAACATGATCAGGAAATTCTAGACTCTCAAAACCTTGAGGTTGTTCAACATAAGCTTCATCAGTCAAAATTCCATTCAAGAATGCAGCTTTTGTTGGGATTATACTGGAAAGTATGCTTTTACTTTGTATAATCAAACTGAATTTTTGTCTTATTTACTGAAATAAATTATTTATCAATCGATGCTTTAAATATCATTGAATGTTACATATATTTATTGCATAACTGCTTCAATAAATAAGACGTGTTACATTGTAGTTAATTTAGTGATACCGGATCACGTAAGATTAAATTAACAGCCTCCTTGTAACCAAAAGTACACCATTCACGACCTAGATGAAAATGAACAATCCATCGTGAAAGGTTGAAGTGTAAGACTTCGAGATTGGCTTGTCTTGACCAAGAGATTACACTAGTGCATGACCGATGCAATTGAATAGGACCTACTGAGGACAAATTCTTCAAAGACCTTTGAACTAGGAAGAATTAAACCTCAGTGGTTCGTTATTTCTTAATCTTCGTCCCTTAAATAGGATCGCGTGTGGTTAGTAATTATTGCTTTAACTTATTACGGGTAGAGAATCAACGAGATTCAATACTTTATATCTTGGGCAATATTATTGGTCACATGCGATTGCTAAGATTTAATACGAAGAATCGTGTGCAAGTACGCTTGTTCGATTTGCCCCCTTGGGAGGTTCATAAGATTTATCATACCAAATCTTGCAAGTGGAACTAGTTTCCGGTATGGATAATAATGTTGAACCGTTCCTTAACCAAGGACAAAAGATATTAATTAATGGAAAACTATTTCAGTGGCTTGAATTAATTAATGGGCTAGATAATCTTAAACACGGGAAATAATAACCGGGAGCCATATTAACAGTAATATGGGTTAAGATGGATAGTGCAATATTAATTATGTAGTGGGATTAATTAATATTTATGGGCTTGATAATATTGTGGCTCAATATTGATAATTCAAGATCCATTGGAAGGTCCAATCTTAATTCTCCTCAAGTAGCCCAAACATAAAGTCCAATAACTTAAAAAAAGGTGTTTTAAAATAAAATAAATTTTTGTTGCTATTTTTCCTAAATTTTCGAAAAATATGAATAAAAGGGGAGAAAGATTTTCTTTGAATTTTGTTATGGAATGAAGATATGTATTCTTGGAATACAAGATTATCTCATTAAATTCAAGAAATCTCCCACTTGGTTATTTATATGATGATTTTCGAAAAACATAGAAAAAGAAGGAAAAGAAAGATTTTCTTGAAAAGATATTATGGAAGATATGTATTCTTGGAATACAAGAATATTTCATAAATTCAAGAAGATCCAAATCTTGGAATCTTTATCCTTATTTTTCGAAAAATACCATAACAAGAGGAGTTGGGATTTTTGTGGAATATTTAATTATGGAGAAAAGAATATATGAGATATATTCAAGATTTCTTGGAGATCAAGAAAAAGATTTTTCCATCTTTATTTCCACCTAAAATTTCGACCAACCCCTCATTATAAATAGGGGATGAATGTTTCATCCCCAGGTGAACACGAAAATTGGTTTTTTTGGAAAAATATCAGCGTCGATAAAATATCAAATATTTTAAAACGTCGACAGATTGTGTATTTTCGAAAAATCTCAATTGTGAGTGTGCAATTCCATGTGTTGGAAAAATTAGAAATCCACAAAGGTGGTGCAACATAATTTTATTTTTCCTTTTGTTAAATTGTTCGCGAGTTCCTTCCACTGGATTGTTGAACAAGGGCAAGGGAATACTTGAGAAGGCTTTTTGGTGTGTTCGTGTGAACGGGATCCATCTTCTCAACGGTTGTCACTCCGAGAGGTTAGTTCACGTAAACCCGTAGCAATTCCGCATGCGTAGGATTTATGTGAACTGTTTATATGCATGATTTGTTGTTGAATTATTATTTGAATTAATATAGGATTAATTCATGCTAGTAATAATTGTTAGAATTAAATTTATATTTAAATATTCATCCCGAATAGATCCAGACAATTAATTCCCCAACAGCTTTAACATCCATTTGATGCAAGTTAATGTTAATGAAACATGCAATAGCAATAAGTAATCTAATAGATTCTATTCTAGCAATAGGAGCAAATGTTTCATCAAAGTCAATTCCTTCAATCTGAGTATAACCTTGAGCAAACAATCTAGCTTTATTTCTCACAATGTTACCAGATTCATCAGTTTTATTCTTGAAAATCCACATTGTTCCTATGACATTAATATCAGAATTAGGTATAGGTACAAGTGTCCAAACATCATTTCTTTCAAAATGATTAAGTTCTTCATGCATAACATTTATCCAATTTTCATCATTAAGGGTTTCTTTCACATTCTTAGGCTCAATTGCAGAATGATAACACTAAAAAATTACCTGATTGCATATGGATGATATGCAAACTGATCTTACAAAGTTATTGATGTGAATACTCATTCTTCTTCTAGTTTGTACACCAGTGGTAGCTTCTCCAATGATCTGATCTGATCTGATGGATGATTTTTCATTATCTTAGTTGAGGGAACCAAATGTTTTGGATACTGTGAATCTTGTGACAGATGTTCAGTATCTGAAATTTTGGGTAATGTTGTATCAGATGTTGAACGAACATTCTGATCAACATCCTTACTATCTTCAGTGTCATTAGTATCTTTGGATACTTCTATCATATCTGATACAATATCTTCAACATTTTTACCTGCAAGACTTGGAAGTTCATCAAATACCACATTAACAGATTCTTGCATTGTATCAGTTCTCAAGTTATAGATTCTATGCCTTGCTATTCTTAGAATATCCTAAGAAAAATTATTTATCACTCTTTGAATCAAACTTATGCAATTGATCTCTATCATTCAAAATGTAACAAACACAACCAAAAACATGAAAGTATTTCAAATTTGGTTTCTTGTTATTCAGAATCTCATAGGGAGTACAATTACTACCAGAACGAATATGGACTCTATTCACAATGTGACAAGCAGTGTTTAAAGCTTCAGCCCAGAATTTCTTAGAAAGACTTTTTGAGGTTATCATAACTCTTGTCATTTCTTGCAAAGTTCTATTCTTTCTTTCAACAATCCCATTTTGTTGAAGAGTTTTAGGTGAAGAAAACTCTTGCAAAATACCTTTCTTTTCACAAAAATCAGTAAATAAACTGTTTTCAAATTCTCTTCCATGATTAGATCTTATCCTACTGATCTTTAAACATAAAACAATTTTAAACCTTTTGTAAAGAATTTTAAACTCAGAAAAGGTATTAGATTTTTCTTTCAGGAATATAACCCAAGTATATCTAGAAAAATCATCTACAAGAACATAAGAATACCTCTTTCCACCTAAGCTTTCTGTTTCCATAGGACCCATTAGATCCATATGAATCAACTCACAACACCTGTTTGTTGTACATGCTGACAACATTTGATGTGTTGTCCTTACTTGCTTACCTTTCTGGCATGGTCCACAGAATTTTCCTTTTTCAAAGTTAAGATCAGGTAAACTAACAACATCACCTAGTCTATGCAATTTCTGAATACTTCTGTAATTAGCATGACCAAGTTTTTTATGCCATAAAATAATGTCATCTGCTTTAGCACTTTTACAAGTATGGTTTGAACCAACCAAATAGGAATTATCAGCAGATCTATTGCCAGTCATTAAGCATTCATCATTCTTATCAAACACATAGCATGAATTCTTGTCAAATTTCACATGTAAATCATCATCACATAACTGACTAATACTAATCAGATTAGCAAGTAAACCTTTTACATGTAACACATTTGTCAACTTTGGAAAACCAGGAACATTCAAGGTTCCTTTACCAACAACTTTACCTTTTGAACCACCACCATAGGTAACATGACCACCATCACAAGATGTATAATTAGACAAATGATTAACTTGACCAGTCATGTGTCTAGAACAACCACTATCAAAGTACCAAGATCCAGGAACACATGTTTTCAAAGACATGTTCTTATGAATCCACTTTTTAGTGTTGTTAACATGTTTTATAGGGTGTTCAATTTTATTAGGTAAAACAATTCCAGCTTTTAAATATCTTCTTAACTTAGAACAGTATGGACGAATGTGACCTACTCCAGCACAATAAAAACAGACATACTCTTCAAATAATCCAGCAGATTTCTTTTGTTTAAGACTTAAAGGTTTTGTCAAACAAGTTCCTTCCTTTACAAAAGAAATATGTTTAAAGGATATTGGAGTATCTTCAGTAGTTTTCTCAAAACCACGACCAGCATTACTTGATCTTCCAATCATTAAAGCATCATTCAATTCAGCAGTGCTTGTAGAAAACTTTTTAAAATTTAGAGTAGTACACTTAAGTTCATTTTTCAAAGAAGAAATTTTCACATCTTTTTTAGTTAAGAGAACTTCAAGTTTCAAAAGATTCTCTTTCAAATATGAATTTTCTAAAGATAAGGAACTTAACACCTGTTTTTGAGTTTCTAAATCAGTTTTAAACTTCAGATATTCCGAGTTACATTCAGCAGAATTTGAAGTTTCAGTGTTGGGAGATGAATTTAAATAAAGATTTTGATTAGATCCCAAAACCCTTAGTATGATGTGTTCAGGATATCTTGGTAGTATAGGATCAGGATCAGGTTTCAATAGAAATTAGAACTCAGGATTATCTGCATCATGTATAGTCAGCAGATATAGATCATGGAGAAATATGTTTCTCATCATAGTAGAAGACTCAGAAGATTCCGAACACTCAGAAGACCCTGAAGACTCAGAAGAATCCTGAAGAGCGAAGAAATCCTGAAAGACTGAAGATCCTGAAGACTATTTGTGTACTGAACAAAAAGGACCCTGAACCACTATCTTAAATGAAATAGTGATTATGATCATTCCTAGTACAAACAAACAGAATGTTAGACATTTGTGGACATTAAGGAACATATCAGCTCAGAAAGGTCAACCTAAATAAAGTCATTTATTTGTCTCTGCTCAAAGGAAGACTTCGACCAATGAGGAGGCAACATCAACATACTTTACTGACACTGAAAGCGACATCTCACTGAAGAAATGTCAGGTCTGATATCTTCCAGTTCATAGAAGTTGGTGATTGGCTACATGGCTGCATATTTCCTAAAACATGCAAGGGTATGTTCAAACCCTAAAAATAGTCGTTCATAAATAACCAGAAGAGGAAACTCTTGATACTATCTCTTCCAACGGATAGTTTTTCAAAGAGTGACCATTGGAGAAGTTGCCTATAAATACCAGTGACCTCCACCATTGCAAGGTCACGGAAAATCAAAGCAACTCCAGAGCTCATTCGTATTCTTGCAAATTGAAGCACTCGAAAAACCTAAGATTTCCCAAGTGTTTCACATTGAAGAGAGCTCATTTACTAAG
This sequence comes from Stenogyne calaminthoides, assembly GCA_037126765.1. Lineage (NCBI taxonomy): Eukaryota > Viridiplantae > Streptophyta > Magnoliopsida > Lamiales > Lamiaceae > Stenogyne > Stenogyne calaminthoides. The sequence goes on from JBBCBC010000011.1 coordinate 16,234,588, forward strand.
CCTAGAATTGTTACATATCCAAAGCTTAGTAGAGATATCCTAGCCTTTGCATTTGTTCTTATTGTCAAAGGATATCTCACCCTAGTTGGAAACCAACCCAACCCAAACCCTTTTATTAGGTAGTTTGAGTGTGTGTGTGATTGTTGGTGAGAAAGAGTTGTAAAGAGTAAGTAAGCTGCAGTTGAGTCAGCCAGAAAGCTCTAGAGAAGAAGTGAGTAAGTTGTTTCAGACAGTCAGAAAGCTTGTGTGTGTTGAGTTAGTAAGCTGCAGTAGTCAGCCAGAAAACTCAAGGTAGAAAAGTTAGTAAGCTGCTGTATTCAGCCTGAAAGCTTTAGGTGATAGTGTGTTAAGGAATTTCTCTGAAGATCAGAGAGAGTGGATGTAGGAGCTTTGTCTCTGAATCACTATAATTTGCTGTGTTGTTTGCTTTCTGTTTTGTATTTTATCTGTTGCATATTTTCACTGAAAGCATACTGATTTTCCTGATATTCAGTTGGAAATAATCCACTGAACTTGCATCAAACTTGATCACAGCCTTAACCACTGTTTTATTAAGGAAGAGATTTTCAGCAAGATAAAACGAGTATAAACTTAGGGCCAACCCATTCCGCACTCTTGATTAGCTAGAACAGATAGTTACCAAACTGAATCAACTCTATTTGAGTATTTAGTAAGATAATTATCTGATCCAAGCTTCTCAGGATCTCTGATAAAACTCAGGATCAGTTGGGCTAATCTGAAGCTTCTGAAAGCTGCTCAGGATCACTGTCTCAGTAGACTTTGACTCAGGGCAATTTGTGCTTCTCAGGGCAAAATTCTCGGGACATCATGACCCTTCTGATCTCAGTAAAAAAAAAGTTTTTAAAAAATCACTGAACACGTGTATTCCCCCCATACACGTGTAAGACTCGTTGCACCGGGACCAACAAGTGGTATCAGAGCAGTGGTTCATTTTGACCACTTGCTTTGGTAGCTATAGTCTTATTAGCTAAAAGACTTTTGTGGTCTACTGAATAGATCTTACTGCTGATATTTTACAAGGCTCATTCATCATGCCTTCTAAGAAACTTCATATGTTCTTTGTTGAGAGCTATGACCTATGGAGATTGAGAATGCAGGCACACCTGTATTCTAAACATGAAAGAATGTGGAGAGTGGTTTCTCAAGGACCATTTAAGTACACTGTTGTGAATCCTAGAATCACTGATGCTGAGAGAGATGATTCCAGAGATGAATTTCCTAAACCTGATAACCAACTTACTCCTGATGAGAGAAAGTTAGTAAACTTAGACTATATTACTAAAGATACTCTATATATCACTATTGATGATGGCGTTATGGGAATGATTTCTCACTGTGAAAATGCTAAAGAAATATGGGACACACTTGCTATCATGTGTCAAAGCACATATCATATTAAAGAGAACAAACTGTCTGTTGCCATTGCAAAGTTTGACAGCTTTGAAATGGAAGATGGTGAATCCATTGACAAATTGGAAGTCAGATTCACTAGCATCATGAATAAACTGAATGCACTTGGGAAAAGACAACCACAAAGAGAAGTGGCACTGAAAATTCTTAGAGGATTGTCTAAGAAATGGGATATACATGCTGTGGTGATTGAAAACACCAAGAATATTGACTTTATGCCATACCAACAAGTTTTCTCTGAACTGAAAGCTTATGAGTTTGTGATTGATAAGAAAACCAAGAAATCTGATAGCAAAGATGAATCTTCATCTAGCAGGAATGTGGCCTTCAAAGCCAACGAGAAATCCTGTAAAGCTAAAGAGTCTGATAACTCACTTGCCAAAAATCAGGATGAGCAAGAGGATAAGCTAGTACTGTTGGCAAGGAGGTTTGAAAGACTCAATAGCAGATATGGAAAATATAAGAAATACTATAAGAACAACAGGTACAGGAACAGGACTAACTCAGAAGCTGAGGACAAATCCACTGAGAAAAGGAAGGACCACAAAACTGAAGGATCCTCATCCAGAAAAAGGGACTCCAAGACCAAGGAGGAAAGTGATCAGGATGATGATGCCAACAGATGCTATAACTGCCAGAAGAAAGGTCATTTCCAGTATGATTGTCCTGAGCTGAGTGCCAAAGAAAGAAAGGAGAGATAAACCAAGAGAGACAGAAAGATCTCTAGCAAGAAGGCAATGATTGCTGAAAAAGAAGAAGAACAATCTGAAAAAGAATCCAGTTCTTCAGAAGAGATATTCTCAGATAGTGACAGTGATGATGTCTGCCTTGTTGCTATTGAGGAGGTAAATTCTTCTATCTCTGTTCTTGCTCATACACAAGCACCTGAGTTATCAAGTTCATTTGTAACCAGTAATTTTGACATGATGGATTCTTTTGAGAATCTTATGAAAGACTATTCTGTGTTACAAGAACTGCTCATAAAACTCAAGAGCAGAATAAGGAACTGACTGCTGAAAATCTGAGGTGGAAAGACTCTAATACTGCTGAGATCACTTCTCAATTAATGGGAACTACTGATGAACTGGATGTTCTGAAAGTACAACTCTCAGAATAGGAGAAAGTGATAGAGACCCTGAATGGAAAATTAGAGAAATCCACTGAGGAAAATCAGCTTATCAGGACTGAATTCAATGACCTCTTTGAGAAACATGAAACTTTAAAGAAAAGTGAAGATATTGTGCGGAGAAAGCTAGCTCTATTGAATTCTGCATCTAAAGCAATAGATGAAATTCAAAGTTATCAAAGACCTGCAACTATAAAGGCTGGATTGGGATATAATCCAAGGGGAACCTCACAAGGTCTTCTAAATGCTGCTTCTTCTAGTATCACTAAGATTGTCTTTGTTAAACCGGTGGTATGTACTAATCTTCTTACTGAAGAACAACCCCATGTTTTAGACAATGGTAAAGGACCTATGGTTTCAGAGAACCTGAAGGTTCAGGTAAGAAAGCTCAAACCTCAGGAAAATACTAGAAAACCTGAACACTCAGTAGGAAATCCTCAGGCCAGTACTTCGAAGCCTCAGGCTAAGAATACCAACCTGAAGAAATGTGCACTGAACCATCAGAGGAATCTTCAGAAGATAAACACTCAGCAGAGATATTCTCAACTGAAGAGACCAAGTCCCCAGGTTACTGAAAGACCACAATTTCAGTACAGGCAACCTAAACCCCACTTGCCTAAGGGTAAAGGTTTCCTGAACCCAAGTCAGCAGAGACATAGACCAGCTGCACCAAGGCTAAAGCACTGGAACAAGAGGCCTGAACCCAAGAAAAACTCTAAGGCTCATGTTCATGCTAAGGCTGGCACTCATACACATGGTACTGCCATGGCACCTAGGGTGGTGAATGTGTATGTAGATGTTTATGGGAGACAAATCAACCACTCTAAAGTAATTAGAGTTATCAGGCAGATTTGGGTTCCAAAAGGTACAGCTAACCTGGTAGGACCCTACACCAAATGGGTACCTAAGGCCTGATCTGTTTTTCAGGTGAAGGAAAGGGCACAGAGCTGATAGAAGACAACATAGTCCTGATAGGTGGAAGTGAAGTAGCTCCTGCTGCATGGTATCTGGGCAGTGGATGCTCAAGGCACATGACAGGATATAAACATTTACTCACTAACTATGTTGAGCAAAAAGGCCCTCAGATTACTTTTGGAGATAATTCCAAAGGACAGACTGAAGGATATGGAACTCTTGAAGTTGATTATGTTCATATCCATGGTGTTTCATATGTTTCTGGTTTAAAGCAAAATTTGCTTTCAATCAGTCAATTCTGTGACAAAGGATTCAGTGTTGAGTTCTCAAAGAACATATGTTATGTGAAAGATAATGCTTCACAACAAATATTACTAACTGGTACTAGAAAAGGGAATGTGTATCTTGCTGATTGGAGATCAACTCCTAAAGATACATGTTTAGTTGCAAAAAGTTCTACTGATACCAGTTGGTTGTGGCACAAAAGACTAAATCACTTAAACTTCAAAACCCTGAACAAACTTGCAAGATTAACACTTGTAAGGGGGTTACCTAGTGAAGTGTTCAGTAAAGATCATATATGTGATGCTTGTCAGAAAGGAAAACAAATCAGAGCATCATTCAAAAGTAAAGTAGAAGTTTCTACTGACAGAATACTTCAACTGTTACATATGGATCTCTTTGGTCCAGTAACACCTGTGAGCACAAATGGCAGGAAATATACACTTGTGGTAGTTGATGACTACTCTAGATACACGTGGGTCATATTCTTACTAAGTAAGACAGAGACTCGCACAAAAATCGCCTTAACTCTTTGAAAAAGACTTAAGATGAAAAGAACCTAAGTGTGGTCAAAATCAGATTAGATAAAGGCACTGAATTTATCAACCATATTATATCTGATTATTGTGCAGCAAATGGAATAGCTCATTAAACATCAGCTGCAAGGACCCCACAACAAAATGGTGTTGCTGAAAGAAGAAATAGGACTCGAAAAGAAGGCAAGAACAATGATTCTTTCAAGTTGATATACCTAAGAGATTTTGGGTCTGAATCTATCAACACCGCATGCTACTCTCGGAAATGCATCCATCTTGACAAAGAATCAAGGAAAAACACCTTATGAGCTGTGGAATGAAAGGAAGCCTCTTGTTTCTTTCTTTCGTGTGTTTGGTTGCAAGTGTTTCGTACACAATAATGGTAAAGATCAGTTGAAAACTTTTGATAGCAAAGCTGATGAAGGGATATTCTTAGGATATTCTGAAGTCAGTAAAGCCTTCAGAGTTTACAACTGTAGGACTCTTATTGTGGAAGAAACACCTCATGTTGTTTTTTATGAATCTACTTGTGTTCAGAAGAAACAGGAACATGATTCAGGAGATCTGGCCAAGAGAATCACCAAACTTAGCCTGAAGAAGAATGACAAAGCATCCTCTAAGCCTGAGAAAAAGAAGTCAATCACTTTCTATGAATTGAGTGAATAAGACTCAGACAAAGAAGCTCAGGATGGAAATACTCAGGATGGTGAGACTCAGGATGGAAATACTCAGGATGGTGAGACTCAGGATGAAAATTCGCCGCTGAAAGAAAGCCAACACACCTGAAGTCGACCAATCAACACATACCGCCGGACTCAGGTATGTAATGCCGATGAAGATGTGGTCACAGCTGAGGCAAACTTTGAATCTATCAACCAAGGGGGAACAAATGTCACTGACAATGTTCTGAATGGAATTTCCCCTGAGGAAGATGATTCACTCTCTCCTTTTCTGTTGTTCCCTGAATTTAATGAACTGTCTGAACCTAACATTTCAAATGTTGAGGACACTACTGAAGGGGGAATATCCAGGAGAAGATGGTTGGATAGTCATCCTACAAGTCAAATTGTGGGTGATCTATCAGAAGGTGTTAGAACAAGAAAGTTCCATGGTGAAAGTGCTCTAATATGTTGTTTCCTATCTGAAAAGGAACCAACTGAGATTGAAGAAGCTCTCCAAGATTCATTCTGGATTACTGCTATGTAAGAAGAGCTGAATCAGTTCACAAGAAATGAAGTTTGGGAGCTAGTGGATAGACCTCAGAGGCACAATGTGATTGGAACCAAGTGGGTGTTCAAGAACAAGAGAGATAAAAACAACAACATTGTGAGAAACAAGGCAAGGCTAGTTGCACAAGGTTATTCCCAAGAAGAAGGCTTGGATTATGATGAAACCTTTGCACCTTTTGCAAGACTAGAAGCCATCAGATTGTTTCTTGCATATGCTGCCCACATGAAATTCACAGTCTATCAGATGGATGTGAAAAGTGAATTTCTGAATGGTGTGCTTCAAGAAGAGGTTTATGTGGAACAACCTCCTGGGCTCAAACATAATGACCAAGTTTACAGGCTCAGGAAAGCCTTGTATGGTCTTAAACAAGCACCCAGAGCATGGTATGATACACTCTCAATTTCTCACTGACCATGGTTTTACCAAAGGAACAGTTGATAGAACCTTGTTCAGGATAGAAGATGGGAAGGATATCTTACTAGTTCAGATTTATGTGGATGACATCATATTTGGTTCTCCAAATCATCAGATGTGTGAGAAGTTCTCAGCCCTGATGAAAGGAAAGTTTGAGATGTCTATGATGGGGGAGATGAATTTCTTTCTTGGACTTCAGGTGAAACAAACTAAGGAAGGAATTTTCATCAATCAAGCAAAATACACCAGAGATCTAATTGCTAAGGAATTTTCTTGGACTTCAGGTGAAACAAACTAAGGAAGGAATTCCTATGAATAATAACTACAAGATGGATCCTGATCCTGAAGGCAAACCAGTAAACCACACTTATTATAGAGGGATCATTGGATCACTGCTATATCTCACAGCAAGTAGGCCTGATATTACATTTGCTGTAGGAATATGTGCAAGATACCAAGCTAATCCTAAGGCTAGTCACATGGAGGCTGCCAAAAAGATTCTAAAATATCTTAAGGGCACTGTGAATAGAGGATTATGGTATCCAGCTGATGATAACCTTGAATTAACTGGCTATTCAGATGCTGATTATGGTGGATGTAGAATTGACAGGAAGTCTACTACAGGAACTTGTCAATTTCTTGGAAGTAAACTGATATCATGGTTTTCAAAGAAACAGACCTCAGTAGCAACCAGTACTACTGAAGCTGAATACATGGCTGCAGGAAGCTGTTGTGCACAGATTCTTTGGCTCAGACAACAATTGAGGGATTATAAAGTTGTAGCCAATGAAGTACCTATATTTTGTGACAACAATAGTGCAATTGCTATTACACAAAATCCGGTATTGCACACTAGATGTAAGCATGTTGATATCAGACACCACTTCATCAGAGATCATGTTGAAAAGAAGGATATCAGAATGGAGAAAATTCATACTGATAAACAGAGAGCTGACATCTTGACTAAACCTTTAGCTGAGTCAAGATTTCAGGAACTATCAGTTGAATTAGGTATGTTGGATCCAGATGAATGAATTTTCATTGAAGGGAGAAGTCCTTCAGGGGCATGTAGTTATTCAGAAGGAATAACTCAGGATAAAATTCTCTCAGGATGGAAACTGAGACTCAGGACAAATTTTGTCAGGATCAGTATTCAATAAGGTTTATATATTCAAATAATCCTGAAGTTATATTGATACATGCATTAAATTCAGTGGCATTTATTACACAAGGGATTACTCAGTAATCATTTGAAATAAATGACAAAAGGCCTGAACTTTTAAAGCGGGAATGTCTTTTACTGAAAAAGACGAACAGTCATCTCGATTTCCGTGAAAACAACCATTCGTTTATTTCTCACATTTAAACGATCCGAATTCTCAAATCCTTAAACCTTCAAAATCTTCAAATCACTCATTTACCCTACCAAGAAAATCATCTCGCAATGGAGTTTCCAAGTTACTCCATGATTAAGAATCTCACCGAGACAGAGAAACCTTATTTCGAACATGTGGTGGCAATGTTCGACAATAAAGTGACCACGGTAGAGGAAGAAGCTCTTAATATGCTTCGGATGGCCCGCTTATCACATCTGGTAAGCAATATGCCAGAGTTGGAGTTTGCACAAGAGGTGCTACAGTTTGTGGTCAATCTACGTGAGGGAGAACAAGGTAGACTAGTGTCGCAGTTGAGCTTCGGCACTTATGTATAGTCCAGGGCAGAGGTGGTTCGCACTAATGAGGTATCTCTATCTCTAGACGACATAAATGCGGTTTATGAATTAAATGATAGAGGAGAAGATCCTGCTCAATACATGGTTGGACGTGAGCAAGAAATTTTGGACAGATTTGCAGAGACCAAGGCAGAGTTGAAAGGTGCTTTGCACAAACGGTGTTTGAAACCCAAATATCGGGTTTTAATTGACATTGTTGCAAAGTGCTTGATGAGCACTTCGGGAAGTCTAGAGCAGGTGAGCAGGAACAAGCTAAGGCTCATGGCTACGATAGAGGATTCACCCTCTATAGACTTCAACTGGCTAAATTCCTGGTGGAATGCATCCTTCATCAGAATCAGAAGCTGAAGTATGCCAAAGGGGCATTCACCAAGAATGGGAAAATTTTGTTTGGGACTAAGATCAGTTATTTGATCGAAACTCTATCCCGGGAAGAAATGTTTTTGATGGGCGGTGTCGAGTTTTCAAGAACCCACATCATGTTCAGGAAGCCCAAAGACCAGAAGAAGAAGGCAATAAGCCAGAGCTCGTTGGTTCAGGAGGAACCTGAGGATCAGGACGATTCTAGTTCTGATCAGGATGATGTTGTGATTGTTGAGGTTGTCCAGAAACCCGTCAGGACAACATCAGTAAAACATCCTGAGGTTTTAGGACAGGAAGAAAGGAAGAAGAAATCCCTTGATTTACTGAGGGTAAAGAGGGAAACAGGAGAGAAGCTGAAGACAAAGGCATTGGCTCCTCAGAAAAGAAAAAGGCTTCAGATTATAGCCGAGAAAGAGGCCAGTGAAGTTGAAGAAATTCATACTAAGGCTCAGCAAGGGATAAATCTCCACTACAGATGCTTGCTCAAGTGGTGAAGAACGTTCAGGAGCAGGACACTGAAGAAAATGTATTCTCAGAGGTACTTGAAACTTCCCTGAGCACTGATAAAATATCTCAGGAGATTTTCAAGGGACCTCAGGAGCAGACAGAATCTCAGGATCTGCTGAGTTTAGATACTCTCCTGAAAGAACCCTTCCTTGATCCTTCAGCGCTACAACTCATCCAATCAGAGCCTGATGTTCCCGAGAGTCCTGAATTGAAGAAGGGCGAAGCAGAAGAAACTGAATGGTGAAGCAAGGGGGAATGGTTCATCCTGGACAGATACCCTGAGCTGAACGCATATCCTGACCTTCAGGATCATTCCTTCAGGCTCAGAACAACGGTCTATATCCTGAACCAGACACTCCCGGAGATGCTGAACATAGCCTCCTTCAGAGGAGAGGATTGGTGGAGTGCTGAGACTGCTGCTTTGACAGAGTTCTCCGGTTTCAGGAAGACCAAGCTTAGGATGAAAGTTGCTGATTTTGATGAGCTTGTGAAAAGAAAGGTGGCTGAGAAGAGGAATGCTGAGGCTGGTGAATCCAGTTCTCATAATCAGGAAAGAGAAGGGGATCAGGGAGGAGAAGGAGGAAAAGAAGCTGAACAGGAGAAACAAGTTGAGAGAAAAATAGAGAAAGAAATTCAAGCTGAACAGCCTGATGTCAGACAACCTCAGACTGAAGTTAGCACTCTTCAGGTACCTTTTGGCACTATTGTACATTATGCCGAAGTTACTGAAGTACCTAGCTTTAAATCTGATGTTTATGATATGTAGACTGAGGCTCATTTGGAGCACCCAGCTCAGATGGAGACTGCTGTACAAACTCCAGTGATTGACTTAACTCCAATCCTGGATGGGTTGAAGAAGATAGAGCCAGTCTTAAAGAAGATGACTCAGATGGAGGACACATTGGCAAGTCAATCTCAAAAGTTGGAAAATCTGAGCTCATCATCTGATATGCTGCAAATTCAAACTACACTCTCAGATAAGATGACTAGACTTGATGAGAAAATTGATGGAGTAAGGACAGAGCTCAATGCAAACATGGAGCAGAGGTACCAGGACAAAACTGCATATCTTGAGGCCAAGCTGGTTGAGAAGAATGAACAACTAATTAAATCAGCTGTTGAGGAAATGAGCACTCTGCTCATGACCAAGATGACAGAGATGATGCACGATTCCTTCTCAACACAGTTTGCTCCACTTTCAGAAGAATTTTCAATGGCCAAGAACTACATGATGAGGCTGGAAGATGAGCATGATCAGCTGGTTGGGGAAGTGCGCAGTTTAGGCAAAGAACAGTACTATATGGATACTGCATTGTCCCAACTTCTCCCAAAGTATGATGTCAAAAAGGGGGAAAGACCAAGTTCAAAAGGACAATTGGATAAGTTGTTGGCACAGACCTTGGAGAAGAAGGCCCAAAAAGAAGTTGAAGCAAAGAAAATCTTGGATGCTCTGAGTGAGATTGAAGCCACTGAGAAACTGAAGTTCAAAGAAGTTGAAAAACCTGGCCTCACTCAGACATCAGAACAGATTGCTCAGGAAATATTAGAAGAGAAAATGATTGAAAGGAGGAGGATTGAAACAAGCAAGGCTGGTGAAACCCAGGCTAGACCAGAAAAGAGGAAGACTGTAGCCTTCGTTGAGCCAAAGAAGAAGAAGAGAGCAAAGGTAACAAAGCCTATTCAAAGGAAGCTTGTGGTTGATTTTGATGAATCTGAGGAAGAACCTGAGGAAGCTGAGCCTGATACACAACCAGAGACCTTCGATACAAAGAAGACTCTGAAAGCCCTGCAAATTGAAAAGGAGAAAAGAACTGCTGCTTCAGTATATGGTGCTCCATTGATTAAGAAGAAAAAGGAAGAAGATCAGAACAGGAGGGGTGTATTCAGAAAATTCATTGGCAAGAGGAGAGGCACTGAGAAAACTCAGAAATGGCCGCACATTGACAAGTGGATGCCTATCCAAATCAATGATGCATGGGAAGAGATAAAGAACCTTCTGGTTCTACTACGAAATTATGAGGGAATGGAGAGGGAGCAGCTCAGACAAGAATGAGGCAATCATTGAATATCTACTGACATTCTATCCTGAGTATCTGCAAAAATGGATCAACTTGGAAGATAAGAGCAATACTCAAATTGTAGCTCTAGGGCCATACATGTACCCAGCTCCAAGGTTTGAGAATGGCTATGTAAATGAGGATGTCATCTCTCAAGAAATTGCTCAGTATGCCCTCCAGCTAGGTCTGACAGGAAGCAACCCAGAGATCATCAAGGAAATGGATGAATTGAAGAAAAGATACTTTGGGATGTTCAACCTTGAAGTCCCTGAAGATGAGATTGAAGAAGATTGAAGATTAGACATCCTTTTGCTATGTATCTATCTTTTATGATTTTCATTATACAATGTAATTCTCATCTTTCATCAATGAAAAGTTTATCTTTTGTGATTGAATAAGATAATATCTCATTATCTTTCTACATATTCTTACTTATCTGATATGCCATTTGAATGTAATAGATAACTGAAACCTGAGTGATAGGTTAAGTTTTTTAATGCAACAAGATGGTTTTGGCATCATCAAAAAGGGGGAAATTGTTGGGAGATGAATTTAAATAAAAATTTTGATTAGATCCCAAAACCCCTGAGTATAACGTGTTCATGATATCTTGGTAGTATAGGATCAGGATCATATTTTAATAGAAATTAGGACTCAGGATTATCTGCATCATGTATAGTCAGCAGATATAGATCAGGGAGAAATATGTTTCTCATCATATTAGAAGACTCAGAAGACTCAAACACTCGAGAAGACCACGAAGATTCAAAGACTCAAAGACTCAAGAATCTCAAGAGCGAAGAAATCTGAAAGATCAAGATCCTTTTGACTGCTTTGTGTCTTGAACAAAAAGGACCATGAACCACTATCTTAAATGAAATAGTGATTATGATCATTCCTAGTACAAACAAACAGAATGTTAGACATTTGTGGACATTAAGGAACATATCAGCTCAGAAAGGTCAACCTAAATAAAGTCGTTTGTTTGTCTCTGCTCAAAGGAAGACTTCGACCAATGAGGAGGCAACAATAACGTACTTTACTGACACTGAAAGCGACATCTCACTGAAAAAATGTCAGGTCTGATATCTTCCAGTTCACGGAAGTTGGTGATTGGCTACATGGCTGCATATTTCCTAAAACATGCAAGGGTATGTTCAAACCCTAAAAATACCCGTTCATAAATAATCAGAAGAGGAAACTCTTGATACTATCTCTTCCAACAGATAGTTTTTCAAAGAGTGACCATTGGAGAAGTTGCCTATAAATACCAGTGACCTGCACCATTGCAGGGTCACGGGAAATCAAAGCAACTCCAGAGCTCATTCGTATTCTTGCAAATTGAAGCACTCGAAAATCCTAAGATTTCCCAAGTGTTTCACATTGAAGAGAGCTCATTTACTAAGCCTAGAATTGTTACATATCCAAAGCTTAGTATAGATATCCTAGCCTTTGCATTTGTTCTTATTGTCAAATGATATCTCACCCTAGTTGGAAACCAACCCAACCCAAACCCTTTTATTAGGTAGTTTGAGTGTGTGTGTGTGTGATTGTTGGTGAGAAAGAGTTATAAAGAGTAAGTAAGTTGCAGTTGAGTCAGCCAGAAAGCTCTAGAGAAGAAGTGAGTAAGCTGTTTCAGACAGTCAGAAAGCTTGTGTGTGTTGAGTTAGTAAGCTGCAGTAGTCAGCCAGAAAACTCAAGGTAGAAAAATTAGTAAGCTGTTGTGTTCAGCCTGAAAGCTTTAGGTGATAGTGTGTTAAGGAATTTCTCTGAAGATCAGAGAGAGTGGATGTAGGAGCTTTGTCTCTGAACCACTATAATTTGATGTGTTGTTTGCTTTCTGTTTTGCATTTTATGTGTTGCATATTTTCACTGAAAGCATACTGATTTTCCTGATATTCAGTTGGAAACAATCCACTGAACTTTCATCAAACTTGATCATAGCCTTAACCACTGTTTTACTAAGGAAGATATTTTTAGCAAGCTAAAACGAGTATAAACTTAGGGCCAACCCATTTTGCACTCTTGATTAGCTAGAACAGATAGTTACCAAACTGAATCAACTCTATCAGAGTATTCAGTAAGATAATTATCTGATCCAAACTTCTCAGGATCTCTGATAAAACTCAGGATCAGTTGGGCTAATCTGAAGCTTCTGAAAGCTTCTCAGGATCACTGTCTCAGTAGACTTTAACTCAGGGCAATTTGTGCTTCTCAGGGCAAAATTCTCAGGACATCCCGACCCTTCTGATCTCAGTAAAGAAATTTTTTTAAACAAATCACTGAACACGTGTATTCTCCCCCATACACGTGTAAGACTCGTTGCACCGGGACCAACATTCAACATTCAGAATAGTTCCAGCAAAACAGTTAATCTCAGAATCATATTTACTGAATGTTGTTTCAGATGTTGTGTTAACATCTGAATCTGCTTCAGACCAATAATTATCGAGATCATCATCAAATGTATCATCATAAATTATTCTAGCAGACATAGCACTTAGTTCACATTTACCAGCATCATTCTCATCATCAGAATCATCACTTAAGGTAGCATTAAAGTTCATCTTTTTCCTAAGCATAGTATTAGCACATTCATTCGCATAATGACCATATCCAGAACATGCATCACATTTAACCTTTTTTCTGTACTCAGGATCATATTTGAACTTGTTATCCTTAGTAAATTGTCTAGGTAGATTGAAACTGGAAGACTAACTTGGAACAAACTTTTTATCAGAGGGTGATGTATTCTGATTATTTCTATCTCTTGGTTGAAAATTACTATTTGGTTTTCTGAACTTTCCTTTTAGAAAAGATTTGAATTGCTTAGTGATAAGAGCAAATTGTTCAGAAACATTTTCATCACATAAATCAGAAACATCATCATCAGAATCAACTTCAGTTACATAAGGATGTTTACCAACATTATCAGAAGTTTCTCCTCTAAAAGAAAGTACTTTCTTGTCTTTATCTTTCTCATGTTTATCATCATCTAACATATTTGAGTTAATCTCAAAAGTTTTCAAAATACTAATCAACTCATTTTGACTCAACAAATCAATGTTCTTAGCCTCTTCTATTGCACATACTTTAGCATCAAATCGTTTAGGAACAGTTCTAAGTATTTTATTAACTAACCGAGTGTTGGAAATTGGATCACCAAGTGAGTGTGACTCATTAGCAATCTCACTTATCATTTCATTGTATGATGAAATGATTTCATCATCTTTCATCCTCAAGTTTTCAAACTTGGTTCTCAACATTCGAAGTCTAGTCCTTCAAACACTTTCTGATCCTTCACAATGTTCCTGCAATATTTCTCATGCATCCTTAGAAGAAACACAGTTAGATATCAGTTTAAACATAGAAACATCAGTAGCAGTAAATATCGCATTAAGGGCTTTAGAATTGAAATTGGTCGACGTGCATTCATCATTGGACCAATCAATTTCCTTTTTGACTTGCGATTCTCCATCTTTATCATCAAATGTCTTTGGTGGATTCCAACCATATAACACACTACACCATGCTCTCTCATCTATATACTTAATGTACATGCGCATTTTAGGTTTCCAGTATGGGTAATTTGATCCATCCAAAATTGGAGGTTTTAAAGAAGGAGTCAGTGGATAATCCATTGCTAAAATACACTTCAAAACACAAGACCTTTAACTTAGTGTATCAAGTTTATGGCTCTGGCGCCAACTGACAGTGTGTGTACGTGTATTTTCAGAGTGTTGTTGAAAATGTTATGCAACATGTAGAACAACATATGACATCGGAAGTATAAAAACGCAGTGCAAAGAATTTCAAAATTTTGTATAATCTGTAATCCAGACTATACGAACCTCATGATTAAAAACATCACTATAACAAGTAGTGAGATACACAAGAACCTCTTACAAGATCCTAAAAGGTGTAGTGAAAAACCACACACCAAAAATCAATATATTCAATCATGTAACTAGTGATATTATTCCACCTAAAACTTGATCTAATAAGATAAAATCAATACTGATAGGAGAGATTGTATTCCCTCGACCAGTACAAATAGAATAACAACGACCCTCACACTCCTACTGGTTACAAACACTCTAGGTTATACTTTCAGTTGTGTCTCGGATGTTACTCTCTAAAGTTTGGAGTAGAGCAAATGGTATTTCACTTTTCCTCAAACTTGAATGTTGACCAATGCAGTGTTGTAGGTCCTGAAAGAGTTTCGTGAGGGCAGAAGTCTAGAGGGGAGGGGTGAATAGACTTCTGAAAACTTTTTCGTGCAGATCAGGTGTGATTGCAGTTTGCCTGATCAGAGTGCAAGTGAACCAGTTTGAACTGATATCCAACTTACTGATCGCCTGAGGGAAGATCAGTTTGGTATCTATCAGTTTAGCTGATTGTGCGGAAGCTAGTTTATACCCGTGTGAAAAGCCAGTTTATAACAAATCAGATTCTGAAGCTGTTTTCAATCAGATGACTATGGAGTCAATCTGATCAGATCAGTAGCTTGGTGCTAGCTGATCCTAACTCAGAATATGTATGCAGATTTAATCAAGTTGTGTGCAATAGTGTAAAGCAGTTAATCAATCAGGTAAATGCACACAAGATTTATAGTGGTTCGGACAACCAGTCCTACGTCCACTCTTCCATATCACAAGGGGCACCAACTTAATCAACTGGACTTAGATCATTGTGTTAGTCCAACATATTACACCAACATATATTTATAGAGCTCTCACTCAACCGATCCCAGAAATCAGAACTAGAAACCCTAGTCTGAAATCTTGCTAAACAAACTTAACCTAACTTTGGGTTTTGGGTAAGATTTGTTGTTTGTTCCAACTTTGAAATCTATCCTGGTATTTAAGTAGCCTAACAGCTAGAGGATAAGATTTCTGTGCTAAGAACTATGGGATGAACACTTAGAAAAATTAGTCTTCAAGGTTGTGTTCTTCGTGCGGAAATTTGGCTATAGTATGAGCTTCTTGATAATTTCCGTCCTTCACTCTGAAGAGGAATCCCATATTTATAGACCCCGAAATCAAAGAGCCGTTGGAGAACAATTTGAATTTCCGGCTATATTTGGTAGATATGTAGGATTTGATGTGACGTGCTTCAGGGACGGCATGGCCAAAAGCATGGATAGTTGTCTTTTATAGCAGTTTAACCAAGCAGCACCAAATCCTGTATTGTCGGCTCCGTTCATACGTGTCTTGTTCTTATTGGTTGACAAAAACACTTTTCAGTGTTTGTTCTACCAACTAAAGTTGACATTCTTCTTGTTCAGATCAACAACGTATGACTTGGTGAAACATCAATTACCACCTGGTGTGAGCTGACCTGATCAGTTACAACTGATCAGTCTACCTGATTGAGTCTTGTGGTGCCAGTTGTCTTAGCTCAACTAGCAGACTCGACTGATGTAGGTCTTGTGGTCTGATCTTCTGGTAGTCATCTGATCTTCAGGTCTTCTTAATTTGAGCTTCATGATTTCACTCTGATCATCTGACTTTATCAGATCGTCTGATCTTCTGTCTTTCTCTTGCCTTCTGGTCTTCTGACTTCAGCTGATCTTTTGTTCTCAGCTGGTCTTTAGATCTGACCTATACATATTGATTTCCCCCTCAATATGTGACCTATCTTATACATTAGTTGTTCTATACAATAAGTATCAACCGGTCATCTTATAACCGGTATTTAAAAACATCGATCGGTAATGTCCCGACGGTCCTGATCTACGTGTTTTGGAACTTTCATCAAAACTCTAAATTTCCCAACAATTTCCCCCTTTTGATGAAACCAAAACACTTGAGGAACCAACACAGTTGATAAATATAAAAAAAGAAAGAACACATAATCGAGGAGACAATGAGATTTTGTCTTAGGATCGAAAAAAAAATAAACTTTTCATTCAAAGCAGATTTATCGATTCGGAAGTTACATCGTAAAAGTTTGAGTTTAAATTCAAATGATCCCAAATCTTTTCCGATCTTTAATCTCTTGGCTTATATCCCTCGGCATTTCTCGTTGATCCCGAGAACGTTGAATATCCCGTATAGCTTCCATTTGACATCATTGATCTGCCGAGGATCGATTATGCGAGCTTTGTTCGGGATGTCAAAATAGAACCTTTGAAATGCCCGGTCATCAAATGAGCCATCTATCTTCTTGAGTAGTCCATCACGTCATACTCTTGACGAGATATTCTCACATTGATTATTCTCGCCTCATTTTCCAAATATTTCGAAAAATCGGGTGCTTGTTCTCCAACCAGTTGAGAAATTCGCGATCCGGTGATTCTTCTTGTGGCACTAGTCCGTAACAAATGCATCCGGGCCATTCACTTCGATCTTATTCCATTCCTTGAACCTATCGGCATGAGCAGCCCGATTTTGAAATGATTTCATCAACTCTTCTTTGTAATCGAGTTTCGCTTGATTTTTCAGCTCTGCCTTTCTTACGCCCTCGATCGTATTTTTTTTTTTTCTTACGCCTCTAATTTTTTTTTTTGCCCTTCTTTCTTCTTCACTAATACGAGCTTCTTGTCTGCTCCTTAGTCGGTTTCTCGGCCCGGTTCCTTATCGGTGCATGTCTGTCCTGCTACCAGTTTCTCGTGACTCTCTCTTAGTCTGAGTGGTCTGATGCGATTTTGATGTCCCAAAGACCCTTAACTTTCTTGCCTTTGACTTTTCTATCTTCCCGAAACTTCATTAGCAAACGTATCCGGATGGTCTAGTCTCTCGCCATAGATTCAACCTGTGCGAATCGGTTCTTACATTGTTACGATGAAGTCGGTTGGTTTCTCAACTCGTCCCTTTCCCTTTTTTGGTTTGATCAAAAAAGAGCATTGAGGTGGGAAGTCGAGATCCAAAGTCGACCGATATGGCCTTGTTAAGATCTTCAAATGATAAACCTTGAGCTTAAGTAGATAGATTTTGAATCTTTGAGATCGGCTTCAATCTTGGACAGATTCAACGGCGGTTGAGAGGGTAAGAATGAGTTTATCAAGTTTTTATTCACCATTTAAGCTTTTCAAAGACCATCGGAAGAGAAACTTGTTGTTGGTCAACTTTGGACTAGCTTGTCGTCAAGCCGTCTTTTTAAATTCAGCGGTCGGGTTAGTCACGGTTTGAGAGAACCCGATCTTTGATTGCTTCAATGGGAAATAGCCAATTCCCTTTGATCCGTTATTTCGTTGAGGCCAATCTGCTCTGATCGACTATTATTGTTTGCTAAGTTCATTAGCCAACACCCTCAATTCTTCTTCTTTCGGAAGATCTTTAAAACACGATCGATCTCCAGAAGTTGATCGGTGGTGATGTGTGTTGCGAGAATATTTTGCATCACCGATCATTTCCGATTGTTTGCACCTCCGGTGGCTGGTCATGAACTACTGACACCGGTTCCCACTATCATCGGCAACTCCCACATCCTTCATAGGATCATCCTCCCAGATCATCTTCCTTAGGAGTTTACGCAATGTGACCTCGATTCAACTTGTTCAATTATTCCCGACTTTACGTGGATCGAGCTTTGATAAACTTTAGCGCTTATTAGTTAATTGGTGATCCTACACGGCGTATTTCTTCATGTCGAAATCAAAATCTGCCCGAATGCATCGTGCACTCCATCCGCATTCGATAATGATCATGAAATCAAGAAGTTCTTCAAGCGGGAGATCTTTCCGTTGAGGATCTCCATTACTTAACTCCGGAATAACGAGGATGGGCTTACAACTCAAGGTCTGACTCATCAATTTAGCGTTTATGAACATTGACCATTTTCCGTGATGGTCTTGGATGATCTGGACTCGAGAATCAACCTTGTTCAAATCGACCCGGGTTCAAATTGATGAGATGTAGAGGGGTTACGGTGGCGTCTGAGTAGCCGGGATGTTGGTTGATTGGCTGAATCTGTAGGGTTCTTTATGGCAGAAAGTCTTCAATTACTGCCGATGGGTGATCTTCTTGGTTAGCAAAAAGGTGAACTTTCGGAGTTGTGCAGTAGGTGAAGAAGGAGAGATATGCTCGATAGCTTTAGAAGTCCGAGTGGTGAATTAAGCGAATTGGGGTGATGGAGATCTTTCATCCCTTGCTCCTCCTCTCGTTTGCTCTGGCGAGCTCTCTCAACTCAGCTTGCTGTCGATTTTTCCGATTTGATCTCGTGGGCGCATCGGTGATCCGGCGCTCCTTCTTCATCGACTCGTCTTCCGGAAAAAAAGAGTCATGGTGGTGCATTTTACTTTCTTTGGCCTCTTCCTCGAGCCTTTACCATTTCTCTTCTTCTTTTTTTGAGCATCGATTCTGCGTGGCGTGGTGCCTCCTTGTTCTTCCCTTTCTTAACCTTAGGGGAGGGGCGATATCATCATTTGTCGGCCCATAGATGGCGATTGTGGTTGAGAGAAAGGCCTTGTAGGACTTCATTCCGATCCCATTCAAAGGCATTGGGCATCTTGTCCTTCGAGAATGACTATGACCTTGTTGAGATTGTTGATTCTCTTCTTGAGATAGACTTGTCTCATTCATTAACTCAAACTTGTCATGTTCTTGGAGCGAAATAGCCTTGAAAACCATGCCAATTAATATTTTTTAGCTCCATCGATAATATCGGTCATACTATACATTTTGGCAATTTGTTAATCCATAAAATTTGAAAGAAATACCCATAATTATTTTTGACGGAATGTCAAACAATGTATTTGTATTTCCTTTTCAACATAGGCCTTGACAAAAGCCTCGGGTGCAGTGTTTATTAGCCTCTCTCCGAAGAGTTCACTTTTGATCGGTTCGTCTTCATTCTCCCACCTAGTGAAGCGGGGAGATTTTTCCTTTAAGCGGGTTGAACGATCGAGTTATATCAAAGATTTGTAAGTCCGATATCCTCTCCATTCTTGAAGAAAATCGGTTAGGTGTCGAGATTTTCCGTGTCCACCTTCAAATTCCTCAAGAATTCTAGTGCCTCATCTTTGCATTCTTTGGATTGTAGTGAGCAGCACAGTATTTTTCGAGATTGCACCTTCTCAGAATTTGTTCCACCTCCATTTATTCTGGATCCCGTGTAACACCAAACCTTACAAATTTGTCTTCAACAATTTTGGTTGCCAAATCCATATAGTTACATAATTTTGCCCAATCCGTGAGTAGCCATCTGCAACAAGATAGACTCGATTAAAATTTGTGCATAACTATAAAGATATCACATATTGATTATCAGACCTAGTAACCGATGGATACATACAGATACCAAGAGATGATAAGGCATAACACAGATAACATAAATAGACGTAATCTATATGATCAATGGATTTTAGGAAAGTAATTCATCAAATAACCGAAATTACCGAGTTACGCGCTTTTCGATTTTGAAATAGGTTGAACCGTAAAGAAACACTTTGAAGCTTGAAAGGTAATTGTGAGTTTGGCAGAGAATAAATCACAAGAATTTTGAGAAAAGTATTACGGTAGGGTTTTGATGAAGCTTATAAAGGAAGGAGGGAAAATCGAGACTAGAAGATCAAACGTTTGAAAATGATAAACGATCCAGTTTGAGCGGTTTTTGGTGCGTTATGGTCGGATATGCATGGCGATTGCCTTTTGGATTTAAAACACATTTAGTGGCATTTAATACATATACCCTACGTCCACATTAAATACTTTGCGGTATCGTCCACAAAAGTATGTGTCTGATACAAAGAAAGGTAAATATTATCGGATAATTTCGGATATTATGTCGGTCAATACCACTTGAAGTCTGTTTTGTACCACTTGTTGATCTTAGTTTTACGCTTAATCCTTATAATTTCCCAACTCGGGTTTAAGCTTTAACCGATCCGTTCCATTTTCGTCGATATTCCTTTTTTCTAATCTTTCCTGATCAGTTGAAGTTCCCCCTTCAATTGTTATCTCTGATTACTTATTGACTGATTTATCTGATTTGTTGAGGTATCATACTCAACCGATCTTCCTCATCGTCGATCGATCTCTTATTTAATCGATTTCGGTTGAACTAATCGATTCTTCTTAGACCAAGTCAATTCTTGGGATAAGTGTTCTGACAAAACTTAGTCTTGGAAAATCGGAGAGTCGTCTTGATTCCCTAAGTCGGCACGATTTGACATTAAATAATAATAGTCTGGATACTTTGGGATATCAATCGCCGTAAGCTTATCCAATCATCGATCGGCGTGTTTCCTACTCATCGTCGCTTGCGGTGCCATTTCTCTAAAAGGCTTTGAGAAATCAAATTTGCATTTGCACCCAAATAAATTGGACAATGATTTACACAACATAACCCATTCACCATACTTATCTTCTTTAAGTTTTGTAAACCATGTATTTCGGTGAACCCTTATTTTCGGTGAAACTTCCAGCAAAAACCTTTAACCATTTTCAAATGATTTCAGCTTCTCAAATCAACCCTGTGTGTCCCTTATTACTGCTTTCGTCATCATCGAAGATTACACATACAATTATTGCCAAGCTCCTCTACCACCGAGGCGGCGGATCTGCTATCGCAAATGAGAAGACACTTCTCCTAACCGTATGCACCTTGTGTGCCTATCGAGATGACGAAATTAGCATCAACAGACTCATTCTGATACAAAACATGAGTTTGGTATTCGATCTTGATCAGACAACAACTGATCATCGTATATCAAACTCAATATTTGCATGTAACACTTGTGGCCATGTGGTCTTTGCACCATATCTTTGGCACTTGTGTCCCATTTAACAGCTGGAGAGCCCATTGATTTTAGGACTAGGGGCTCTGGCTTAAAATCCTTCAATGCCGCTCTCTCCTCCTCCAAGCTTTGAGGGTGGCTTTAGGATTATTTCAAAGCCTCTCACACCCTTTTTAGGGTTGGGGGAAAATGGAACATCGAGGCTCTAAAATCTTTAAAAGCTCTCCCCCCCTTTCTAGGGTTAGGCTTAGGGTTTATGGTTTAGGGTTTATGTACTGACCTCCGGGTCCTTTTGTACTTGTAACTTGTAATGTAAATCTGACCTCCAGGTCTTTATTAAAGAAAAGTTCTATTATTTCATTGAAGCTTTAATCTTATGTAACTTGCTTGTTGAACATTAGCTTAATCGACTTACAAAGTATGAAACAACCAAACCGATCGATTCCTTTTAATTTGATAATCCTTTAATCGATCGGTTCCTTTAATCGATAATTCTTTCTCATATCATTTCCTTGATCGATCTTTCCGATCGGTTGAGATACCTAACTCAATCGATTCATCTTAACTCGTTAGTCTCTTAACCAATTTGGTTCTCGGAGATCGATCCACCAAACATTTACGTGCATTTTCTCCAAGATCCGAAGCCTAGCTCATTGCATAATTCTCTGAATCATCTCGACTAGTGGCTTGGTTAAAATATCGACTTTTACATTTTATCGATGGATCTTTTCCATTCGATATTCTTCTTTCAACATGATCTCTTATAAAATGGTGTCCGACATCCACATGCTTGCATCTTGTATGTAGAATAGGATTACGGTGATTGCAATAGCACTATTATCGCACGAGAATATAGGTACGTTAAATAGCTATAATGTTATAATCCTCACCTATTTGACTAAGCGAGAAGCGGTTTAGAACAGCAACTTCACGCAACCATATATTACTTCTTGATGATAGATGTCAATGGATGTCTGTACGCTTTTTGAAAACCAAGAGATCGGTTTTTACTACCTAAAAAGCCGACATGTACCGAGGTTGACTTCACAATGATTCGCAACCTCCATAATCAGAATCGAGAATACCCACTAAGTTTACATTATCATCGATGGGTAAAATAAAACCGAGGTTTATTGTCCCCTTCGGATACTTAAGAATCCCGCTTAGTCAGCCTCGGTGGCTTTGCATTGATCGATTGCTGAAATCGCACATACACCTCTTTTGCCAAAAGTGATATCTGTCTGTTTGGCGATCAAGTATAGTAAAGATCCAACGAGAGCCCTATATTATTTTACGATTAGTTTTTACGACCATTCTCATCTCGGATCCATCTTGAATCTAGTCATCATAGGAATTACGGCTTCCCTTACGGTTTTGAACTCAAACTTAGCCAACAAACTCCCTAGTGTACTTAAATGCATGGATGAATATCCCTTACATGCTTTTGCTTAACTTGTAGACCCGTAAAGTAATTCATTTGACCCATCATGGACATCTCGAACTTCCTTGCATCGAACATTTGAATTTATCACATAAACACTTGTTGGGAGATCCGAAGATGATGTCATCCACATAAATCAGAACCATCAGAATATCTTCTCCATCTTCTATTCTGAATAAGGTTTTGTCCACTATTCCTTTAGTGAAACCACTTTATCAAGAACCCGGAGAGTGTATCATACCAAGCTCGAGGAGCTTGTTTCAACCATAAAGAGCTTTTCTTAAACAAGACACACAGTCGCCTTTTTTCAAAGCCCGGAGGTTGTTCAACATAAACTTCCTCAGCTAGTACCCGCTTAAGAATGAACTCTTAACATCCATCTGATACACAATAAACCCTCTATGGGCGAAGATATGCGAAAAATTGACCGAATGGCTTCCAGACGAGCGACTGGTGCAAAGGTCTCATCATAATCAATTCCTTCTGATTGTGAATACCCCTTAGCAACAAGTCTTGCCTTATTTCTGGTTATGACATTATTCTCATCTCTCTTGTTCTTGAATACCCACTTTGTGCCAATCACATCTTGATGGGTTGAATGCGTCCACCGGTTTCAAACTGATTCCTTTCAAAACTGTTCGATTCTTCTTGCATGGCTAGAATCCAGTTTGCATCTTGTAGAGCTTCTTCTACTTTAGTTGGTTCCTTCAAAGATAGATAACAACAATACATGGCACTTTCACCAATCTGATGTCTAGTTTTGACTCTATCAGATGGGTCTCCAATGATCGAATCGGTTAGACGATGTTACCCAAGTCCTTCTTTTTCGATTTGCATCGGTTTGAGAACATCATCCTCTTCGATAGTAGTTCATTACTAGTGATTGGGAGTGGTGCAGAATTATGATCCACTTGACATGGACAAGTCTCAGCTGATGTTGGACTCATCATGTGTTGATGTCTGTCCGTAGGAACTTCAGTTGTTCCCCCTGAACAAGATGGTTCAGTTGATCTTTTGTCTCACCACATGCAAACCTTCATTAACAGGTTATGCGTACCTTAGGTCTCGATTAACTGGTGAATCAGCAAGATCAGATACGGAATATACACCGTGCGTGTTCTCGATCCTTTTCCTTGATACTTAGGCGATCCATTTTCTACGCATCAGTCTGCAGGTTGATGGATCTTTACTTTGTTACGAGGCGACTTTCTCTTGTTCAAAAGATGTCTCATCAAAGACCACATGAGGTGTTTCTTCCACAACTAGGGTTCGCCTGTTGTAAACCCCGAAGGCCTTGATGGATGAGAAATATCCCAAGAATATACCCTCATCGACTTGGCCTCAAAAGTTTTCAAGCGGCTCTTCCTATTGTTGTGTATGAAACATTGCACCCAAAAAATATGGAAGTAAAAACAAGGTTTTACGCCCTTCCACGATTCATAAGGGTGTTTTGTAGTGAGCCTTAGTCGAGAAGAACATCATTACGAGTGTGGCATCACGTATTGATGGCTTCGCCAAAGCGGCTTGGTGTTGCATGTTAAATTTAACATAGTCTTGGCGACTTCTTTGAGTGTTCTGTTTCTTAGATTACTCACACCATTACATTGTGGCGTTCTTGCGGTGATGTCTCATCTTTGTATACCAAACTTAGTGCAAAAAATCAATAATAAAAAGAATTCAAAATTATGTACCTTTATCGATCGATTTTTCACTATATCTTGACACCTTCTCATTACGTAATTTCTTGAGCAAATTTATCTTTGTTGTTGTCTCATTCTTCTTATACAAGAATACAACCCGGAGTAAACTTGGAATAATCATCCACGATTACGAGTGTATTTCGTCATTGAGGCCCCGGCGGTGTAACTGGTCCAAATAAGTCCATATGGAGTAGTTCAATACTCTGTTGGATCTTTGGTCGAGGATTCCCTTGAATGAGGCTTTAACTGTTTTCCCTTGACATGCGGCGGATGTCAGATCCTTAGAAAATACCTCATTCGGAAGACCCTCAACCAAAGACATCCTTGCTATCTTGTTAAGAGTTTTTAAAGTTCGGATGACTCGTTCTTTTTGTGCGAGCCAACTACTACCTTTTGAACTCTTAACAATCGAACATCATTTCTTAGACAAGCTGTTCCCAATCTGCTGTATAAATCGTATCTTTCCTTGAACGATTAACAAGATCTATTGAGTAGCTCGATTCTTGATAGTACTACGATCGATTGAGAACTCAACCGCTAATCCGTTATCACGAAATTGTGGAAATGATAACGATTATGCTTTAAACCTTGACATACGAGACTCCGATTTTTTGTACATCATCATTCTCTAAGGTTCCGAATCCTCTGGTAAAACCAAAGTTATCATCACCAAAGAGTACCGCGTGGGCCTTCTTGTTACGTGTAGAACTAAGGAGATGTTTGCTTCCCAATGTGCCTTGAGCATCCACTATCGATGTGCCCGATAGTTGCTTGTACACCTCTTTTTGTTGGCCAAACCCACGCGAACACTAATCAAATTAGGCTTTAGGTACCCTTTTGGATTGGGTCCCGAGGGGTTAGAGTTGGTTTTAGGGATCCATACAAAGCAGAACACTTCTATTATGTCGGATAGATCGAAGGCCTGATTTGTCTCCGTAAACATCTACATAATCATACATCTCTTCATATGAATTACGTCGGTATGATTATTTGTGCGAGCTTTAGTGGATCGAAGACTTGGGATTTTTCCTTCTTTGTTTGTCTTCTTTTAACCCGATGGGGCTCGGTCTAGTGACCCCTAGGTTTACGATTATAAGGGTAAATGCATTGCTACCATCAAAAGACTCATATCTTTTTTTTTTAGATAGATGGTCTTAGCGGTTTACCTTTTAAACTTGCTTGTTAGGCGGTGACCACGATTAGGTTCTGATTAGATTTTCCCTGAGAGGTTGTCTTTTCCGATACCTAATCTGGCGTCGAGTTGAGGTATTTTTAAGAACCGGGTTCTTTTGTTGATTCCTCGGTGATGTTTGTTCGATTAGGGACCATTTTGTTCCCTTTCGATTAGACACTTGTCTTACTTGTTCAAGAGTCTATTTCCCTTATTAGATACAAATTTTGCTTTATGTGTATCTATATCGAAACTCGTTTGATTACACTCTTTTTGAGTGAATTAGGCGGGGCTTTTGAGGATGTAGAAGGGTTTTCATACCCAATTCCGCTTCTTATTAGTTGTCGTTAAAAAAATAGTTGTTCATATCCCGAGCGGTTTTCAAAGATTTCGTGAAAACACCGTATTTTCTTCATAAACTATCCTCGATTAATTTGACTCTCATGTAGTCGGAAGAGTTCATCAAACTTGGCTTGTAAGATTTTAAAATCATCGACTTCTTTTTTATTGATAGTTAGTTGTTCCTTAATACACTTCTCCTGATCGAGAAGAGTTAACTTTTCGAACTTTTCGGTTCTTGATTTATCTTCTGAAATTACTTTTGATTTTAGTTGAAAATTGCTCTTGACATTTTTTCCTTAACAAGGCGATTATTTTCAATCCTTAGCTTATCGTTTTTCGGCTTCCACTATCGTATAAGTGTCTCTGCGTTAGAGAGATAATCAAACAATTGCTTTCGAATAGAGCTGCAAGTCAATCTCTCCGGCCGAGGTGTGCTAATCATAGGCGGTGTGGAAATGCCGAAAGAAGCGAGAAGGTTTTAGAGGTTACCTCAGTTGGTCTTATCATTAGACATGAGGCAGATGTCTTCATCGGATGAGAACATCGGATCATCGTGGTGATAGAAATCATCGGTAATTATTATCAGATAAAAGTCATCTACTGATGAGTAGCCAGAATCCTCAGAAGGCAGATAAGAATCATCGATCTCAGATGTATCAACAACCATGGCTTTTCTATCTCTGTATCTTTGTTATCGTCATTAAAACTTGTCTTCTCTTTCTTTTGGAGTCGGTCAAGAACGTCTGTGCTTGTAATGACTGGTTTCTCCACAGTTGAAACATGCTCACGATCCACGGAACTATTTGCGCGGTGGTCATTTAAATGCCTCAGAATCGCCGGGTGACTTACATCGATTGTAATCTGATTTCTTCTCTCGATTTGTTGTCTCTTCTTTCATCAGACCGATCATCTCTTTTCTTATCTTCTCTACGATCTTTTGGGATTATACTGAAAAGTATGCTTTTACTTTGTATAATCGAAACTGAATTTTCAGACTTATTTACTGAAATAAATTGTTTATCATCGATGCTTTAAATATGATTGAATGTTATATATATTTCTTTGCATAAGCTGTTCAATAATTAAATCGTGTTACATTGTAGTTAATTTAGTGATACGAGATCACGAAGATTAAATTAAATTCCGCTTTATAACTAAAAAGTATGCCATTCGCGACCTAGATGGAAATGAACAACCATCGCGAAAGGTTGAGGTGTAAGGCTCGATTTGGTTTGTCTTGACCAAGAGATTACACTAGTGCATGATGATGCTGAATAGGACCTCTGAGGAGGATAAATTCTTGAAGGCGAACAAGGAAGAATTAGACCTCGGTGGTTCGTTGTTTAACAACACCCGTCCTTAAATAGGATCACGTGGGATCATTAACTATTTCTTTGACTTATCATGGGTAGCGAATCGGTGAGATTCAATACTTTTTATCTTGGGCAATATTATTGGTCACATGTGATTGCTAAGATTTAATCTGAGGAATCGAGTGCAAGTACGCTTTGCTTGATTTGCCCCTTGGGAGGTTCATAAGTTTATCATACCAAATCTTGCAAGTGGAATTAGTTTCGGTATGGATAATAATGTTGAACCGTTCCTCGACCAAGGGCAAAAAGATATTAATTAACGGAAAGCTATTTGGGTGGCTTGAATTAATTAATGGGCTAGATAATCTTAAACCGAAGGAAATAATGGCCAGGGAGCCATATTGATTTGTAATATGGGTTAAGATGGATAGTCTTGATATTAATTATGTAGTGGGATTAATTAATATTTATGGGCTTGAATTATATTGTGGCTCAATATTAGATATTCAAGATCCATTAGAAGGTCCAATCTTAATTCTCCTAAAGGCCCCCGAGTAGCCCAACATATAGTCCAATAATCGAAAAGGTGATTAAAATAAAATAAATATTGTTGCTTATATTTCCCTTATTTTCAAAAAATTATGGATAAAAAGGGAGAGATTTTCTTTGAATTTTGTTATGGAATGAAGATATGTATTCTTGAATACAAGATTATCTCATTTAATTCAAGAAATCTCCAACTTGGTTATCTATATAGTATGTTTAAAATTTTGGAAATATAGTGGGCAAGAAAAGATTTTCTTGATTTTCTTGAAAAGATATTATGGAAGATATGTATTTCTTGAAATACAAGAATATCTCATAAATTCAAGATGATCCAAATCTTGGATTCTTGCACACTTAATATTTTTCTTAAAATCACCATAAAATAGAGGAGGTGGGATTTTTTGTGGAATATTTTAATTATGGGAAAAAAGAATATAAGGGATATATTCAAGATTTCTTGGTGACCAAGAAAAGTATTTTCCCACATTGAAAAAATCACACAAATTTCGTTCACCCTCCCTCCTATAAATAGGGGATGATTAGTTCATTCCCAAGTCTGATTCCATGTCTTTGGAAATATTAAGCAAATCCACGAAAGTGGTGCAACAAAAGTTTATTTTTTCTTTTGTTAATTGCTTTCGCGAGTATCCTTCCACCGGGATTGTCGAGCAAGGGCTAAGGAATACTTGGGAAGTCCTTTTTGGTTAGTCCGTCCGACCAAAGCCACTTTGCCATCCCGGAAGATGCGTTCAAAAACTCCGTAGATTCCCGCGTGCGTAGGTTTTACGTGGCTTTTTATATGCATGATATGTTGTTGCAATTATTATTTGAATTAATATAGGATTAATTCATGCTAGTAATAATTAATGAATTAAATTTGTATTTAAATATTCACCCGAATAGATCTGTGCAACTTCGTTCCCCAACACGATCATCGGATCTGGTCTTTCAAGATCTGTCCCACCGCCTCCTATCTCTTCTTCTCTGTTTTTGATAATCCTGTAAAATCTGCGATACTTACCAAGTTGGATGTTAGATTTTTTCAAGTTTTCTGATTAGCAAAGCAATGCTCGGTTGGCTTATAATATTTCCAACGGGATCGATAGACTTTGAGTTCTTCTTTGGGTTTGAATGCAAATGGATTTTTGTTGTGGCGGTGTGGCCGGTTGAGCGACTAAATCTTCTTCTTCTTGCCCTCTTTCGATCGGATCGAACTCATGGGCTTTAAGACTCAAAACGGGTTGCTTGGCTTCATCTTAGCAATATCTTGACAATCTTTTATTCTTGTGACTTTCATATCCCAATTTCTTAGTCGGAGATCTCAAGATTTTGTAGTTGATATCTTTATCGACATTTCTCGTCAAGTTCCCATATCTTGTTGGTGACATGGTGATTCTTCCATCAAGCTCATTGATGGTTTCATTTAGTAAAGATCTTAAGTTTTTCAAATTTCACGGTTAAAACTGCGATCTGCTATCTTTAATCGGATCATTTCCTACATATTTATTTCGTGGCGTATCCTACATCCGTTTTGGTTTGTCTTGAGATACTTTTATCTTTTCTCCGGTTATCTTGTCCATGGTCTTCATGATTATGTTCACAGCTATCGATCCAGAGTGTACAACTTTCTCTCTTCAAATCCATCGTAGGGACTCTTTCTAACAAGGCTTCCCCACCGGAAAGTCTGGATCTCTCGTCTGTTGGTTGTCATAGTAGATGATGATGGGTCCTCCTTCAAGAACTTCCATCATCCTCGCTACTTATTGATCCCGCATGGTTGCTCGTGTATATCGTCCGGTTTGCATACTCATCAATGAAAAATTTAAATGCAAATCATGATACATACCAAAGTATTATCCATGTTGATCGTGAGTTTGAAAACAAATGAGATTTGAAAAAGGTTTTTCAAGATCGGTTCAAGTGACCACAAAGGTTCTTCCTCAAGAACCGACATGATATTCCAAAGCCGCGGTCCGTAGAACCACCGCCGATACCACTTGTAGGTCCATAAACGGTTTCCGAGGGGAAAGTCTGGGGAGTGGCGGCGAATAGACTTCTAAAACTTTTTTTTTTCAGACAGATCAAGTATTGCCATTCTGATCAGAGTGTGAGTGAATTTTGGATCGACATTCAACTTTATCGACCTCGAGGGCGATTCGCAGAAGATTTTATCGCTTAACTGATTAAATGAAGCTAGTTTATAATTCGGTAAAAAACCAGCTTTATAACAAATCGATCTTCGCTTTTCAATCGACGATGACTATGGAGTCGATCTCGACGACATCAGAGTTTGGTGCTAATCGATCCCAACTCGTAATATGTATGCAGATGAATCAGCCAGGTGCAATAGTGTAAAATGTAATCAAACAAGTAAATGCACACAAGATTTATAAATGTTCTGACAACCAGTACATCCACTCTTCCCTATCACAAAGGGCACCACCAACAACTTAACCAACTTGGATTTAGATTATTGTGTTATTGAACACATTACACCAAACAGATATTTATCGAGCTCTCACTCAACCGATCCCGAAATCAGAACTAGAAACCCTATGCGAAATCTTCTTAAACAAACTTAACCTAACTTTGGGTTTTTGGGTAAGATTTGTTGTTTGTTCCAACTTTGAAATCTATCCCGGTATTTAAGTTGCCCTAACATTTGGAGGATAAGATTTACGTACTTTAACTATGGGATGAACACTTATAAAAATTAGTCTTCAAGGTTGTGTTCTTAGATGCGGAAATTTGGCTATAGTATGAGCTTCTTGATAATTTTAAGTCTTCACTCTGAAGAGGAATCCCATATTTATAGACTCCAAAAATCAAAGAGCCGTTGGAAAGCAATTTGAATTTCCTATTATATTTGGTAGATATGTAGGATTTGATGTGACGTCTTGAGGCGGCATGGCGAAAGCATGGATAATTGTCTTTATAGTCGTTTGACCAAGGACGCAAATCCGTATTGTCATTTGCGTTCATACCTGTCTTTGTTCTTATTGGTTGTAAAACACTTTTAGAGTGTTTGATACCGCAACTAAAGTTAACATTAACCTTTGTTCGGATCAATGACGTATGACTTGGTGAGGGTTACACTTTACCACGGTGTGGTGATCGATTACAAGTGGTCGATTACTACTGATAGAATCCTTACAGTGCGGTTGTCTTAAGCTCAACTAAGCGGACTTCGGTGATGTAGATCTTAGAATCTGATCTTACGGTAGTCAATCGATCTTGGTCGTCTTAATTTGAGCTTCATGATTTCCTCTAATCATCGACTTTATCGGATCGTCGATCTTCTGTCTTTCCCTTGCTTACGGCCTTCGACTTCAAGTGATCTTTTGTTCTCCCGTTGGTGCTAGATCGACTATACATATTGAGTTCCTCAATATTCTTGACCTATCTTATACATCGGTTGTTCTATACAATAAGTATCAAATGGTCATCTTATAACCGGTATTTGAAAACATCGATCATTAACAGTGGATCTGGTCCTATTACATGTGTTTTGGAACTTTCATCAAAACTCTAAATTTCCCAACAAGTGTATTTATAGACTTGGAGATCAATCACATTATCTATCCACTTGGTTGGGATAGCCTTGAACATCTCTCCACTATCTCCATGATCTTGGTGTAACCACCATGATCTTTCTATTCTCACTCCACCACAATGCAAACGCTTGACAATATTCGAATTTGTCTTCAACATGCAATATAGAAACATAGAAGAACACATCTATTAAAAGCGGTCGATGTTGGGAGAAAAAAAAATTTATGATGTTGTGCAGAATGTTGTCCAACATATGGAACAACAACCGTGCAACATCAACATATATATATCACATAATTAAAAAATAATTACATGAACATAATTTCATAATCTAACATGTACGTTAAGTTGATATTATCTAACGAGACTAATATCCTAATCAACGGACTAATCTAACATGCATATATGTAATTGACTAATTAAACAAAAATGGATATATAATTAATCTAACATTAATCTAATATATATAACTAACATTAATCTAATATATATATATATATATATATATATATATATATATATAATGTAACGTATATAAAATGAGAAAATAAACGATTAAAATTAGAAAAAATACCGTCAAAGCGGAAGAAAACGGCGGTATGAAATTTTTCACATGCACACGAATACTCGGGCGGCGATAGCATGACGACGTCACGGCCTGCAGCGATTTCTTATTTAACGGCAAAACTACGTCCGAGAATCTTTGTGTGTGTAGGTTATATAATTGGAATTTAGAGACGGATACTTAATATTAAATCATTAGCGCGGCGAATTATAAACCGTCGCTATATTCAAAAGCTGTCGCTAAACTTCGGCTGGCGATGGTCCAATGCTTGAAGACGCCGTGCCGGGTCGGTTTAGCGGCGGATATAGCCGTCGATAAATAATCCGATTTGACCCGGTTTTGAATTATCCATCGCTATTAGTGCCGGTTGCAATACCGTCGCTAAAATTCGATGACTTTGACCGTCGACTTAATCCGTCTCTAAAACACTCCGCTCACTAGCGGCGGTTTATCTATTCCGTCGCTAATATCCGTCGTTAAAACCCGTTATATTTTGTAGTGGTTTCAAAGGGAGAGAATGATGGAGATGAGATCGCGATGAATATCTTAATTGATTATATAATTAAATTTAATTTGAAAATTAGTATTTAATTTAATTAATTTTATTTATTAGCATTTATTGTGTTTAGTAGGAATTGCATTTTGGTCCCACCAAACACGCACTGCTTGAAATTCAAGTTTTATAAATGTGGTCTGAATAAATATTTTTAGGCAAATATGGTCCTACTGGTCAAGGCAGTACTTAGTATTTTCTACACTTTTGTCCCTAAAAAATTTATCAAAAAATTGACACAAATGGTCCCCAAAGTTTTTCCGAATAGTCCAAAACAGTATTAGTTGTTTTATTAAAAAATATCAGTTATTTTATTAAAAAGTATCACTAGCCAGAAATCTTCAAAACCAAAATCCCCTAGCGGAAAAACTTGTCCTCTTTATCCCAACAAGATTTTTCAACCATAAACCTCTTGATTTCTTGACACCACCAAGATTTTTCAACACCGCTAAAGCTAAACCTCTATGTAACACGAACATCGTTACATCACCCTTCACTAAGTCACAGCAGGCGTCAATTCTATGCATCGCTAAGTCGTCTATGCTTAACTAACAAAAACTCGAGCGTTGAACATCACTATAATAAGCGTCCCAAAATTTCAAATCATATTAATTTCACACCACGCTTCAAAACACTCTCAACACGCCCCTATTTTTCTTTGCACAAATGGTGTCCTACTATCACCTCATCTTCATCTCCCTCACATTCCTTCCATCCATAATCTCCTACCGCCCGGCCAAGGGCGCCTCCTCCACCTCAAAACCGCCCGCTCTTGGCGGCCCCATTTTTGAACACCACCCGACAACACACCTGTTTTTGGAATGGCATCACATGCGAAAGGCCCATCCTGAACGTAGTAACCAAACTTCGCCTCCCAGGGAGTGGCCCGAAAGGCCCGTCAATGGTCATCGGAAATTTGATGAACTTGGTCTGTGACCTCAAAAACTCAATTTCCAATCCGCCCCTTCAATTTAGGCGTCGTGCATGCAGCTATTTGGAAATTCATTTGGGGAACAAGCTTCTCTGCAGCAAAATTCCGGCGAGTTTCTTCACTTTGACGATTTCCGCTATTTTGAAAACCTAAAATCGAATCTGATTTCATAAATTCTAAACCCAAAACCCAAAATACAAAAAACCGGCATTACGGCGTGATATCCTTGATTGATGTTCGAATCGATGATTGAGGAGATGAATCGATTGAAGTGCGGGGGTTTGAGGATGAATCGATTGAAATTTTGGGGGTTTTGATTAAGTTTGGAAAATTTTTGGGGTTTTTTGATTAACGGGGAATTCACGTTTTTTTGTGGCGTGCGCTTATCGTGACCTCTTGCCGTTAGTTTTGAAAAAACGGCGTTAGGCAAAGCGGGGTCAATTTGAAATTTTCGACAAAAAATGGGACCATTTGTGCTTGAAAAAAAACTTTTGAGACCACATTTACAAAAACTTGTAGAATTTGAAAGAGGTGCGTGTTTGGTGGAATCAAAAATGCAATTCCCTCATTTCGTAATTAGTGTTATGGTTTTCTTATTTAAAGAATTCATTTGTAAACATTTTGATAAGTTATTTATGAATTAAGAAATTAAAGTTTCTCGAGAGAGTTTCTCGTGAACTTGCCAATTGTCTTGTTTGAGACTACATTTTGTGTGAAATTTTAGAAAATGATATAAGACCATCTTTGTTTTTGAATAGTCACTTGGCCAAATTTTTCTTTACCAAATGAAATATTATCCGTAGCAAGCCACTTTGAGCCTATTGTCCTATATTGTTTGGCAACCTATGAAAATTTAGCCTTTTTGTCCATCTTTTCGAGCTTACACTTTTTATGAACTAGTGGAGCTTTATTGTTGACAAATATGATTAAATTGAGCCTTAATGTAAATTTGGAAGGTGATAGCGCCTCCCCGGCTCCAATCATCGTTTACCAGAGAAGGAAGAAGAAGACAGGCGCACCTTAGGCGCATGCAGTACTTGAAGCTATTTATGTTATTTGCCTTATTTCCCTTTCCATTATTTATGTTTGCGTTTTTAGTTTACGTTAAGGATTGTCAGTTTTGGGCCTTGGGCTTTTTTGTCTTTGCGTCAGACTATTTATTCTTGGGGTTTTACCCTACACGCATCTATCAAAGTTATTGGTTTATTTTGACCGCTTGGATTGGGCAGAGTTTAACTCTGTGGATCCTTTCGAGGATATTGTTTTTTTGTTCGTCTTTATCGCTCTGTGGTTAGGTGTGTTCTATCAATTGGTCCGACCTGCCGCTCCCTTTCACGATGACTAACACTGCGTTCCGGTACCGAGAAGGAGAGATTGGAATCAGTGGAAAAATCCTGAGCGAATTGCAGGTTTCTATGGCAGACCAGGCAGCGTCGCGTCGGCAGGAGTTGATGTCGGCCCAGGCAGAAATTAGCGGCAGCACAATCCGAGATAATGCAACAATTGAAAGTTCTGTCGGCGGCGGTGGTGGGCCGTCAACCTGAAGATTCGTCATCACACTGTCCTCGTGTTTTCAACTCTGGTGGTGGGGTGCCCGACCATACATTTCCCATAGCGGTGAAAAGTCAGGAACTTCCTCTGTTCGACGGCTCTGATCCCTTGGTGTGGTTAGCTCAAGCGGAGCAGTATTTTTATGGTGCATAACACGACAGTTTACGATCGCATGCGGCTGGCTATAATCGCATTGTCGGGGCGCGCCATGTTTTGGGCACAGTGGGCCCTTCGGCGTACCCCATCAATCGGATGGAGCAATTCACTCGAGAACTTATTGAGCGCTTTGGGGACAGTTCTATCAGAAATGCGTACGAGGCAATGCACGCCACGCGTCAGACGGGATCCTTGGAGGATTATCTGGCGTTATTTGAAGAGAGTAGAGCAACTTCCCAACCTACCAACGGATCAATACCTGGGCATATTTCTGGGAGGTCTTAAGCCATCCGTTCGAGATCGTATATCCGACGCCGAAACCATCGACGTCCACACCGCCATTCGGGCTACCCGTCGAGTGACTCGCTCGTCGGTTTACTCACTAAATTTCTCCAAACCAGTTTTCCAGAACTCTTTTTAGTCGTCCATTCACGCCTTCTAAAGGCGGAGGGGATCTGGATGCCTTGCTCGCCTCGAGTACCGCCAATTCTACGTCCCAAGCATCTACATGATCATCCAGTACTCGTCCACCCTGGAGCACTCGTCGCCTCTCTGCTGACGAAGCTCGAGAGTATCGTGCTAAGGGTAAGTGCTACCATTGCAGCCAACCGTACGGCCCTTTACACAGGTGTGAGGCGAAATCCCTCAACATCTTAATTGAGGGCAGAATGATGACACGGGCTCCACCCTGACTAGCCTGACCACTCGATTGAGGATGCACCACCCCATGATTTTGGCCAGTTAGATGTGGATTTCACAGCTGTGCAACTTTCGAATATGTCGTCGAACGGGTTTGATGGGGCTACAACAATGAAGTTGTTTAGTCGGGTCAGCGACTACCATCTCCTCACAATGATCGATAGTGGGGCAAGTCATTGTTTCATCTCAGAGACCGTAGCTGCCAAGTTAGACCTTCTAATGATCAAGTCTACTGATTTTCACGTTACTCTGGGGGATGGTTCGAAGGTGGGAATGTTGGGTTTGTGTAAGGTTGTTCCTCTAACATTAGACCGGTACACGTTCCTCATAGATTGCCACGTCTTTCCCTTGCGCGACATTGATTTAGTGTTAGGGTGTCATGGTTGTCCACCTTGGGGGATATCACAGCAAATTGGTCGAAGCTTACGATGTGTTTCTCCATCTGGGGGTTACGGTTCAGCTGTTCGGGGACCCATCTCTCACCCGTAGAGCTTGCAGAACAAGGATATTATCATGCTCGATGCCTCAGATGATGTGTGGTTGTTATGGGCTTTAAATTCTACTCCGTCTCGGCCTGACTTAAAGCGTACAGGCTATGATTATGGATAGCCATCGTATGGAATTGGAGGCATTGCTTGCCAAATACCCAGCCATCACGACCCCACTGGGCATACCACCGAGCATGATTGTGATCACCGAATCGTGCTCCACGCCAATGAAGGCCCCATTTCTATCCGGCCATATATATACAACCACACTCAGAAGGATGAAATGGAGAAGCTTGTGGAAGAGATGCTTGCTGCGGGCATAATATGTCCGAGTTCTAGCCTGCACTCAGCCCGGTTTTTTCCTTGTTCGGAAGAAAAGATGGTTCGTGGCATTTCTAAGTTGACTACCGTGCTTTGAATAAAGCTAATGTCCCCGACAAGTACCCCATTCGTGATTCAGGAGCTTTTGGATGAACTACATGGAGCGCGATATTTCAGTAAGCTTGATCTTCGCGCCGGGTATCACCAGATTCATGTGCACCCCGATGACATCCCGAAAATAGCTTTCCGCAATACATTCTGGTCACCAGATTTTTGGTCATGCCATTTGGTCTATCCAACGCTCCAGCTACCTTCTAGAGTCTCATGAACGATATCTTCCGACCTTTCTTGCTTCATTTCGTACTAGTATTTTTTAGACGACATTTTTAATCTATAGCCCCTGCTGGAATTCCCACACCCGCACCTGCAGGGTATTCCAATCCCTTTGTACTCATTCATTGGTTATTAATCAGAAGAAATGCACATTGGGCAGTACGTCAGTTGAATATTTGGGTCATGTGGTGTCTTTTAATGGAGTTCGGATGGATCCCGGTAAGGTATCGGCTGTGTTGGATTGGCCCCAACCATCTTCGTTGAAAGGATTGCGCGGATTCCTCAGTTTAATGGGCTACTATCGTCGTTTTATCCGAGATTATGGTAAGATTGCTTCGCCACTCAGGACATTGTTGAAGAAGGAAAGAGGCTCGAAGTTGCATTGGTCACCTGAGGCCGAGACAGCCTTCAACACCCTCCCTCAAACAAAGCCCTCTCAACCGCTTCGGTCCTTAAGATGCCTTACTTCTCCAAACACTTTGTCATTGAGTGTGACGCTTCAAGGGTTAGGAGCGGTGATCATGCAGGACAGCAGCCCATCTCATATTTCAGCAAACAGTTGTTCGGACTCTAGCCCACTCTGCTTACGAGGGGAAACTCATGGCTCTTGTGCTAGCCATACAACATTGGAGACCGTATATGTTGGGTCGACGCTTCACCGTACGGACCGATCAGAAAAGTTTGAAGCACTTGCTCACCCAACCCTTTGACCACCCAGCTCAACAAAATTGGGCTGCAAAACTCCTGGGTTATGACTTTGACATAGTTTACAAAGAAGGCGCGAATAACATGGCGGCGGACGCTCTATCCCATCGCAATGAGGGACGGGGGGAATTGTCCGCTCTATCTATTCCTAAGTGGGTTGGATTGGCAAGCCTTAATGGCGGAAGTTCTTGCAGACCTAGTGGGCCGTATCATTGCAGATCTTCAGGCGGGTCGCGCCGCCTTGAACAATACTTTGCTTGGGTTCGGGATACTTTGTTGTATAAGGGCAGACTGGTCATCCTGAAGATGTCCTAATGGGTTTGAAATTTTTGCATGAGTTCACACAACCCCGGGCAGGGGTCACTCAGGCACTACACACATACCGCCGACTAGCTTCTTTTTTCGTTTATTGGCAGGGATGATCCGTTCAGTTCTGAAGTTGTGTCCGAGTGTGACGTATGTCAAAGAATAAGTATGAACAAAGTCCCCGGCGGACCTCCTCAATCCTTTGCCAATCCCAAGTCAGTTTTGGGAGGACATTAGTGT